>OU342737.1:148248860-149448860 GCA_910589765.1 Avena atlantica
AGAGGTTGTGGCTAGCCACCGGATCAGGCAATGTACCAGTTCAGGGTTCCATTTTAAGTATATTTATGAGTGTGTCCTTAGTTCTTTCCAAAGTTATGCTAGTGTTGAAGGGGTTCGTAGCATGGAAAACAAAAAAATTCTATCGCATGAACACACACAAGCCAAGATCTATCTACTAGATTGTAGCAACGAGTCGATAGAGTACTAACCCTCGAAGATCCAAAGCGGTTAACGAGAGCAGATTCTCGTGGATGAAGTAGTCGTACACTTCCGATCTCAAGATCGCGTAGACGATCCTTCCGGTGCTGCGTTCCGGCAGCGCTTCCGCAGTCGGTCACACGTTCGGTACTCGATGAAGACCTTCCTCTCCCTTGTTCCAGCAGGCAGCGGAGGTTGTAGCACTCTCCTCGTGATTCCGGCAGCACGACGGCGTGGTGTTGGAAGTAGAGGGGAGATCTCGCAGGGCTTCGCCTTAAGACGGAGCGAGTATGGTGGAGTATGAGAGAGGCCTTGGTGATCTAGGGTTTAGAGGGCACCAAGGGGAGGTCTTGGCCAGCGGCTAGGGTTTGGGGAAACCCCAACTCGCCGAGTTGGAGGAGCCCTAGGCGGCGGCAGCACAAGGAGGTGGTGGCGCCGGCGACTTGGGGCTAGGGTTTTGGGTGTAAGGGTAGGGGCAGCCCTACCCCTCCTTATATAGGTGGAGGGTGGCGGCTTGGGAGGAGGGAGTCCTCCTCCAACTCCTCCTCCTTGTCCGGCGGGTGGAGGGAGTGGGACTTCCTCCCCAAGTAGGTTTCCTACTCTCCCTCCACCAAGCAAACTTTAGATTTGACTTTTAAAATTGGCGTTTGACTTTCAAACTTGGATTTGATTTCTCTCATCATATTGCCCAGCCAAGTGACCTAGTACATGATGAAACCATTCCACATTGTCATGACACATACATGTACCCTTCCCCTCCGGAGTGTCGGACCTTCCAGACCCTTCTAGAACATTCCTGGTGAAAACACCAGAATCATTTCCGAACTCCGAAATAGGACTTCCTTATATGAATCTTATTCTTCGGACCATTCCGGATCTCCTCGTGATATCCTAGATCCCATCCGAGACTCCGAACAACATTCGGTCTCTTACTCATTATTCCATAACTACTCAACAACATTGAATCCTTAAGTGTGTCTCCCTACGGTTCGTGAATTATGCAGACATGACCGAGACACTTCTCCGATCAATAACCAATAGAGGAATCTGGAAATTCATATGGCTCCCACATATTTCTACGATTACTTTACGATCGAATGAACCACTTACATACGATACCAATTTCCCTTTGTCTCACGATAGTTTACTTATCCGGGGTTTTGATTGTGGGTATCTCTGCATACCTATTTCAACCTCGTTAGTGATAAGTACTCTTTTCTCGTTCCCATGATAGGTGATCCCTTGTGAACCAGTCACATGCTTGCAAGCTAATTGGATGATATTTCACCGAGAGGGCCCATAGTATATCTATCTTTCATATGGATGGACAAATCCCACTCTTGATCCATGTGCCTCAACACATACTTTCCGAACACTCAATGCCACCCAGTTACGATGTGGTGTTTGATGTCATCAAAGCATCCTTCCGGTGATGGTGATTAGCATGATCTCATGGTCGAAGGAATTAGGTTACTATGTATCAGGAAGCATATAGCAAATGAACTATATTAAATGACTTGATCTTTATGCTACGCTTAACTATAGGAGTATGTCCATCACATCATTCTCCTAATGATATGACCCTGTTGTTAATAACATCTTATATGTTCATGATCAGGAAACCTTGATCATATATTAACCAACAAGCTAGTTTAACAAGAGGCTTTACTAGGGACTCTTTTATGTTTACAGATCACACAAGTATTAATGTTTCTGGTTAATACAATTATAGCATGGTATGTAAACATTTATCATAAGCATGAATATATGATAATAACCACTTTATTATTGCCTCTTGGGCATATCTCCAACAGTCTCCCACTTGCACTAGAGTCAATAATCTAGTTTTAAACCTTTGTGTATTCAACACCTATGGCTTTCCGCTGTTGCATGTACACGATTGCTAGTGGTCAACTGATCTCCGGATCTGACACTTCCAGGTCCATGTGTAATTGCATGTCTTTGCGTCTCTACGCATCATTCATTCTCTAATGAGATGGCTTTGTATAAATTTGGTCCTTTGGTGAGACCTTTAGTTCTTTGGGGTTAAAACATGTTGATAATATTGTCGTACAATATATCTTCATAGTATTATCCCGCTGTGAACTACACCTAGTTTGATAACAAACCACTTGACTCAAATGCCCTCTTTAGCTGCTATAATAGCAGTCATATACTTAGCCTTTTGTTGTAGTATCTGTCACAATGTCTTAACTTTGGAACTCATCCAAATCCATTATGGAACTTACTTTCCATTATATTGTGCCACCCTTATTTTATATTGAGATAAACTTAATGTGTAATTTGTGACAAAACTAGTATCAATGTAGTACTTTTACAATGAACTAACCATCTATTTGCCACTTCTACAAAATAATATACTCTTAGTTCTTCCAAAAGATCATAAGAATATCCTTACTATCGTCCAACGATCATCTTATGAATCATTCTGGTATATGCTCATAACATTTAGAGCATAGGACATATCTGGATTTGTACATATCATAGTATGATTGATATAAATACTCTTTGTGATTTCATCAAGTATCAATATATACTTGAATCTTTGTTTCACTTACCAAGTGTCAATACACTTGAATATATCATCAATATTGAACTCATTCAATCCTTTCTGTGTGACAAGAACCTTTGTAGTTTCTATATTGAACTCATTCAATACATCATCTATGTACTTTCGGCACAACCATATTAGCGTCTATTGATGCCAAATATTTGGGTTTTGCCTAAGTCTTTCATCGGGATGAAATTCTTAATATGTGTTAATAAAAGATACATCATTTCCAATCAATAATATGTCTTCCACATAATGTATTATAAAAATGTCTTAGCGATCCCACTTAATTTCTTGCAAATGCAAGCATCTTCATCGTTTCTGATGAATTTAAACTCTTTTAACAATTTCATCATGGTGAAGATTCCAACTCCGCGATGCTTACTTCAACCATTGAAGTTTGCATATGCTTTTATGTCACATCCCAGAATTTTCCAAATTTTGTAATGTGAAAAATAAATAAACAAAATAAATAATTGTTGAAATTTAGGGTGAAAAGAAACTTTTGTTTCTAAATGGAAACTTAAAATCCCATCTTGAACAAACTTTGGTTAATATTTGAATCCAACTAAATTCAAATCAAAGTGGAAGGCATTCTTCATAAATGCATCTGGAAATTTAAACACATGGAAAATAAACCAAAACCCTAAAACCCTAATGGAAGAAAAACTTTTCCAAGTTATCTCTAAGACCATGAATTTGATCCAAGTTATCTCTAAGACCATTGTCAACAAACATTTACAAATGATTAATAATGACAAATAGAAATATTATAAAATCATAGAAATTGGTTTCACTTAATTTGGAGCCATAGATAAAATCTTATGAATTTAATAAGATAAGGAAATTGAATTTCCAAAGCCAATAAAGCACCTATCTAAAATCCATACCAAATGGTGAGCAAATAATCCGAAAGAGAATTAAAAGGATAAACAATTATTAAATAGGTTTATACAAATTGGAATCACCAAGTTTGAATCTACAAATAAAAAGATATGGATTTTATAAGATAAAGATAGAAATATTAAATGAGGAATATTTAAAGACCAAATTAAATCTTGACCAAATCCATAAGCAAATGGAATAATTATAATCCAAATCCAAATAAAATAAGTGGATAAATAATTTTCCAAATAAGATAAAGTGGCATTAACCAAATTCTATTTCTATTTTGAATAAAGATAAAATCCCTATTAGTAAATGGTTAATTAAATCATGGGAAAATAATAATTGGAATTTACCCAAGTGGAGTAAAAGTTGTTTAATTAACTTAAATAAGATCAAAGAAGTCTTCCAAATAAAATTTATGGAATTAAAACTATATTTAATTTCATTGGAATTAAGGCAAATATCCAATTTAAATGATTAATAAATCATATTAAAAATATTCCAAATAATTCAAAGTTAATTATTTGACACCCTAATAAATGAATAAAACTTACTAAAAAGGTTTTGTGAAAATTTAAATCAAATAAGGACTAAAAATATATTTGATATTAATTGAATTTAAAGCAAGGGCTTTGTTTTAAATAAATAAAAGACCCTAAAAAGAATAAAAGAAATATTCTAATTTTGACTTTAAAATGTATTATTAATCAGTATTTGATTGCACACAAAGTTTGAGTGAAGTTTGAATTCAAATGAATGTTTGAATTGTTTAAACAAAAATCAAAACAGATAAATAAGAAAAGAAAAAGAAAACAATCAGTACAAAAAAAATGAAGCAAAGCTAACTAGCCCAGCAGGCCCAACCCAGCCCAGCACCAGCCCATCTCCCCCTCCCGCGAGAAAACGGTTCACACCAGAGTTCAACCCGCGGAGCCGCTGACATCTGGACCCCACTGCTCCTTTTTCTCTCTCGCTGACGAAGCGGTCCCGCTTGCCAGTCGTCTTCTCCACCCCGCGCGCTGACCTCGCCCCTCTATCCGGCAGTTTCTGGCTGATTTCAATCGCATTAATTCGTGTTAACGCAGCAATCAACCTCTCATGCGACCACGCGCACTTAATTACCTCCCTCCCCTCTCCATTTTCCCCTAGACGCCACGCCTCGAGAGCCCCCAGGCTGCACAGATTTCCGCTTAGACCACCGCTGCCTCCGACGAGCTCCGACGATGATTCCGTCCACTCCTCGCCGCCCCTCTCCTCCTCGACCACACGAGCATGCTCCCCATTCTCTGGCACTTCTCTCTGCACCCTCGGCTTGCCTGCGCTTGACCCAGATCGTTGAGAACCACCTCGACTGAACTTCACCGCCGTCCTCTCCTTCTCCGACGAACTCCCTAGGTAGCTTCCGTCCATCCCCTTCACTCTCGTTGACACGCGTATGATCCCCAGCGTTATGCGCATCTAACAGCAACCTTATTTCATCTCAGCGCGCACGTAGAGTCGCCCCCGATGACGACAGACCATACCCGACGCCGTCTTGAACTCCGGCGAGAGATTGACAGCAACCTCAAGCGCCCCTTCAACAGACAAGGACACGTTGAGCATCAGCGAGGCACGACGATCTCGGTGAGCTACTCCTCTACCCCCTTGCTTCCTATTTCGCCAGCTCCGCCGCAGTCTGACCGCGCCGCCGCCAGCCACCGTCGCTCGCGCCGCCAGTTCCTGACCAGCTGATGTGCATCGTTGGATCTTGATCATGTGGCTTAGATAGAGTCACTTAAATGAAAGGGTACAAGCTCATATGCACCGTTCGGTCTCACTTAGATCCAACACACCACACTGCGCGATCCACGCGAAACGGTATGGGCTAATTGAAACACGACGCGTGTCCAGTCCGTTTGAATAAAAACCAGAAATGATCTATTAGATGTTTGATTTTGTAAAATTCATAACTTTCAAACCACACGTCCAAATTTTGCAAATTTTATATCAATGGAATCAGTAAGACAAATCCTACCCAACCATGCACTTTGTTTAGTAAATTGCTTCTGGTAAAAAGGTTTTTTTTTTGCAGAAACTTGTGTAGGCATATTTAGAATATAAAAATTGTTCTAAAATTATTTTTGTGACAAAACCTTTGGCAAATGGATTTTTTTGAACCTACTGACCACATAAATCAACTTATGGATTCAAAAAATATTTTGTGAGGCAAATTAATAAATCTATGAATTAAAGCATTTCTAGTCAAATAAAAATGTTGTTTATATGTTAAAATGTTTTTTGGAGAAAAACCTTTTGGAAAATGTTTTGATTTAAACTCTCTGACCCCAAACACCAAGTTTTAGAATTAAAAATGTATTTGGTGAACCCTATAGAGATTGTTACTTTGCTAAAGGCATTTTCAACCACATAAAATATTGATTTGGTCTAAAAATGGTTTATAAGTAAAATCTTTTGCAAATGGTTTTGCCACTTTTATAAAATGACCAATAGGTGTTTTAGAATGTTTATAACCTATTAGAAATCACTTTTCCAAATAAAGCAATCTTTGGCATGCTTTCATGCATTGCTTTGTTTCCATTATTTTGTGTGATGTTCTGCTTGATTGGTATATTGAAATTGTGCTTTGCTTGATTAAATTATAGTGGAATTTGAAGAGTGTGATCATTGCAAGATCAAGGAGTGAACTTATATTCTCTACCAAAAAGGCAAGTGATGCTTCATACTTTTGTCCCATTATTTTCACTATGCATTAGTGATATTTCTAAGTAGGACTTGCATGGAATTTTTGCTAAGTATAAACTATGCCATGGGAAATCCTAGTAGATGAAACCTTAGTAGAAATTTCCTAAGTTAAGATTCCTACTACTATCATGCTTAGCTTAGCTAGTAGAAAACAAGGGTGGATTATATTCATGCTATGGAATATTTCTAAGTCAAGGACTTGTGTTTTGTTTAATAAAACAACTAAGAGAATGAATCACCTGGGTGGAATGGAAGGAATGGTTTGTGTTGAGTGGTTACACAAGGCCCATTTCTATGGTTTACCTTGTGTATCTCACTTGTGGAATGCCACCCAGGAACAAAGAGATTTGATATGTCAAATGTTGAGAAGCTTCAAGTGCAACCACTTGGCATTATGGGCTCTGCTTGGATCATATAGGTTGCAATAACTTAGCCAAATGGACAGTTGGTGGTAGGGGTTTGATAGGTTGGAACGCGTCCATTCTGGTCTAAGGGAAGGCTTCTGAAAGATCTTGTCTTGGTGAAACCAAGTCTTGTGGGGAAAGTGCACCACCTCTGCAGAGTGTAAAATCTAAGTACTTAGCCATGTCCCTGGCAAAGGACAATTTGAGCATCAAGGCATGGAATCTATCAAGAATCTCCTCATCCAAATTTCTAAGTTAAAAACTTGTGTTTGAACAAGGGTTGAAGGATCACCAATTTTTATTGGGAGATGCCTTTGGTGATTTTTGTCAAGCAAAAACTTAGTGTTTTCAAAAGATAAGGAAAATCTATTTTGAGCAAAGCAAGCCTAAGCTCCACTTAGCCAAATGCATATAGATGATAGACTCCACTATACTGCCATAGTATCACTTGCCAATACAATTCAAATGTATTGACCCTTGTGGCTTTAACTTATTATGTTGCAGGTTTGTTTGATGTTAGTGAAGTTTATTGATTAGGATTACAAGTCTACAACCAACATGACTGCCTGTGGCACTTTGAAGATGAAGGACCCCATGCTATTGTTATATTCTGCTGCATTGTAGTGAGATAGCCAAATGAGCTATGTAATATGTAACAAATTATTTTATTCCTGGTTATAAAGTTGTATTATGACCTTTGTTTCTTGATATTACATCTTAACTGTGGATGCTAGCTATTGATCCAGGGACTAGCATTGTAAACACAGGGATCTCTACCTTATTAAAGGTTGGGACCTCTACATTTTACTTTGAATTAACAAAACCCTTTGGACCGTGTTATGCACACGTCCTAGGTAACAATTCTATTAGAAGAACTTGTTTTGTTTATTCAACTACCACATAACAAAATTATATGTAGTGGTTGCTACATTAATCCGTCTAGACTAAATATCGCTATGAAAGATCAAATATTGTCATATACAACCTTTGAACATTGTTGTGAACTCTTTCCCAACATCTCGACTATTTCATAGATGTGAAACATCCATGTCTATTTCTTTATAGATCCAAACACGACTTTAAGGTCTTACACCTTTCTCGAGGGTCCTTCAAGTTCAAAGCTTGATTTCTTGTGTATGGAACTATCATAGATTTTATGGCTTCAAGCTATTTTACGGAGTCAGGGCCCATCATCGCTTCTTTGCATGTAGTCCGTTCATTATTCTCAAATAATGATTCAACCCTCAAATCTTGGTATTTGATTGTTTACCCGACCTACTTGGTTCAATCGAAACTTTGACCTCTGTAACCACAACCATTGAGGCACGTGAGCCATGGCCATTGTTGCTGTCTCCGGAACACTTTTCAGCGATGCGCAACTTTGCACACATAGCTAAGGTTCTTTTAACCTTATCAAAGTTCTATTGTCCTCTCACTTATCTTTTCACGAAAAATTCCTTCTCAAAGAAACTTGACGTTCTAAGTGACAAACACTTTTGTCTCCGATGTTATGGAGGTATACTTAACAGTTATTCGAAATAACATACAAAGATAGGTTCATCCGACCTTGGTTGCAAACATCTTTCTTATGCATAGCATACCAATGTTTAAGAAAGGACAACTTGGGTTTTATCCCAAACCATAACTTTATATGGTGTCATTTCAACGGATTATGATGGAGCTCTTTTTAGTGGAATAACGGTAGTCTCTAAAGCTTTTAATCTTTAAAATATGATGGCAGTTTTATGAATTACACCTTTGATCTTACCATGTCAAACAAGATTTAATTACATATCTTGAATGCTCCATACTCTTATGGTGTTTCAGGAAATGCAAATCCACGGAACGATTCCTTAAATCTTAGGTATTATGCTAAACTTGTAACTCAAATATCTTCCTTTATGATCTTATCATAAACTATTTATATTCTTGTTACAATGATTTTGCACTTCATCTTGAAAGTCTTTGAACTTTTCAAATGTTTCATACTTTATCCTTATGAAGTAAATATTCATATATTCACTCAAATTTTCGGAGAAAGCATATGAAGTTGAAATCCATCGCTCTTGACTACACATAATGGACTTCATACAACAATATGTACAAGTTCCAATAATCTAGTCATTCGTTCCCTTTTGCCTATGAACGAAGTTTTAATTATCTCTAGGAAATTTTCACAAGCGTCATTTGATCAAAAATCAAAAGATTCCAAAATTTCATCCACATGGAGTTTCTTCATGTTTCCTTTCCAATATAATTTAAACGGCGATGTCACTTCCTAAGTGATGTTTCAATCAATTTGTCTTTCGACATTTTTAGCACTAGTTTTATGGATGTGATTTCTCCAACGAGATTTGTAAATCATCCATCTTTTATGGATTATGGAAATAATTTGACAACCCTTTTATTCTCATAATACCTGATAAAAAAATCTTGAAGGCAAGCTTTGATGTTTAACGAGCAACACAATAACCCTTTATTTGTTCTCGATGAACATCATCACATATTCATTTGCTAGTTACTTAGGACATTGTAGTTCATGAATTGTGTTGTTTCGTATGACGATTCATACCAACAAATTCAGTATCCAATACTTAAGAACCACATTATTTAACAAGCAAAGAATACAGCCATAACACGTATATCCTCTATATACTTAAGCTAAACAATTCTAGTATTTTCTTTTCTGCCATATATTTATGAGATTCTCTTTCAGTATTTCTTTTTCTGTTTAAAAGAATCTATCAACATCAATAGTGGAGCCATATATATGACACATAGTCCAAAGCATGTATAGTTAAATACCAATGTCTTTGAACTTGCACTTTGAAGTAGATCACCATCATCAAATGTTTGGTGTTCTTTCAAATTCCATTATTTAGTAATCTATTGGTGTAGTAAAAAATTTACCTACATCAAATATTCACCCTTATCATGGAATTATTCATGATCAAGCTACTTTTAGCTTATAACGGTGAATCGTGAGTATAATGTTACTCTCCAAGACCTTTTGGGGGATTAGGACAACTATTGTCTCCAACCTTTTGTAAATTCTCATCAAATATGAGAACATAAACTTTGCCATATTATACTCTATCATGTTGTAACCAAAACATCATTTCAGATATCGCAATATCTTCTATACATGATGGTTTTTGAAACAACTCTTTCAACTCCTAGATTACCTTGATATTGAAACTATCTTTCGAATATCAAGAATCATGGAGATAAACATGATACTTATATACTAACACTGGAATTTTTACTCTTGATTTAATACCAACTATTAAACTTCACGGAGTAATCGAAACTTACTGAAAGTTTGCAATGGGACTTTTAAACTTTAAATCAACACTTCAAAACAATACGATACCAGTTCATAAAGTAACTAACCAGAATTCTATAGTTCTATCATCTCAATTATAACTAAGCGCAAGGTGGTAAACGGATGCCAATGACTACAACAACTATGCAAATTCACTTTGATTTAATTTATGATAAATAGTGTTCAACTTTTAATCATATTGCTGTTGAACTCCCACTCAAAACAATATCCCTCACATTGTTTTAGTGACCACACGAACCAAATCTACCACATCAAAACCGATCATCACGAGAGTTGATGTAGCTTCAATGGCGAACAATCAACATGTTCATCATATCTACTATATGACTCATTCTTTCCATTTCGGTGATCCGTGTTCTCAGACCATGTATGTACATGCTAGGCTCGTAAAGATCAAACCTTAGCTTCCGCATGAGAAAATCTGGCACTCACGTTGTATACACTCGCAGAATCTAACACACCCGATCATCACGTGGTGCTTCAAAACAACGAGCTTTAGCAATGGTGCTTACTAAGGATGAACACTTTAAAGCTTGAAATTGTGTGCTTGAGGGATGATCTTATAATGCTACCGTCGTGAACTAAGCAATACAAGATGCATAAAAGGATTAACATCACATGCAATTCATAATATGTGATATGATATGGCCTTTCTTCTTGTGCTTCCGATCTCCATATTCAAGCACAAACATGATCTCCATCATCACCGGTGTGGCGTCAAGGTCAATGGCGCCGCTTCATGGTTGTCTTCCACCAGCATCAACTATTACAACTACTTTGAATAATAGACACGCAGGACTTAACGGAAACAACCATATGGCTCCTGCCGGTTGCCAACTTACAATAAGGAACATTGCATACATCATATATAATCACAATCATGGCCATATCACATCACAGCACACCCCTGCAAAACAAAGTTAGACGCCTCTAATTTTCTTTGCATGTTTTACGTGGTTTGGGGCTTTCAATATGTGTCGTTCTAACTTACGAACAAGAACCACAACATTGATACTAGTATTGTCAATCACCCGTTGTAAATTGAATCTTAACTATGTTGGGAGAAACAGGCACCCGCAAAGCCACTTATGAAATACAAGTTGCATGTCAAGCGTGGAGCAAGTCTCATGAACGATGTCATGTAAGGTTAGCCCGGGCCGCTTCATCCCACCATCCCGCAAGATGCAAAGTACACAAGAAGCAATCGACAACAAAAGCATCAACGCCCACAATGACCATTGTGTTCTACTCGTGCAACAGATCTACATATAGACACGACTCTGATACCACTGAAGGGGTTCGTAGCATGGAAAACAAAAAAATTGTATCGCATGAACACACACAAGCCAAGATCTATATACTAGATTGTAGCAACGAGTCGATAGAGTACTAACCCTCGAAGATCCAAAGCGGTTAACGAGAGCAGATTCTCGTGGATGATGTAGTCGTACACTTCCGATCTCAAGATCGCGTAGACGATCCTTCCGGCGCTGCGTTCCGGCAGCGCTTCCGAAGTCGGTCACACGTTCGGTACTCGATGAAGACCTTCCTCTCCCTTGTTCCAACAGGCAGCAGAGGTTGTAGCACTCCTCGTGATTCCGGCAGCACGACGGCATGGTGTCGGAAGTAGAGGGGAGATCTCGCAGGGCTTCGCCTTAAGCCGGAGCGAGTATGGTGGAGTATGAGAGAGGCCTTGGTGATCTAGGGTTTAGAGGGCACTAGGGGGAGGGCTTGTCCGGCGGCTAGGGTTTGGGGAAACCCCAACTCGTCGAGTTGGAGGAGCCCTAGGCGGCGGCACAAGGACGTGGTGGCGCCGGCGACTTGGGGCTAGGGTTTTGGGTGTAAGGGTAGGGGGCAGCCCTACCCCTCCTTATATAGGTGGAGGGTGGCGGCTTGGGAGGAGGGAGTCCTCATCCAACTCCTCCTCCTTGGCCGTCGGGTGGAGGGAGTGGGACTTCCTCCCCAAGTAGGTTTCCTACTCTCCCTCCACCAAGCAAACTTCAGATTTGACTTTTCAAATTGGCGTTTGACTTTCAAACTTGGATTTGATTTCTCTCATCATATTGCCCAGCCAAGTGACCTAGTACATGATGCAACCATTCCACATTGTCATGACACATCCATGTACCCTTCCCCTCCGGAGTGCCGGACCTTCCAGACCCTTCTAGAACATTCCTGGTGAAAACACCGGAATCATTTCCGAACTCCAAAATAGGACTTTCCTTATATGAATCTTATTCTCCGGACCATTCCGGATCTCCTCGTGATATCCCGGATCCCATACGAGACTCCGAACAACATTCGGTCTCTTACTCATCATTCCATAACTACTCAACAACATCGAATCCTTAAGTGTGTCTCCCTACGGTTTGTGAATTATGCAGACATGACAGAGACACTTCTCCGATCAATAACCAATAGAGGAATCTGGAAATTCATATGGCTACCACATATTTATATGATTACTTTGCAATTGAATGAACCACTTACATACGATACCAATTTCCCTTTGTCTCACGATAGTTTACTTATCCGAGGTTTTGATCGTCGGTATCTCTGCATACCTAGTTCAACCTCGTTACTGATAAGTACTCTTTTATCGTTCCCGTGATATGTGATCCCTTGTGAACCAGTCACATGCTTGCAAGATAATTGGATGACATTCCACCGAGAGGGCCCAGAGTATATCTATCCGTCATATGGATGGACAAATCCCACTCTTGATCCATGTGCCTCAACACATACTTTCCGAACACTCAATGCCACCTTTATAGCCACCCAGTTACGATGTGGTGTTTGATGTCATCAAAGCATCCTTCTGGTGATGGTGATTAGCATGATCTCATGGTCGAAGGAATTAGGTTACTATGTATCAGGAAGCATATAGCAAATGAACTATATTAAATGACTTGATCTTTATGCTACGCTTAACTATAGGAGTATGTCCATCACATCATTCTCCTAATGATATGACCCTATTGTTAATAACATCTTCTATGTTCATGATCAGTAAACCTTGATCATATATTAACCAACAAGCTAGTTTAATAAGAGGCTTTACTAGGGACTCTTTTATGTTTACAGATCACACAAGTATTAATGTTTCCGGTTAATACAATTATAGCATGGTATGTAAAGATTTATCATAAGCATGAAGATATGATAATAACCACTTTATTATTGACTCTTGGGCATATCTCCAACAAGTGCCACTACGATTGTCGAATTGAAGCAACATCATCAGAAACAGGGGAAGATGACGTGGAGTTTTACTGATTGGTGGGACTCGCCACCTCGATCATCGATGACGCGCATCCCAGGTTCGAGGATTAGTGCCCCCCATTATTGTGAGATTTTCCATATTCTATCGCTCGTAGCTCCGCTCCGCTCCACTACTCTGGTCCTGCTGTCACCACTCCATCTCGTCGTGCACCACTCTCGTCCTCCCCTGGACTATCGTCCTCCCTCCATATCTTACCCGCACTACCCTCTTCATGTATCCTTGCCGTGTCTCCTTGGTTTCAGCCCCGCCCAGGCGCGTCTGGAACAAAAATCGTAAGGTGGGCATTAGGTCCTCGCACAATGACTGTGGCTTTGATCTAGATCCCGCCCGGAAATGGATCCTATGCGGCCGGAGACCACATATATGGGTCCTTCCCGGCCGGATAGCATGAAGATGGACACTTCAAGGCTGGAGAACATGAAGGAGCACAAAACAGGGGAAGAGGACGCGGGGTACAAAGCATTGGAGCTCTGGAGCCCACTGAATGTGTCGTATGTTATCCCTGAAGAGTAAGAACTGTAATTCCATCTCTCCATTTCCCAATTAGCATTTTGAAGGAAATAGGCCCTAGAGGCAATCATAGAGATGATTATATTTCTTATGTATCCATGAGTTATTGTAATGTTCCTTGAATATCCATATCAGGCAACTTGTATTGATTGAAAATTATGTGAATTGTTTGTGAAAGTCTATACTTGTATGGTTATCTAATAGTTGTCCCTAGTCGGAGTTCATGTGTGGATACACGTTAATATTAGACTAGCACATCGATTAGTTGATGACTATGTTTCGCAAGTCATAGACATGGAGATGTCAAAATAATGATGTGGACACATGTTATGAACATGGGGTTGGACTGACCCAACTTGAGACTGCCAATTATACTTGCAGCCCTCTCTACACATCGTGTATGTTCTGTCCTTAGACCTGAGATTGTCACATGCACTTGAGATGTGGATCGACCTACTATGGGGCTATCAGACGCTGCTCTGTAACTGGGTAGTTGTAAAGGTAGCTTTCGGGTTTGTCCTAAAGCATGCTGCAAGGCATTGGTCAATCAAGATGGGATTTGCCCCTCTCTACTTGAGAGATATCTCTAGGCCCCACGAGTGATCGGATCCAGAAATTCCTGGCCGTGATACATATGGTTAAGAGTTAACCTAGTAAAAGGATTCTGAATCACGGTATCATGAGGGAAAGGGAAATACATGTACTTAACCTTATGATGGTTCGTCCGAATGGTCTTTATATGCGTTTAGGACTTGGCACGTCTTGCTAGAGGCCGCTACCAACTATTCGTAGAGTAAGTGTACTCGTGTCATGTCTATACGTGTATGAACATGTAGGGTCACACACTTAAGGGGCTGGAAGCCTAATGAGGATTGGATCCGAATTATACCAGGTTTAGGCTACTAATGGGCTGCTAATGTAGAAGCCCACCAGGAACGCCTATTTAAGAGAGGGTGGGGCGATCTGAATAGGGTTGAGCATTCCACCCAGCCTCCACTCCTCTCACGCATGTGTTGCACGCGTGGACCATCTGACGATTCCACCCCATACGTTTGGATACCTCGGAGGAGCTGCAGCTGTAGCACTTGGACGAGCCGTGCAAAGGGGAGATGCTCGTGGGATGAGGACGAGGAGGAGACGTAGAACATCTAAACTGCCTCGACGTGCTTCATCAAGTTCTGCAACTACGCGTTGTAACATACCAAAAATATTAAACTAGAATCATCAAACTCTAATCACCAAAATTAGGGTTAACAAAAACTTTTCCAATTAAAAATATGAAAGCATTCCTATGTGTATGTAACAAAATTTGGATTCTTTTGAATTGCCATGATTATGTGTTTCTTTTCTTGTAAAATGATTCTTAGGTGAAATAAACATCATCTAAACAATCCCCACACTTTTCCCAAAGACAAATAAATCAAAACAAACAAATTAAGTGAATGGTCACTTTGGCCAAATTAACTCCCATGCCTACTTTGGCTATCTCTAACTTTCAGAACTTAACAGAAACATGTTTGGATCTTTGCACCCCTTGATATTACTCATAACAAAGTACCAAGGCCCACCTTGTGATCATCCAGAAACATTCAAATGCATAGTTTAAATGACATTTTAAAATTGAATCTATTTCATATGGGAAGATCCCACTATTGCAAAAACCCCTCAAACCAACTCAACTTTCAAAACCCAAGCATCTACAGACTCACCAGCACATGCCTAGCACACCCACCAAAAATAATTTTAAAATTCAAAACTTGAGTTCATGCGGCCATTTCATCAAACACCTTGAAGATGTAAATCAAACAAATCCTAAACACTATAGTGTGCAGTGATTCTGGCCTAACTTGTTCCCTCTCTAGACACCACTAGCCTTAGTAGATCATCTAACAACCTTAACTAATCTCTAGAACCAATGTAAGCTGGCCATTGTCATCAATGGTGAGAAGGCTGAGTGCACCATTGCCACCCCATAGTCGATAGCAAGCTATGAGCAACACTGGCCTCGCCAACCTTGTCTGGGAGCAACCCCGCAGACACGCCCGTTCGCTGCCGCGCGGACCACGCGCGCTGTGCGCCATTAAAACTCCCGTCGGGCACGCTCAGAGCACCGCAGCGTTCCGACCGATCATCACCGCCCCACGCCGCGCCACCACGTCGTTGAGCTTCGCCAGGAAGCACAGCACCGCCCCCTACCGTCTCCCACGCCGATAGCCCTCTGTGTCGTCGACCACGACAAGCTCATCCCGCGCCCGTCGGTCCCCTCTCGCCACTATAAATAGAGGCCTCCCCCACTTGAATTCTTCACACCACCTCACTCCCCTCACCTCACTGAGCGTTCCACCCCATTCCCTGAGCAAGGCGAGCAGCGCATCATCGGAATTGTGCTGGAGCAGGCCGCCTCTGGAGAAGAAGGGCGCCGTCAATTTTGTCCACCCCAGGAGGAGCCGCCGGTACCAGGAGGTTCGCCGTCGTCGACTTCGTCGTTCTCCCACATCACCAACCTTCGCCTGAGCCCCGGTGAGCCTCCCACAACCCCCACTGAGCGGCTGGGGTTCGAACTCGCCGGTGACTAGTTCATCGTCGACGACGACCCTCGGCCGTTGATCTTACTTCTAATCCAACGCACCACATCGCCCCGTACGGCTTCGCGTTTAAAGAGTCGCTGACCAGTAGAACCGCCCTGTCAGTTGCGCCCCGCGCCACGGAGTGACACTGGGTCGGCCCAATAACCCTTCCCGCTCAGCCCACTCGTTTGAATTTAGCTTTTTCTTTTTAAGTTCAAACATAGTTCTGTACCTAGTTTCAAAAATCAACCCAGCTCGATTCAGTGAACCAAATTGAATGAAACCAATTTTGTTAGAAAGATATTGAAATGCTTAATCCAAGACCGTTGGATTCAAATCATTTGGATCTATAGATCAACCTTGGTAAAAATAACAAGGCAGAAGTTTTCTGCATTCAAACATTTTTCAAATTTAAACCATAATAGCTTTTGAGTTTATTCCAACTCTCAAAAATCATTTTTGATCATACCTTTCAGAATATATAAAAAAATTTGGTTTTACTTACAGAAATAATGTTCAAGTAATAAAAGAATGCCACATAGGCATTTCTAGTCATTTATTTTTATTTGAATTAAAAGGTTAAATCTTATTAAATTGTGACACCACTTTAAATCACATTCCCATGTACTAAAATATGTGGTGATGACATGTGTCAACATGATCCCATGTTTGGTTTGGAGAATATTAAATCTTATGAAGTTTTTCAATGAGTAGAAATTACTTGTCTAAAAATAAATAAATAAGACAAATGCTTTAATCTTGTAATATTAATGATGATGCTAGATCATCTATAGAACCCTTTTTTGTGATGATTGAAAGTAGTTAAGTATTGTTTGGTGATTGTGTACATCGTATTTATTTATAGACGCTAGTACCGACCAAGGATACGAGGAGGAAGGAGGATACTACGAAGAAGAAGCCGAGGAGAACTTCAACCACTACTCTGCACAAGGCAAGCTAACACTTGCAATTATGAGAGTTAAATAACCTATGCAATGCACTAAACATGCTTGGTTAGACACATTTAATGATACCCAATCCTAGTTTTACTTGCAAAGCTTCTACTTTATTTCTTTATCAAAGCTATTACTTAGAGTTTACTTAAGTAAATTGTAGATACTAGAAAGATAATTGAAGGTTGCATAAAGAGCAGTAAATTTGGCCTAAGCTAGATAATCTTGATGTCATCCTAAGGCATGATATTGAACTTAGTTAAACTCCACTACTTTACCACCCCTCATTAGTACTCACCCCACTTGTAGATGCTAGTGCTAAGCATAAAACTTGATCAACTTTAGATGGGAATACTTGGTGGAAAATGGTTATGAAAACCTTGGAATGATGGATCATTCTACTGAGATGTTTTGACATGTGTTTCCGAACACTAGATGATTTGGATGATGAAAATGTTGAGGCATGAGCCTTAGCCCTTTATAAAACTGATGGTTGTCTGGATGCGATACCATTCCAATTTTACCGTACAACCACAATACCCAAGAATTGGGTAGGGCTTGACTGGAAAATTATATACCTTAGTATTGGTTCCCTCACGGCCAAGGTCTGAGCTGAGGCTACCTTGTGAAGATTGTCCACCTGTGCAGTACCCAAGATGACAGTAGGTCATGGTTGGGAGGCCAAACTCACAGGAGAGGTGCCTATACTAGGGCGTGTAATCGAAAGGTTAGGATTGATTATCCGCATACTGAGTATGGTGAATTCAGGATTTGTTCCTGACGGATGTATCGAATTTTGTGGTGAAAGTGTACAATCTCTGCAGAGTGTCAAACTATTCGAATAGCCGCGTCCGCGGTTATGGACAGTTGGAGTGGCCATATTGTTCCCCCATCAGATGTTTTCAAAATGACTTGTGAAATGAATTGAGACTTTGACTTGACCAGAAAAGAGTTGTGGCATGAGATACAAGTTCCCACTTAGGTGTTATAAAACTTCAACTAGCTTTCTTCATTTCTAAACTTAGTAGATGTAAATTTGGCTTTTGCAAAACAACCCTAGAGCTTAGTGTCCTATTACAACCCCCCCCCCCCCCCCCCTCCCCCCCTTCACTTGTTAGCATTAGTTTGCGAGTACTTAAAGAGTACTCATGGCTTTGTCCCTGGCTATTCCCATGGCCAGACTATGAAGAGGAGTACCAGGAGGATGGACCCCAGGAAGGTTACGACAACTAGGATCATCTCCCATCGCCAGCATTGCCTGTGACCCCGAAGATGGAGCTTCGCCTACGCTACCATTATTATTATGTATTCCGCTGCTTGAGTTGTATTAAGAACTGGATCATGAGATCCTTATTTTTGTAAGACCTTATGTATGGTTTGTAATGGATGATGTACTGTGGTATCCAATGCTGTTTTGTCTCGCAAAAATGATAATCCTGGGATTGTTATGTATGGCATAACAGGCATCTGGGATTAAAAATCCGGGTGTTGACAAGTTGGTATCAGAGCCATCCTGACCATAGGAGACCCTAGTTAGGCTGGACGTTTGAATCAAAAACTTAGTTTCAAAACCAAAGGAAGCAAATATTTACAAAAACTTATTCCCATTCTTATCACCTTGATTCTTTCATAAAAACTCATGTTCCTCAAAAACTCTTGAAAAATACATAAAATTTGACACACTTGATCACTCTACTAACTTACTCATCCTATATTATTATAGATGGACGTGAAGTACATAATTTTTATCAGTTGGGGAATGGAGGAGACCTTATCTTTGAGCGGGATTTGGACCAGCTTTCGGAACTTCTGGAGCGTTCGCACCCCGAGTTCTTCGGAGCTCAGCTTAATGATCAAGGAGGAGAAGATCTGCAGTGGCTAATTGTTGCAAGTCTCCGAGGAAAGATTGAACCTCCCACTGTCGAGGGAATTCAATTCACCTTAAGAGAGAACAACTGGCTCGATAGACTTGCCAGGGCCATGCAGGAAGCTCTTGCCCGTCTGTGTGGGCAGAGTATCAACCAGATCAAGGGTACCCGCTTTGAGTTTTGTCTAAGACGTGATGCTAATGGACAGCCACTGGAAGCCCCATACCACCACGAGCTGAAGACCCAATTATACCACCTTAGCTTCATTATGTACGATCGTTAGCAGGAGTTGGACAATTGTCGTGACTACTCCAACCACAAGTCCGCCATCATCAAGACGAAGGATCAGACCATCGCCATGCTAGCGAAGGATCGCAAGTCTCGCCGCCGTCAACTCGACAAGAAGGAGCGCATCATTGCCCATCTTCGCCACCGTATCTCGGACTTGGAGGAGACCATCCACGAGAGAGATATGCAGTTAGAGGAAAGGGAGAATGCCGGAGAGGATCTTCGTGGAGATCCCTACTCCTATCTCAGCGATGATGATGATTTTATGGAGGATCAGGCTATGGATTTCTTCACCGATGAGGATGATTTCTCCTTCATCGATGCCGATGAGGATGATGAGGATGACGACTACACCGACTCCGAGGAGTAGTAGCACTTGAGCACTAGCGTAGTGAGTTGTATTTGGTCCCACCGTATCGTAGTTTCCAGAATGGTTCTTAAAACCATCTATTTACCTTGTTGTGGTGTGTGTTTGTATCGTGTGCTATGAATGAATGAATGAATGAATGAATGAATGAATGAATGAATGAATGAAAAGCAAGTTGCTAGAAAAATCTGAGTCAAACTTTAAAAACTTTTCAAAGTCCCGGAACCTTAGAAATTTCCCTCTTTTCTCATGATCTATCTCAATCTTCAGATGCCACACGGAGGAAGTGGTTCATCCCCGGACCCGATGTTGCAGATCCTGCAAATGTTCGTTTCTGACCGCGAAGCTGAAAGAGCCGAACGTCAAGACAACCTAGCCACCCTTCAACACATAGCTCAGATGGCCAAAAACAATCAAGGACACGGAAATCAAGACAACCATGGAGCTAAGCTCAAGAATTTCCAGAACACAAACCCACCTGTTTTCACTAAGTCGGAAGAACCTCTGGATGCAGACGATTGGCTGCAAACCATGGAAAACAACCTACAAGTCGCCAGAGTGGAAGCTAACGAGAAAGTTCTGTTCGCCACCCACTATCTAGCCGGAGATGCCAGAGCATGGTGGAACAGCGTTCGTGCAATGACCGGAGGATAGATGATGGCCTGGGAGGAATTCAAGGTCAAGTTCGGCAGAACCCATGTGCCATCGGGTTTGATCAAGAGGCTGAGAGATGAGATCGACACCAAAGCCAAGAAGAAGGAGATATTCTTGAATGGTCTGCACGATGAGATGCAGACAGTGTTAGTCAATATCCCCTTTGCTTATATTGAAGCCCTTGTCGACTATGCCATCCAGATGGAAGGAAAGATCAACCAAGCCAATGAGAACCGCAAGCGTCGCATGATGCATCATCCAGGAACCCATCAGACCCCAAAGTATCGCCCTAACCCACCTCCAGGATTTGCCCCGAGAACCAACAGACCCCCGATGAACCGTCTGACCTATCCCAACCATGGAAACCCAAGGCCCAGAGGAAATCACAACAACCCCGGCAACTCTGGGAATTTCAACCGTGCCCCACCCAAGTTCAACAACAACAATGCTACCGCCAACACCAACACTGCCCCGAGGACTGGAAGCAACATTGTTCCTGTTGCAGCAAAGGACAAGTCGCAAGTGACTTGTTATGACTGTGGAAATAAGGGTCACTACTCCAACGAGTGCCCGAACAAGAAGAATACCACAGCCCCCAATGCAAATGCCCCAGCTCAGCAGCAGTGTCGTGTTCAGCCTAGAAGAAGGTTTGCCCCAGGGAACTCGCTCAACCGTAACGGCCATCTTTTTCTCATGCATGCTGAAGAAGCTCAGGAAGTGCCAGACGTCATGCTGGGTATGTTCTCTGTTAATTCAGTACTTGATCGAGTATTGTTTGATTCTAGTGCATCGCACTCATTTGTCACCGAAGAATTTGCATGCACTAGTAAGATTCAACCAACCAAACTGAAGCATGTTATGATTGTTCAAATCCCCGGTTCAACCACCAAAGCTAGGCAAATTTGCAAAGCTATCCCCATCCGAATCCATGGCATAGACTTTTATGCTAATCTGATAGTACTCGGAACTAAAGGTTTGGAAGTAGTACTAGGAATGGATTCGATGTCCAAACATAAAGGATTAGTTGACTGTGCCAAGAAAGTCATAACCATGACCAGTACAGCCGTAATATAAGTCGAGCATGTATCTGAAACCTTACCTCGTCAATTCAAGTGCAACAAGAGTATAGCCCAACCTACCATTGACCAAGTCCGGATAGTCTGTGAATACCTCGATGTATTTCCAGATGTTTTGCCAGGTATGCCCCAGATCGGGATATCGAGTTTATCATTGAACTAATTCCTGGAACAGGACCCATAGCCCAGAGACCATATAGTATGAACCCGTCTGAACTAGCAGAACTGAAGAAGCAACTGGATGCCATGTTGGAAATTGGATTGATTCAACCAAGTGCGTCACCATGGAGATCACCTGTCTTATTTGTGGACAAGAAGGATGGAGGTAACCGTTTGTGTACGGATTATCGGAAGTTGAATGATGTCACTATCAAGAACAAGTACCCATTGCCCAAGATAGAAGATTTGTTTGATCAGTTGACCGGTGCCAAAGTGTTTTCTAAGATTGATCTTAGAACAGGCTATGATCAACTCAAGATTCGTGCAGAGGATATTCCAAAGACTGCCTTTACCACCAGATATGGATTATACGAGTATACCGTCATGTCTTTTGGATTAACCAATGCCCCCGCTTATTTCATGAATCTCATGAATAAGATTTTTATGGACTTCCTGGATAAGTTTGTCGTTGTTTTCATCGATGACATTCTGATTTATTCCAAATCGGAAGAAGAACATGAGCTACACCTAAGGACCATTCTTGGAACCCTTAGAGAGCATCAGTTGTATGCCAAGTTTAGCAAATGTGAATTCTGGTTACAGGAGGTAGGATTCCTCGGCCACATTGTATCAGCCGGAGGAATTGCCATTGACCCAGCAAAAGTGAAAGATGTCGAAGATTGGCAAGCCCCAACCACTCAAACCCAAGTTTGTGCATTTCTCGGATTGGCGGGATACTACCGCAAGTTCGTAGAAGGATTCTCGAGTATCGCCAGACCCATGACCCAATTGCTAAAGAAGGACAAGAAGTTTGAATGGACCGACAAATGTGAAGCGAGTTTTCAAGAACTCAAGAGGAGATTGATTTCAGCCCTAATCTTAATCATGCCGGATATCACGAAGCCCTTCGACGTGTATTGTGATGCATCCAAGATCGGTCTCGGATGTGTGCTAATGCAAGAAGGCAAAGTTATCTCTTATCTATCTCGACAACTGAAACAACATGAGCAAAATTACCCAACCCATGACCTCGAACTCGCAGCCGTAGTTCTAGCCCTAAAGACATGGAGGCACTACCTGATGGGAAACCGTTGTGAGATTTATTCGGATCACAAGAGCCTAAAGTATATATTCACTCAGAAGGAGCTGAATATGAGACAAACAAGATGGATTGAGCTAATCAAGGATTACGACCTGGACATTCACTATCACCCTGGTAAAGCCAATGTGGTAGCAGATGCCCTTAGCAGATTGCCGCGCCGCTTGAACTCCATGATTTTGAAGGAGCAACCAAGCTTGCACAAAGAGATGGAAGATTTTCGAATGGAATTAGTAAGTGAAGGATTCTTGGCTAGCATAGAACTTCAACCCACTTTGATCAGCCAGATCAAAGAGGCATAGAAAGGAAATGCTAGTATCGACGGAATCAAGCGTCGTATCGGTACAGGAAAAGTACCCGGATTCACCGAAGATGAAGAAGGAGTTCTGTGGTACAAAGGACGCCTTTGTGTACCAGCAGATTCTGAGTTGAAAGAAGTTATTCTCAAGGAAGCTCATGATACTCTTTATTCTATCCACCCCGGAGGAACGAAGATCTATCAAGATTTGAAAGAGCAATTTTGGTGGCATAAGATGAAGAGAGAAATCAGAAGCTATATCGCCAAGTGTGATATATGTCAGAGAGTCAAGGCGGGACATCAAAGACCCGCTGGATTGTTGCAACCATTGCAGATTCCGGAATGGAAATGGGATTCCGTTGGAATGTACTTTATCACCGGATTGCCTACTTCTAGTAGGGGAAATGACTCTATCTGGGTCATAGTGGACATGTTTTCCAAAGTCGCCCATTTCTTACCCGTCAAGACCACATATCAGAGTTCGAATCTAGCGGAGTTATACATCGCTAGAATCGTCAGTTTGCATGGAGTCCCCAAGAACATCGTATCGGATCGAGGAACTCAGTTTACCTCGAGATTCTGGAAGAAAGTCCAAGAAGGTTTAGGAACCCGCCTAGATTTCAGCACCTCTTATCACCCTCAGACCGATGGACAAACGGAGCGAGTAAATCAAATACTCGAAGATATGCTGAGAGCATGTGTGTTAGAATATGGATCTAAGTGGGAAGACTGTCTGCCGTTTGCAGAATTTTCATACAACAACAGTTATCAAGCCAGTTTACAAATGGCCCCATTTGAATTCATGTACGGAAGAAATTGTCGCACCCCTTTGAATTGGTCGGAAGTAGGAGAGAGTCAGATTTTTGGACCCGATATCCTACGAGAAGCGGAAGAGAAGGTTCACAAGATTCGTGAGCACCTCAAGACAGCCCAGTCTAGAAAGAAGAGTTCCGCCGACAGGAGACGTCGAGACCTCGCCTTCAACATAGGAGATTTTGTGTATCTGAAAGTGTCGCCATTGAAAGTAATGCAGCGTTTCCAACTCAAAGGAAAGTTAGCCCCCAGATATATCGGCCCCTTCAAGATTCTGAACCGTCGAGGAGAAGTGTCGTATCAATTGGAACTACCCAAAGAGATGTCAGCCGTGCATAATGTGTTCCATATCTCAGTACTTCACAAGTGTCTCGAAGTCCCGGAGAAGACTGAAGTGTTCAAGAACATTGATCACCAGACTATAGAGATCAATGATGACCTGACCTATCCCGAAGTACCCATCCGTATCTTGGAAGAAGTCTTCAAAACTACCAGAACCCGAAGCATCAAGTATCTCAAGATTCAGTGGAGCAACCACACAGAAGAGGAAGCTACCTGGGAGCGCGAAGATCACATCAGGACGGAGTTTCCCGATCTCTTCAAATCCTAGGTAATCTTTTCGTCCTTTTTCAAATCTCGGGACGAGATTTTGTTTAAGGGGGGAAGGTTTGTAACATCCCAAAAATATTAAACTAGAATCATCAAACTCTAATCACCAAAATTAGGGTTAACAAAAACTTTTCCAATTAAAAATATGAAATCATTCCTATGTGTATGTAACAAAATTTGGATTCTTTTGAATTGCCATGATTATGTGTTTCTTTGCTTGTAAAATGATTCTTAGGTGAAATAAACAACATCTAAACAATCCCCACACTTTTCCCAAAGACAAATAAATCAAAACAAACAAATTAAGTGAATGGTCACTTTGGCCAAATTAACTCCCATGCCTACTTTGGCTATCTCTAACTTTCAGAACTTAACAGAAACATGTTTGGATATTTGCACCCCTTGATAGTACTCATAACAAAGTACCAAGGACCACCTTGTGATCATCCAGAAACATTCAAATGCATAGTTTAAATGACATTTTAAAATTAAATCTATTTCATATGGGAAGATCCCACTTTTATGCGGCCATTTCATCAAACACCTTGCAGATGCAAATCAAACAAATCCTAAACACTATAGTGTGCAGTGATTCTGGCCTAACTTGTTCCCTCTCTGGACACCACTAGCCTTAGTAGATCATCTAACAACCTTAGTTAATCTCTAGCACCACTGTAAGTTGTCCATTGTCATCAATGGTGAGCAGGCCGAGTGCACCATTGCCACCCCATAGTCGACAGCAAGCTATGAGCAACACTAGCCTCGCCAACCTTGTCTGGGAGAAAGATAGCACCCCACCACCACTCCCTGTCTCATCCACAAGCGATGCCAGCCCCTGGACCACACGCACCGACCATGCCAAGCCGCTCTACAACCATGCCGAGAGCGCGCCCCGTGCGCCACGCTCGACAGACGACCACAGACCGCGTGCCGCCCTCGCCGCATGCACGCGTGATCACCACCGTCCCAGCAACCCCGCAGACATGCCCGTTCGCCGCCGCGTGGACCACGCGCGCTGTGCGCCATTAAAACTCCCGTCGGGCACGCTCAGAGCACCGCAGCGTTCCGACCGATCAACACCGCCCCACGCCTCGCCACCACGTCGTTGAGCTTCACTAGGAAGCACAGCACCGCCCCGACCATCGCCCACGCCGATAGCCCTCTGTGCCGTCGACCACGACGAGCTCAGCCCGCGCCCATTGATCTTACTTCTAATCCAACGCACCACATCGCCCCGTACCGCTTCGCGTTTAAAGAGTCACTGACTAGTAGACCCGCCCTGTCAGTTGTGCCCCACGCCGCGGAGTGACACTGGGTCGGCCCAATAACCCTTCCCGCGCAGCCCACTCGTTTGAATTTAGCTTTTTCTTTTTAAGTTCAAACATAGTTCTGTACCTAGTTTAAAAAATCAACCTAGCTCGATTCAGTGAACCAAATTGAATGAAACCAATTTTGTTAGAAAGATATTGAAATGCTTAATCCAAGCCGTTGGATTCAAATCATTTGGATCTATAGATCAACCTTGGTAAAAATAACAAGGCAGAAGCTTTTCTGCATTCAAACATTTTTCAAATTTAAACCATAATAGCTTTTGAGTTGATTCCAACTCTCAAAAATCATATTTGATCATACATTTCAGAATATATAAAAACATTTGGGTTTACTTACAGAAATAATGTTCAAGTAATAAAAGAATGCCACATAGGCATTTCTAGTCATTTATTTTTATTTGAATTAAAAGGTTAAATCTTATTAAATTGTGACACCACTTTAAATCACATTCCCATGTACTGAAATATGTGGTGATGACATGTGTCAACATGATCCCATGTTTGGTTTGGAGAATATTAAATCTTAAGAAGTTTTTCAATGAGTAGAAATTACTTGTCTAAAAATAAATAAATAAATAAATAAGACAAATGCTTTAATCTTATAATATTAATGATGATGCTAGATCATCTATAGAACCCTTTTGTGTGATTATTGAAAGTAGTTAAGTATTGTTTGGTGATTGTGTACATCGTATTTATTTATAGACGCTAGTACCGACCAAGGATACGAGGAGGAAGGAGGATACTACGAAGAAGAAGCCGAGGAGAACTTCAACCACTGCTCTGCACAAGGCAAGCTAACACTTGCAATTATGAGAGTTAACTAACCTATGCAATGCACTAAGCATGCTTGGTTAGACACATTTGATGATACCCAATCCTAGTTTTACTTGCAAAGCTTCTACTTTATTTCTTTATCAAAGCTATTACTTAGAGTTTACTTAAGTAAAATGTAGATACTATAAAGATAATTGAAGGTTGCATAAAGAGCAGTAAATTTGGCCTAAGCTAGATAATCTTGATGTCATCCTAAGGCATGATATTGAACTTAGTTAAACTCCACTAGTCTACCACCCCTCATTAGTACTCACCCCACTTGTAGATGCTAGTGCTAAGCATAAAACTTGATCAATTTTAGATGGGAATACTTGGTGGAAAATGGTTATGAAAACCTTGGAATGATGGATCATTCTACTGAGATGTTTTGACATGTGTTTCCGAACACCAGATGATTTGGATGATGAAAATGTTGAGGCATGAGCCTTAGCCCTTTATAAAACTGATGGTTGTCTGGATGCGATACCATTCCAATTTTACCGTACAACCACAATACCCGAGAATTGGGTAGGGCTTGACTGGAAACTTATATACCTTAGTATTGGTTCCCTCACGGCCAAGGTCTGAGCTGAGGCTACCTTGTGAAGATTGTCCACCTGTGCAGTACCCAAGATGACAGTTGGTCATGGTTGGGAGGCCAAACTTACAGGAGAGGTGCCTATACTAGGTCGTGTAATCGAAAGGTTAGGATTGATTATCCGCATACTGAGTATGGTGAATTCAGGATTTGTTCCTGACGGATGTATCGAATGTTGTGGTGAAAGTGTACAATCTCTGCAGAGTGTCAAACTATTCGAATAGCCGCGTCCGCGGTTATGGACAGTTGGAGTGGCCATATTGTTCCCCCATCAGATGTTTTCAAAATGACTTGTGAAATGAATTGAGACTTTGACTTGGCCACAACAGAGTTGTGGCATGAGATACAAGTTCCCACTTAGGTGTTATAAAACTTCAACTAGCTTTCTTCGTTTCTAAACTTAGTAGAGGTAAATCTGGCTTTTGCAAAACAACCCTAAAGCTTAGTGTCCTATTACAAAAACCCCCTTCACTTGTTAGCATTAGTTTGCGAGTACTTAAAGAGTACTCATGGCTTTGTCCCTGGCTATTCCCGTGGACAGACTATGAAGAGGAGTACCAAGAGGATGGACCCCAGGAAGGTTACGACAACTAGGATCATCTCCCATCGTCAGCATTGCATGTGACCCCAAAGATGGAGCTTCGCCTACGCTACCATTATTATTACGTATTCCGCTGCTTGAGTTGTATTAAGAACTGGATCATGAGATCCTTATTTGTGTAACACCTTATGTATGGTTTGTAATGGATGATGTACCATGGTATCTAATTCTGTTATGTCTCGCAAAAATGTTAATCCTGGGATTGCGATGTATGGCATAACAGGCATCTGGGATTAAAAACCTGGGTGTTGACACGCGTCTAGTGGTAATCCCGAGATCTATGACAACAGTATTCTTGGTTTACGCGGTAGAAATTTTTTGATTTGCGCTAGTGTAGCCTACCCGTATCCCTACACATTTCTAGTCCCGTGGTGATGGCGAGGATCTGTGTTGGTGATCGTAGGACATCTACTACATCTAGATTTATTTTGAAGATTCGGCATGGGTATCAGACTAAAACCTTGTCCAACGATAGAATCATAGTTTCTAGTGGATTTGATTATCGGCTGATAGTAGACATGGAGGACATAACTCTAAGTGACTTGCACATGCAATTTGGTAAGTTTCCTATTGGCCATCATGACGAATTCATAAGCAGGTACTATGACACAAATTCGTAGACTTTCTGCAATATTGGGACTAGGGAGGTTGTGGCCATGATGTGGGGTAAACAAATCGGCATGAAGAATATGCTGATGTCTGTGTACATCGTTAACAAAGATACTGGAGAAGAGACTATCCTGAATGATACCGGCACGTGTGGAACACGAATAGAGCAACCTCTATTGGCGATACCGAGCACGACCGCCCAGCATGTTGTTGAGCATGATGCTTTCTCAAGCGAGCATGAAAACATCAAAATGGTGGCGGTCAGGATGATTTTGTGCTCGAAGATGATTATGATGAGAAAGCATATCCATATGTGGCTGCTAACCATGATAGGATGAAGAGTAGGGAATATTTGGTTGATTTGAACTATGAGCCTGACTATGGGACAGATGAGGAAGAGAAATGTGAGGATGCGGAAATGGGATGCAGATACAATGACGAAGACAAGGACATGCCAATGATACAGTTTGATAGGGACAACCCTACAATTGATGAGGGGACTATCTTTGAGACCGTGGAGTAATGTAGATATGTCGTTGCTACCTATGTAATAAGAGTTGAGATTTATGGTGCAATGTAGGGAAAGTAAGGTGTGTAAATGGAGATTGCATGCATATCCAATGCGGGGTGGACACCCATTTCAGGTTGCAATAGCTACATTTAGTTTCGGTCTTTCTCATATTTGTTCTGCTGATGAGTCCTGTGATTTATATTTATTCCTATCGAATGCGGATCAAGGTAAACACGAAGAAACAGAACTTTCCTAATACTTATTTAAGTGATCGAATTTGACCAATAACAACCAAGTGGATTGCTGCTACAATACTTGACTGGGTGATGAAGGATCATAACATTGGACCTACTAAACTCAGAACTAAGCTTAGCGAAAAGTTTACCATTCTGATTCCTTACCACGGAGTCTTTGATGAAAAGGAGATGGCTCTAGACTTCATTCAGGGCAAGTGGACTGGCATCTTTCACATGTTGTATAGTTTCAAAGCTGAGGTAGAGAAGACATCACTTGGTAGTGTTGTTGACATTTTTCGTGGGAATGGCCACGACGGTCGCTACCAGGGGTAGCGATTGAGTCTAAGGAGGGCAAGAGAGAGTCGCCATCTGTGGAACGATATTGGGAGCGAGACACATGGTTTACCCAGGTTTGTCCCCCATAGGGTAAATACCTACATCCTGCTTGCTTGTATTGATGGCAGACGAATTACAAGGTGGGCGAACTCGACGTAAGGGCGGCGAGTCGCCTGGATGGGGTAGCTAATAACTCGTGAGTACAAAGGGAACCCTAGGGAGGCTTATATAGGGGTGCCTCACTAGGGTTTTACAGGATCTCAACAGTATCAGTAAAGGTTTCGGGGGTTTGATCTAATTCGACTAGGCCTAGCTACGGTCTTGGGACTTCGTGTTCAGTCGTCGGTCTTATTTGAAGCTTCCTTTCCAGTCGCTATCATTGTTGGCCCACTCGACATTATCTTGGTCCAATCGCTTCCTACCCTCGTGGATACCCTGATTGGTATATCCCCATTAGTAGTCCCCCAGTGCATTAGGGGTTCGGCGTAGGAGTCAACTTGGCAGTCAGAGTGTCATCCTACTTAACCGATTAGAGCAAGAAAATGGTGCAGGTGAATGGTACAGGCGAATGGTGTTACCCGTACTTCCCCTTTTGGATCGAGCTATTCCATGGTCAGACCAGTCGCGAGGGAAAGAAGGGGCCCCTCCTGGCGGTCGGTGGCATAACTTTCCAAGTGAATTCTGACGCCAGTTTATTTAAACTCTTGTTGCCGAAGAAGACGTCTAGTAACTGGAAGAAGTCCTGGTTTTATGTGAAGGAGTCGACTCTATTCGGGGAGGTGGCGATCCCGGTGTCCACCGTGGAGCGGAGTGTTACATGATGGCTATCAGTGAAGGAGTTGTCGTGGTCGTAAAGAATGGTGGTCACGGAGTTGATCACCCAAATGACCAAGTTGGAGGACGAAGGGTTGAAGAAGATCAACCTCTTCAACTGCTAGATCGGTCGTCAGCTGATTCCACTAATGAACTGACCGACATTGATGTGCGAATACACTGGGCTTTCCGATCCCTTGAGGGCGAACTTGGTGAAGTGGAAGGCAGAGGACTACATCATCGTTCTCAAGAAAATCACAGAGGCGCCGTACGCCGGCATGGCCGACGGACTCGCCCCATACAAGCTGGACGACATCCCGACCCCCATAGTAAGTGGCTTCCAAACTCTTTCCTTTATAGTCATGCTTCTTGATTTTGCTTTGACGTGTGCGAATGTCTTCATACATTCAAGATCATGGAGAAGTGGCTGCCTCCTCTAGATGAAGAGGTGCCATAAGAGCTCCTCCAGGAGGAAACGAGGGACTCCTCCGCCGGGAAGGAGGAGGAAGGAGGAGCCATCGAAGAGTAGCACGAGACTCCATTGATGACTTATAATACGCGTGGCCTGAAGCGACATGAGACCTAGGCTAGTCTTAGCCTCGGTGAAAGAGACAGTGGTCTGGAGGTCACCGTGGAGGCGAGCTCCAAGAAGGCTCTAACACCGTCCAAGCCCACATGCAAGCCAAAGGCTCTGCCAAAGCAGCAGCGCCAAGTGATCTTGCTAGAGGTGGGGATGTCGCGGCCCATTGGGCCAGAACTAGAGAAACTCGCTCATATAACTACCGGGCTACGAACGATCCCATTCGCCAAGTAAGTGTTGATGTCGGTCCCCTTTAAAAAAAACGTGTTTATTTGGATCGCCAACTTAGGTGTTATCATGTTTTGCAGGGGTAGTCCAAAAATATCCAACATGGTACCGCAGCGAAGGTCGCGGGCGAGACAGCCATGGTGGCAAAGGATCCTTCCATGAAGAGGAAGGATGGCACAACCGAGGCGCCCAAAGCGGGCATCAAGAAGCATAAGGTCGCCACTTTGGTGAAAGGCGCGTCGAAATGGCCAAAGCTGGCATGGCAACATTTCAAGCGGCGGGGTCGTCCATCGAGGAAGTCGAGGTCATGGAGGTAAATCCTCCCATCAAGGCCAAGCCTGCGGCGACCGAGTTGCCGATAGTGAAGCCCACCTTGTTTCCGTGGTTCATGGCGAAGGCCACGAACGTTCGATCATCGGTGGTCCTGGAGGTTATTGACGACTGCGCTGTGTCAGCATCGCAGCCTACAGGTGGTGGGACGGCTCTGACGTCCCCTGCGGGTACTGTCGAGCTTCACGGCATGCTGGGCATAGCCAGCCAGGTAATCCCAGTCCCAGAGTGCTTAGTCGTGATGGTTTGGCGATTAGGCACTTAAATATTGTGTTCCTCGGTCCCTAAGAGTCGGGTCTCCAGGGAATTGGCGGAGCGAGTCTTTAGAATTTTTCTTAATGATGACCTTGTTTTTATTGTTAGCAGGCCGAAGCGGCCGACCGATAGTCCACGTTGCAACGGATGGAAAAGGAGTTGGCTGTGGCTGATGGGGGCTCTCACTCGGCGTTTTTCGTGGACAGCGCAAGGCTCGGGCTTCCCTGATGCTCTTGCGCTGCACTACTTGGCCTTGTCGAGTCGCATGTCCAAGGGTTGATGACCGGTATGGTATATATATAAATTTTAGGAGTGCGATTTGCACAAGACAAGAAGAGTAAACACGACTTGCGGAATGGCTTCTTTATTCATTGGAGAGGGGGTTACACAATTTGTGTTACAAGGTTGGGTGCAAAGTGTAAGACTTGCGCCTGGTACGGAGTGTGCCGGGGGTTACTGCCTCCGGTCGTGCTTTTTCCCGGCGAGTTGACCCTAGCTGTAGGTCTTGGGCGAGTCGTGCTCAGACAAGGTCATTGTAGTCGATGCACATTCTCTGAGTGCCGTTTCTTTTCAGCACAAAGAGTGGTGTCGTCAACCATTCAGAGTAGTTGTTGTGGCGTATGAGCCCCGTAGTGAAGAATCGTTGTATTGTCCCCGCGATTGATAGGCCACGATCTGCATTGCGAGGTGGCAGTATTTGCTTGTCGTGTCGACCCTCTAGGTCGGCATTTTGTATGTGCTTAGCAAGACCCTCCATGACGCCTGGTGTGTCAGGTTTGTCCCGAGCTGTGGCATCGTGGTTCTCATGCCGAGGTTCGCTGAGCGCGCTTTCCTATGCATGGACGAGGTCTGCCTCTAGGGCCGCCTATTGTTCTGTCTCGCTATGGACGGCGCCGTCTTGAGCATTTGGCGTTGGCGCCTCGGAAGTGCCGTGGAGGAAGCAAGTTGTTGCTTGTTTCTTTAGGACTGCTGGGTCATCCTGGTAGGCGCTACTCACTAATCTGGCGAGTCCGTCGGCTTGTTGTGCCTCTTTGGCGATGACTACTTCGGCCATCTTTGCGATGTTGTCCTCGCACTCGATGGCCATGTCTAGGCTGCCACACATGGTGATTATGCCATGGGGGGCCAAGGGTTTCATCATGTTGTAGGCGTAATGCGGGGTCGCCATGAACTTGGTGAACTCCTACTTGCCAAGTACGCAGTGGTCCGGGCTTCTGAAGTTGACCAGCTCGAAGACTATCCGCTCTGTGTGGAAGTTGGCTGGTGTGCCGAAGGTGACTGGTAGTGTCACCTTCCTGATCGGGTATGCCTTCCGGCCCTGAACTATGCCATGGAAGGTATAGAGGGTGGATTCCACCATGGACTATGGTAGTTGCAGTTGTCTGAATTTGTCGAGGTAGAGGATGTTAATTGAGCTGCCACCTTCCATGAGTGTTTTGGGAAGCCAGTAATCGGCCACTTTTGCCCTGACAAACAGGGCGGTTCATCTTGGGTACTCGATCCTGGGCACGTGATCCTCGCGACTCCAGGTGATGCTCTGCTCTAACCAATTTAGCCAGCATGGGATGTCAACTTGCTGCACTGCATTGACAGCGACAATGCGGGCTAGTCCCTTCTTCCCACGGCGTGTTCCCACGCTGGTAAATGTGTGGAGCAAGCAGACAGAATTTCCAAATGTGCCGTCACTGCAGTTGTTGCATGGCTGATCGGGGTTCGGGTCCTCCCTGGCGCGCCTTGCCTTCTCGGTCTCCTTGAGAGAGTGGCACTCGGCAGTGGTGTGCGTGGCGGGTTTGCCTTCCCTGAAGTGGTAGATTCAAGGTTGGTTTAGTATGATGGCGGGGTCGAATTCGGTAGGGCCATAGTGTTTCCGCGTTGGTTGTTCCACTCGCGGCGGTAGTTCTTGGGGTCACGTGGGCCGTAGCTGGCGTTGGCGACAAAGTCGGCTCGTCCATCGTTGTGGCACTTGGTCGCCTGGCGGGTATTTCTGTAGCGGAGGTTGCGACTATGGCTGTTCATTTGGTCGCCCATGCGACGTCTTCCACCCGACTCGTCGTCGGTGGGTCTTCCTCCGAGTAGCGTTTGACGATCTCTAGGAGGTCAGGGATGTTGTAGAGCGTTCGGTAGAATAGCTTGATCTTAGCAACCAAAGGTTCATACCAACACGTGTTCTTGAAGCAGTGGATGGTTGTGTCTGGGTGGATGCCCGTGGCATTTATCCATAGTTCTTGCCAGCGTTGGATCCAGTCGCGGGTTTACTCGCTTGGCCCATGGACGCATTGCTCTAGGTATTCAATAGTGGTGGCGCATGAGTAGGAGCCTTCGAAGTGTTTGATAAGGGTGTCGCACATCTCATCCCAGGAGTCGATGATGTTCTTCGAGAGTGTGTTGATCCACTGGCGGATTGCACCCTCCATCATCAGGGGGGGTAGCGAGTGGCCAGTAGATCGTTGTCGCCCGCGATTCCCATTGTCATGAGGTAGGTGTCAATACATACTTTGGGATCGAGAGTGGGATCGTATTTTTTCATATCCATTGGCCCTCAGAAATTTGGAGGGTAATTTTTGCACCGGACCATTGCTCCGAAGCACGGCGGGCCAACTCGACTGAGGTTGCCATGGTAGGAGAACGTGTGGTGGAGGTCGTATGGTTGACGAGCTCTCCATGCTTGGGTGTTGATGAGGTGGCATCTCGCATCGATGGGATGGCCATTAGAGGTGACCGAGAGTACTACAGACGCGGGCCGTTGGTGGAGATGGCGGGGTTGAAGACCATGAGTTGTTGCGGTCATGGTTCTGGTGGCGGGTAGTTTGCGAAGTTTGTGATCGTCCACTCTCCTGGGCAGTTGGACGATGCCGCTATTCTATTGGTGGATCTTAAGTATACCCTCCCCTAGGAGTCTCGCACTGTGTTCTGTTTCTCGACTATTTTGGCGGCAGAGCTTGGGCATATTTGATCTGAAGCGCGCCTTCTCCTATGGGGTTCAGGTTGGCGACCGCAGCTTGACTCGCGATGACGTTGTTCATCGGAGTTGAGTACAGGGGGATTCCATTGGTTTTGAACTCCCGTGGAGATATTAATGCCCGCGGTTGCTCTGGAGGAGGCGCAGGTGGGGTGGTGGTGGAGCTCCATTCGCAGTCAACCTGGCCGACGGGTGACTGCCTCCGGGTGGCGCGTTGTTGCAAATCTCGCGGTCGGTCACACGCGCCGGGTTGCTCTCGTAATTGAAGTTTAGGGTGTGGCCTGCACGGAGGGGTTGATTCGCCGCATCACCCGTTGCTGGTGGTAGGCCAAAAGTGAAGGGTTCGTAGCATAGAAAACAAAAAATTTCCTACGATGGGAACTAAGTACCAAGATCTATCTACTAGATACAAGCAACGGGTGGATATACATCCATAGAATACATACCCTCGAAGACCGAATAGCGTTAACGAGGTTGTACTCATGGATGACGTAGTCGAACGCTTGTCGATCTCAAGATCGTGATGAAGTCCATCTGGTCCAGCCAGTCTAGAACCATCACGTCTAGCACCGCAAAGCAGTGGTGCATCCGTGATCGCACACACGTCCGGGTACCACGACAACCTCCATGCCCTCGCTCCAGCGAAGCAGCGTAAGCAACAAATCCTTCCAGAAAAAGCCATCGGGAACATGTATCTCGCTGATCCGAGACCATGGGGAAATTCTAAAGGGGGGAGAGAGATCCTTCGCAGGGAGGTGTGCTTTGAGAGGAGGAGAGGAGGCCTTTTATAGGGGGAGGGGGAGCACCCAAGGGGCATGGCGCCCAGCCCATGGTGGCTGCCCCCACCTCTTCCACATTCATGTGGGTGGATCTCCCACTCAAAATGAAAAGCCTCCACTCACGTGCATTAAATTTCCACCAAATTTAATGCAAGCTCTCATTTAAATAAAACTATTTTATTTATTTATTCAGAATTTTGTTAATTACTCTAATTAACAAACATTCACATAAAACCCCTTATAACATTTCAATTTCACATGCAGAACCAGTTTCAGTAATTTCAACCGAAATGATTCCGGTGTCTAGTGAAATAAATTGTTGCGCTTTCTTTTTCTTTCTCTGGCATATCATTTGCTCTGAATGGTTTCGGTATCCCTTAAGTGTGTCACCCTACGGTTCGCGAATAATGTAGAAATGATCGATACCCCTCTCTGATCAATAATCAACAGCGGGACCTGGAGATCCGTACTGACTCCCACACATTCAACGATCACTTCTGTGATCGTGTGAACCTTATACGCATGTAACTCAATCCCTTTTTCTCGCAATATATTACATGTCCGAGATTCGATCATCAGTATCCCCATACCTAGTTTGATCTCGTTACCGACATATACTCTTTTCTCATTCCCGTGATATAACATTCTAGTGATCAAATCACTATCTTGCAAGCTAACTAATGTGATATCACCAAGAGGGCCCAGAGTATATCTCTCCGTCATCGGGATGGACAAATTCCACTCTTGATCCATGAGCCTCAACATAACACCTTCGTAGCACTAAACCCATATTTATAGTCACCATGTTACGGTGTGACGTTTGATGTTATCAAGATACTCTTCCAGTGTTAGTGATTGACATGATATCATGGTCTAAGGACTAAGATTACTTCGTATGATGTTATAGCAATATAAACACAATTACTTTGATCATAATGCTATCCTTCGGATGAATGTTCATCACACCGTTCCAATAATGTTGTGAGCTCGTTATTAACAACATCCAATGCCCATGATCAGGAAACCTTTGATCATCTTGTTAATCAACGAGCTAGTTTATAAGAGGGGCATAACTAGGAACTTTATATTTGTTTATTAAACACACATGTATTAACGTTTCCATGTTAATACAATTATAGCATGAAAAATAAACATTTATCATAAATAAGGAATACGATAATAACCACTTTATTATTGCCTCTCGGGCATATTCCCTTCAGAAAGATGTTGTGCAGTTTGTTGCTCGAGGCAAAATTTCTCACGATCCGCCTTTTCTTTCTCCCTGGACTCATTCAAGGCCACACGATGCTTCTCGATCTTGGTGGCCATCGTGGTTGGGAGGAGAGGAGTGGAGAACGGATCCACCGGTGGCTCGTTGTCGTTCGCCATGTAAATGGCATGATGGATGACGGGATAGGTCTCATCTGGAGACTCTGACCCTGAGTTGCAGTCGTGGAGGAGGATCGAGTTGTCCTCGTAGTTCTGGCATTGGAGACCTTGGTGATTGAGCTGGCTTTTGCAATAGGGGCGGTGGGTTCCGCAGTCGGTGTCGGTGTTGCCAAATCGGCATCGTCTCTGAGGGTGGAGTTTCTCTGGACCGAGTCGTTCTCCTCCAAGTCGTACTTGGAGGCGAGGAGGGAGATGGATTGGATCTGCTCTTTTGATAGCTGATCGCATGGAGGCGATCCGAGGCTGGTGGTGAATCCGGCAGGATTCGCCGGGTCAATGGTGTCGGTGAAACCGACGAAGAGGTTGATGGATATGATTGGGATCATGGCGGTGTGGGTGACCGGTCGTGAAGCCGGTACGTAGCTACTCAGCAGGATCTGATCTGGAAGAATCTGTTGGTGGCGATCATGCGGTTGGTAGCGAAGGGTAGGCGAGTTGGCGTGAAGGGTCTCGCCGCAGATCTGAGGCTTGACTCACCATGCCCCATGGTGGGCGCCACTATCGTGGGAATGTCCAAGGCAGTCGCTACCAGGGTAGCGATTGAGGCAAAGGAGGGCAAGAGCGAGTCGCCATCTGCGAATCGATATTGGGAGCGAGACACATGGTTTACCCAGGTTCGGCCCCCGTAGGGTAAAGACCTACTTACTTCTTTCTTGTATTGATGGCAGACGAATTACAAGGCGGGCGAACTCAGCGTAAGGGCGGTGAGTCGCTTGGATGGGGTAGCTAATAACTCATAAGTACAAAGGGAACCCTAGGGAGGATTATATAAGGGTGCATCACTAGGGTTTTACAGGATCTCAACCGAATCAGTAAAGGTTTTGGGGGTTTTACCTAATTCAACTAGGCCTAGCTACGGTCTTGGGCCTTCGTGTCTAGTCGTCAGTCTTCTTTGAATCTTCCTTTCTAGTCATCGTCATTGCTGGCCCACTCGATATTGTCTTGGTTAAATCCCTTCCTACCCTCATGGGTACCCCGATTGGTATATCCCCATCAACATTGATTATGAGGTTGTGAAAGGAAGAGAAAAGGTCTCAAGGGGGGTCAAGTATAAGCAGGCAGATAAGAAATGCTTTAGGATATGTTTTGTCTGCCTAAAGGCATGTTGGAAGGGTTCCTAGACGGCTTGAGGCCATACTTGGCAATATACACAACTTCTTTAACAGGGAAGTTCAGGGGAAAGCTTGCTACCACTTGTGTTGTGGACGCGCATAATTGGCTTTTTCCCTGTAGGTTATGCTGTTCTTGAGGGTGAATCGACTAAAAGCTGGACATGGTTCATGCAGAGACTACGTGTAGTAATTGGTCATCCTGAAGGCTTGGTGATATAGACTGGTGCATGCAATGTGCTTCAGAATGTTGTAGATGGTGTGTTTCCTGGGGTTGAGCATAGGGAATGCATGTGACACCTTGCTACTAGCTTCACGAAGAAGTTCAAAGGAAATACCTTTGAATAAAACTTGTGGCGATCAGTATATACGTACACCCACCCCAAGCATGCATGCTACTTACATGCAAAACTTGTATATCATGCTGAAGCTAAAAGAATACCTCGAAGAACATCACAACAAGTTATGGGCTAGAAGCACGTTTTGTGATCTAAGCAAAGTGGATTATTTTTGCAATAATTTGATAGAAAGGTTCAATGCTAAGATTAGGAGTATGAAGTCACCTGCAATTGTTATTTTGTTAGATGCAATAAGACAGTGTATAATGGTGAAGATAGATTTTAGACAGAGAATTTGTGCCAAAAAAATTGTAGGCCATAAAATAGTTTCAAAGGTGGTTTCGTTACTGAATGGAAGAACTAGGGCAATGAGAACAATGAGGACGAGGATGGTTAGAAGTTCTAGTATATTGGCTGAGATTTATGCATAAGACAAGCATGAAACTGAACGGAGGTATACTATAGACATTGGAAACAAGACTTGTTCATGCAGGAAGTGGGAGGTTAATGGTCTGCCATGCCACCATGCACTGCATTTCATCTTAAAGCTGAGAGGTAGAGGTATAGAAATATAGAACTATGTTCATAACTATTTCTTCATGGACAAGTTCGCTGCAACTTATGCAGAAAACTTACCACCTATGGCTGATGAAAATGATTGGGAGATAGTCGATCCAGGGTTCAAACTCGAACCACCAGTTCTTAGGAGGCCACCTAGGATGCCTAGAAAGCAAAGGATCAAAGCCTTCAGTGAAAAAGGTTCAAGACTAGCAGTAAAGAAGCGGATATGCAAACCGTATGGAGGGTTGGGCCATATCAAGAGGTTATGCAAAAGGGGTTTTTATTTTCGTGCCCCTGGTTCATTAGTAGTAATCAATTTTGCCTAGCCTCTTAACTTTTCCTCACTTTTGCCCATATCCTTCGCCAAAACTCATCAAAGAGCTCGAACGGCAGCTGTCGTCAGGTTAACCGTTGGCTGACATGTGGGGACGCGCGGTGTCGGACCATGTGGGAACGGTTGGTCAGGAACACGTTATGCTGACGTGTGGGGCCGTGCCATGAGGAACTGCGTGGGGTTGGTTGGTTGGGACCGTGTTACGGGGACGTAGTGTGGGGCCATGTGGGGCGCGTTTGGTAGTTATGTGCGCTCTATCGCCTAAATTGGAAGTTTTCTTTTTTATTATTTTTACGATTGGCCTTTTTAAGAGCGTCCTTTCCTCCCTCTCTCTCACTAACTGTTGTGTTTTTTGCCCAAAAAGGTAGTGAATCTAGAGCAGCTTCTCTCTTCATTCATTGTTCCTTTTGGCCCTCTTTTTTCCCAATCTGGTAGGAAATCTAGAGCAACAAATCTAACCAGCACCATAAATACGTTTAGTAATCAAATCAGATGTAGATAAAGTAGCTAATATAGGATATATAGTATAGTACTTGACGAGGTTCAAAAATTAGGCTACTCAGCAGCAACAGCGTACAAGTTCAACACAGACAATACAAAAGAAGATGCCTTATAGTAGAAGCACAAGATTAGTGGCCCCTCCTGGCCTCCGCCAGGAGGGCCTCCGCCTCCTCCCTCTGGCACTTCCTCCACTTCTTGCTGCCCTGTCCCTTGACCTTGGGCATCTTGGGATTGATCGGGAGGCATGTGACCCTCTTCGATGGACATTTTCTGGAGGTTGCGAAGGTGAAAGTCGAGCTCCTTGTGCTTGGCTCTCAAGGCGTTAACATTCACGGACTGGCCGCAGGTGGTCATGTCCTCAGCATGCTTCACGAGGGAGTTGAAGTCGGTGGCGAGGAGTCTCCTGGTGCAGAAGGGGCACCTGTAGACGTCATCGGCGAAGTAGTTGTCATACTGGCCGGACTTCAGCCTCCCCAGCACCTGACTAGTCTTGGTGTCCTTGGACTCGTCGTCACTATAGACGTCGCTCCTATCCACCTGTTGGAAAAAACAATAGCGTGCAATAAGGACATGATTCAGATACCTTGATTATTTGTATTGATTATTTGTATAAATTAACCAATTGAGATACCCTAATTATTTGCATAAATTAATCGAGTGGGTCAAATGCCCTAATCCCCAAATCTGAAACAAAATCAAATACTGATCCCAACTATAGATCGGAGCTAGTACTAACTAGGGGATCCCTTAACTACAACTTGGAGGACAAATAAAATAGGATTGAAATACAAATAGGGGTATTCATCAAAATACGAGATCTAACACAAGAGGATTAGCTTCTGTAAAAAGACCTAGCATCCAACGATTAAACATACGAACGGCCAAACCCTGATAACACATGATCTAGCATCCAGTGATGGGAATGGGGGAAGAACAAGCGAAGGGGAGAAAACCTTAGTCACCTCCAACCATGGGTCGACGATGTTGGTTTTGTAGGTGTTCTCTGGCCTGATGTACTCCTCGTCCTCGTAGGGGTCCCAGCCAAGCGGGATCTGCCAAAGACCGGCAGGGGCCTCCTCACTGTCGTCTACAGCGGAAGCGAGGACGGGGGATGCCTTTGATGCCTCGATGGGGCCATGTACGGGGATTTGAGCCTCCTCGCCGGCGGCCTTGGTAGCGATGATGGCCACCACGCCGTTCTTCTCCATCGCCAGCGTGGTTGGAGTTTTCATGGGGGTTTGCAGAAGGTGATGGGACAGTGGATATGGTTGCGTGAGTGAGCGAGTGAGCTAGTGAGTGAGTGATGAGTGAGAGTGAGAGTGAGGAGGCCTCTATAAATGTGAAGGGAAGGGACTTTTCATTGCACCTCCATGCACTGTTTAACCGCATACGCTACTGCACCATGAACGGCAACACGCATCCGCTACCACCTCATGCACCGCGACACGTATACCATGCGTCGCGTTTTTTCCCTCGTGTCTAACCCTGTCGACTTAGTTGTGCTCAGTTATACCCTCGAGTGTAACACTGGCAGTTTCGTTGTACTCAGTTTTTCCCTCCAGTACTAACACTGCCATGTGCAATATACTCAGTTTTACCCTCCGGTGGCTGGTCACAGAGAGTCAACGAATGGGTTTTAGCTAGCTAACTGAGTCATTTTATGCACAACAAATTCAAAAAGATCAAAACATAGTGGCACCTACCCAGGGAGTATTATTTTGTGACCTTCCACCATAAGAAATGTATAGAAATCAAGTTTTTACCTAAATCACCCCTTCTCAAATCACCGACTATCTATGAAGGTTCATGGCTTTCTACTCAAGCCTCTTCCCAAAACATCCCTCCCTAAAACATAGTTTGTATGCATGAAGCAATAATTGTCACACTCATGTATATTTGAATTCCAAATAGTTTGATGTATGTCAAGATGTATTTTATTGTATAAAATATGCATTTTCCAGTTTTTAAATCTCTTTCTATTTTATATTTTAATACCTTTGTTAGTTTTGCCCTTGGTTGTTAAGTTCTACTTAGTTTTCCCCTCTCTCTTAGTCACAAAATCTCACACCTATGATTATCTTGGACGCTACGCTCTGATTGGTCGAGACAGTTGTCACGCGGATCGTATCCATCAACCGCTGATCCTTTGTGATCTAGCGGACATGATAACCCCTATATCTGTCGGGGGAACCCCTCTATCCATGCAAAATAACGAGTTTTCCACTAGTACTTTAACTCCATAAACAAATGATTTTGAATATAATTTGAAGGGAAAGTGTTCAAAGGTGTATAATTTTCGTATATGCAATTTTATGCATTACATTCCACTCTATGAAAATGATAATCTCTCAAGATTTTCTTAGCACAACATTATCACGTCCTAGGTGCAGTTTTGAAGTGTTCAAAGGTGTATAATTTTCGTATATGCAAGTTTATGCGTTACATTCCACTCTATGAAAATGATAATCTCACAAAATTTTGTTAGCACAACATTATCACGTATTAAGTTCGGTTTCAAAGAGTTCAAAGGTGTATAACTTTTGTATATGCAAGTTTATGCATTACATCTCACTCTATGAAAATGATAATCTCTCAAGATTTTGTTAGCACATCATTATCATGTATTAAGTGTGATTTCACAGTGTTCAAAGGTGTATAATTTTCGTATACGCAAGTTTATGCATTATATTTCACTCTATGAAAATCATAAATGATCAAGATTTTCTTAGCACAACATTATCATGTCCTAAGTGCGATTTCAAAGAGTTCAAAGGTGTATAATTTTCATATATGCAAGTTTATGCATTACATTTCACTCTATAAAAATGATAATCTCTCAAGATTTTGTTAACACATCATTATCACGTATTAAGTGCGGTTTCACAGTGTTCAAAGGTGTATAATTTTTGTATATCCAAGTTTATGCATAATATTTCACTCTATGAAAATGATAAACTCTTCTGATTTTCTTAGCACAACATTATCATGTCCTAAGTGCGATTTCACAGTGTTCAAAGGTGTATAATATTCGTATATGCACGAGGCATAAATATTTTAGTTTAGGGATCACTTTTCATGCTCTAAAAATGGTAAACTCTCAAGATTTTCTTAGGACAACATTATCATGTCCAAAATTTAATTTGAAAGTGTTCAAGAGTTATGTCAATTATAAACACTCTTTTACATTAAGAGTTGTATAATTTTTTTATTTGAAAGTGGAGTCGTGTCACTTTCTTATTTCTTATACTTCCATCTCCCTAAATCTCAAAGTTTGACTTTCACCTCATAGATTGACTTGATTGCAACCAAGACATTAACTCGATATACAAATTAAATCATCGGAACAGATTCTCTACCGGCCGCATTCTCCACAACAAGTGCGCGCCCAATTGAGCTCCCGAGTTACGCCAATAGATTGTTCACAGCAAGCGCCCTCCTCTAATCAGAACAATTTGGTGCGAGATCTAACCTTCTCTATGCACGGTTGCCATTGTCATCCCTCATACAGGTCAACGGGACGACACCATACTGCGGCCAGGATGAACGGGAGGCCTAAGTGAAGCTAGACAAAGGGCCTCTTAAAGAACATGTGTGCCCCATGTGTGGTTTTGGTAATTAATGACAATGTTTATGGACTTATATTTGCATTGAGTATTACTTGTAAGATTTTTCCATAGGCAATGCTTGAACCATATGTTGGCTTCAAAGTTGGAAGAATAAGAAAGTGAGGAAGATCAAGTGTTGATCAAGGATTTCAAGGAATGATCCGGAGATTGATCAAGTAGAAGTTGAGCCTATGGAAAGTGTGTCTTGAATAACAAGATGGTGTGATATCTCATGTGTACCTTAAAGACACCAACATAACAAAGAAAGAAGAAATGAAGCGCAAGTTCAAGATGTTCCATCTCGAAGAGATCATCTGCTTGAAGCTTTACATCCTTATGGTGATCATGGATATATGAGGATATTCCTAAAAGAGAGGCTCTTCCATAGTGGAGTATGGAGAGAAAATTCCAAGTCCTCACCAAGCTAGCGCAATCAAGAAAGGTTCTCCATCTTGAGGTGTAGAAGATTGTCATCATCAATATCAAGTGGAATATGCGCAAGGCAAAGGTATGATCTTGATAGGGTTTCTTTCTTACCGGTCTCGTGGTGTTAGTTGGGGAGACTGGTTTATAGGATAGATAAATGTAATATCAATAGGGGCTCTCGAGTCAGTAACTTGATCATATCTCTCGATGAGATATCAAACCTTTGCATACTTAGCATCATCTTTCTTGGTTGTTATTTGGATCTTATCCATGTGAGGTTCTAGAGCTTGTGGTAATATTCATAACAAGCTCTAGTTCATCAAAAACGGATTTCCCTTTTATATCTTATTGCGTTTTTGATCTTGGAGGTTTTCTGGTTTCTCACCAAGGGAGGTATCACACATTATGATACATGAAATATTCTCACTTGGTGGTATCCAATATTTTCCAAAAAAATTGGTTTCGGGTCAATCGGAGTTTCCAAACTCTAGGTATCGTTATTTGAAGTTTGCATCTTATTTGCTTCTATCCTCCCTTGTTGTACTATGATGGTTCTCTGCATGATCTTGTAGAGCTTGTTACTATCTTCGAAACAAGCCCAAGATCATCAAAATCAGAGTCCGGGTGCTAATGTTATGTTTGTTACAGTTTTGTTGTTTCTGTCAGTTAGCCTCAGGACGGATTTTGTCCGGAATCTCTGGTGTGCAGTCGCAGACCGGAATCTCCGGCGTACAAAGACCGAAGTTTATAGTGTCCCTAGAACCAGAGTTTCGGCGCAAGTCTCCAGAGTGGTCATCAAACCAATTCTGTGCCAGTATGTATAGGGGTCCAGAGATTGTCCGGAGATGGATCAGAATCTCCGGTCTGAGTTGCTTGCAGACCAGAATCTCCGGTCTCCAGACCAGAGTTTCCGGTGTGGGTTTTCCCCCAACAGGCAGAAAATGGTCTAAAGTGAGTGGGCCTATAAAAGGTTCCCTTCTTCCCCAATGGTAAGCGACCGATGCTGGCAAGCTTTCCCCTCCATTGTTGACCTTCTGGAGCTTTCTATCCCTCAATCCCTCCTATGATTCTTGCATATTCTTGAGGGATTTGAAAGAGGAGATCTAGATCTACAACCCCACCAATCAATCTCTCCTCTAAGTGAGGGGAACATCTTGGGATCTAGATCTTGGAGTCTTTTGTGTATTTCCTCCATTGTTCTTCCTCTCTTATTCCCCCATAAGCTTTTGTAGCTTTGGTGGAATTTGGGAGATAAGGACTTGAGCTCTTCTTGTGTTCTTGTCATTGCATTTGGTGCATCAGTTTGAGTTCTCGGTGAGGATTCAATTGGGTAAAACGTGAGAAGATTTTTACTCTTGGGTTCTTGGATCCCTAGACGGTTTAGTTGTTTTGCAGGTTTATGGATTACTTGGGGCCTCCAATTAAGTTGTGGAGCTTTCCCCAAGCTTGTTTTTTGGGATCCTCCAATTGAGTTGTGGAGAAGTCCCCAATCTTGTGAGAGGTTCCGGATTGCCACCGACAAGTGCACCGATAGTGGAAGTGTGGATCGATCCCGTTGGGGTGAGATTCACAGGAGATCAAGGGAGGCCTTTTGTGGCGTTGGTGGTTTGAAACCATCCCCTCTCCAAACGAGACGTACTCCATTGTTGGGAGAAACTCGGTAAAACATCGTCGTCTCCACGTGTCTCGGTTATCTCTATACCCGAGCTCTTACTTATGCACCTTTACTTTGTGATAGCCTTCGTGCTTGAAGTTTATATCTTGCTATCACATAGTTGCTTGTCTTGCTTAGCATAAATTGTTGGTGCACATCGGCGAATCCTAGTTGTTCTAGGTTTGTGCTTGACAAAGTAAACACTAGTTTAATTCCGTCTTTGTTGACCCTCTCTCGTAAAAGTTTTAAACCGCCTATTCACCCCCTCTAGGCGACATCCGTGATCTTTCAGCCACCATCACCGGAGAAGAAGAAGAAAGGGGAGGCAACGTCATGGGCGCAGGCGCGGGGCTGGCTCGGGGTCCCATCTTGCAACACCAACCTGGGTAAGCTATGGGTCCGGTGCTCAGTGGATAAGATGTGGGTTCGACGCTCACATGGATAAGTTGTGGGTCCCACGCTGATCTGGATAAGTGCAGAGAGGTGTCCACTATGGGACATGACTGAACGCGGCCCACTTGTCCGCACGTAACGGCAAGGGTCCACTACGAGACCCGACTAAACGCTGCCCCACTTGTCAGCACATAACGGCAAGGGTCCACTACGGGACCCGACTGAACGCGGCTTCACTTGTCAGCACGTAGCGGTAAAGCTGACGAACAGCGAGTTTCAGACCAACGTGAGAGTTCTAAGAAGGTCAAAAGTGAGAAAAAGTTAAACGGCTGGAAAAAAATGAGTATAACTAACGAAATCCCAACCACAAAATAGCTATGCAAAGGAGCGCCCACATATGCTGTTTTGGCACTCGTGGCATGTTACTAGATTTTGATTCCACCTAAGTAATTATAAAAACTATGCAATTGATTACGATTAGAAATTATCCAGGATGATGTGTAAGTTCCCAACTAAATAGTGCTACAGCTAGCAAACCAGCATCAGAACAATTTACTGGGATGAAGTAAATTTTTTATCAATTTATTGGATGCACTTTCGATCTGTTGCACAGGCAGTTTTTCCACCGTACTGCCAAGTTTCCTTCCCACAAAATAATTTTAGTCCAGAGGATGCAGAACACTAAGTAATAATATGAGAATATGCAAAAAAATTCAAATTTCAGAAAATACAAACATAAACAACTGTTGTTGATAAAACACTGTAGTCCCCATCAAAACAAGAAACGAACGATACATCACCTCTCCACCCTACAGCCCGGAGACATCAGCCATACCGCACACCAACCAGTCTGGATAAAATTCATAGTTTTGGTATACCAGCAAAAATAATGCAGTGCCATGAAACTTCAAATTCAAGCATACTCAAGTCTTCCGATGATGGCAGAGCAGGCCCTAAGCCGGATCTGCCCCTGCCTGCTCAAATTCTTCCGAAACATCATCCACATTTAGCAACACCTTGACCATGTCGTATGAAACATCTTCGCTGTCGGTCTCCTGCCCAAAGGTGTTCTTGATGTTCGTGGGGGTGGCAAAATCAAGAAGATCATCTTCGACAGTCTCCTGCCAGAGGCTGTTCATGAAATTCAGGAGAGTGGCGAAGTCGGTATCCTGGAAGTACATCGCGACCACAGTCCAATACCCTTCTCCGTGCACGATCGCCCGGACGGTGGTGAAGTCAGGTGCTTGGAGGTTCAAGATGCTGTCATAGGGGTTGATATCATCGTACGACAAGAAGCAGGCACTGCTGAATTCAGGGCTTGTCTGCGTTGAAGATAGTAAGTGTTAAAATCATTAAGCATCGTCTCAATGCTGCGGAGATTTAGAAATGAATTTTGAATTGTAAACCGTGCTCGGTCGAACAATTGGTAAATTCTAAACCGGGTTCCTCGAAGTAAACAAGGTTGAGGGAAGAACTTACCTGGCCAACACTGGAGTTAGAGCCCTCCGGAGATTGTGGTCCAGTACCTAGATCCAAATGCCATAAACCATGCATTATTACATTTTCAAGATCCATAACATTCAGCAAGGGTCCTTACAGTAAAACAAGTGAACAAAGAGACCAATCAAATATTCAAGTGAACTGAGATCAAAAGTTGGCCACAGATAACTGAAATCCCTTGAACATGTATAACAAGAAAAAAATATAAATATTACCAATCTAGAAAGATCTGTTGAATTCCTTTAGAATATTGGATATTTAAGTTCTCTATCAAAGATATAAAAGGGAATTCATCTTCATCATCAAAAGTATTGTCTTGTGTACTACACAATCATGTAAGCAGTAAGACAACATTATAATACTAGAGTAAAAAAGGATAGACATAAGTAAAGATGACAAGAATTTACTCTCCTATTCGTAATACCGGCTATAACACAAAACACTTTAAGGGCATTCCAGAGTACAAGAAAAGCAAAATAATAGAATGGCATATAAAGCTAAAAGTACGAATTTTGAGAAGGGCGAAAGCGTAATTTTAATCTCCTATCTTTCTTAGAGGAGATATACATTCTTTCATTTCACAAAAGAAGTGTCAAATCTGAAGTTGCACTTGCATGGAAATATATGGTAATTCTAGCAACCGTGATTTTATACGCAGTATTCAAAATAAACTCTTTATTAACAAACCAAGGAAAAAAACTACAGTGCACGATAAAAGGGAACTTGTCAACATCAAAAGCAACTAAATCAAACTAATATATTCATTTCATCAAGTCGGGCACAATCAATCCAATACATCCTAGCTAAAACCTTGTGAAAGCATCCATGAATATACCTATATAGACACATTTTGATAGAGCATCCTCACCTTGAGACATGGATAAAGCAATCGGCTCCAATCCCTTGTAGCTCATGATGCTCATGATTACGTCTTTTGAGGAAATCAACGATAGAGTTGTCGTCGCATAATTGAAAAAACAAAAGGATGGAGGAATGCACAAGTGTGGGTTAGGTTGTTTCTTAAGAGTCCAACGGGGCGAATGTATAGTACAAGATGCAATGAGAACACAACGCATAATCATAATCGTGTGTACGCATACAAGTATACAAATTTGATAAGAGAATGTTTCGAAGGTAATTAGAGTCTCCTACTAACCTTAGAAAACATATAAAATTATAAATTCTTACATCGCACAAAGCAAGTGTCAAATTTGTAGTTGCACAACTATTTATGGTAATTGTAGCTAATTACGATTTTATCCGCTATATTTAAAATAAACTCGTTTTCTTAACAAAACAAGGATAAAGAAATACAATGCAAGATAAAAAGGAAGTTGTCAATATCAAAAACTATAAAATCAAACTAAATATTATTCATTTAATCAGTCAGGAATAATCAATCCAATGCAGACTAGCTAAACCCCATCAAACCATCCACAAATAGAACTATATAAATACATTTTGATAGACCATTCTGACCTTGAGACATGGATAAAGCATCCGTCGCCAATCCCTCGTTGCTCATGAAGCTCATGGTTACGTCTTTTGAGGAAATCAATGACAGAGACTTCATCGCAAATTGAAGCACAGGTGTGGGTTAGGTTGTATTTTGAAGAGTCCAAAGGGGTGAATATATTACAGGAGACCACACCATATACTCGTGTTTACACGTACAAATACACTAACATGAGAAGGATCAAAAGGTAATTCTTTTCTCCTATCAACCTTGGAGAAGATATATTCTTATATTTATGGTAATTCTTGCAACTGCAATTTTACCCACGATATTTTAAAATAAACTCGGTTTCTTAACAAAATAAGGGAGAAGAACTACATTGTATGATAAAAGGGAAGTAGTCAATATCAGAAATAACAAATCAAACTAATATATTCATTAAATCAAGTTAGGAATGATCAATCCAATATAGCCTAGCTAAACACCATCAGAGCATCCACGAATAGACCTCTACAGATAGAGCATCCTCACCTTGAGACATGGATAAGGAAACCGGCTCTAGTCCCTCATAGCTCATGAAGCTCATGATTACATCATTCGTGGAAATCAATGATAGAGTTTTTGCCGCATAACAGAAGCAGCGAAAGGATTGAGGAGGGCACACGTATGGGTTAAGTTGTGTTTTGTAGAGTCCAAAACGGCGAATATATAGCATAGGATGCAATGCGAACACAACGCATAATTGGTGCACACGGACTAATCTACTATAAGATGCAGAATTGTGAACACAAATAGGGACACTACAAAGTACTTGAACGTCTTTAACACCCCCACCCTCTCAGATGTAGAAAAGGTTGTAAATGATGATAAGGAAACATCCAAAGGCCATGTCTTGATGGTGTCATTGTGAAATGGCGTCATTGAAAAGACCAAGTTCTTATGAAGTAACAAAGACACGAGGATGACAACACACATCACCCAATGAGGTTGAACAGACCAAGGTGTTAAAGAGTTATCTAAGGTGCTACCATGCTCTTTCTCGGAGTATGTCATTATCTAAAGTTTGTATTGTCCCTCCACCTCTAATCCGTCAGCCTCTCATTACATAAAATGACCACAACAAAAACTAAAATGAAATGTAATCTAAGATATCCATGTCGTGCAAAAACGGAAACAATGCAAAACCTCCTCACCTGAATGAATTCGTCTCGTGAGAAAGGCAAAACAAATGGACAAGATAGTAGGAGGAGATGTAGTGTACAAAACAAGACATAGACGTGTGTATAAATAGATGAGTCAGAACAAAATCTTCTCCAGAGATATAAATTTCTTCAATTCCATTAAATGCAAAAGAGAAAATATTGCCTACATAAATAATCATACTACAAGTGATATGACAATTTATACATGTAGCAAATCATAAATAATAATGGGGAACGGACAATAGTGTCATTACTGCTAATATAGAACCGAAAGTACGAAACAATAATTATCCATCAATTATACAAATACCATACTAAAAATGAGAAAATTCATCAGATTATATGATAAATCTAATCTTTAAATCAATTATATTTTCGATATTCTCTTAGAGTTTACTTAGTAACATGTACAAGGCAATGCAACCATATTTTTGTATGTTTCTCTTTTGGTTCGACAAAATGGATATGTTAACATACGAGAGTGAAATTCCCAAACAGAATATTGAAAACACAACACCAATTTAAATATTGGATTTATCATATTATCCGGAGAATTAGTTTGGTTTTACTATGGTACTTTTATGTGGTATTTTGATGGATAATTATTGTTCGTGTTTTATTATTACCTGTCGTGTGCTACATGTATAAATTATCATATCACTTAAAGTATGTTTATTTATTTAGGCAAGATTTTCTCTTTTGCATTTAATGGCATTAAAGAACTTCATATCTATGGAGAAGATTTTGCTGTGACTCTTCTATTTATACACAAATCGATGTCTTGTTTGTACACTCAATCTCCTCCTAATGTATAGTCCGTTTATTTCCCATTTTTTCACAAAAAAATCCACTGAGGTGAGAGGATTTTGCCTTGTTTCTCTCTTCGTGCGTAGCATGGATAACTTTGGATACATTTCATTTTTACTTTTTGTTGTTGTCACATGGATAACTTTGGATACATTTCATTTTTACTTTTTGTTTTTGTCATTGTATCTAATGAGGGGTTGGTGCATTAGAAGTAGAGTAACACTACAAACTTTAGACAATGACATGCTCTGAGAAAGAGCGTGGAAGCACCTTAAGGCCCCGTTTGGGACCTCTATTTTTTTAAGTATTCTGAGGATGCTTCAGTTTCTAGAAATACCAAAGTATTGAATACTTCAAAATGTTTGGGTATAAGGAATACTATGGTTTTGTAAACGGAAGTATCACCAAAACTGTAGTTTTCTTGCTGTATTAGAAACTTCAGCCTAGACCTGTTTTTCTAAAAGAGAGAAACACTAAAAAACCTCATATGCTCTTCTCAACCACTGTCTTCACAAACGACGACGTCCTCTTCTTATGGCAAGAAGAGAGCAAGCTCACCACCTCGAAAACAAGGTTCTTTCTACTATGATTTGATTCCAATGGCCAGAGGCCGATTTCTTCTAAACATGATTGCTCCATTGCTGCCGTCTAGGGCATGGCATTCATGCCGAGATCTTCGTGTGGACGGACGCGCGCACCACCGATCAGGTTTTGGCAATCTTCATGTATAGATGTCATCGTGTCTTGGTTTCATGCATGAATCCAAGGTGAGATGGCTTGCGGAGGGGGATGCCAATACAGCTTTCTTTCACCAGCATGCCTCTTACCGCCGCTAGAAGAATGTGATCAAGGGACCTACACGGCAACACTCGCTGGACCTAGACTTCTTGGGACCCGCTTTTGAGGACCTGTCAGACCTCGATGCCCCCTTCACTGAGGAGGAGGTGTGGGAAGTGATCAAGGGGCTGCCGCATGGTAAGGCGTCGGGGCCTAATGGATTCACGGCTGAATTCCTGCAGAACTGCTAAGGCGTGGTGAAAACTGACTTCATGATGGCCTTCACCAAGATATACTCCATGGATGGGCATGGCTTCCAGGGCCTCAACCAGACCCTAGTTATCCTGCTGCCCAAGAGCAACGATGCGGCTGCTCTCGAAGACTACAGGCCCATAAGCCTCATTCACATTTTTGCCAAGCTTGGGGCGAAGGTCCTGGCCTCTAGGTTGTCCTCGAGGCTGGGCCCCCTGGTGGACCTTCATCAAGAAGCGCTGCATTCATGATAACTTCATGTTGGTTCAGCAGACTACTCCGCTTCTCCATAGGTTGAAAGAGCCAAGAGTCATGCTAAAGCTAGACATATCCAAGGCATTCGACTCCGTCTCTTGGGCTCTGTTGTTCGAGGTGCTGCGAAAGGTGGGATTCGACCCAAGATTCCGCGAACTGGTGGCCATCCTACTCTCGACGGCGAGCACACGGGTGATGCTCAATGGCGAGCCGGGCCCCCCGATCTGGCAACGTAGGGGACTGAGACAGGGGGACCCCTTGTCGTTGATGACCAGGGCCCTGGAGTTTGGCATCCTAAAGAGGGTGGCCTCCCGCGACCTAGTAACGACTGTCTCCCTCTATGCGGACGATGTTGTGATCTTCTACCACCCGGATGAGGCGGAGCTATGCACGGTGCGCTCACTCCTGACGCTCTTCGACAAGGCATCCAGGCTCCACACCAACTATGTGAAGTGTTCGGTCTCTCTGATCGCTTGCTCGGAGGAGGCCCTCCAGGCGGCTACGTTCATGGGATGCCAATTGGCGTCTTTCCCGGTTAAGTACCTAGGGATCCCTCTATCGCTTCGTCGAGTGTCGGCATCGGTGCTCCAACCCCTGGTGGACAATATCGCGAGCAGGTTGCCGACTTGGAAGGCCGCCATGATGGCAAAAGTTGGGCGCCTCGCACTCGTCAAATCAGTGCTTACGGCAATCCCCCTGCACCAGATCATCGTGTTAGGGCTCAAGAAGACGACGCTCAAGCAGATCCAGAAAATTGCGAGAGGCTTCCTTTGGGTAGGATGGGCAGATGCAAAGGGCGGCCACTGCCATGTCAACTGCGAGCGGGTGAGTAGACCCAAGTGCTATGGAGGCCTGGGGGTGCCCGATCTGGCCCGCGTCGCAACTAGCATTCATACCCGCTGGATTTGGAGGATGCGCACCGACCCGTTGCGACCTTGGCGCGGCTTGGACCTGCGCTTCACGAAGGTCGAGCTACAGGTGTTTGATGCCTCTACTGTTATGAGGGTTGGTGACAGCGGCACGACGCTCTTTTGGCTGGACCGGTGGTTAGACGGGAGCACCATTGGAGAGATTGTGCCGGACTTGTTGGTGCTGATCCCCAAGCGCGCTCAGAAGCGCAGAACTATCAGAGAGGCGCTGCTCAGCGCCGGTGGATCACTGACATTCGGGGCGTGCTGAGTCCGCTTGCCCTATGGCAGTACATGCAGTTGTGGATCAAGGTGAGGGACCTCGAGCTCTCGGCTAAGCCGGACACCCTTCTCTGGCGTTGGACGGCTGGCGCGCAGTACTCTGACAAGTCTTTTGTTACGAGTTCCTTTTCCAAGGTTCCATCGCTTCGAGATCATGGCAGTTGAACGGGCGCACCTGGGCGCCACATAGGGTTAAGTTCTTCGTGTGGCTGGCCTGCCAGGATCGCTCCTGGACGGCAGAACGTCTTGCGAGACATGGGCTGGCGCACCCCCCGCGCTGCCTCCTCTGTGACCAGTCGGAAGAGATGATGACCCACCCCCTGGTAGGCTTCCCTTTCTCCAAAGCGGCCTGGCATGAGGTGCTCTCCTGGATTTGATCCACGATCACGCCACCGGTTGGGGAAGGCAACTTTGTGGACTGGTGGGTGCAGGCCTCCTCTTCTACCCCCCGTGCCTTGCATAAGGGGACATCCTCGCTCATCATGCTGACGGCGTGGTGGATCTGGAAACAGCGGAACGTGGTCGTTTTTGATAACGCGTTGCCTAACATGTCAGACCTTCTTAACACGATCCGATCTAAGGCTCGTTCCTAGGCTACTGCTAGTGCGGTTGGCCTCCAGGCCATGCTCCCCGTAGCCCTGTAGTCCTAGTGGGTCGAGTTGTGGGGTGTTGGATCTTCTGAGCCGTTGTATATCTTATATAGCACTCTCCTTTTTCTATCAATGAATCGAAGCGCAAAGATTTTTTGTGTTTTCGCGAAAAAAATGCATGAACCCAGCCTAATTCTTGTATAGATCTATGTTGTTTGCTTCACCTATGTTATATTTTTAATTTGGCTTTCACGGCCTGACCAACATGCATTGGCTTGTTATCCTTGCCGAGCGCTTCACCGGCGACTGACCTAGACATCGACACTCCAGCTCCTGATGTTCAACGCCGGTCCTCTGGCACCTAGCACTGTCGAAAAAGGCCATGAAACAACTGCTGTAGTACATCTCAAGAGCATGATGCCATGATCCTGTAGCCTCCAAGAACCCATCGTTACTACTATCACACGTGCATCTACCGGTCAAAAGGGATTATGCACGCGTAACAACCAGTCAAAGGGGCGTTAAAACAACCTTTCCAAACGCCTTGTAGTATTTGCCAAAACTGAGAAATACTATGGTATAAAAAAACTGCAGTATTTCTTCCCCCTGCATTAAAATACTTCAGTTTTGTAATACTTCAATTTAAGAAAAACTTTGTTGCCAAACTAGGCCTAAATAACTTTTAAGATCTTTGACGTCTTCGATGAGGTGGAATGGACATGTGAATAGGGAGAATGTGGACCAACTATCCAAGAGGATGATCCATGGTCAACAAAGCAATCATGTACCTGATAAGAAATTTCTTGGCATGTAGATCGTTAGTCATTTAAGGTGCTGCCACGCTTATATTGCGTCGGCACCACACTGGGTGTCTTGTGATGTCATGCTTGTATCATTTATTGCATGGACAAGCTCTATCATACTACCTCCATCTCAAAATAGATGTCAGAAATTTGTGTAAATTTGGATGTATCTATATACTAAATAATGTCTAGATATATCTAAATTTAGAAAAATTTGCGACATCTATTTTGAGACAGAGGGAGTTCTATTTGATAGTACTAACTAGTACAGTTCTTCTTCTTGCAACATGATTCTTCAACTTGCATTTTATGGGAAATTGGTACCTTCGTAGAAGATCGTGTTCTTTGTTGCCATGCGATCAATTTCATGCATTTTGTATCTATGTCCTCTTACTGCATAGCCTTCTTATTGCGTCTATTCTAATATAATACGGGCTCAATTAAAGGTGTCTGCTCGTGTTATCGAAGACATCCTCTTCCCATGGTGGTCTCTATCTCCTGCTTTTGCATAGCCTTCTTATTACCATTTTCTCACATGACACGCTCAACTAAACATGTCTCTAAAGAGATCATCATGTCGTCGATTACATGCTCTTTCCATCATCAAGTGAGACCACTGATCTCCTCATCCTCCGATTCGTAGCAACTCTAGAAAATGATCACTTTTTAGGAATGTTATCCCTCTTCTTACTCTTAATCACCACATGTATGATGTGGCATCATTTTGGCATTCCTACCTCCTAATTCTCTACTCTTGCACCACGAACTTCCTCCATAAGTCTATTTGATGATCTCACTAAATAGTGCAACACTACAAACTACCTTAGCTTAGTCACCCCTTCCATTCACATCTAGTTAAATCATCACCTATCAATCTAAACCAAGATCGTCGTGGACTCTATATATGGATACATATATTCAAGGACATATGCTAGTGTAGCTAGGGTGGTGCACTGTATACTAGGTAGTTTTTTCTTTGTAAACTTGCTAATGTTCACCATACGTGTACCCTAAGAATAGGTTTTTTGGCAGATGTGGCACCTATTCTAGAGCTTGGCACCCTCGTCTACACTTCTCTATCTCTGCCCTGCATATAATATCGTATTTTCCTGGATGCAAACATGGGGTGGATACAGGATGAGTTCGAATTAAACATCCACAAATAGTGGATATTGCAGACAGACATAAATCATGAAGATGAAACCAGATCACGAAGTATATGATAGAAAATAGTGTGCTTCGACACTCATACTGGATTGAAATGTTCTATTATCATAATTACAATGGAATGGAGTTAGCATAACATGGTCAACAAGCTAGAATTTCTATAGCATGTTGTGGACTTGCAGTGTTTGTGCAGAATAACTAGCTGTCGTCATTACTATAGTTCCTTGTTTCACAAGAAACATGAAGCCCAACTAGTCAAATTGGTTATTAGAGCATCTCCACTCAGGGTCCCTAAAGGGCTATGGGGGTGCCGGCTCAAAATCATGCCCAGCTGCCCCCTCCCCCCTCCCAATTATTTTTTCACGCCGACGCGGTCCGTTTTATCATCCGGCACCCCAAGGCCGAACCCAACCCAGGGGGGCAAGCGGGAGCACCGGATGGAGCTAAAAACGATGCGGGCCAGCCCTGCCGGCGACACATGCCCGCAAAGTCGCCCACATTTTGTATTTCCTCCCTGACAACCACCACTCCACCCCTCGCTGCTGCTACCACCCCTCGCTGTCGTCTACCATTCAGTCCGCTAGATCCGCCCTCGCAGCTGCCGGAAATACTCCACACGCCATCCCAGTCCACCTCCTCACCCGCGTCGTCGCAGCCGTTCCCCTCCTGGTAGCTCCAAGCCCGCGACACATCCGCCTTGTCCACTAGGTGTTCGACGGTTTGCCAAAGACATGGATTCGGATGAGGAAGAGATGCTAGCCGCTTTGATGGACGACGAAGTCGCTATTGCTGCTGGTGCCCGAGACATCGTCGGCGATGATGATCATCTCATGATCGTTGCTTCCCTCCTGGGCATGATGGCTGACGCCGAGGAGGAACCATCTGCTAGGGGTTCGAAGCCTAGGCAGCGCAAGAGCAAGCCGAGGTAGAGGATGAAAGGCTATTGCATGCTCTACGCCGACTACTTCGCCGACGATCCATTGCGCGGCAACGTCACATTTCGCCGCCGTTTTAGAATGAGTCGTAACCTCTTCCTAAAGATCGTCGAGTAATTGAAAGAGTTCGACGACTACTTCAAACTGAAGAGAGACGTAGTCGGCACGCTTGATTTTTTCACAATCCAAAAGTGCACAGTTGCTCTCCGGATGCTTGCATATAGAACAGGATGATTACCTCCGCATGGCCGAGTCCACAACCATTGACTACATGTACAAGTTTTGCAGGGCAATTGTGGCGGTGTATGGAAAGAATTACCTGAGAACATCCAATGCAAAAGACATAGCTCAGATCTTGGAACAGAATGTATCAAGGGATTTTCCTGGAATGCTTGGAAACAATGACTGTATGCACTGGGCATGGTAGAACTTCCCATTCGCGCAACAGGGCATGTACAAAGGTAACAAAGGATTATGCAGTGTGGTTCTTGAGGTTGTGGCAGATCAGGATCTGTGGATTGGGCATGCTTTCTTCGGTATGGCAGGATCACACAATGACATCAAGCGTGTTGCAGTGTTCAAATGTGTTTGCCAAGCTTGTTGAAGGTAGAGCTCCTCCAGTGCACTTCGAGATCAATGGCCACCAATATGACAAGGGCTACTACTTTGCAGATGGCATCTATCCAAAATGGTCAACATTTGTGAGGACAATCTCAAACCCTGTGCTTGGAGGAAAAAAAGCTTGGTTTGCCACACAATAGGAGGCTTGCAGTAAGGATGTGGAGAGGGCATTTGGTGTGCTCCAAGCTCGATTTTCCATTGTCAGGTACCCAGCCCTAACTGGTCAAAAGATCAGATATGGAAGGTCATGATTGTTTGTGTGATCTTGCACAACATAATCATTGAGAGCGAGCGCGAGACTCCAGTGTTTGACATTGAACCATATTATCGCTAAGGTCCTCTTGCAGATATTGATCACCAAGTGCCACCTGCGTTTGCTTCTTTTCTCGCTAGGCGGCAAGAAGTTCGAGGTACGAATACTCATAGTCAACTGGAAGATGATCTGGTGGAGCATTTGTGGAGGCTCAGAGGAGCCAACTAGATTGTTTATTTGCTTATCTTTGTTTGCTATATTGAACTTTTTAAATCCGTTGGATTAATTTCCTGAACTTGTAATAACTTTGTATGTTGAATTATTTATTTGACATATTGAACTGGTTGATTTGATAAAAAAAACTTGTTCAAATTTTTTGTATGGGAGGCGCTGGCTCCTCCAACCGTGAACTTATCCGGCGTCCCCCAATACGGCCCAAAATCAGAACGCGCCGGACACCGTATGGTGTCTTATGTGCATGCTTATGTGTTATACTATTGATTGTTGGTTCGAACCCTGCATAGGATTATTTTTGTCTAGCAATGGTTGAGTGCTCAAAGCATCTACTAAGTGGCATGGACTTTGCAACATACTCGAGTCTGACTCATATGTTGCAACATACGCGAGTCTGAGTGGCATGGACTTTGTCCAGCAGCATGGAGTGTTAAAAAGCCAAGTATTGAACATCTTTCATATTTTACCTACTCGAGTCCTGCCTAAATCTAGACGCAAATATTTGGGTTCGATCCTGTATACGGCTTTGTCATGGATTCCCTTCCTGGATCTAGTGTATAACAAGGGATATTGCACGCTGTAGCAAGAAGTTATTATAATAGAAATTGTAGACAAGAAAAGTTGCAAGGACTAGTTTCAGAAGATAATTGTGTACGTATTTCAATTTTGAGGACTTTGAAGTTTGAACTGGAATGTAAAAAGGCACTACTGATTAGTCCCAAACATAAGTCCCCTGCGATTAGAACCCGACACATGAACTCCGATCTGATAACAAGGAGTCTTACCCAATGATGTCCTCAATTGCCTATACTCTTTGTGATTTGCGAAGTTGCTTAGAATATGTACCTTCCAGAAATGTTCCATGTTGACTGTGGCATGTATTATTCAGCGGTTGAGATCATAACATAGACAGAGCAGTAAAACATCACAAGTTGAGCGCAAACCTCTTAGGTGTCGATCTCCTCCGCGGTCATCCTAGTGTTCCATCCATGATCATCGGAATCCAAATAAAACGCGAAACAGAGGATAGGAGGTGGGAACCTGGAGTCCGTCCGTCCTCGCGCAGCATCAATACAGTACCCAAGGGAATGGGATGGCAGCTTTACATGTCGGCGAGGAACAGGGCGGGATGGGGAGGTACTGACCCGAAGGGGCGGCGGCGGAGGAGAAGCGCCTGGTGCCTCTCCCTGACGGCCCCGGCCATGCCCCGCCGCCGCCGGATCATTAGGCGCTGGAATTCTGGAATCGAATTGGGCACTTTGGGATGGGTGGAGGGGCAATATGGTAAGGCGACGAGACGAAAGCGTAACGGCTGGTATATTAATGAAAGAGCAGCTGTGAATTTGAATCCTTCTTTGGTGGAAAGGGAGGTGTCTCTATTAATCATGGTGGGAAATTAATACTCCACCATATTAATGTACTAAAAGATTTTTGCATATCTATGTGCCAATGTAATTGCGGCGTGAAAGTTCGTAGATAAAGGCATCATGGGGTCCGAGTTGCGTAATTACCGCGATTTGAAAAGTTGAGGGTAATTATCGACGGGGTATTTCAAGTGAATGCTGACCGAACCAAATATTTTTGAATCTTAGCCGTTATGTCAGGATATTCCGTTACATTAGTACCTGTCGTGCCCCTTCTAAGTCACTCTACACGTGTCGCATGGGCAAATCCATTTATGTACTTTTCTAACCCCGACACTGAATCCGGCGGCGGTGGCGGCGGTCCTTTTTCTCCCTTCCCACACAGATCCGGTTCGGCGGCGGTGGTGGTCGTTTTTCTCCCCGCCCCTCCCCTCCCCCTCCCACACACCCCAACCCCCCACCCCACCCACACACACTAAATCCGGCGGCGGCGGTCCCATTTCTCCATGTCCCTCCATATCCATGCTCAGCATGTCTAGCGAGGCCAAGGTGGTAGCTACGTCGGCGACTGATTCGGCTCCGTCGGATCTAGCGTCTCGGGCGCAATTCGAGACAAGCGAAGCAGCGGCGGGGTCTGCATCCTAGGTTAGCGAGGAGGTCAGCCAGAAGTCTGCTAATAGGGTACCTACGAGCAACGGGTTGAAGAGAAAAGCTAGGCCAGCGACGGAGTGTTCGGCTGCAGTGCGGGGTCGTGCAACCCAGATATCGAACAAAACCACCCGAGAGAAGAGCGAGAGGTGAATTTTTCTTTTCTTTGCCCTTGTCTTGCAAGTAGATTAGTTACTGCAAAATAGAGTCGAATGAACTGAAAGGTCTCCTTTTTTATCAAATTAGGAACATCTTCGATGCAGGGGACCTATATGAGTTCACGGTCCATGTCCGCCAGTACACTGCAAAACTAGATTTTGGTTGCGAGAGGGTTGTGTTCGGGCAGGATGTGCGTCTACTTGTCAACTACAAGGAGGTTGTGTCTGTTTCGCAGCTGATAGATATGCTTCATGCTAGGATTCCTTGGGAATCTAGATAGAGGGAAAAATTGGTGTGGCATAACATGGGTGATACCTATATGCAAATTGAGCACCCCCATGATCTTCAGATGCTTTGGGAGTTTTGTGCATCTGATCGTAAGGTGAAAGTTGAAGCGATGATTGATGATATGTATGCAGATACTGAAGATCTTGCTGCCAGAGCTTGTGTTGTTTGAGTTTACGGACCACCAGATGTTGATCAAGCTAAGTTCAATATACACTTAGAGGTGTATTCATACACGGTAAAACTTGATGGCAGAGTTAATAAGCCATTTTCGTCATGTACTATGGAGATAGCCGTCGATTCCAAAAACATAACTCTTGTTAAACTGAGAGATATGATTGGTAAGGAAATTGAAAGGACTTTTACTGTCTTAATCACTTTTGGTGTTCGTTAACAACAAGTAGATCATTTTACAGTATGCTAATGTCTACAGGTTGATATAATGCAAAGTGAAAAGGACCTTGGCCTAAGAGATTATCTATGCAAGCAGTTGTAGATTTTTGGGTAAACCAGGTCAGAGTCTCCGGTCTGGACAGACCGGAGTCTCCGGTATGGTCTGGAGTTTCCCTAGGAATCTTTGGAGGGGGCTCCAGAAATCAGCTTGGGACATTCTGTATGGGGGTCCAGAGATCCACCGGAGACTGACCGAAGTCTCCGGCCCATGCCTTAGACCGGAGTCTCCGGTGTGGCTGGATCGGAGTCTCCGTTCCACTGGGTCCGGAAACTTTGAAGAATCTCTAGAGGAGTTTTTCCTAGGGGCGCTAGGACAATCAGAAGGGTGGTCCGGAGGTCAGTCCGGAGATTGGTCGGAGTCTCTGGTGTAGACCGGAGTCTCCGGTCTTCACATCGAAGTCTCCGGCCTGGCAGATCCTCCAACGATCAGAAAACGGTTCAGTGGAGGGGTGGCCTATAAATAGAGTACCTTATCCCCTTCCTCCAGCTGCTCGAACCACTCAAGAACACCATCCCCATTTGAGCCATAAAATCAACAAGATCTCTTCATCCAATCATCCAAAGTCATTAATCTTTGGAGAATCGAATGAGGAGGCCTTGATCTACTGCTTCACCAAGAGAGATCTTCATTTCCCCCTCATTAACTTGAGGGCCCCCATGCTCTAGTGTTTCTTTGAAAGCCCTAGCTTTTGATTTGGTTCTTACAAGCTTGTCTTTGATTGTTTGATAGCTTGCTTGTATTCGGGAGCCTCCAATTAAGTTGTGGATGTGTGCCTCGAACTTGTTGTAAAGGTGTCGGCTTCCACCTCGAAGGTTGTCGATATAGTGGAAGAGGTGAATCGAACCCTTTGGGGTGAGGTTCAACGGAGAACAAGGGAGGCCTCTCGTGGCGTTGGTGGTTTGAAACCACCCCCTCTCCAAACATAGACGTACTTACCCTCAAAAGGAAGGAACTACGGGAAACAAACCCTTGTGTCTCTGCGTGCTGCACTTTGGTTACTTCTATCCTTTACCGCACTTACATTACTGTTCTTGCTTGTGTATGTGCTATCTTGACATATAGGTAAATTCACCTTAGTTGCATAATCTAGAGAATTTACCTTTTGTGTCAAACCCTAATTCAAAAAAGAGTAAAATTTGAAGTAGCACCTATTCAACCCCCCCCCCCCTTCTAGATTCCCATACAATCCTTTCAATTGGTATCAGAGCCTCAGCTCTTTTTCTGCTTTACCGCCTAAGAGTATATGGGTAGCCATGATGGAGAAGGAGGGAGGGAGGCAAGTAACACTGTGTCCATGGAGGATCTCAAGAATTTGGAAAAAAACTTGAGCGCCACCTTGGGCAAGGAAATCAAAGAATTGCGCGATCTATTCGAGTGATTTGTTAAAGCCTCATCTCCTCCCTCTCCTCAAGAGGGACTCCCACCAACCCAAGGGTGAATGCTCCATCATCACCCGTGGGTGTGGAGGTGCGGGAAATGAAACCGCTAATCCCTCCATCAAAAAGGATGGTAGGAAGGGGGGCACCATGAAACTTAAGGATGGTACTCTCACGACCCTCCAATTCCCCACCCTCATATAAACAATAGAGGAGACCCACCTAAGCTTGCTGCATCTACTTTTGATCAATGGCAATCACTAATGAAATCTCATGTGCGCAGCTCTTGTATTGAGTTATGGAACATCATTGAAGAACGACTCTGATGGCGCTGCGTCAACATGGAGCGCTTCGTCAGGAAACCCCAAGAGCAAGGCATGATGCACCATAGCAGCAAGCCTTCCCTCAGTAAGAAACCGAGGTTATCGAACCAGTAGGAGGAAGGAAACGTCTCAAAGGTGTTGCAAGCAACGTGGAAACCTGCACAACACAAACTCAAGACTTTGCCCCAAATAACAGTCAGGTTGTCAATCTCACCGGTTTCTGTAACAAAGGATTAACTGTATGATGTGGAAGGTGAAAAGAGGTTTGCAGCAAGTAAACAGTAACAGTTGAAGATGTATCAATGGTAAAGATTGGACCGGGGTCCATAGTTCACTAGAGGTGTTCTCCTTAGATAAACAAACATGGCATGCTGGGTAGACAAATTACAGCAGGGCAATTGACAGGACTGAGCAAGGCAAAACAATGCAATACTAAACATAAAGATCCTATGAGATTCGATTGGGCAATACAACAAGATACATAGACTGCCATCCAACTGCATATATGACTAGAATTCCACCTTTGGGTTATCATCCGAACCCCCTCCGGTATTAAGTTGCAAGCAACAAACAACTTCTTTAAGCAAAGTGTGTAAGGTAAACAATCCACTTGTTCCATGAACAAGATACCGTTGTTTTCCCCTAGTGGCAACATCACATCTACAACCTTAGAGATTTATGTCACTTCCCTTGATTAAATAGAGGCATCAACCCACTATCGAGCATAAATACCCCCTCTTGGAGTCACTAGCAACTACTCGGCCAAGATAGATACTAACAACAGAGAGCATGCAAGATCACAAACTACACAGACATGATAGAATCAATAAGACAAAACCATAAATCAATCTGACATAGTAATCTCAATATCCATCGGATCCCCATAAACACAACATGCTTGATTACAAATAGATGAGATCTTGATCATGAACGGAGCTCACAAGATCTAGACATGAAAGCACAAAGGAGGAGATACAACCATCTAGCTACTACATGGACCAGTAGTCAATGGTGGAACTACTCACGCTTCACACCGGAAGCTGGCATGATGAAGAAGAAGGCCTCCGGGATGATCTCCCCTCTGGCAGGATGCCGGGAAGAGCTTCAGATCCCTCGATCTAGGGACGATAGTGGCGGCAGCTATAAACGGTTTCGTGGAATATTGATCGGGTTCTTAGGGTTTAGGCATCGGGGGCTTCTTATAGGCGAAGAGGCGAGGCTGAGAGGCGTCTAGGGGGCCCACACCCTGCCCAGGCGCGGCCTAGGGTGGGCCCGCGCCTGGGAGGGTGCAGCCGCCCTGCGGCGCCCCTCTGTCTCTCCTCTGGACTCCGTGTTCTCCTAGAATATTTCCTTAGTAGATTTCCTGGAACCAAAAACAACAGAAAACAGGCAACTGGCACTGTGGCAACTTGTTAATAGGTTAGTACCAGAAAACATATAAAAAGCACCTCAAAGTGTGGACAAAGCAAAGCAAAGTAGGTACTAAACAAGCATGGAACATCAAAAATTATAGATACATTTCCGAAGTATCAAACATCCCCAAGCTTAACTCCTACTCGTCCTCGAGTACGTAAGTGATAAAAGAATAATTTTTAAGGTGACATGCATCATCAAAACCAAGATCAAACCATTTGCAAGCATTGAAAGTTGGGATCAAATAACTCTAAACATGTGCATGAAAGATGGAGTTCCAACAGTAAGACAAAGTAACTATGCATGCAACATGAAAGGCTACAAACAAACATCATGAATAACATGCATTGAAAGACGTTTGTTTGTTTCACATACAAAAAACATTGCATAGTGGCATTCAGCTTGTCCCTCATAGAGTAGCGAATAGATGCATAGGACACCTTCAAAGTTCATAAGAGTGACTAGATACAAATAGCACAAGAACAAGTAATATCAATAATATGCATCAATCAATAAGTTTTGGGACAATGCACATAGAATTAAGAATGACAACTATGCTCTCTTAACTAGTGCCTAAAGGTAGAAGGTGGAGACTCAATATAATAGTGGAAGAAAGGACCTTCATAAAGGGAAGCAGGGATTTCAAGTTTCAAAGAGAGCTTCCAAAAATTATGCTACTTGCTAGCTTGCAGCCCTCATTGCCCCTATCATAAGCATCTTGAAGTGATTAAGGTTAAAGTGAACAAACTATGGAGCATATGCTTGACAAAGTATAAGTTGTCAATCTCATGTCCCTTGAATATGGGGGCCGCTCCTCATGCTACTCAACTTTAGTCACCTGTAAGTTCTTGTCATAGTAAGTACATGTGTATCATAGAGAACCGCCAACGGGGTACCCCTTGCACATGGTACAAGAGCTATCCCATAACCAAAATGACAAGGCAAGCCGATAATGAGCATCTCAGTGATCTTTTTATTTTCTATTTGCATAGGTTTTTAATGAGGATGCTTCCCAGATTGCTCATTATGGTGATGCTACAAGTGTCCACCATGATTAGGCATGGCTTAGGCTAGCGGCCCAGACATTTCTCTAACACAAAATACATAACTCCATGGACTTACAAGCTCCCTTTTTATTTCACACCAGCGACATCCATAGACAAAAGAGCATGATATCAATTGTGTACAAAGTACAAGTGCAACATTTAAAGAATTCCCCATGAAAACATGGTTCTGCTAATTCCAACGTATAAGTGCAAGCATATACAACATAGATGACACAATGGTTCAAGTTTATTAGGGGCAAGAAATATAAAGTGCGCCTTCAAGTTCGTGAGATCTTTAATCACTAAGTTTTCACATAACAAAATACTTTTTAATTGGAAGATAGCTGAAGACAAGAATATACTTGAAATGGTATAACACACCATGCATAGGTATTTATAGTGTACACTTTGGAATAACTTGATTTCTTGGGAGTTGGAAGCATGAGTAGAGCTTACTCATACAAGTGGAGGCTAGCAAAAGACTAGGACCAACCAACTAAGAGAGCAATAATGCTCGTAATCATGTAGAGCGACAAAAAATTACTAATCAAAGCATAGAGTGGTACTACAAGTCAAGGACTAAATGATCATAGAGGCTATGGTGACTAGTTCATAGTCATAACATGGTGTAAGCATGTGCCAAGTCAACCCAAACAAAGCATCAAAGGAGAATACCACAATACTATGATTTTGTATGCTAAAACAACGTATGATTCTTTCAAGGCACACTAAGAAATCCCAATTGTTTGGAACAAGTCATGCTACAACAATAATCACTAAGCATAAGGTCAAAACAACACATAGCATGACATGGTAAAGTCTAAGTCATAGTCAAAGCAAGCTCCTCTTGCACTTTCAAGCAAGAACTTTCTACTCCTTTCAAACACCAATCAACTTATTTGAAACAACACAGCGAGAGAGTGGGTCCAAACTACTTTATTCAAGCAAACTAAACAAACTAAGCAAAGCAAACTAAAACTAGGACGCTCCAAGAACATCACAACGGTGCATGAAACAATAAAAACGAAGTGTCTAGAAAGACTTGAGCTTTTTATTGATGAAGAAGGGGATGCCTTGGGCATCCCCAAGCTTTGACACTTGTACCTCTTGGATATTTCTTGGGGTGCCACCGGGGTTGCATCCCCAATCTTGAGCTTTTGTCCATTCTTCATCTCATTACATCATTCTCTCTCTACACCTGAAATTTTTCCTTCATACAAAACTTCACACAATCTTTATCAGCAACATTAGTGTATTCAAAAGATAATAGACCCTTGGGTTTAGCTTTAGAACATCAAATCTTTCACTAAAAACACAAGCTACTGTATCAACTCCTTCAAAAAGCTCAATTTCCCAAAAAGAACCCAAAAAGGAATCAATAAGAAGCAAATGCAAATAATGACAGAAATCTGTCAAAACAGACCAGTAGGTAGAAATCGATTTTTTCGAAGACCTTATGTTGCTCAAATAAAAAAGTGTTGAACTAAGAAAGTTATCTAACATACTGGGAGATTTATTCGTAAATTGTAAGATCAATCTGACTTATAGAGACTCCTCACGAATTTTTATGGTGGAGGACAGAAATCTGTTTCGGGACAAAAACTCCCCAAATCTTACTTCCCTCTCATTAGAGGTTATTCCTGGCACAAAAAGAAAACAAAAAGGATAAGGAGAGGTCATTACTGAATTAATAACTTCCAAGACTCAAGAAAACTCTTGGGTTATCTTCCAATAAGTACCTTTCTTTAACGCCTTTAAGTTAGGCATGATAATTTGAGAAGATGCTCTCATAAGAAATATGAATTGAAGTAAAAGAGAGTATCAAGAATCAAATTCAAAACACATTTAAGTCTAAACCACTTCCTATGCATGGGAATCTTGTAAAAAAATAAATTAAAGAAGCATAAAGCAACACGCATAAGAAAGCAAAACAAGTGCAACTTCAAGATTTTCAACATAAAGAGGGGAAACTTAATATTGTTGAGATACATAAGACCATGTTTCCCTCTCTCATAATAACTTTCAGTAGCATCATGAATAAACTCAACAATATAACTATCACATAAAGCATGCTTTTCATGATCTACAAACACATAATTTCTATCAAGCTCAAAAATGGTGGGATTAAAACCTTCAAACCCACTTTTAACAATTTTATAATGAGGTGACTGATCATTCAATATAGGACCCATCATCTAGAGCTTTATCAAAAAAAAATTCTAAGCAAAACTCTTTAGTACCAGATACCATGCATTTCAAAGTTAGGCACAAATATAGGATTATCATAGATAACATGAGCATAACTATTATCACAAGTTTTACCCATAGCAGATATTTCAAAAGAATCCACATGAACATAACATTCATCCTCCTTTGGTAAGCATGGGGGACAATCAAATAATGTAAGAGGTAAAGAGTTACTCTCATTAGAAGGTAGGCATGTGTAGCAAATCCATTCTTCCTCCTTTTGTTCATCACTCTCCTCCTCTTTTTCATCTAATGAGCTTCCAGTTTTAGCAATTTCTTCCTCCATAGGCTCCTGCAAGGCATTAGTCTTTTCCGTTTGTGGAAAGCATCTATTAAAATATTCAAGAATATAGCAATTTTCTTCCTTGTAATTATCAAAACAAAATTTAAGTATCTCATAAACCTCATATTCATAAGGTGCATCATCAGTATTTTCAAGCAAACTGGCAAGTTCAAATGCACCCTTGAAAGCAATACATTCTTCAGTTTTTTCCACATCATAAAAATCATAATTTCCTTTAACATAAGAAGATATGGTAACATTATCACTATACTCACATTGAAAAGGCAAGTGTTTATACCTCCTACAGCAACAATATTTATCAAAGCAATAGGTAACATTATAAGTAGAGCACACCTCTCTAGCAACAATATTCAATTTATCAATTTGTTCCCATAAGTGTTTCCCTTTTTTTGACAAACGATGTTCCTTATAATAATACTTTTCTTATTCCGTGAACCCACCTTGCCAATAAGAACTAGTTTCAAAGAAACCATCCATTGATAGAAATCATGACAAGGCAAGGCAATAACAGACCAGCAACTAGAGTAGGAACTATTTTTTGTGTTTTTTATAAGATAAAGCAAGCCAAACTAAACTAATTTTTTTTGGAGTTTTTGATAAAAGAGACAAAAAAAACCAAGCAAAAGAAACTAAGCAAAACAAAAACAAAGTAAATCTTGATTTTGTTTTCCTAGTTTGTTTTTATTTTTCTTAGTTTCTTTTGCTTGGTTTCTTTACTTGTGAAGACGTCCTTAGCCTCCCCTTGTGAATACGTCCTTAGCCTCCCCGGCAACGGTGCCAGAAAATCTTGATGGCGTTGTGTCAACGTGGAGCGCTTCGTCAGGAAACCCCAAGAGCAAGGTATGATGCAGCCCAACAACAAGTCTTCCCTCAGTAAGAAACCGAGGTTATCGAACCAGTAGGAGGAAGGAAACGTCTCAAAGGTGTTGCAAGCAACGTGGAAACCTGCATAACACAAACTCAAGACTTTGCCACAACTAACAGTCAGGTTTTCAATCTCACCAGTTGCTGTAACAAAGGATTAATTGTATGGTGTGGAAGGTGAAAAGAGGTTTGCAGCAAGTAAACAGTAACAATGGAAGATGTATCAATGGTAAAGATTGGACCGGGGTCCATAGTTTACTAGAGGTGTTCTCCTTATATAAACAAACATGGCATGCTGGGTAAACAAATTACAGCAGGGCAATTGACTGGACTGAGCAAGGCATAACAATGCAATACTATACATAAAAATCCTATGAGATTCGATTGGGCAATACAACAAGATACATAGACCTCCATCCAACTGCATCTATGACTATAAGTCCACCTTTGGGTTATTATCCGAACCCCCTCCAGTATTAAGTTGCAAGCAACAGACAACTGCTTTAAGCAAAGTGTGCAAGGTAAACAATCCACTTGTTCCATGAACAAGAGACCATTATTTTCCCCCTAGTGGCAATAACACATCTACAACCTTATAGATTTCTGTCACTTCCCTTGATTAAATAGAGGCATGAACCCACTATCTAGCATAAATACCCCCTCTTGGAGTCACTAGCAATTACTCGGCCAAGATAGCTACTAACAACGGAGAGAATGCAAGATCACAAACAACACAGACATGATAGAATCAATAATACAAAACCATTAATCAATCTGACATAGTAATCTCAATATCCATCGGATCCCCACAAACACAACATGCATGATTACAAATAGATGAGATCTTGATCTTGAACGGAGCTCACAAGATCTAGACATGAAAGCACAAAGGAGGAGATACAACCATCTAGCTACTACATGGACCCGTAGTCCAAGGTGGAACTACTCACGCTTCATACCCGAGGCTGGCATGATGAAGAAGAAGGCCTCCGAGATGATCTCCCCTCTGGCAGGGTGCCGGGTAGAGCTTCAGATCCCCCTAATCTAGGGATGATGGTGGCGGCGGCTACAGACATTTTCATGGAATATTGATCGGGTTCTTAGGGTTTAGGCATCGGAGGCTTCTTATAGGTGAAGAGGCGGGGCTAGGAGGTGGCCAGGGGTCCCACACCCTGCCCAGGCACGACCTAGGGTGGGATCGCGCCTGGGGGTGCAGCGGCCTTGTGGTGCCCCTCCGTTTCTCCTCTAGACTCTGTGTTCTCCTTGGTGAAATATTGACTTTGCCTTTTGTCCCATCCAATTCCGAGAATATTTCCTTACTAGCTTTTCTGGAACCAAAAACAGCAGAAAACAAGCAACTGGCACTATGGAAACTTGTTAATAGATTAGTACCAGAAAACATATAAAAATCACCTCAAAGTGTGGACAAAGCAAAGAAAAGTAGATACTAAACAAGCATGGAACATAAAAAATTATAGATACGTTTCCAACGTATCAGACTCCATATTGGGGATCCAACCAACTTGACTAGAAGAGAAGTTGTCAATAGTCAACTCAATGCCACCGCTTTGCACACAATTCACCAAGGATTGGGTACAAAATATTACCCTCACATTGAACACCTCAACACCGTCAAGGAAGCTTGGGATGCTCTCACGGAGTTGTATGTTGGAAATGAGAGCATGAGAAGGAACCGGTATGATGCACTAAGCAATGAAGCCGAAGGCTTCTATATGAAGGATGGTGAAGATCATGAAGACATGTATCGTAGGCTTAAGTCCACCGCCACCGCCATTAGGAATGTGGGTGCCTCACATATGGATGATGCTTGGATAAAAAGGAAATATGTGAGTGCACTCATGCCCTTTGAGCCCACCGACTTGAAGAGCCTACAAGGAATACACAACTACCACCTCATGACCTCCAACAAAGTTATGCAAGACATGGCCTCTTTCAAGGTTGCCGCCAAGAATGCTAAATATGCTTGTGCTCGAGCCCTTGGAATGAGCAATGGTGTCAACCTTGCATTAAAGGCCAAAGTTGTGGAGCATGTGGATGAAGATGATAGTGATGAAGGCATATCCACGAGCCATCCCGATGATGTCAAGATTGCTCATGGTGAATATATGGCCTTCTATGCAAAGAACTTTTGGAAAGACCCCGCCAATGCCAATATGGAAATGCAACAAAGAAGCAACCCAAATGGACGAAGAGACAATGTCACTAAATTGAAAACTTTCTTCAATTGTGGTGACCGCTATCACTTTGTGGCGGGTTGTCCCTATGAGAAAAGAGAAGATCATAGGGGTAAACTTGTGTTGAAGAAAACCTCCAAAGATCCTTTCAAGAAACCCTTCATCAAGAAGAATCCCATCAACAAGAAGTCGGGTGAAATTGTATTGATCACCCATGAAGAATTCTCCTTCGACAATAAATATGATGAAGATGAAACATCAAGTGGTGTGGCTGCTCTTTCCACTACTTCTACTACCCACATTCTCCCTCTTTGACTCTCCAAATGAGAATACCTTATGGCAAGAGGAACTGAGGTATCATCCATCACACCCCTCCTCCTTGATTAATGATGAAATTGATGATGAGATATCTCTTGAGGTTAAAAAGTAAATAATTGCTTTTGATGAGTTCATGAATAACTTGCAAGGGGAACACAAGAGACATTTTGTGTACCTCTTAAATCAACTTTCTCACACACAAAAGCTTCTTGATGAGAGATGTAAACTAGGGAGAGAACACATGATTGAGGTAGAAGCTCTAAATAATGCTCTAGAAGAAGAACAAGAGACTAGGATGTCCCTTGAACTAAAACTTGAAGGGCTTGATGGGGCTAATGACATAATTGTTAATAGAATTGTCAAGGAATGTGACCATGCTATTGCTAAATACAAAAAGGCTAAAAAGGACAAGATTAAGTTTGGTGTTGTTCATGAAAAACTTGCCGAGGACTTTAGTATGCTTGACAAGGCTCACAAGGCCTTGGAAAGTGAACTCTTGTTACTCACAAAGTCACATGAAAAGCTTCAAACTCAATTGACCAATATTTCTTCACCTAGCACTTTCATTCCTTCTAGTAGTACAAATATTCTAGAAGAAAATGCTAGGTTGAAGGGGGAGCTAGCTAAGGCCACCTTTCCAAAAGGAAACAAGTCCATTGATGACCTCTTGAGTAAGCAGAGGACAAATGGTGATAAAGGAGGAATTGGCTTTGTCTCCAAAGCTAAGAAGAAGAACAACAAGAAGAAGAAGGCCAAGCCCGCACAAGAAAAAGACAAGGCCATTATGGGTAGTAAGACCACAAGTAGCAAAACTATGTCTCATGATGACTTTGCGGGAAGTGTTAACCCTCACTATGTCTTAATGTGTGATTATTATGGTGATGTGTATGCACAATATGTTGGCCCATTTGATGGTTATATTGCTTGGTGTATTTGGGTCCCCAAGACCATTGTTGCTAACAAAAGAGGACCCATTGAAAAATGGGTACCTAAAAACTATCTTGATCTTTTGTAGACCTATGCTTCCGGAGGGTCAAAGTGGGTGCTTGATAGTGGATACACAAGTCATATGACCGGAAGCACATCTATTGTCAAGGATTTGAGACCAAATGATGATAAAATATACGTGACATGTGCCGACAAGTCTAAGTCCAAGGTAATGGGTTTCAGCAAGGTTGTGGTTGCCCACGACATTACACTTGTGGACGTCATGCTTGTTGAGACCCTTGGCTATAATTTACTTTCAGTCCGTGCTCTTGGAAAGATGGTCTTTGCCGTCTTTATAGATAATTATATTGTGGTCCTCATGTGGAGCAAGTCTTTAAAGGTCGCTTTTGTTGGGTACGTCGAAAATGACTTGTATGTGGTGGACTTTTTGGGGCAAACCACTACAAGCGCGATGTGCCTATTCGGAAAGGCCGATGTGGGTTGGTTATGGCATCGCCCTCTAGCCCATGTCAACATGAGAACTTTGCAAAGTCTCCACAAGGATGGCCACATTGTTGGACTAAAAGAAAATGTTTGCTTTGCCAAAGATCATGTTTGCAGGGCTTGCGTTGAAGGAAAGATGCATGATTCTCCCCACAAGCTGAAGAACTACATCAAGTCCAAGAGGATCTTGGAGCTCCTTCATGTGGACCTCTTTGGTCCTCCATCTCATGCAAGTCTTGGTGGGAAGAAATATTGTTTGGTGATTTTTCATGACTATTCAAGATACACATGGGTATATTTCTTCAAGCTGAAAAGTGAGACCCAAGAGAACTTCATCGACTTCATCAACATGGTTCAACGTCAATACAATGTCCCTGTGGTGATGATAAGAAGTGACAACGACACCGAGTTCAAGAACTACACCTTGAATGGATTTCTTAGTGATGAGTGGATAAAACACCAATATTTTGCTACATATACCCCTCAACAAAATGGTGTAGCCAAGAGGAAGAACCGGACTCTTATTGACATGGCAAGGACCATGTTGGCGGAGTTTAAATTCCCATATAATTTTTGGGACGAGGAAATCACCACTGCATGCCATGCATCAAACCGGCTCTATATCCGCAAGAAATTGATCAAGACTCCATATGAAATACTTACTAGTAATAATCCCAACATATCTTACTTTCGGGTGTTCGGTTGTAAGTGTTTCTATCTCAAAAAGGGTGCTCGTTTGTCCAAATTTGATTTCAAAGAATTAGAGGGTATTTTTGTTGGCTATGGTCTTGAATATCACACTTATAGTCTATGATAAGCTCTCTGGAGCTGTCATAGAATCTTGTAGTTTTGGTTTTCAAAGAATATGATGGTCCCCAAGGGGGCGTGTTGATGTTTGTGATGCAGATGATGAAATGCCTCAGGATGCCATAGGAAGAATGGGTGTTGGATTTGTCCGCCCCGTTGAGGAACCCCTTATGGCGGATCGAGAAGAACTATGCTCTACTCAAGTGGATCCCTCATCTTTACAACTTCAACAAGCTCCCTCTATCGAGGAGGACAATGACCCAAGCCAAAGACAAGCTGTGGACCCTCAACATGTTGATCAGGGAGATACCTCTAGTGAGGAGGAGCTTGAGTCACCATTCTCCAGAATGTTAAGTGCTGCTCGGTCTATTACACAAGGAAGATCTATACAATCTGCCATGAGAGCAGCTCAACTCCAGTCTAGTAGTGTGCCTGATCAAGACCAAGGTCAATCTTTGCCTCTTAATGAAGAGAATGATTCCGATGATGATCAAGGTCAATTTTATGGTCAAGACGACGACCAAAATGATGAAGAGATCCCCCAAGAAACAACAAGGAGATCGAAACTCGTCGCAAAGCTAGAATGGATAGAATGTTGGAATTAAGATACCACTCTCTAGAGAATGTGGTTGGAGATCTAAGGAGAGGAATGTACACTAGAGCACAATTGAAGAGGTTTAGTGAACACCAAGCACACATCTCCATGATTGAACCAAAGAAAGTATGGGAAGCTCTTGAAGATATGGATTGGTTGGAAGCAATACACAAAGATATCAACAACTTTGAGATAAATAAAGTGTGGAAGTTAGTTGAAAAGCCAAAGGATTGCCGCAATGTTATAGGCACCAAGTGGATATTCAAGAACAAGCAAGATGAGCATGAAATTGTTGTAAGGAAAAAGGCAAGATTGGTTGCACAAGGGTTCTCTCAAATTGAAGGTATTGATTATGGAGAGATATATGCACCCGTGGATCGCCTTGAGTCTATCCATATCCTTCTTTCTTATGCGGCACATCATAACTTTAAGTTGCAACAAATGGATGTAAAAAGTGCATTTCTTAATGGTCCATTGAATGAGTTGGTATATGTAAATTAACCCCCGGGGTTCGAGGATCCCACCTTCCCAAACCATGTCTACAAACTTGATAAGGCGCTCTATGGTCTAAAACAAGCCCCACGCACGTGGTATGAGCACCTTATAGAGTTGTTGCTAGACCGTGGATTTGAGGTTGGAAAAATCAATCCCACTCTTTTTACTAAGAAGGTCAATGGGGAGCTTTTTGTATGCCAAATATATGTTGATGATATTACCTTTGGCTCATCTAACAAAGATTTTAATGATGAATTCTCCATGCATATGACTAATAGGTTTCGGATGTCTATGAGGGGGAATTAAGGGTATTTCTTGGTTTTGAGATCAAGCAAGTAAGAGGAGGAACATTCTTCAACCAAGCCAAGTATAGTCAAGATATGCTCAAAAGATTCAACATGAAAGATTTAAATGTAGATCATAACCCCATGGCAACAAAGACTCATCTTGAACTAAATCCAAATGGTAAAGATGTGGATCAAAAGGTATACTGGTCAATGATTGGTTATTTGCTTTACCTTTGTGCATCTAGACCCAATATTGTGTTGCGGTAATGCTCGTATAGTAAAGATCGCACCTAAATGGCTATGTTGCAAGGTGTCTCGTTGAGAAAACCGTCTGATGCTAACACGAGTAACACAAAAATATTGGCCAGGTTCAACCTCTGCATACCTGCGAGAGAGGTCTAGTCCCATTGAGCAAATCTTGGGTGTTCAAAGATGTCGTGCTATTGGCACGGTAGATGCTACTGGGGGTAGCTTACGTAGAGGGATCAAGGCGACGTAGGAGAATCCGGGAGAGAGATTGGCACACGATGTACCCAGGTTCACATCCCCACGTTGGAGGATCGCTACGTCCTGTTGTCAATCCAGTATATGATCATAGATTGGTTTACAAGGGAGCCACCGTAGGCGGTGGGAGAGACTATATCTAATCTAATGTGAGAGAGGATCCCCCAAAGGGGTTCCCTCGGTGGATTTATATATGCAGGCAGTTAGGGTTTACAAGTGTTTGGTGGGCTACGTATTGCAGTCGCTATCTTGGGCCTCCAGTCGGCGTGTCGTCTGGGTCCAGTATGTGCCAACCACTGTATTTGGCGAGTCGATCTGCCTAGGGTTAGGCTTTAGTCGGCTCGATCCAGCTGGCTACTCTGCTTTGTGGGCATACCCCAATTGGTATTCCCCCATCAGTAGTCCCCGAGCGCGTCAGGGACTCAACGATGACTTCAAGCCGCTGAATCGAAGCAGGTGATTCCAGTGTGGTGTCGATGGTGAGTCATTGGTGATATCCTAAAACAGAGAAATATCTCATGAAGTAGTCCATTCGCCAAGGTGAGTCGACGCGTTGGGCGAGTCTCCATTGGACGGAGTCGCCCCTTGGAGAAGTTTGGCTGGCGCCTTGTCAACTTGCTGCCGTAGAGGACGTGGAGGCCACCAAATCGTTGATGATGAAGTCTCCAAATCGATGCAGACGAATACGCGAGAGTAAATGGGCGAGTCCCCGAGTGTGGCGAGTACGTGAGGGCGAGTCCGCGGTGGTGAGTTCCCGAGTGTGGCGAGTACGAGTGGGTGAGTCCACAGTGGCGAGTCCCCGAGCATGCTGAGTATGCGAGGGCGAGTCTGCGTTGGCAAGTCCCCGAGCGTTCTGAGTACGCGAGGGCGAGTCCGCAATGGTGAGTCCCCGAGCATGCTGAGTACGCGAGGGCGAGTCCGCGGTGGCGATTCCCCGAGCGTGTTGAGTACGCGAGGGTGAGTCCACAGTGGCAAGTCCCCAGCGTGCTGAGGACGCGAGGGCGAGTCCGCGGTGGCGAGTCCCCGAGCATGCTGAGTACGCGAGGCGAGTCCGCGGTGGCGAGTCCCCAAGCGTGCTAAGTAAGCGAGGGCGAGTCCGCGGTGGCGAGTCCCGGAGCGTGCTGAGTACGCGAGGGCGAGTACGCGGTTGCGAGTCCCCGAGCGGGGCGAGCCGCGGTTGTGGAACCACGTGTACAATATAGTGATATTTTCCTAACAATAGAACCAGAAAAGTATCTTGATGGCAATAAACTATGTTTATACCAATTTCTTGGGACTCTAAGTGTATAGTATTGTTGAAAGAGCATGTGGGCCTTTATGTGTGGTTTTGGTAATTAATGACAATCTCTATGGACTAATGTTTGCATTGAGTTGAACTTGTAGGAATTGTCCATTGCCATATCTTGGAGCATGTGTTGGCTTCAAGGGTGTAGAAGAAGAACAACAATAAGAAGAAGAAGAATAAAGAAAATAAGATCAAGAGTGTGTTGAATAAGAAGATAGAGTTCCTCATGTGTATCCTCAAGACATCATCCTAATGGAGTTAGAAGAAATGAAGTTCAAGCTCAAGATGCTCCATCTCTAGGATATATCATGCTTGAAGCTTACCATCCTCGGTGATAATGGATTGATGAATGATACGTCGAAAACGTATCTATAATTTTTTATGTTCCATGCTTGTTTAGTATCTACTTTTCTTTGCTTTGTCTACACTTTGAGGTGTTTTTATATGTTTTTCTGGACTAACCTATTAACAAGATGCCACAGTGCCAGTTGCCTATTTTCTTCTGTTTTTGGTTCCAAAAAAGGTAGAAAATCAATATTCTCGGAATTGGACGAGACAAAAGCCAAAGTCAATATTTTACCGTGCGAAACACGGAGCCAGAGTACGAGATGGAGGGGATCCGCCAGGGGGCCACACCCCCTGGCCACGCGGCTAGGCCCAGCCCGCGCCTGGGGGGTGCGGCCGCCCTGGCTGCCCCCTGCCACGTCTCTTCGCCTATAAGAAGTCCCCGATACCAAAACCCTAAGTACCCGATCAATCTTCCACGAAAGAGTCTGTAGCCGCCGCCACCACCGTCCCTAGATTGGGGGGATCTGAAGATCTTCCCGGCACCCTACCGGAGGGGAGATCATCCCGGAGGCCTTCTTATTCGTCATGCTAGCCTCCGATATGAAGTGTGAGTAGTTTCACCTTGGACTACGGGTCCATGTAGTAGCTAGATGGTTGTATCTCCTCCTTTGTGCTACCATGTTTAGATCTTGTGAGCTCCGTTCATGATCAAGATCATCTATTTGTAATCATGCATGTTGTGTTTGTGGGAATCCGATGGATATTGAGATTACTATGTCAGATTTATTAATGTTTTTGTCTTATTGATTCTATCATGTCTGTGTTGTTTGTGATCTTGCATGCTCTCCGTTTCTAGTAGCTATCTTGTCCAAGTAGATGCTAATGACTCCAAGAGGGGGTATTTATGCTCGATAGTGGGTTCATGCCTTTATTTAATCTAAGGGAAGTGACAGAAATCTCTAAGGTTGTAGATGTGTTGTTGCCACTAGGGAGAAAACAACGGTCTCTTGTTCATGGAACAAGTGGATTGTTTACCTTACACACTTTGCTTAAAGCAGTTATCCGTTGCTTGCAACTTAATACTAGAGAGGGTTCGGATGATAACCTGAAGGTGAATTACTAGTCATAGATGCAATTGGATGGCGGTCTATGTATCTTGTCGTATTGCCCAATCGAATCTCATAGGATCATGAGAGTCTAGTATTGCGTTGTTATGCCTTGCTCAGTCCTGTCAGTTGCCCTGATGTAATATGTTTACCCAACATGCCAGGTTTGTTTATCTTAAGGAGAACACATCTAGTGAACTATGGACCCTGGTCCAATATTTACCATTGATACATCTTCCATTGTTAGTGTTTACTTTCTGCAAACCACTATTACCTTCCACACCATACAGTTAACCCTTTGATTTTATCAAACCGGTGAGAGTGACAACCTCACTGTTCGTTGGGACAAAGTCTTGAGTTTGTGTTGTGTAGGTTTCAAAGTTGTTAGCAACACCTTTGAGTCGTTTCCTTCCTCCTACTGGTTCGATAACCTTGGTTTCTTACTGAGGGAAAAATTACTGCTGTGCTCATCACACCTTCCTCTTGCGGTCTCCCAACGAAGATCTATAGTGATTTGAGCGCATCAAAGAATTTTCTGGCGCTGTTGCCGGGGAGGCTAAGGACGGCTTCACAAGGGGAGTCCTTCATAACCTTTCTCTTTAATTTGTTTTTGTTTTGATTAGTTTCTTTTGCTTGGTTTTTTTCCTCTTTTTATCAAAAACTTCAAAAAAAATTTAGTTTAGTTTGGTTTGCTTTCTCTTATCAAAAAAAAAAAATTAGTTCCTGCTCTAGTTGCTGCTGCTGTTGCCTTGCTCCACTTTTGCCAAAATGAACTCTGTTGAGAACACCAAGTTGTGTGACTTCACTAGCACAAACAACAATGATTTCATAAGTACTCCTATAGCTCCAGCTGCACCTGGCGCTACGTTTTATGAAATTAAGCCTGTTTTGTTGAATCTTGTGATGAGAGAGCAATTTTCTGGTGCTAGTTATGATGATGCTTCTGCCCACCTCAATAACTTTGTTCAACTTTATGAGATGCAAAAATATAAGGATATAGATGGAGATATTATTAAGCTCAGTTGTTTCCTGGTGGCGCTGCGTCAACGTGGAGCGCTTCGTCGGGAAACCCCAAGATCAAGGTATGATGCAGCACAGCAGCAAGTATTCCCTTAGTAAGAAACCGAGGTTATCGAACCAGTAGGAGGAGGGAAATGTCTCAAAGGTGTTGCAAGAAACATGGAAACCTGCACAACAGAAACTCAAGACTTTGCCCCAACTAACAGTGAGGTTGTCAATCTCACCGATTGCTGTAACAAAGAATTAACTGTCTGGTGTGGAAGGTGAAAGAGGTTTGCAGCAAGTAAACAGTAACAATGGAAGATGTATCAATGGTAAATATTGGACCGGGGTCCATAGTTCACTAGAGGTGTTCTCCTTAGATAAACAAACCATGGCATGTTGGGTAAACAAATTACAGCAGGGAAATTGACAGGACTGAGCAAGGCATAACAATGCAATACTAGACATAAAGATCCTATGAGATTCGATTGGGAAATACAACAAGATACATAGACCACCATCCAAATGCATATATGACTAGAAGTCCACCTTTGGGTTATCATCTGAACCCCCTCCAGTATTAAGTTGCAAGCAATAGACAACTGCTTTAAGCAAAGTGTGTAAGGTAAACAATCCACTTGTTCCATAACAAGAGACCGTTGTTTTCCCCCTAGTGGCAACATCACATCTACAACCTTAGAGATTTATGTCACTTCCCTTGATTAAATAGAGGCATGAACCCACTATCGAGCATAAATACCCCCTCTTGGAGTCACTAGCAACTACTCGGCCAAGATAGCTACTAACAACAGAGAGCATGCTAGATCACAAACAACACAGACATGATAGAATCAATAAGACAAAACCATTAATCAATCTGACATAGTAATCTCAATATCCATCGGATCCCCGCAAACACAACATGCATGATTACAAATAGATGGGATCTTGATCATGAACGGAGCTCATAAGATCTAGCCATGAAAGCACAAAGGAGGAGATACAACCATCTAACTACTACATGGACCAGTAGTCCAAGGTGGAACTACTCACGCTTCATACCGGAGGCTGGCATGATGAAGAAGAAGGTCTCCGGGATGATCTTACCTCCAGCAGGGTGTCGGGAAGAGCTTCAGATCCCCCAGATGGTTTCGTGGAATATTGATCGAGTGCTTAGGGTTTAGGCATCAGGGGCTTCTTATAGGCGAAGAGGCAAGGCAGGTGGGTGGCTAGGGGTCCCACAGCCTGCCTAGGCGTGGCCTAGGGTGGGCCCGCGCCTGGGGGGTGCGGCCGCCCTGTGTTGCCCCTCCGTCTCTCCTCTGGACTCCGTGTTCTCCTCGGTGAAATATTGACTTTGGATTTTGTCTCGTCCAAATTCGAGAATATTTACTTACTAGCTTTTCTGGAACCAAAAACAGCAGAAAACAGGCAACTGACACTATGGCAACTTGTTAATAGGTTAGTTTCAGAAAACATATAAAAAGTACCTCAAAGTGTGGACAAAGCAAAGCAAAGTAGATACTAAACAAGCATGGAACATAAAAAATTATAGATACGTTTTCGACGTATCAAGCATCCCCAAGCTTAACTCATGCTCATCCTCGAGTAGGTAACTGATAAAAGAATAATTTTTGAGGTAAAAACCAACATCAAATCATTTGCAAGCATTGAAAGTAGGGATCAAAGAACTCTAAACATGTGCATGAAAGATGGAGTTCTAACAATAATAGAAAGTAACTATGCATGCAACATGAAAGACTACAAACAAAGATCATGAATAACATGCATTGAAAGACATTTGTTTGTTTCACATACATAAAACATGGCATAGTGGCATTCATCTTTTCCCTAATAGAGTAGCAAATATATGCATAGGACACCTTCAAAGTTCATAAGAATGACTAGATACAAACATCACAAGAACAAGTAATATCAACAATATGCATCAATCAATAAGTTTTGGGAAAATGCACATAGAACTAAGAATGGCAACTATGCTCTCTTAACTGCTGCCTAAAGGTAGAAGGTGGAGACTCAATATAATAGTGGAATAAAGTCCCTTCAAAGGGAAGCAGGGATTTCAAGTTTCAAAAAGAGCTTCCAAAAATTATGGTACTTGTTAGCTTTCAGCCCTCATTGCCCCTATCATAAGCATCTTGAAGTGACTAAGGTTAAAGTGAACAAACTATGGAGTATATGCTTGACAAAGTATAAGTTGGCAATCTCATGTCCCTTGAATATGAGGGCCGCTCCTCATGTACTCTACTTTAGTCACCTGTAAGTTCTTGTCATAGTAAGTACATGTGTATCATAGAGAACCGCCAACGGGGTACCCCTTGCACATGGTACAGGAGCTATCCCATAACCAAAATGACAAGGCAAGCAGACAATGAGCATCTCAACGATCTTTTTATTTGCTATTTGCATAGGTTTTTATTGAGGATGCTTCACAGATTGCTCATTATGGTGATTTTGCAAGTTTCCACCATGATTAGGCATGGCTTAGGCTAGCGGACCAGGCGTTTATCTAACATAAAATACATAACTCCATGGACTTACAAGCTCCCTTTTTATTTCACACCGGCGACATCCATAGACAAAAGAGCATGATATCAACTTTGTACAAAGTATAAGTGCAATGTTGAAAATGTTCCCATGAAAACATGGTTCTGCTAATTCCAACGTATAAGTGCAAGAATATACAACATAGATGACACAATGGTTCAAGTTTATTAGGGGCAAGAAATATAAAGTGTGCCATCAAGTTCATGAGATCTTTAATCACTAAGTTTTCACATAACAAAATACTTTTTTTAATTAGGAGATAGCTGGAAACAGGAATATACTTGTAATGGTGTAACACACCATGCATAGAAATTTATAGTGGACACTTAGGAATAGCTTGGTTTCTTGGGAGTTGGAAGCATGAGTAGAGCTTACTCATACAATTGGAGGCTAGTAAAAGACTGGGAGCAACCAACTAAGAGAGAAATAATGGCCATAATCATGAAGAGCGACAAAACATTACTAATCAAAGCATAGAGTGGTACTACAAGTCAAGGACTAAACGATCATAGAGGCTATGGTGACTTGTTCATAGTCATAACATGGTGTGAGCATGTGCCAAGTCAACCAAAACAAAGCATCAAAGGAGAATACCAAAATACTATGCTTTTGTATGCTAAAACAACGCATGATTCTTTCAAGGCACACTAAGCAATCCCAATAGTTTGGAACAAGTCATGCTACAACAATAATCACTAAGCATAAGGTCAAAACAACACCTAGCATGACATGCTAAAGTCTAAGTCACAGGTAAAGAAAGCTCCTCTTGCACTTTCAAGCAAGAACTTTGTACTCCTTTCCAACACCAATCAACTTATTTGAAACAACACATTGAGAACGGGGGTCCAAACTACTTTATTCAAGCAAACTAAGAAAAGCAAATGAAAACTAAGACGCTCCAAGAATAACATAACAATGCATGGAACAATAAAAACGAAGTGTCTAGAAAAACCTGAGCTTTTTATTGATGAAGAAGGGGATTCCTTGGGCATCCCCAAGCTTTGACGCTTGTACCTCTTGGATATTTCTTGGGGTGACACTGTGGTGGCATCCCCAAGCTTGAGCTTTTGTCCATTCTTCATCTCATTACATCATTCTCTCTCTACACCTGAAATTTTTCCTTCATAAAAAACTTCACACAATCTTCATTAGCAACATTAGTGTATTCAAAAGATAATAAACCCTTGGGCTTAGCTTTAGAAAAACAAAACTTTCACTAAAAACACGAGGTACTGTAGCAATTCCTTCAAAAAGATCAATTTTGCAAAAAGAACCTAAAAAGGAATCAATAAGAAGGAAATGCAAATAATGGCAGAAATCTGTCAAAACAGACCAATAGGTAGAAACCGATTTTTTCAAAGACCTTCTGTTGCTCAAATAAAAAAGTGTTGAACTAATGAAAGTTATCTAACATACTGGGAGATTTATTCGTAAATTGTAAGATCAATCTGACTTATAGAGACTCCTCACGAATTTTTATGGTGGAGGACAGAAATCTGTTTCGGGACAACAACTCCCCAAATCTCACTTCCCTCTCATTAGAGGTTATTCTTGGCACAAAAAGCAAACAAAAAGGATAAGGAGAGGTCATTATAGAAGTAATAACTTCCAAGACTCAAGAAAATTCTTGGATTATCTCCCAACAAGTACTTTTCTTTAACGCCTTTGAGTTAGGCATGATAGTTTGAGAAGATGCTCACATAAGAAATATGAATTGAAGTAAAAGAGAGCATCAAGAAGAAAATTCAAAACACATTTAAGTCTAACCCACTTCCTACGTTTAGTAATATTGTAAGAAAATAAATCAAAGAAACACATAGTAACAAGAATGAGTAGATAAAACAAGAGCAACTTCAAAACTCAGCACATAGAGAGGAGTTTCAGTACAATGAAAACTTCTACCACCATATTTTCCTCTCTCATAATAATTTTCAGTAGCCTCATGAATAAACTCAACAATATAACTATCACACAAATCATGGTTTTCATGATCTACAAACACATATTTTTTATCAAGCTCAAAAATAGTGGGATTAAAACCTTCAAACCCACTTTTAACAATTTTATAACAAGGTGACTGATCATTCAATATAGGACCATCATCTAGAGCTTTATCATAAACATTTTCTAAGCAAAACTCCTTAGTACCATGCATTTCGAAGTTGGCACAAATAAAGGGTCCACATGAATATAACATTCATCTTCCTTTGGTAAGCATGGGGGACAATCAAATAATGTAAGAGGTAAAGAGTTACTCACATTAGAAGGTAGGCATGGGTAGATCCATTCTTTCTCCCCTTGACCATCACTCTCCTCCTCTTTTTCATCTAATGAGCTTTCAGTTTCAGCAACTTCTTCTTCCATAGGCTCCTGCAAGGCATTAGTCTCTTCCATTTGTGGAAAGCACCTATTAAAATATTCAAGAATATAGCCATTTTCTTCCTTGTAATTATCAAAGCAAAATTTAAGTATCTCATAAACCTCATATTCATAAGGTGCATCATCAGTTTTTTCAAACAAACTGGCAAGTTCAAATGCACCCTTGAAGGCAATAAATTCTTCAATTTGTTCCACATCATAAAAGTCATAATTTCCTTTAACATAAGAAGATATGGTAAGATTATCATAATACTCACATTGAAAAGGTAGGTGTTTATACCTCCTATAGAAATAAGTAACATTATAAGTATAGCACACTTCTCTAGCAATAGTATTCAATTTATCAATCTGTTCCCATAAGTGTTTCCTTTTTTGTGACAAACGGTGTTCCTTATAGTAATACCTTTCTTCTTCCGTGAACCCACCTTGCCAATAATAACTAGTTTCAAAGAAACCATCCATTGATAGAAAGCATGAAAAAGCAAGGAAATAACAGGCCAGCAACTAGAGCAGGGACTAATTTTTTTTTGTGTTTTTTATAAGAGAAACCAAACCAAACTAGACTATTTTTTTGGAGTCTTTGATAAAAATAGGCAAACAATACCAAGCAAAAGAAACCAAGAAAACCAAAAACAAAGTAAAGAGAAAGGTTGAGGAGGACTCCCCTTGTGAAGACGTCCTTAGCCTCCCCGGCAACGGCGCCAGAAAATCTTGGTGGCGCTGCGTCAACGTGGAGCGCTTCGTCGGGAAACCCCAAGAGCAAGGTATGATGCAGCAAAGCAGCAAGTCTTCCCTCAGTAAGAAACCGAGGTTATCGAACCAGTAGGAGGTAGGAAACGTCTCAAAGGTGTTGCAAGCAACATGGAAACCTGCACAACACAAACTCAAGACATTGCCCCAACTAACAGTGAGGTTGTCAATCTCATCGGTTGCTGTAACAAAGGATTAACTGTATGGTGTGGAAGGTGAAAGAGGTTTGCAGCAAGTAGAAAGTAACAGTGGAAGATGTATCGATGGTAAAGATTGGACTGGGGTCCATAGTTCACTAGAGGTGTTCTCCTTAGAGAAACAAACATGGCATGCTGGGTAAACAAATTACAGCAGGGCAATTGACAAGACTGAGCAAGGCATAACAATGCAATACTAGACATAAAGATCCTATGAGATTATATTGGGCAATACAACAAGATACATAGACCACCATCCAACTGCATCTATGACTAGAAGTCCACCTTTGGGTTATCATCCGAACCCCCTCCAGTATTAAGTTGCAAGCAATAGACAACTCCTTTAAGAAAAGTGTGTAAGGTAAACAATCCACTTGTTCAATTAACAAGAGACCGTCGTTTTCTCCCTAGTGGCAACAACACATCTACAACCGAAAAGATTTCTGTCACTTCCCTTGGAAACTAGAGGCATGGACCCACTATCGAGCATAAATACCCCCTCTTGGAGTCACTAGCAACTACTCGGCCAAGATAGCTACTAACAACGGAGAGCATGCAAGATCACAAACAACACAGACATGATAGAATCAATAAGACAAAACCATTAATCAATCTTACATAGTAATCTCAATATCCATAGGATCCCCGCAAACACAACATGCATGATTACAAATAGATGAGATCTTGATCATGAATGGAGCTCACAAGATCTAGACATGAAAGCACAAAGGAGGAGATATAACCATCTAGCTACTACATGGACCCGTAGTCCAAGGTGGAACTACTCACGCTTCATACCGGAGGCTGGCATGATGAAGAAGAAGGCCTCCGGGATGACCTCCCCTAAGGTACGATGCCGGGAAGAGCTTCAGATCCCACCGATCTAGGGACGATGGTGGCGGCGGATACAGACGGTTTTGTGGAATATTGACCGGGTGCTTAGGGTTTAGGAATCGGGGGCTTCTTATAGGCGAAGAGGTGAGGCAGGAGGGCGGCCAGGGGGCCCACACCCTGCCCAGGCGTGGCCTAGGGTGGGCCCGTGCCTGGGGGGTGCCCATCCGTCTCTCCTCTGGACTCCGTGTTCTCCTCGGTGAAATATTGACTTTGGCTTTTGTCCCATCCAATTCCGAGAATATTTCCTTACTAGCTTTTCTGGAACCAAAAACAGTAGAAAACAGGCAACTGACACTTTAGCAACTTGTTAATAGGTTAGTACCAGAAAACATATAAAAAGCACCTCAAAGTGTGGACAAAGCAAAGCAAAGTAGATACTAAACAAGCATGGACCATCAAAAATTATAGATACATTTCCGACGTATCATTTCCTTTCTCCTTGAGAGGAAAAGCTAAAGAATGGTTTCTATCCTTGCCTAGAAATAGTATTGATTCTTGGATTAAGTGCAAAGATGCTTTTATTGGAAAATACTATCCTCCTGCTAAGATTATATCTATGAGAAGTGAAATAATGAAATTTAAACAACTTGATAATGAACATGTTGCTAAATCTTGGGAAAGAATGAAATCTTTTGTTAAGAATTGTCCCACTCATGGACTTACTTCTTGGATGATTATCTAGACTTTTTATGCAGGTTTGAACTTATCTTCAAGAAACCTGTTGAATTTAGCTGCTGGAGGTACCTTTATGACCATTACCTTGGGTGCTACAACAAAGCTCCTTGATAATATGATGGTTAATTATTCTGAATAGCACACTAAGAGAGATCCAATGGTAAGAAGGTAATTTCTGTTGAAGAAACCTCCTCTTTGAGTGATAAGATTGATGTTATCATGGCTATGCTTGTTAATGGAAAAGCTCATATTGATCCAAATAATGTTCCTATAGCCTCTTTGGTTGCTCAACAAGAGCAAGTTAATGTGAACTTCATTAGGAACAATAATTTTGGCAACAATGATTATGGTAATAACTATAGGCCTTATCCTCCTAATAATGGCAATACTTATCATGGTAGATCTAGAATGCATAGTGAAGATAGGATTCTAGAAGTTGAAAGATCCACTAAATTTTTTATGCAAATGCAATATGAACAAAACAAGATATTCACTAAAACTATGGAAGAACAATCTGCTATCTTGAAAAATATTAGTCATCAGCTTGAGAATTTGAATAGAGAAATTCCTAGTTTACAGTCAAAAATTTTGAGTGCTGAGAAAAATATTTCCTCTTTGTCTGAAGCACAATCCTCTTTGATTAATAAAATGGCTGCTAAACCTGAAACTTTGGAAAGTACCTTTGTTGCTACTCATGCCATACAAGTTAATATTGATGAAAATGTTAGATTGTTAGCCCAACTACATGCTAAGTGGGAAAGAGAAGTTGAAATTGCTAGAAACAATAGTGTGTGCACTATCACCACCACCAATATGGATGCCACTAAAGCACAAGAAGTCCTTATGTCTTCTACCACAATGCCTAAACCCAATGAGTCTACTACTAGTGATGCTAAGTTTGATTTTGATCTTGATGGTTGCAATATTTCTGAAGTGATTATGTTCCTACAAAAGCTTGCTAGAAGTCCTGATGCTAGTGATATGAATGCAGATTTCACCAAACACATTACTGATGCTCTTATTAAAATTAAGGAAGAAAAGTTGAAACACAAAGCCTCTATTCCTAGGAAAGTAGAAGATAGTTGGGAACCCATTACTAATATGCAATTTAATGACTTTGATATCAAAGCTTCATGTGACCTTGGTTCTAGTGTCTCTATTATGCCTAGAAATATTTATGAAATGATTGATTTGCCACCTTTGGAAGATTTCTATATGGATGTCCCACTTAATAATAATGCTAAAAAGAAACTCATGGGAGTGTTAATGATGTTCTTATTATGGTTAACAATTCTTATGTCCCTATTGATTTCTGTGTTTTGGATGTTGAATACAATGCTTCTTGTCCTATTACTTTGGGAAGACCTTTTCTTAGAACTGTTAGTTCCATCATTGATATGAAAGAAGGCACCATTAAATATCAATTTCCATTCAAGAAAGATATTGAACACTTCCCTATGAAGAGAGAGAAGTTGATTTTTGCTCCTCCTTTGAAAGCAAGGTTTGATGTTAATGCTTCTTCATTTGCAAATACTTGATTCTTGCTTCTTGTGCCTAACTTAAAGGCGTTAAAGAAAAGTACTTATTGGAAGATAACCCAAAAGTTTTCTTGAGTCTTCGAAGTTATTACCTCTGTAATAACCGCTCCTTATCCTTTTTATTTGCTTTGTGTGCCTGATGCGTGTTGAACGCCCCGTTGGGAAACCCCAAGAGCAAGGTATGATGCAGCACAGCAGCAAGTCTTCCCTTAGTAAGAAACCGAGGTTATCGAACCAGTAGGAGGAGGGAAATGTCTCAAAGGTGTTGCAAGCAACATGGAAACCTGCACAACAGAAACTCAAGACTTTGCCCCAACTAACAGTGTGGTTGTCAATCTCACTGATTGCTGTAACAAAGAATTAACTGTATGGTGTGGAAGGTGAAAGAGGTTTGCAGCAAGTAAACAGTAACAATGGAAGATGTATCAATGGTAAATATTGGACCGTGGTCCATAGTTCACTAGAGGTGTTCTCCTTAGATAAACAAACCATGGCATGTTGGGTAAACAAATTACAGCAGGGCAATTGACAGGACTGAGCAAGGCATAACAATGCAATACTAGACATAAAGATCCTATGAGATTCGATTGGGAAATACAACAAGATACATAGACCACCATCCAAATGCATCTATGACTAGAAGTCCACCTTTGGGTTATCATCTGAACCCCCTCCAGTATTAAGTTGCAAGCAATAGACAACGGCTTTAAGCAAAGTGTGTAAGGTAAACAATCCACTTGTTCCATTAACAAGAGGCCATTTTTTTCTCCCTAGTGGCAACAACACATCTATAGCCGAAGAGATTTCTGTCACTTCCCTTGGAAACTAGAGGCATGAACCCAATATCGAGCATAAATACCCCCTCTTAGAGTCACTAGCAACTACTTGGCCAAGATAGCTACTAACAACGGAGAGCATGGAAGATCACAAACAACACAGACATGATAGAATCAAAATAGACAAAACCATTAATCAATCTGACATAGTAATCTCAATATCCATCGGATCCTCGCAAACACAACATGCATGATTACAAATAGATTAGATCTTGATCATGAATGGAGCTCACAAGATCTAGACATTAAAGCACAAAGGAGGAGATACAACCATCTAGCTACTACATGGACCTGTAGTCCAAGGTGGAACTACTCACGCTTCATACCGCAGGCTGGCATGATGAAGAAGAAAGCCTTCAGGATGATCTCCCCTCCGGCAAGGTGCCGGGAAGAGCTTGAGATCCACCCCGATCTAGGTACGATGGTGGCGGCGGCTACAAACGGTTTTGTGGAGTTTTGATCGGTGCCTAGGGTTTCTGCATCGGGGGCTTCTTATAGGCGAAGAGGCGAGGTAGGGGGGCCACCAGGGCGGCTGCACCCCCCAGGCGCGGGGTGGGCCCACCCGCGTGGCCAGTGGGTGTGGCCCCTGGTGAGCCTCCTCTGTCTCGTATTCTGGCTTCGTGTTGCCCACGGTAAAATATTGACTTTGGCTTTTGTCCCATCCAATTCCGAGAATATTGATTTTCTTCCTTTCTGGAACCAAAAACAGAAGAAAACAAGCAACTAGCACTGTGGCAACTTGTTAATAGGTTAGTTCCCGAAAACATATAAAAACACCTCAAAGTGTAGAAAAAGCAAAGCAAAGTAGCTAGTAAATAAGCATGGAGCATCAAAAATTATAGATACATTTCCGACGTATCAGTGCCAAAGAATAACCTCTAATGAGAGGGAAGTAAGATTTGGGGAGTTGCTGTCCCGAAACAGAATTTTGTGCTCCACCGTAAAAATTCGTGTAAAATCTCTGTAAGTAGGATTAATCTGTTATTTTATGAATAAATCCCCCAGTATGTTAGATAACTTTCATTAGTTAAACACTCTTTTATTTGAGCAACAGAAGGTCTTCGAAAAAAATCGGTTTCTACCTGTTGGTCTGTTTTGACAGATTTCTGCCATTATTTGCATTTGCTTCTTATTGATTCCTTTTTGGGTTCTTTTTGGGAAATTAAGCTTTTTGAGGGAATTGCTATAGTAGCTTGTGTTTTTAGTGAAAGTTTTGCTGTTCTAAAGCTAAACCCAAGGGTCTATTATATTTTGAATACACTAATGTTGCTAATGAAGATTGTGTGAAGTTTTGTATGAAGGAAAATTTTCAGGTGTAGAGAAAGAATGATCTAATGAGATGAAGAATGGACAAAAGCTCAAGCTTGGGTATGCCACCCCGTGTCACCCCAATAAATATTTAAGAGGTACAAGTGTCAAAGCTTGGGATGCCCAAGGCATCCCCTTCTTCATCAATAAAAATCTCAGGTCTTTCTAGACACTTCGTTTTTATTGTTTCATGCACTATTGTGTTGTTCTTGGAGCGTCTTGGTTTTCATTTAGTTTGCTTGAATAAAGTAGTTTGGACCCCCATTCTCGTTGTGTTGCTTCAAATAAGTTGATTGGTGTTTGAGAGGAGTAGAAAGTTCTTGCTTGAGTAGTACAAGAGGAGCGTGCTTTGACTGTGACTTAGACTTTATCATGTCATGCTAGATGTTGTTTTGACCTTATGCTTAGTGATTATTGCTGTAGCATGACTTGTTCCAAACAATTGGGATTGCTTAGTGTGCCTTGAAGGAATCATGCGTTGTTTTAGGATACAAAAGCATAGTATTATGGTATTCTCCTTTGATGCTTTGTTTGGGTTGACTTGGCACATGCTCACACCATGTTATGACTATGAAAAAGTCACCATAGCCTCTATGATCTTTTTAGTCCTTGACTTGTAGTACCACTCTATGTTTTGATTAGTAATGTTTTGTCGCTCTACATGATTATGGACATTATTGCTCTCTTAGTTGGTCGCTCCCAGTCTTTTGCTAGCCTCCACTTGTATGAGTAAGTGTCACATCTCAAAATTTTCCAAATTTTGTATTGTGACAAATAAATAAACAAAATAAATAATTGTTGAAATTAGGGTGAAAAGAAACTTTTTGATTCCAAATGGAAACATAAAATCCCATCTTGAACAAACTTTGGTTAATGTTTGAATCCTACTAAATTCAAATCAAGTGAAATGCATTCTTCATAAATGCATCTTGAAATTTAAACACTTGGAAAATAAACCAAAACTCTAAAACCCTAATGGAAGAAAAACATTTCCATGTTATCTCCAAGATCATGGATTGGATCCATACAAAATTTGTCAAAAAATATTTATAAATGATCAAGAATGACAAATAAAATATTATAAAACCATAGAAATTGATTTCATTCAATTGGAACCATAGATAAAATCTTATGAATTTAATAAGATAAGGAAAAGTAATTTCCAAAGCTAATAAAGCACTTATCTAAAATCCATACCAATATGTGAGAAATTAATCCTAAAAGAGATATAAAAGGATAAACAAATAATAAATAAGTTTTTAAAAATTTGAATCACCAAGTTTGAATCTTTAAATAAAAGGATATGGATTTTATAAGGTAAAGAAAGAAATAATTAATAGGGAATATTTAAAAGCCAAATTAAAACTTGGCCAAGACCATAAACAAATGGAATAAACATAATACAAGTTCAAATGAATAAATAATATGGAAATAAAATAATATGGCCTTAACCAAATTCTATTCCATTGGATTAAAACAAATTCCCTAACAAGAATGATTAATTAAATCATGGGAAAATAGTATTTGGAATTTACCCAAGTGGAATAAAAGTTGTTTAATTAACTTAAATGGGATCAAAGAAATCAACTAAATAAAATTTATGGAATTAAACCCATAATTAATTTCATTGGAATAAAGATAATACCCAATTTAAAATGACTAATAGATCATATTAAAAATATTCCAAATAATTCAAGGTGAGTTATTTGACACCCTAATAAATAAATAAAACCTACTGAAAAGATTTGGAAAGATTTAGATTTCAAATGGAGTATAAAACATTATTAAATCTTATTTGTATTAATACAAGGGCCTATTTTAAATAATTAATATGCCCTAAAAATAATAAATATATTATTCTAAATTTCACTTTAGAATGTATTATTAATCAGTATTAAAATCTACACAAAGTTTGGTTTAAGTTTGAATTCAAATGGGTGTTTGAAATGATTAAACAAAAATCAAACAGATAAATAGAAAAAGAAAAGGAAAAACAAATCTGTACAAAAAAATGAACTAAGCCAGCCCAGCCCAGCAAAGCCCAACTAGCCCAGTCCATCCAACTCCTGCTCCCTCTATGCGCGAATCGTTTTCACCGCAGATTGAACCCGCAACGTCACTGATTACTGGACCCCACCTCATTTCTCTCTCTCTCTCGCTGACACCCAGACCCCACACCCTAGTCTTCTTCCTCACCCGCGCGAAGACCACGCCTCCTCTGGCTGTTTCTCAGACATTGAATGACGACGTTAAATTCCCATCAATTCCTCGCTCTAACCTCGCCGCGACCACGCTAGATTAAACGCCTACGTCCCCTCTCTCTTTCCCCTCTGATTCCACCTTCTCCCCGCCCCTAGGCCGCTCAAATTTGTCCACACACCGGCACTGCCTCCAACGCCCTCCGGCGAAGATTCTGGCCAGCCACCGTCGCCCCTCGCCCCCTCGACCACACGAGTACACTCCCTGGCCTCTGGCGCATCTTCAAGTGTCACCCGTTCAGCCGCGCATGCTCTGCATCGTCATCAACGTCAACGCAAACCACTACCGTCGTCTGTTTTCGTCTCCGGCGAAGCCCCCTGGTAACATCCGACTGCGCCATCCCTGCTCACTGATACTCCTATACTCCCCACTCTCCAGTGCATCTAACGACAGGGTTTGCTTGCTCTCTCGTGCTCCGTAGCGTCGCCCCCGACGATGACTGACCGCACCCGATGCCAGACACATCTCCGGCGAGGAATCACCGGTGATTCAGTGCGCCCCTCGACAAGCTAAGGCCACGTTGAGCTCCAACATGTCCCGGAGAACCTGGTGAGCCTTCCCATCCCCTTCCTCGCTTCCCGTAGCCACCGCAACGCCGTAGCCGAGCGCGCCGCTGCCAGTCGCCGCCGCTAGCGCCACCCGTTTAAGGGTTAGTCATTTTAGACCGTAGGATGTTGATCGCAGGGCTACGAAAGAACATAACTCGAAGGGGTAAGTTAGATCTTGTGCCGCTCGATCTATTTTAATCCAACGCTTCACAACAGCCGATCGGAGCGAAACGGTATGGACGAATCAAAACACTCCACGTGGCTGAGTCTGTTTTATAAAACCCAGAATTGATCTATTAGATGTTCAAGTTTGTAAAAGTCATAACTTTTGATCCACACGTCCAAAATTTGCAAATTTTATATCAATGGAATCAGCAAAACAAACCCTAACCAACTATGCACTTTTTTTAGTGAATTGCTTCTGGAAACTTGGTTGTTTTTGCAGAAACTTGTGTAGGCATAATTTGAATATAAAATTCATTCTAAAATTATTTTTGTGATAAAATCTGTGGAAAATGGTTTGTTTTGAACCTACTGACCATAGAAACCAACTTATAGATTCAAAAACATATTTTGTGAAGCAAGAGAATAAATCTTTGAATTAAAGCATTTCTAGTCAAATAAAAATATTGTTTATATGTTAAAATACTTTTTGGAGAAAAATCTTTGGGAAATGATTTGGATTGAACTCTCTGACCCCAAACACCAAGTTTTAGAATTAAAAATGTATTTGGTGAACCCTATAAAGATTATTGATTTGCTAACGGCATTTTCAACCACATAAAATAATGCTTTGGTTTAAAAAGGGTTTATAGGTAAAATCTTTTGCAAATGGTTTTGCCACTTTTATAAAATGACCAATAGGTGTTTTCAAATGTTTATAACCCATTAGAAACCGCTTTTCCAATAAACAATCTTTTGCATGCTTGCAAGCATTGCTTTGTTTCTATTATTTTATGTGATGTTTGCTTGAATGGTAGATTGAAATTGTGCCTTGCTTGATTGAATTGTAGTGGAATTTGAAGAGTGTGAATATTGCAAGATCAAGGAGTGAACCTATAATTCTCTACCAAAAAGGCAAGTGATGCTTCATACTTTGACTCATTATTTTCACTATGCATTAGTGATATTTCTAAGTAGGACTTGCATGGAATTTTTGCTAAGTGTAAACTGTGCCATGGGAAATCATAGTAGATGAAACCTTAGTAGAAAATTTCCTAAGTTAAGATTCCTACTACTATCATGCTTAGCTTATCTAGTAGAAACCAAGGGTGGAATATATTCATACTATGGAATATTTCTAAGTCAAGGACTTGTGTTTTGTTTAATAAAACAACTAAGTGAATGAATCACCTGGGTGGAATGGAAGGAATGGTTTGTGTTGAGTGTTTACACAAGGCCCATTTCTATGGTTTACCTTGTGTATCTCACTTGTGGATGGCCACCCAGGAACAAAGAGATTTGAGATGTCAAATGTTGAGAAGCTTCAAGTGCAGCCACTTGGCATTATGGGCTCTGCCTGGATCATATAGGTTGCAATAACTTAGCCAAATGGACAGTTGGTGGTAGGGGATTGATAGGTTGGAGCGCGTCCATTCTGGTCTAAGGGAAGGCTTCTGAAAGATCTTGTCTTGGTGAAACCAAGTCTTGTGGGGAAAGTGCACCACCTCTGCAGAGTGTAAAACCTAAGTACTTAGCTATGTCCCTGGTATTGGACAATTTGAGCATCAAGACATGGAATCTATCAAGAATCTCCTCATCCCAATTTCTAAGTTAAAATTTTGTGGTTGAACAAGGGTTGAAGGATCACCAATTTCTATTGGGAGATGACTTGGGTGATTTTGACAAGCAAAAGCTTAGTGTTTTCAAATGATAAGGAAAAATCTATTTTGAGCAAAGCAAGCCTAAGCTCCACTTATCCAAATGCATATAGATGATAGACTCCACTATATTACCATAGTATCACTTGCCAATACAATTCAAATGTATTGACCCTTGTGGCTGTAACTTATTATGTTGCAGGTTTGTATGATGTTAGTGAAATGTGTTGATTAGGATTACAAGTCTACAACCAACATGTTTGCCTGTGGCACTTTGAAGATGAAGGACTCGATGCTATAGTTATTTCTGCTGCATTGTAATGAGATAGCCAAATGAGCTATGTAAGATGTAATGAATTATTTTATTCCTGTTTATAAAGTTGTATTATGACCTTTGTTTCTGGATATTACATCTTAACTGTGGATGCTAGCTATTGATCCAGGGACTAGCATTGTAAACACATGGATCTCTACCTTATTAAAGGTTGGGACCTCTACAAATGGTATCAGAGCATTGTGTTGCCTGTAGGATTGTAACCCTAGGATTCGACAAAACCCCTTAGAAAAATAGAACTTCTATTTGATCCAAAACTTATTTACAAACAATCTTGTATACTCTTTCCTCAACCTTTTTGGTTTTAACTCTACATCTCTTCTATTTCAACTGGATGGACAAAGACCTCACCATGAGCAAAGGACTTCACCAACTCCAATGACTTCAACTTCAACATTATCAAAGACTTCCAACTTTATTTTCACCAAGGACTTCAACTTTAATATCACAAAGGACTACAAGTGAGACAATAAATACTACTCAAGACTTGAAGACTAAGGAATCATAACTTCGAAGGAACCATCATCACCTTTGAAGTTTTGTGACCAAGAATTTTTCCAAGGAAACCATGATCTCATTAAAGAAGAAACAACAAAGAATAATGGAAGGATCTCAAGTGAACCATATAGTTGGACCACCATATTTAGATTAAATCAAACACATCAACTATTGTGGTGTAGCAAAAATATTTTATTGCCTAAAAATATGCTTGAAACTTGTTGTTTGAGTGGAATGTTTGTTTGTGATTGCTTGCACATTGCTTGTGTGAATTGTGATGTGTGTGATTAGAATTAATTCCTTAGAAATATTTTGCCTATTCTTATCCCAATCCAACCCAAACAAATGACTACTCCAAGAAACTCCAACGTCAAGAATGGTGACAACGACAACCAAGAGATGCACATGAGAGAACTCATAGTAACCCAAACCTAGTTGAACCAAGTGACAACTCAATTTTGGGCCAACAACAATGATTTAGACCCAACCATGCAAAGGTTTTTGGAAACCCAAACCCAATTGTTGCATAGGATGACAAGTCAAATGATCAACATGGGAGACAACCCTTCCCAAAGAATTTGTGACAACAAGGATGTCAAGGATGATATTCTAGAAGGAACCCAAGATTGCAATGTTTGTGGAGACAAGGATCACACTTCCAAAGAGCATGAAGATCAATGCCCTAATTGTGAAGAGAAACATCCAACCAATCAATGCCCCACATCTCAAGCTACTTGTTTCCTATGTGAAGGAAATAATCATGTCCCTATCCAATGTCCCATCTATTCCATAGTTCAACAAAGGAAACAAGGTGGAGTGCATCAACAGTTTGTAAACCCTCATGAAGGAACAACTTCTACCAAGAAGGATGAAGGCAAAGTCAAAACTATGCATCATAAGGCCAAATCCAAAGTGACCACAAAATGTTGCTACTCTTGTGAATAAGAAGGTCATATCTCTAGTAACTGCCCCAAGAAGAGAGAAAGATTTCCCACCTTTGTGGTGAAATATGAAGAGCATGGAATATAAGAACTCCTAGCTTTGGAGAGACCCAAGAAGAAGAATAAATTCCCCAACCCTAGCAAGAAGAATATTACCCAGGAGCAATGTTACACTTACAAAGAGATGGGACACTATGCCAATGAATGCCCAGAAAAGAAGAAGAACCAAGGAAACAAACAAGAGGCAATGATACCAAAGGAAAAGAAAGATATCAGCCAAGTGATGTGTTTCAAATGCAAAGAACTAGACCATTATGCAAACAAGTGCCCAGAGAAGTTTCATCAAGATCCCAAGCAAGCCAGGATGTAATCTAGTTGGAAAATGTTTAAGGGTGGTAGTACCCTAGTTGCTTTGAGCCAACTTGTAACCCCTAGCCTTCCCAAATCTCGGGACAAGATTTATTTTAAGGGTGGTAGCCTGTCACATTCCAAAATTTTCCAAATTTTGTAATGTGAAAAAAAATAAAAAAAAATAAATAATTGTTGAAATTAGGGTGAAAAGAAACTTTTTGATTCAATCTTGAACAAACTTTGATTAATGTTTGAATCCTACTAAATTCAAATCAAGTGAAATGCATTCTCAAATGCATCTTGAAATTTAAACACTTGGAAAATAAACCAAAACTCTAAAACCCTAATGGAAGAAAAACATTTCCAAGTTATCTCCAAGATCATGGATTGTATCCATACAAAATTTGTCAACAAATATTTATAAATGATCAAGAATGACAAATAAAATATTATAAAACCATAGAAATTGATTTCATTCAATTGGAACCATAGATAAAATCTTATGAATTTAATAAGATAAGGAAAAGTAATTTCTAAAGCTAATAAAGCACTTATCTAAAATCCATACGAATATGTGAACAATTAATCCTAAAAGATATATAAAAGGATAAACAAATATTAAATAAGTTTTTACAAATTTGAATCACCAAGTTTGAATCTTTAAATAAAAGGATATGGATTTTATAAGGTAAAGAAAGAAATAATTAATAGGGAATATTTAAAAGCCAAATTAAAACTTGGACAAGACCATAAACAAATGGAATAAACATAATCCAAGTTCAAATGAATTAAATGAATAAATAATATGGAAATAAAATAATATGGCCTTAACCAAATTCTATTCCATTGGATTAAAACAAATTCCCTAATAAGAATGATTAATTAAATCATGGGAAAATAGTATTTGGAATTTACCCAAGTGGAATAAAAGTTGTTTAATTAACTTAAATGGGATCAAATAAATCAACTAAATAAAATTTATGGAACTAAACCCATAATTAATTTCATTGGAATAAAGATAAATACCCAATTTAAAATGACTAATAGATCATTTTGAAAATATTCCAAATAATTCAAGGTGAGTTATTTGACACCCTAATAAATAAATAAAACCTACTGAAAAGATTTGGAAAGATTTAGATTTCAAATGGAGTTTGAAAACATTATTAAATCTTATTTGAATTAATACAAGGGCCTATTTTAAATAATTAATATGCCCTAAAAAGAATAAATATATTATTCTAAATTTGACTTTAGAATGTATTATTAATCAGTATTAAAATCTACACAAAGTTTGGTTGAAGTTTGAATTCAAATGGGTGTTTGAAATGATTAAACAAAAATCAAACAGATAAATAAAAAAAGTAAAGGAAAAACAAATCTGTACAAAAAAATGAACTAAGCCAGCCCAGCCCAGCCCAGCAAAGCCCAACTAGCCCAGTCCAGCCCACTCCCCCTCCCTCTACGCGCGAATCGTTTTTACCACAGATTGAACCCGCAGCGTCACTGATTACTGGACCCCACCTTGTTTCTCTCTCTCTCTCTCTCGTTGACACCCAGTCCCCACCCCCAGTCTTCTTCCTCCCCCGCGCGAAGACCACGCCTCCTCTGGCCGTTTCTCAGACGTTGAATGCCGACGTTAAATTCCCATCAATGCCTCCCTATAACCTTGCCGCGACCACGCTAGATTAAATGCCTACATCCCCTCTCTCTTTCCCCTCTGATCCCAGCTTCTCCCTGCCCCTAGGCCGCTCGAATTTGTCCACACACCGCCACTGCCTCCGACGCCCTCCGGCGAAGATTCCGGCCAACCACCGTCCCCCCTCGCCCCCGCGACCACACGAGCACACTCCCTGGCCTCTGGCGAATGTTCCAGTGTCACCCGTTCAGCCGCGCATGCTCTGCATCGTCATCAACGTCAACACAAACCACCATCGTCGTCTGTTTCCGTCTCCGGCGAAGCCCCCTGGTAACACCCCCCGACCGCGCCATCCCTTCTCACTAATACTCCTATACTCCCCACTCTCTAGTGCATCTAACGACACAGGTTGCTTGCTCTCTCGTTCTCCGTAGCGTCGCCCCCGACGACGACTGACCGCACCCGACGCCAGACACATCTCCGGCGAGGAATCACCAGTGATTCAGTGCGCCCCTCGACAAGCTATGGCCACGTTGAGCTCCAGCATGTCCCGGCGAACCTGGAGAGCCTCCCCATCCCCTTCCTCGCTTACCGTAGCCACCGCAACGCCGTAGCCGAGCGCGCCGCCGCCAGTCGCCGCCGCTAGCACCACCCGTTTAAGGGTTAGTCATTTTAGACCGTAGGATTTTGATCGCAGGGCTACGAAAGAACATAACTCGAAGGGGTAAGTTAGATCCTGTTCCGCTCGATCTATTTTAATCCAAAGCTTCACAGCAGCCGATCCGAGCGAAATGGTATGGACGAATCAAAACACTCCACGTGGCTCAGTTTGTTTTATAAAACCCAGAATTGATCTATTAGATGTTCAAGTTTGTAAAATTCATAAATTTTGATCCACACGTCCAAAATTTTCAAATTTTATATTAATGGAATCAGCAAAACAAACCCTACCTAACTATGCGCTTTGTTTAGTGAATTGCTTCTAGAAACTTGGTTGTTTTTGCAGAAACTTGTGTAGGCATAATTTGAATATAAAATTCATTCTAAATTTATTTTTGTGATAAAATCTTTGGCAAATGGTTTGTTTTGAACCTACTGACCATATAAACCAACTTATAGATTCAAAAACATATTTTGTGAAGCAAGAGAATAAATCTTTGAATTAAAGCATTTCTAGTCAAATAAAAATATTGTGTATATGTTAAAAATACTTTTTGGAGAAAAATCTTTGGGAAATGATTTGGATTAAACTCTCTGACCCAAAACACCAAGTTTTAGAATTAAAAATGTATTTGGTGAACCCTATAAAGATTATTGCTTTGCTAAAGGCATTTTCAACCACATAAAATAATGCTTTGGTTTAAAAAGGGTTTATAGGTAAAATCTTTTGCAAATGGTTTTGCCACATCCCAAAAATAATAAACTTGGATCATCAAATTCTAATCCTCACATTTGGGGTTAACAAAAACTTTTCTAAATAAAATTATGAATGCATGCATATGTGTATGCATTGATTTTGAATTCTTTTAAAACCACCTTGTTTGTTTGTTTCATTGCTTGTAAAATGTTTCTTAGGTGAAATAAACATCATCTAAAACATTTCCCACACTTTTCCTAAAGACAAGTAAATCAAAACAAATATATTAAGGGAATGGTCACTTTGACCAATTTAACTCCCATGCCTACTTTGGCTGCCTCAAACTTTCAAAACTTAACAGAAACTTTTCTGGATCTTTGCACCCCTTGAATGTACTCATAACAAGGTATCAAGGCCCACTTTGTGATCATCCAGAAACTTTCAAATGCATAGTTTAAATGACAATTCAAAATTGAATCTTCTTCATATGGGAAGATCCCACTTTTTCAAAACCCACTCAAACAAGCTCAACTTTCAAAACCCAAGCATCTGCAGACTCACCAGAACCAATCTAGCAAACCCACCAAAATTCATTTCAAAATTCAAAACTTGATTTCATGCGGCCATTTCATCAAACAGGTTGCAGACACAAATCAAACAAAACATAAAACACTATAGTGTGCAGTGATTCTTGCCTAACTTGTTCCCTAGTTAGCTCACACACAACCCAGTAGATCATCTGGAAAGATTATCCTAACACTAGCACCCCTGTGAGCTTGCCATTTCCATTAATGGTGAACAGCCGAGCACCCCAATGCCACCCCATTGTGGAAAGCAGGCTAGAGGAAGAAATAGCCGTGCCAACCTTGTCTGGGAGGCAGCCCACCGTCCACCGCCACTCACTGTCCCAGCCGCGAGCGTTGCCAAGCCCTGGACCACGCGCACAAGCCGCGCCCAGACCATGCCGAGCGTTCACCAGAGCGCCACCCTCGACCAGCGTCCACAGACCGCGCGCTGCCCTCGCCGCGTGCACACACGATCACCACCGACCCAGGAGACCTCCAGACATCCCCGTTTAGCGCCCCGTGCCATACCGCCACCGCCCGCCGTCGAAGACGCCGCCTCTGCCACGCAGAGCACCGCCCGTTCCAGACAAAACCACACCGCCCCATGCCTCACGGCCATGTCGTTGAGCATCGCCAGGAGACACCGCACCGTCCCCTACCATTTCCCATGCCTTTAGCCGCCTGTAACGTCCCCCCCGACGAGCTCACCGTGCGCCCCGACGGTCCCCTCGCTCGACTATAAATAGAGGCCACCCCCGCACGATTTCTTCACACCATCTCACTCCCCTCTCCTCACTGACCGTGCCACACCGTCCTCAGAGCAAGGCGAGCACCACCTCACCGGAATTTCACCGGAGCCCGCCGCCTCTGGAGAAGAAGGGAGCCAGCGATTGGAGCCGCCCCAGGAGAAGCCACCGGTACTAGGAGGTTCGCCGTCGTCGACTTCGTTGTTCGCCCGCCTCGCCGACCCTCGCCCGTACCCCGGTGAGCCCCCAGCACCCCTCACTGGCCGCGCTAGGTTTCGTTCTCGCCGGAGTTGTCTCGCGTCGACGATGACTCCCAGCCGTTAGATTAGAACTAGATCGAACGATCCACGTTGCCCCATACCGCTTCGCCCAGCCCCGTGTCACTGACGAGTGGGGACACCCACTTAAGAAGCCCGCGGGATGTAGAGGTCTCAACCTAATAAGGTAGATTCCTCCTGTGTTTACAATGCTAGTCCCTGGATCAATAGCTAGCATCCACAATTTAGATGTAATATCAAGAAATAAAGGTCATAATATAACTTTATATACAGGAATAACATAATTTTATTACATCATACATAGCTCATTTGGCTATTACATTACATTGCAGCGGAATAACTATAGTCATGGGGTCCTTCATCTTCAAAGTGCCACAGGCAGATGTTGGTTGTATACTTTGTAATCCTAATCAATCAATCAATCTTCTCTAAACAATCAAACCTGCAACATACAAGTTACAGCCACAAAGGGTCAATACATTTGAATTGTATTGGCAAGTGATACTATGGTAGTATAGTGGAGTCTATCATCTATATGCATTTGGCTAAGTGGAGTTGAGGCTTGCATTGCTCAAAATAGATTTTTCCTTAACATTTGAAAATACTAAGTTTTTGCTTGACAAAATCATTTTTCTCAATCAAAGATTTCAAGATCCTTGTACCAAGCCATCTCTCCATCAATGATTGAAGAATTCAAACAACCCTTGTTCAAACCACAAGATTTTAATTTAGAAATTTGAATGATGAGATTCTTGATTGCTTCCATGTCTTGATGCTCAAATTGTCCTTTACCAGGGACATGGCTAAGTACTTAGGTTTTACACTCTGCAGAGGTGGTGCACTTTCCCCACAAGACTTGGTTTCCCAAGACAAGATCTTTCAGAAGCTTTCCCTTAGACCAAAATGGACGCGTTCTCACCTATCAAACACTACCACCCACTGTCCATATGGCTAAGTTCTTGCAACCTATATGATCATGGCAGAGCCCATATTGCCAAGTGGTTGCACTTGAAGCTTCTCAACATTTGACATCTCAAATCCCTTTGTTTCCTGGGTGGCCATCCACAAGTGAGATACACAATCCAAGTCCATGGCATTGTGAACCACTCAACCAATCTCCACCAAGCAAGCTCATTCCACCCAGGTGATTCATTAACTTAGTTGTTTTATTAAACAAAACTTAAGTCCTCAGACTTATAATATTTTTTCCATAGTGTGAATATATATTCCACCCATGTTTTCTATTAGCTAGGCTAAGCTTGATAGTAGTAGGAATCTTTAACTTAGGAAAATCCTACTAAGGATACATCTACTAGGATTTCCTATAGCAAGGTCTATACTTAGCAAAATCCATGCAAGTTTTACTTAGCAAAATCACTAATGCATAGAGAAAGTAATGGGACAAAAAGTATGAAGCATCACTTGACTTTTTGGTAGGGAATGGGGGTTCACTCCTTGATCTTTCTAGTCTCACACTTCACTACAAATCAGTCAAGCAAACACAAATTCAATTCACATTCTAAGCCAAAGTCAAACAAACAATTCTTCACACACACTAAGTAATGGAATCTAAGTCATGCATGGGAGCATGCACAAGATAGTTTTATTTTGCAAAGGGGTCTCTATGGGGTGTCTAAACTTTGTAAGATCCAAATTGGTCATTTACCAATGTGGCAAGGTCATTAGCAAGAGGGTTTTGTCCAAAAACTATCTTTAAATCCATTCATCATTTTATGTGGTAAAAAATGTTTTTATTAAGGCAAAACTCTTAAGTTGTTCACCAAATGAGTTGCTAATTTGAAAAACTTGGTGTTTGTAGGTCAGTAGGTTTGGTCCAACATATTTCCTTAAAGTTTTCTTTCCATAAACATTTTTATAACAAAAACCATTCTTTTTATTTGGCTAGAAAATGACTAAGTCAAGTAATCCAACCTAAATCTTACAAAAATCATTTTTAACACCAAGGGTTGGTTCCTAGGGTTAGTAAGATCACAACAAACCATTTTGCAAAGGTTTTAATCCAAAAATCATTTTTAAACAATTTTTCTAATCTAAACAAGTACACAAATGTTTCTGCAAATTCAAACAAGCTAACAGATACTATTTGTCAAACTAAGGCCTTGGTTGGCTAGGTCTTGTTCTCCTGATTTCAATGATATAAAGTTTGCAAAATTTGGACGTGTGGTGTGATAGTTATAGCAATTTCAAGTTTGCATTCTAATCAGGTTCAAATTCGGTTTTTCAAATTTCTGGTGACACGCGACACTCTCTTATTCGCTGGTACCGGTTCGCACGGATCAGTCGCTGTGGAGCGTTGGATTAAATGTGATCATACGGCTCAGAGCTAGCGTACCCTTTCGGTTAAGTGGATCTATCGTGACGCTGCGATCTAGATCGGACGGTGCTGGCGAGTTTGACCATATGCGGGCGGCGCTGACGGTGGCTAGTGGCGGCGCACGGCCAAGCGGTGGTGCTACGGTGGTTCGAGGAAGAGAGAGAGGAGGAGAAGAAGCTCACCGGGTTCAGGAGGTCACGGTGATGCTTGAGGAGGTGTTGGTCGGGCGAGGGGCGCTCTGGTCTTGGCAGGATTGCTCGCCGGAGTGGAGGACGGCGTCGGGTGCCTCAGGTGGTCATCGTGGATGGCGCTGTGGATCACCCCAAGGCGAAACATCGACGCGGTTAGATGCAGAAGGATGTGGCAAGTATGGGAGTGTGAACGAGGAGACGCGGGGCGGTCTGGTTTACCTGGGGGTCGTCGTCGGAGAAGAAAAAGGCGGCGACGCTGTCAGAGCTAGTCCAAGCCAAAGCTCTGGGGCGCCCGCGGTCGAGTGATTGACACAGAAGGATACACCAGGGTATGGTGAGCGTGCTCGTGTGCTCACGGAGGCGGAAGGGGGCGTGTGCTGGCCGGAATTGGCGAGAAGGGTCGTCGGAGACAGAGAGAGTGGCTGGCGAAATACGGCAGCCTGGGGGCGCATTTGGGGAAGGAGACAGAGGGGAAAGGAGGAGGGAGCGTGGGCGATTAAATGTGTGAGGTTACTGGGAGAATTCATTCAGCCATTTACTCGAATTGATGCGGTTAATTAGAGGCAGCAACAACGACGAGGGGGAGGAAGAACCAGTCTCGGGGTGGGGAAGGAGAACAGTGGAAAGGGGTCCGCTGGTCAGTGGGAAAAGAAGAGAGAACGGGGTCCACTTGTCATTGGTTCTGTGGGTCTGAATCTGGGTGAAAATCATTTTCTTTTGGGGAGAGGGGAGCTGGGCTGCTGGGCTTAGTTGGGCTTGGCCAGTTGGGTCAGGTCCACTTCCTTTTTTTTTATTCTGTATCCTTTCCTTTTTCTATTTCTGAATTCTGTTTTGAAATTTCCAAACATTCAAACATCAACCAAAACAATTCAAACAACACCAAACTTTGTAATATTGAAATTAGTTCTGTTTAGTAACATGAACCAAAATCCAAATTCAAATTAATAATTTTAATGATAGGGGCTATTACTATTTAATTAAATGGATGTTCCAATTATTAATTCCATAGGTTTTGATTTAATTCAAAGCTCCACTTGAGATCTGAATAATTTTAAACCATTCAGTAGGTTGTATTTGAAAATTAAAGAATATTTGGAAAGCTTGTTTTAAAATAAAAATAACATTTTGTTATATAGGGTCCATTAATAATTAAATAAAATGGGCCTTAGTTATTAAATCCAATAGAGTTTGATTTTATTAATAAAATTCTTATTTGAAACCTAAATATTTTCAAAACCAAATCAGTAGGTTTAATAAAGAATACTTGGAAACTTGTTTAAAATAAAATAACCTTTTATTTTAGAGTCCATTATTAATTAAATATAATAGACTTTCATTATAAAATCAAAATAGGATTTGTTTTATTGAGATATTTATTTTGAAAAATAAAGCCTAAACACTTTAGTAGGTATTATTTGTGAATATCAATATTTGGAAAACTTATTTTAAACAATTTAATAAGTTTTGTTGTTTCAATTAAATTGGTAAAACCTTTTATTTAAATAAAGTTGGATATTAAATCCTTATTAATTTATTTAAATAAACCTTTGCTAATTTTATTTAAAATAAAATGTTTTAATTTCCAAAGCTTGGCCAAGGTTTAATTTGGCTTTATAAAATAATCCTTATTTGTAAAACTTCTATTTCATTTGAAAACAAATCTTTTCATTTAATTGTTTCAAAATAGTATTTCCAAATGTTTTATTTTTCCTTTTTATTAAATGTTTATATTTTTAAATCCCTTTAGGTTTTTATTTAAATCAAATGGGTTTGAAGTTCCAATTGCATTCAAAAGTTTCTTCTGGCTCTGAAAATCAAACAAAGTTCTATTTTATTAATTTATTTTCACATTACAAGATTTGGAAAATCTTGGGATGTGACAGACTACCACCCTTAAAATAAATCTCGTCCCGAGATTTGGGGAGGCTGGGGTTACAAGCAGGTTCAAAACAACTAGGGTACTACCACCCTTAAAATTTTTCAAACAACATTACATATTGTCCTTCTTGTGATCCTGGGGAAATTCTTCCTTAAGCAAACTTTTGCATTGTGTTCTTGGTTTCCATTCTTGACTCATGGGCCAAGGTTGAGTTCCTTCATAGACTTGTTTAACTTGTTCTCCATCCTTTCTGGACAATTGTTTGCATAGTGGCCTAGTTCCTTGCATTTGAAACATGTGACAAGGCTGAGATCCCTCATAGGCTGGTTTATCTTATGCTTCATATTTTCTGGACAGTTGCTTGCATAATGTCCTAACTCTTTGCAGTGTTTGCACATCACTTGACTAATATCCTTCCTAATCTTAGGTTTCACTAGCCTTTGTTTGTCTTCTTGGCTCTTCTCCTTTTCTGGGCATTCATTGGCATAGTGTCCCATCTCTTTGCATTTGAAACATTGCACTTGTGTAATATCCTTCTTGCTAGTGTTGGGGTATTTCTTCTTATTCTTTTTGGGTCTCTCCAAAGCTAGGAGTTCTTCTAGTTCATGTTCTTCATGAGTGGGAGATCTTTCTCTCTTCTTGAGGCATTGATCTTCATGTTCCTTGGATGCATGATCCTTGTCTCTAAAAACATTGCTAGCTTGGGTTCCTTCTAGAATAACATCTTTGTCATCCTTGTTGTCATTAGCTCTTTGGGAAAAGTTTTCTCCCATGTTGATCATTTGAGTAACCAATCCTTGCAACAATTGGGATTGAAGTTTCAAAATCCTTTGTATAGCTGGGTCTAGTCCATTGTTGTTGGCTAAAAGCTGAGTTGTCTCTTGGCTCAACTGGTTGTGGGTTGCTATAAGTTCTCTCATGTTGTCTTCTTGGTTGGTGTTGGTGTCTCTTGGAGTAGTCATCTGTTTGGGTTGGATTGGGATTAGAATAGGCAAAATATTTCTAAGGAAATATTTCTAATCACACACATCACAATTCACACAAGCAATGTTCAAGCAATCACAAACAAACATTTTACTAAAACAAGGTTCAAGCACATACTTAGGCAACAAAATATTTTTGTTACACCACATAAGTTGGTGGTTTGACTTAACTAAATTATGGTGGTCCATCTATATGGTTCACTTGTGATCTTTCCTTCCTTCTTGGTTGCTTCTTCTTACATGAGATCATGGTTCCTTGGGATAAAATCTTGGTTGCAATACTTCAAAGTTGTTGATGGCTCCTTCTAACTTTTGCATTCCCTCAGTCTCTAATTCTTGAGCAAGATTTCCTTGTTTCACTTATAGTCCTTAGTGGTATCCAAGTTAGAAGTCCTTGGTGATCATGCTGAAGATGTTGAAGTCATTACAGTTGAAGATGTTGAAGAAGTCCTCTGCACATGGTGTAGTCTTTGGCCATGGGGTAGGTTTTTACATCAAGTTTGAAATAGAAGAGAAGTAGAGTTGAAACCAAAATGGTTGAGGAAAGAGTTTACAAGTGTTTTTGTAAATAAGTTTTGGAACAAGTATAACTCCTATTTTTCTAAGGGATTTTGTCCAATCCTAGGTTTACAAATCCTACAGGCAACACAATGCTCTGATACCATCTGTAAAGGTCTCAACCTAATAAGGTAGATTCCTCCTATGTTTACAATGCTAGTCCCTGGATCAATAGCTAGCATCCACAGTTTAGATGTAATATCAAGAAATAAAGGTCATAATATAACTTTATAACCAGGAATAACATAATTTTATTACATCATACATAGCTCATTTGGCTATTACATTACATTGCAGCGGAATAACTATAGTCATGGGGTCCTTCATCTTCAAAGTGCCACAGGCAGATGTTGGTTGTAGACTTTGTAATCCTAATCAATCAATCAATCTTCTCTAAACAATCAAACCTGCAACATACAAGTTAGAGCCACAAAGGGTCAATACATTTGAATTGTATTGGCAAGTGATACTATGGTAGTATAGTGGAGTCTATCATCTATATGCATTTGGCTAAGTGGAGTTGAGGCTTACATTGCTCAAATAGATTTTTCCTTAACATTTGAAAATACTAAGTTTTTGCTTGACAAAATCATTTTTCTCAATCAAAGATTTCAAGATCCTTGTACCAAGCCATCTCTCCATCAATGATTGAAGAATTCAAACAACCCTTGTTCAAACCACAAGATTTTAATTTAGAAATTTGAATGATGAGATTCTTGATTGCTTCCATGTCTTGATGCTCAAATTGTCCTTTACCAGGGACATGGCTAAGTACTTAGGTTTTACACTCTGCAGAGGTGGTGCACTTTCCCCACAAGACTTGGTTTCCCAAGACAAGATCTTTCAGAAGCTTTCCCTTATACCAAAATGGACGCGTTCCCACCTATCAAACACTACCACCCACTGTCCATATGGCTAAGTTATTGCAACCTATATGATCATGGCAGAGCCCATATTGCCAAGTGGTTGCACTTGAAGCTTCTCAACATTTGACATCTCAAATCCCTTTGTTTCTTGGGTGGCCATCCACAAGTGAGATACACAATCCAAGTCCATGGCATTGTGAACCACTCAACCAATATCCACCTAGCAAGCCCATTCCACCCAGGTGATTCATTAACTTAGTTGTTTTATTAAACAAAACTTAAGTCCTCAGACTTATAATATTTTTCCGTAGTGTGAATATATATTCCACCCATGTTTTCTATTAGCTAGGCTAAGCTTGATAGTAGTAGGAATCTTTAACTTAGGAAAATCCTACTAAGGATACATCTACTAGGATTTCCTATAGCAAGGTCTATACTTAGCAAAATCCATGCAAGTTTTACTTAGCAAAATCACTAATGCATAGAGAAAGTAATGGGACAAAAAGTATGAAGCATCACTTGCCTTTTTGGTAGGGAATGGTGGTTCACTCCTTGATCTTTCTAGTCTCACACTTCACTACAAATCAGTCAAGCAAACACAAATTCAATTCACATTCTAAGCCAAAGTCAAACAAACAATTCTTCACACACACTAAGTAATGGAATCTAAGTCATGCATGGGAGCATGCACAAGATAGTTTTATTTTGCGAAGGGGTCTCTATGGGGTTTCTAAACTTTGTAAGATCCAAATTGGTCATTTACCAATGTGGCAAGGTCATTAGCAAGAGGGTTTTGTCCAAAAACTATCTTTAAATCCATTCATCATTTTATGTGGTGAAAAATGTTTTTATTAATGCAAAACTCTTAAGTTGTTCACCAAATGAGTTGCTAATTTGCAAAACTTGGTGTTTGTAGGTCAGTAGGTTTGGTCCAACATATTTCCTTAAAGTTTTCTTTCCATAAACATTTTTATAACAAAAACCATTCTTTTTATTTGGCTAGAAAATGACTAAGTCAAGTAATCCAACCTAAATCTTACAAAAATCATTTTTAACACCAAGGGTTGGTTCCTAGGGTCAGTAAGATCACAACAACCCATTTTGCAAAGGTTTTAATCCAAAAATCATTTTTAAACAATTTTTCTAATCTAAACAAGTACACAAATGTTTCTGCAAATTCAAACAAGCTAACAGATACTATTTGTCAAACTAAGGCCATGGTTGGCTAGGTCTTGTTCTCCTGATTTCAATGATATAAAGTTTGCAAAATTTGGACGTGTGGTTTGAAAGTTATAGCAATTTCAAGTTTGCATTCTAATCAGGTTCAAATTCTGTTTTTCAAATTTCTGGTGACACACGACACTCTCTTATTCGCTGGTACCGGTTCGCATGGATCAGTCGCTGTGGAGCGTTGGATTAAATGTGATCATACGGCTCAGAGCTAGCGTACCCTTTCGGTTAAGTGGATCTATCGTGACGCTGCGATCTAGATCGGACGGTGGTGGCGAGTTTGACCATATGCGGGCGGCGCTGACGGTGGCTAGCGGCGGCGCACGGCCAGGCGGTGGTGCTACGGTGGTTCGAGGAAGAGAGAGAGGAGGAGAAGAAGCTCACCGGGTTCAGGAGGTCACGGTGATGCTCGAGGAGGTGTTGGTCGGGCTAGGGGCGCTCTGGTCTTGGCAGGATTGCTCGCCGGAGTGGAGGACGGCGTCGGGTGCCTCAGGTGGTCATCGTGGATGGCGCTGTGGATCACCCCAAGGCGAAACATCGACGCGGTTAGATGCAGAAGGATGTGGCAAGTATGGGAGTGTGAACGAGGAGACGCGGGGCGGTCTGGTTTACCTAGGGGTCGTCGTCGGAGAAGAAACAGGCGGCGACGCTGTCAGAGCTAGTCCAAACCAAAGCTCTGGGGCGCCCGCAGTCAAGTGATTGACACAGAAGGATACACCAGGGTATGGTGAGCGTGCTCGTGTGCTCACGGAGGCGGAAGGGGGCGTGTGCTGGCCGGAATTGGCGAGAAGGGTCGTCGGAGACAGAGAGAGTGGCTGGCGAAATACGGCAGCCTGGGGGCGCATTTGGGGAAGGAGACAGAGGGGAAAGGAGGAGGGAGCGTGGGCGATTAAATGTGTGAGGTTACTGGGAGAATTCATTCATCCATTTACTCGAATTGATGCGGTTAATTAGAGGCAGCAACGGCGAAGAGGGGGAGGAAGAACCAGTCGCGGGGTGGGGAAGGAGAACAGTGGAAAGGGGTCCGCTGGTCAGTGGGAAAAGAAGAGAGAACAGGGTCCACTTGTCATTGGTTCTGTGGGTCTGAATCTGGGTGCAAATCATTTTCTTTCGGGGAGAGGGGAGCTGGGCTGCTGGGCTTAGTTGGGCTTGGCCAGTTGGGTCAGGTCCACTTCCTTTTTTTTATTCTGTATCCTTTCCTTTTTCTATTTCTGAATTCTGTTTTGAAATTTCCAAACATTCAAACATCAACCAAAACAATTCAAACAACACCAAACTTTGTAATATTGAAATTAGTTCTGTTTAGTAACATGAACCAAAATCCAAATTCAAATTAATAATTTTAATGATAGGGGCTATTACTATTTAATTAAATGGATGTTCCAATTATTAATTCCATAGGTTTTGATTTAATTCAAAGATCCACTTGAGATCTGAATAATTTTAAACCATTCAGTAGGTTGTATTTGAAAATTAAAGGATATTTGGAAAGCTTGTTTTAAAATAAAAATAACATTTTGTTATATAGGGTCCATTAATAATTAAATAAAATGGGCCTTAGTTATTAAATCCAATAGAGTTTGATTTTATTAATAAAATTATTATTTGAAACCTAAATATTTTCAAAACCAAATCAGTAGGTTTAATAAAGAATACTTGGAAACTTGTTTAAAACAAAATAACCTTTTATTTTAGAGTCCATTATTAATTAAATATAATAGACTTTCATTATAAAATCAAAATAGGATTTGTTTTATTGAGATATTTATTTTGAAAAATAAAGCCTAAACACTTTAGTAGGTATTATTTGTGAATATCAATATTTGGAAAACTTATTTTAAACAATTTAATAAGTTTTGTTGTTTCAATTAAATTGGTAAAACCTTTTATTTAAATAAAGTTGGATATTAAATCCTTATTAATTTATTTAAATAAACCTTTGCTAATTTTATTTAAAATAAAATGTTTTAATTTCCAAAGCTTGGCCAAGGTTTAATTTGCCTTTATAAAATAATCCTTATTTGTAAAACTTCTATTTCATTTGAAAACAAATCTTTTCATTTAATTGTTTCAAAATAGTATTTCCAAATGTTTTATTTTTCCTTTTTATTAAATGTTTATCTTTTTAAATCCCTTTAGGTTTTTATTTAAATCAAATGGGTTTGAAGTTCCAATTGCATTCAAAAGTTTCTTCTGGCTCTGAAAATCAAACAAAGTTCTATTTTATTAATTTATTTTCACATTACAAGATTTGGAAAATCTTGGGATGTGACACGGGAGCACTGCGCTTAGCACGCCGGCCCGTTAGAATTTCCCGCGCAAGACCAGTGATTCAAATTAAACTTTTTCTATTTGATTTCAAACACACGTCTGTACCCAACTTCAAAAATCAACCCAGATCGATTCAGTGTATCAAACTGAATGAAACCAATTTTGTTGGAAAGGTCTGTGAATGCTGAATCCAAGCCCGTTGGATTCAAGTCATTTGGATCTATAGATCACCCATAGAAAAAATAACAAGGCAGAAGCTTTTCTGCATTCAAACATTTTTCAAATTTAAACCATAAAATCTTTTGAGTTGATTCCAACTCTCAAAAATCACATTTAACCATACCTTTCAGAATATATAAAAATATATAGGTTTACTTGCAGAAATAATGTTCAAGGAATAAAAGACTGCTTCATAAGCATTTCTAGCCACTTTAATTAATTAAAATAAAAGGGTAAAACCTTATTAAATTGTGACACCACTTTAAATCACATTCCCATGGACTATAATATGTGGTGATGACATGTGTCAACATGATCCCATATTTGGTTTGGAGAATATTAAATCTTAAGTAGTTTTTTTCAATGAGTAGAAATTAATTTTCTAAAAATAAAAAGAATCAAATCAAGCCTTAACCTTGTAAGGTTAGAGATGATACTAGATCATCTATAGGACCCTTGTGTGTGATGATTTCCAGTAGTTAAGTATTGTTTGGTGATTGTGTACCTCGTATTTATTCATAGACGCTAGTACTGACCAAGGCTACGAGGAGGAAGGAGGATACTACGAAGAAGAAGCCAAGGAGAACTTCAACCACTGCTCTGCACAAGGCAAGCTTATATTGACACTTATGCAAGCTAGTAACTATGCAAGCCTTACTAATCAAGTTGACCTATGCAAGCTAACCCTTGCAAGATTACCAATTTGATAAACCAAACCTAGTTTTATGTGCAAGCTTCTCACTTTATTTCTTTATCAAAGCTTACTTAGAGTCTACTTAACTGACTAGTAGATTGTGGAAGATGCTGAAGGTTGCATAAAGAGCATAAAATTTGGCCTAAGCTAGATAACCTTGATATCAGCCTAAGATATAAGGTTGGACTTAGTGAAACTCCACTAGTTACTACCCCATCATCAGTACTACCCCCCTTACCTTAGGTGCTAGTTCTAAGCATAAAATTTGATCAACTCTAGATGGGAATACTTGGTGGAAAAATGGTTATGAAAACCTTGGAATGATGGATCATTCTATTGAAATGTTTTGGACATGTGTTTCCAAACACTTGATGATTTTGGTGATGGAAATGTTGAGGCATGAGCCTTAGCCCTTTATAAAACTGATGGTTGTCTGGATGCGATACCATTCCAATTTTTGCGTACAACCACAATACCCGAATATTGGGTAGGGCTTGACTGGAAACTTATATACCTTAGTATTAGTTACCTCACGGCCAAGGTCTGAGCTGAGGCTACCTTGTGAAGATTGTCCACCTGGGCAGTACCCAAGATGACAGCTGGTCATGGTTGGGAGGACAAACTCACAGGAGAGGTGCTTATACTAGGGCGTGTAATTGAAAGGTTAGGATTGATTATCCGCATACTGAGTATGGTGAATTCAGGATTTGTTCCTGACGGATGTATCGAATGTTGTGGTGAAAGTGTACAATCTCTACAGAGTGTCAAACTATTCGAATAGCCGTGTCCGCGGTTATGGACAGTTGGAGTGGCCATACTGTTCCCCCGTCAGAGTTTTCAAAATGACTTGTGAAATGAATTGAGACTTTGACTTGACCACAACGGAGTTGTGACCTGAAATACAAGTTCCCCCTTAGGATTTATAAAATTGTGACTAGATTCAGAACATAGTAGAGATAAATCTGGCTTTTGTAAAACAAACCTAGAGCCTAGTGTCCTATTATCCAAAAACCCCCTTTACTTGTTAGTATTAGTTTGCGAGTACTTAAAGAGTACTCATGGCTTTTTCCCTGGCTATTCCCATGGACAGATATGAAGAGGAGTACCTGGAAGATGGACCCGAGGAAGGTTACGACAACTAGGATCATCTCCCATCGTCAGCATTGCCTGTGACCCCGAAGATGGAGCTTCGCCTACGCTACCGTTATTATTACGTATTCCGCTGCTTGATGTTGTATTAAGAACTGGATCATGAGATCCCTATTTGTGTAAGAACTTATGTATCATTTGTAATGGATGAAGTACTATGGTATCCAATTCTGTTATGTCTCGCAAAAATGGTAATCCTGGGATTGCGATGTATGGCATAACAGGCATCTAGGATTGAAAAATCTGGGTGTTGACAAGTTGGTATCAGAGCCATCCTGACCATAGGAGACCCTAGTTAGATTGGACATTGAACCGAAAAACTTAGTTTCAAAACCAAAGAAAACAAATATTTACGAAAACTTATTCTCATTCTTACGTCTTTAATTCTTTCATAAAAATTCATGTTCCTCAAAAACTCTTGCAAAATAGATAAAATTTTGACACACTTGATCACTCTGCTAATCTACTCATCCTCTATTTTTATAGATGGACGTGAAGTACAGCAAGTTTTACCAACTGGGGAATGGTGGAGACCTTATCTTTGAGAGGGATCTGGATCAGCTTTTGGAACTTCTGGAGCGTCCGCATCCCGAGTTCTTCGGAACTCAGCTCAATGATAAAGGAGGAGAAGATCTGCAGTGGCTAATTGTTGCAAGTCTCCGAGGAAAGATTGAACCTCCCACTGCGGAGGGAATTCAGTTTACCTTGAGAGAAAACAACTGGCTTGATGGACTTGCCAGAGCAATGCAGGAAGCTCTTTCCCGTCTGTGTGGGCAGAGCATCAATCAGATCAAGGGTACTCCCTTTAAGTTTTGCCCAAGACATGATACAAATGGACAACCACTGGAAGCCCCATACCACCCCGAGCCGAAGACTCAACTAGACCACCTTAGCTTCATGATGTATGATCGTCAGCAGGAATTGGACAACTGCCATGACTATTGCAACCACAAGTCTGCCATCATCAAGACTAAGGACCAGACCATCGCCATGCTAGCAAAGGATCGCAAGTCTCGCCGCCGTTAGCTCGACAAGAAGGAGCGCATTATTGCCCGTCTTCGCCATTGCATCTCATCTCTGGAGGAGACCATCCACGAGAGAGACATGCAGTTGGAGGAAAGGGAGAATGCCGGAGAGGATCTTCGTGCAGACCCTTACTCCTATCTCAGCGATGACGATGATTTTCTGGAGGATCAGGCCATGGACTTCTTCACCGATGAGGATGATTTCGCCTTCATCGATGATGAAAATGATGAAGCCATAGACTCCGAGGAGTAGTAGCACTGAGCACTAGCGTAGTGAGTAGTAGTCGGTCCCACTGTATCGTAGTTTCCAGAATGGTTCTTAAAACCATCTGTTTTTCTTTGTTGTGGTGTGTGTTGTACTGTGTGCTATGAGTGAATGAATGAAAAATCAAGTTGCTAGAAAAACCCGAGTCAAACTCTAAAGACTTTTTTAAGACCCAAAACCTTAGAAATTTCCCTCTTTTCTCATGATCTATATCAATCTTCAGATGCCACGTGGAGGAAGTGGTTCAGCCCCGGACCCGATGTTGCAGATCCTGCAAATGTTGACTTCTGACCGCGAAGCTGAAAGAGCGGAACGTCAAGCCAACCTAGCCACTCTGCAACAGATAGCCCAGCTAGCCCACAACAACCAATGCCACGGAAATCAGGACAACCACGGATCTAAGCTCAAGAATTTCCAGAATACCAACCCACCCGTTTTCACCAAGTCAGAAGAACCCCTAGATGCTGATGATTGGCTGCAAACCATGGAAAACAACCTAGAAGTCGCCGGAGTGGAAGCCAACGAGAAAGTCCCGTTCGCTACCCATTATCTAGCCGGAGATGCCAGAGCATGGTGGAACAGTGTTCGTGCCATGACCGGAGGCCATATGATGACCTGGGAGGAATTCAAGGTCAAGTTCAGCAGAACCCATGTACCACCAGGTTTGATCAAGAGAATGAGAGACGAGTTTAGAGAGCTGAAGCAAGGAAGGATGACTGTAGTGGAATACCGTGACAAATTTTTGTCATTAGCTAGGTATGCCCCGGACAAGATAGACACCGAAGCCAAGAAGAAAGAAAAGTTCTTGAATGGTCTGCATGACGAGATGCAGACAGTGTTAGTCAATATCCCCTCTGCAGATATTGAAGCCCTTGTCGACTCCGCTATCCAGATGGAAGGAAATATCAACCAGGCCAATGAGAACCGCACGCGTCGTATGATGCATCAACCAGCCCATCAGACCCCAAAGTATCGCCCCAACCCATCTCCAGGATTTGCCCCAAGAACCAACATACCCCCTATGACCCGTCCGACCTACCCCAACCGTGGAAACCCTAGACCCGGAGGAAATCCCAAAAACCCTGGCAACTCTAGCAATTTCACCCGTGCCCCACCCAAGTTCAACAACAACAATGCTACCGCCAACCCCAACACTGCCCCGAGGACTGGAAGCAATGTTGTGCCTGTCGCAGCCAAGGACAAGTCACAAGTGACCTGTTATGACTGTGGAAATAAAGGCCACTATTCGAACGAGTGACCTAACAAGAAGAATGCTACAACCCCTAATACCAATGTCCCAGCTCAGCAACAGCGTTGTGTCCAGCGAAGGAGAAGATTTGCCCCAGGGAATTCACTCAACCGCAATGGCCGTCTTTTTCTCATGCATGTTGAAGAAGCCCAGGAAGCGCCAGACGTCGTGCTGGGTATGTTTTCTGTTAATTCAGTACTTGCAAGAGTGTTGTTTGACTCTGGTGCATCGCATTCATTTGTCACCGAAGAATTTGCCTGCACTAGTAAAATTCAACCAACCAAATTGAAGCATGTGATGATTGTACAAATTCCCGGATCAACCACCAAGGCTAGGCAAATTTGCAAAGCCGTCCCTATCCGAATCCATGGCATAGATTTTTATGCTAACCTAATAGTACTCGGAACCAAAGGTTTGGAAGTAGTACTAGGAATGGATTGGATGTACAAACATAAAGGATGGATTGACTGTGCCAAGAAAGCCATCACCATGACCAGTAGCACCGGAATATCAGTCGAGCATATATCTGAAACCTTACCTCGCCAATTCAAGTGTAACAAGAGTATAGCCCAACCTACCATTGACCAAGTCCGGATAGTCTGTGAATACCCCGATGTATTTCCAGATGTTTTGCCCGGTATGCCCCCAGATCGGGATATCGAGTTTATCATCGAACTAATCCCTGAAACAGGACCCATAGCCCAGACACCCTATAGTATGAACCCTTCAGAACTAGAAGAACTGAAGAAGCAACTGGATTCCATGCTGGAAATTGGATTGATTCAACCAAGTGCGTCCCCATGGAGATCACCTGTCTTGTTTGTGGACAAGAAGGATGGAGGTAACCGTCTGTGTACGGATTATCGGAAGTTGAATGATGTCACCATCAAGAACAAGTACCCCTTGCCCAAGATAGAAGATTTGTTTGATCAGTTGACCGGTGCCCAGGTGTTTTCTAAGATTGATCTTAGAACTGGCTATCATCAACTCAAAATTCGTGTAGAGGATATTCCAAAGACTGCCATTACCACCAGATATGGATTGTACGAGTATACAGTCATGTCTTTTGGATTAACCAATGCCCCCGCTTATTTCATGAATCTCATGAATAAGATTTTTATGGACTTCCTGGATAAGTTTGTCGTTGTTTTCATCGATGACATTCTGATTTATTCCAAATCAGAAGAAGAACATGAGCTACACCTAAGGACCATTCTTGGAACCCTTAGAGAGCATCAGCTGTATGCAAAGTTTAGCAAATGTGAATTCTGGTTACAGGAAGTAGGATTCCTCGGTCACATTGTATCAGCCGGAGGAATTGCCGTTGACCCTGCCAAAGTGAAAGATGTAGAAGATTGGCAAGCCCCAACCACTCAAACCCAAGTTCGTGCTTTTCTCAGATTGGCGGGATATTACCGAAAATTCGTAGAAGGATTCTCTAGTATCGCCAGACCCATGACCCAATTGCTGAAGAAGGACAAGAAGTTTGAATGGACCGACAAATGTGAAGCGAGTTTTCTAGAACTCAAAGGAGATTGATTTCAGCCCCAATCCTGATCATGCTGGATATCACGAAGCCCTTCGATGTGTATTGTGACGCATCCAAGATTGGTCTCGGATGTGTGTTAATGCAAGAAGGCAAAGTTATATCTTATCTATCGCGACAATTGAAGCAACATGAACAAAATTACCCAACCCATGACCTCGAACTCGCAGCCGTAGTTCTAGCCCTGAAGACATGGAGACATTACCTGATGGGAAACCGTTGTGAGATTTATTCGGTTCACAAGATCCTAAAGTATATATTCACTTAGAAGGAGCTGAATATGAGGCAGAGAAGATGGATTGAGCTAATCAAAGATTACGACCTGGACATTCACTATCACCCTGGTAAAGCCAACGTGGTAGCCGATGCCCTTAGCAGATTGCCGTGCCTCTTGAACTCCATGATTTTGAAGGAGCAACCAAGTTTGCACAAAGAGATGGAAGATTTTTGAATAGAATTAGTAAGTGAAGGTTTTTTGGCTAGCATAGAACTTCAGCCCACTTTGATCAGTCAGATTAAAGAGGCACATAAGGGAAATGCCAGTATCGACGGAATCAAGCGTCGTATCGGTACATGCAAAGTACCCGGATTCACCGAGGACGAAGAAGGAGTTTTGTGGTACAAAGGACACCTTTGTGTACCATCAGATTCTGAGTTAAAAGAAGTTATTTTGAAGGAGGCTCATGATACTGTTTATTCTATCTATCCCGGAGGAACTAAGATGTATCAAGATTTGAAAGAACAATTTTGGTGGCATAAGATGAAGAGAGAAATCGGAAGCTATATCGCCAAGTGTGATATATGTCAGCGAGTCAAGGCCGGACATCAAAGACCCGCTGGATTGTTGCAACCTTTGCAAATTCCGGAATGGAAATGGGATTCTGTAGGAATGGACTTTATCACTGGACTACCTACTTCTAGTAGGGGAAATGACTCTATTTGGGTCATAGTGGACAGATTTTCCAAAGTCGCCCATTTCTTACCCGTCAAAACCACCTATCAGAGTTCGAAGCTAGCAGAGTTGTACATCGCTAGAATCGTTAGTTTGCATGGAGTCTCCAAGAACATAGTATCAGATCGAGGAACTCAGTTTACCTCGAGATTCTGGAAGAAAGTCCAAGAAGGTTTAGGAACCCGCCTAGATTTGAGTACCGCGTATCACCCTCAGACCGATGGAAAAACGGAGCGAGTGAATCAAACACTCGAAGATATGCTGAGAGCATGTGTGTTAGAATATGGATCCAAATGGGAAGACTGTCTGCCATTTGCAGAATTTTCATACAACAACAGTTACCAAGCCAGTTTGCAAATGGCCCCCTTTGAATTTATGTACGGATGGAAGTGTCGAACCCCCTTGAACTGGTCGGAAGTAGGATAGAGTCAGATTTTCGGACCCGACATCCTACGAGAAGCAGAAGAAAAGGTTCACAAGATTCATGAGCACCTCAAGACCGCCCAATCCCGACAGATGAGTTACGCCGACAAGAGACGTAGAGACCTCGCCTTCAACATAGGAGATTTTGTTTATCTGAAAGTGTCGCCATTAAAGGGAATGCAGCGTTTCCAACTTAAAGGAAAGTTAGCCCCCAGATATATCGGACCTTTAAAAATTCTGAACCATCGAGGAGAGGTATCGTATCAATTGTACCCGAAGAGATGTCAGCTGTGCATAATGTGTTCCATATCTCGTTACTTCGCAAGTGTCTCGAAGTCCCCGAAAAGACCAAAGTGTTCAAGAATATCGATCACCAGACCATAGAGATCAACGATGACCTAACCTATCCCGAAGTACCCATCCGCATTTTGGAAGAGGCCTTTCAAACTACAAGAACCCGAAGCATCAAGTTTCTCAAGATTCAGTGGAGCAAGCACACAGAAGAGGAAGCTACCTGGGAGCGCGAAGATCACATCAGGACAGAGTTTCCAGATCTCTTCAAATCCTAGGTAATCTTTTCGTCCTTTTCAAATCTCGGGACGAGATTTTGTTTAAGGGGGGAAGGTTTGTAACATCCCAAAAATAATAAACTTGGATCATCAAATTCTAATCCTCACATTTGGGGTTAACAAAAACTTTTCTAAATAAAATTATGAATGCATGCATATGTGTATGCATTGATTTTGAATTCTTTTAAAACCACCTTGTTTGTTTGTTTCATTGCTTGTAAAATGTTTCTTAGGTGAAATAAACATCATCTAAAACATTTCCCACACTTTTCCTAAAGACAAGTAAATCAAAACAAATATATTAAGGGAATGGTCACTTTGACCAATTTAACTCCCATGCCTACTTTGGCTGCCTCAAACTTTCAAAACTTAACATAAACTTTTCTGGATCTTTGCACCCCTTGAATGTACTCATAACAAGGTATCAAGGCCCACTTTGTGATCATCCAGAAACTTTCAAATGCATAGTTTAAATGACAATTCAAAATTGAATCTTCTTCATATGGGAAGATCCCACTTTTTCAAAACCCACTCAAACAAGCTCAACTTTCAAAACCCAAGCATCTGCAGACTCACCAGCACCAATCTAGCAAACCCACCAAAATTCATTTCAAAATTCAAAACTTGATTTCATGCGGCCATTTCATCAAACAGGTTGCAGACACAAATCAAACAAAACATAAAACACTATAGTGTGCAGTGATTCTTGCCTAACTTGTTCCCTAGTTAGCTCACACATAGCCCAGTAGATCATCTAGAAAGATTAGCCCAACACTAGCACCCCTGTGAGCTTGCCATTGCCATTAATGGTGAACAGCCGAGCACCCCAATGTCACCCCATTGTGGACAGCAGGCTAGAGGAAGAAATAGCCATGCCAACCTTGTCTGGGAGGCAGCCCACCGTCCACCGCCACTCACTGTCCCAGCCGCGAGCGTTGCCAAGCCTTGGACCACACGCACAAGCCGCGCCCAGACCATGCCGAGCGTGCGCCAGAGTGCCACCCTCGACCAGCGTCCACAGACCGCGCGCCGCCCTCACCGCGTGCACACACGATCACCACCGACCCAGGAGACCGCCAGACATCCCCGTTTACCGCCCCGTGCCATACAGCCACCGCCCGCCGTCGAAGACGCCGCCTCTGCCGCGCAGAGAACCGCCCGTTCCAGACAAACCACACCGCCCCATGCCTCGCGGCCATGTCGTTGAGCATTGCCAGGAGACACCGCACCGTCCCCTACCCTTGCCCATGCCTTTAGCCGCCTGTAATGTCGCCCACGACGAGCTCACCGTGCGCCCCGACGGTCCCCTCGCTCGACTATAAATAGAGGCCACCCCCGCACGATTTCTTCACACCATCTCACTCCCCTCTCCTCACTGACCGTGCCACACCGTCCTCAGAGCAAGGCGAGCACCACCTCGCCGGAATTTCACCGGAGCCCGCCGCCTCTGGAGAAGAAGGGAGCCAGCGATTGGAGCCGCCCCAGGAGAAGTCACCGGTACCAGGAGGTTCGCCGTCGTCGACTTCGTCGTTCGCCCGCCTCGCCGACCCTCGCCCGTACCCCGGTGAGCCCCCAACACCCCTCACTGGCCGCGCTAGGTTTCATTCTCGCCGGAGTTGTCTCGCGTCGACGATGACTCCCAGCCGTTAGATTAGAACTAGATCGAACGATCCACGTTGCCCCATACCGCTTCGCCCAGCCCCGTGTCACTAACGAGTGGGGACACCCGCTTAAGCAGCCCACGGGAGCACTGTGCTTAGCAGGCCGTCCCGTTAGAATTTCCCGCGCAAGCCCAGTGATTCAAATTAAACTTTTTCTATTTCATTTCAAACACACTTCTGTACCCAACTTCAAAAATCAACCCAGATCGATTCAGAGCATCAAATTGAATGAAACCAATTTTGTTGGAAAGGTCTGTGAATGCTGAATCCAAGCCCTATGGATTCAAGTCATTTGGATCTATAGATAACCCATAGTAAAAATAACAAGGCAGGAGCTTTTCTGCATTCAAACATTTTTCAAATTTAAACCATAAAAGATTTTGAGTTGATTCCAACTCTCAAAAATCACATTTAACCATACCTTTCAGAATATATAAAAATATATAGGTTTACTTGCAGAAATAATGTTCAAGGAATAAAAGAATGCTTCATAAGCATTTCTAGCCACTTTAATTAATTAAAATAAAAGGGTAAAACCTTATTAAATTGTGACACCACTTTAAATCACATTCCCATGGACTATAATATGTGGTGATGACATGTGTCAACATGATCCCATATTTGTTTGGAGAATATTAAATCTTAAGTTGTTTTTTTCAATGAGTAGAAATTAATTTTCTAAAAATAAAAAGAATCAAATCAAGCCTTAACCTTGTAAGGTTAGAGATGATGCTAGATCATCTATAGGACCCTTGTGTGTGATGATTGACAGTAGTTAAGTATTGTTTGGTGATTGTGTACCTCGTATTTACTCATAGACGCTAGTACCGACCAAGGCTACGAGGAGGAAGGAGGATACTATGAAGAAGAAGCCGATGCAAGGCAAGCTTATATTGACACTGATGCAAGCTAGTAACTATGCAATCCTTACTAATCAAGTTGACCTATGCAAGCTAACCCTTGCAAGATTAGCAATTTGATAAACCAATCCTAGTTTTATGTGCAAGCTTCTCACTTTATTTCTTTATCAAAGCTTACTTAGAGTCTACTTAACTGACTAGTAGATTGTGGAAGATGCTGAAGGTTGCATAAAGAGCATAAAATTTGGCCTAAGCTAGATAACCTTGATATTAGCCTAAGATATAAGGTTGGACTTAGTGAAACTCCACTAGTTACTACCCCATCATCAGTACTACCCCCCTTACCTTAGATGCTAGTGCTAAGCATAAAATTTGATCAACTCTAGATGGGAATACTTGGTGGAAAAATGGTTATGAAAACCTTGGAATGATGGATCATTCTATTGAAATGTTTTGGACATGTGTTTCCAAACACTTGATGATTTTGGTGATGAAAATGTTGAGGCATGAGCCTTAGCCCTTTATAAAACTGATGGTTGTCTGGATGCAATACCATTCCAATTTTTGGCGTACAACCACAATACCTGAATATTGGGTAGGGCTTGACTGGAAACTTATATACCTTAGTATTAGTTACCTCACGGCCAAGGTCTGAGCTGAGGCTACCTTGTGAAGATTGTCCACCTGGGCAGTACCCAAGATGACAGCTGGTCATGGTTGGGAGGCCAAACTCACAGGAGAGGTGCTTATACTAGGGCGTGTAATTGAAAGGTTAGGATTGATTATCCGCATACTGAGTATGGTGAATTCAGGATTTGTTCCTGACGGATGTATTGAATGTTGTGGTGAAAGTGTACAATCTCTGCAGAGTGTCAAACTATTTGAATAGCCGCGTCCGCAGTTATGGACAGTTGGAGTGGCCATACTGTTCCCCCGTCAGACTTTTCAAAATGACTTGTGAAATGAATTGAGACTTTGACTTGACCACAACAGATTTGTGACCTGAAATACAAGTTCCCCCTTAGGATTTATAAAATTGTGACTAGCTTCAGAACCTAGTAGAGATAAATCTGGCTTTTGCAAAACAAACCTAGAGCCTAGTGTCCTATTATCCAAAAACCCCCTTTACTTGTTAGTATTAGTTTGCGAGTACTTAAAGAGTACTCATGGCTTTGTCCCTGGCTATTCCCATGGCCAGACTATGAAGAGGAGTACCTGGAAGATGGACCCCAGGAAGGTTACGACAACTAGGATTATCTCCCATTGTCAGCATTGCCTGTGACCCCGAAGATGGAGGTTCTCCTACGCTACCGTTATTATTACGTATTCCGCTGCTTGATGTTGTATTAAGAACTGGATCATGAGATCCCTATTTGTGTAAGAACTTATGTATCATTTGTAATGGATGAAGTACTATGGTATCCAATTCTGTTATGCCTCGCAAAAATGGTAATCCTGGGATTGCGATGTATGGCATAACAGGCATCTAGGATTGAAAAATCCGGGTGTTGACATGGAATTTTTGCTAAGTGTAAACTATGCCATGGGAAATCCTAGTAGATGAAACCTTAGTAGAAAATTTCCTAAGTTAAGATTCCTACTACTATCATGCTTAGAATATTTCCTAAGTAGAATAATGAAACCTTAGGAAATATTCTAAGCATGATAGTAGTAGGAATCTTAACTTAGGGAAAAATTCTACTAAGGTTTCATCTACTAGGATTTCCCATGGCATAGTTAACACTTAGAAAATTCCATGCAAGTCCTACTTAGAAATATCACTAATGCATAGTGAAAATAATAGGACAAAAGTATGAAGCACCACTTGCCTTTTTGGTAGAGAATATAAGTTCACTCCTTGATCTTGCAATAGTCACATTCTTCAAATTCCACTACAATTCAATCAAGCAAGCAAATATTCAAACTACCATTCAAGCAATCATCACATAGAATAATAAAACAAAGAAATGCATGCAAGCATGCCAAAGATTTTATTATTTGGAAAAGTGGTTTATATTAGGCTATAAACATTCTAAAACATCTATTGGTCATTTATAATAGTGGTAAAACCATTTGATATTAAGTTAGTGAAAATGGCCATTTAAAGTCATTTTTGTTTTGCTAGAAATGGTTCAATCTAAATTAATATTTTCTAGTGTTTGACAAATACATTTTTAAACACAATTCTTAGTGTTTTATGGTCAAGTGTTTAATATTAAAACCATTTGCAAAAGGTTTCACCTATAAACCATTTTTATACCAAAGCAATATTTTATGTTGTTGGAAATGCCTTTTAGCAAAGTAATAATTTTATAGGGTTCATCAAATATATTTTTAAATCATAAAACTTGGTGTTTAGGGTCAGAGAGTTTAATTCAAATCATTTTCCCAAAGGTTTTACTCAATAATCATTTTTAAACCATAATCAACAATTTTATTTAGCTATAAATGCTTTAATTCAAAGGAATATTTCCCAAGTGTCACATAATATACTTTTAAATCAAAAAGTTGGTTTTTATGGTCAGTAGGTTCTAAACAAACCATTTACAAAAGATTTTACCCTAAAAACATTCCTAGAATAATTTTTATATTCAAAATATGCCTGCACAAGTTTCTGCAAAAACAACTAATTTTTCAGAAGCAATTCACTAAAAAAAGTGCATGGTTGGAAAGTAATCTTATTTCTTATTCCATCTATATAAAATTTGCAAAATTTGGACATGTGGATCAAAAGTTATGCAATTTACAAATTCACACATCTAATAGAAAAGTTTCTGGTTTTAAAACAAACTCCAGGCCACGTGGTGTGTTCTGATTCGTTGGTACCGGTTCGCACGAATCGGCCTACGTGGTGCGTTGGATCTAAAGAGGATCGTGCGGCACAGATCAAAGGATACCCTTTCAGTTAGTCAATCTATCGTAGCCACGCGATCAGGATCTAACGACCATTCATCAAACGACCTTCAACTGGCGGCGCGCGGCGACGGTGAGCGGCGGCGCGCTCGGTCTACGGTGCTGTGGCGGCTACTGGAAGCGAGGGGGAGAATGGGGAGTGTTACCATACTCGCAGTGTCGCGCTGATGCTCAAGGTGTGCTTGGTTGGCGAAGGGGCACACGGAGTCGACATTGATTGCTCGTCGGAGATCGAGACAGCGTCGGGTGCTCTCTGTTGGGGATGGTGGCGAGGCTACGGTGCACGCCAGAGAGAAACGAGGGTATTATTAGATGCGCAAAGTCATGGCGAGTATGCGTGTGTGAAAGAGGAGGAGAGGGGCGGTCAGATGCTACCTGGGGGTGTCGCCGGAGTGGAGGCAGACAGCGGCGCTCTCGGTTGTCGTCGTTGCCGACGTTTCAGAACGTGTGCGGGCTAGCTAGAGCTACTGGGAGATGCAGGGGGCGATGGGGATCACTCTCATGTGATCTAGGGGCAGTGGGGCGATGAGGGTTGGCCGGAATCAGAGTAGGAGCTCGTCGGAGCAGAGAGAGTTCTCGAGCAAATTCCGAGCGACCTGGTGGCAGAGGGTGGGTGGCTTCTGGGGGAAAATGGAGAGAGGAGGGAGGATATTAGTAGGGCGTGGTCACATGGGATAGTTACTCGCGGTGTTACTCAAATTAACGCGTTTGAATCAGACCAGAAATGGCCTAGAGAGAGGGGGCGGGGTCAGCGCGAGGTTAGGGGTGATGACTTGGCGATGGGGCATCGTTGTCAGCGGGTGAGACAAGAGTTCAGCGGGGTCCGGTGGTCAGTGAGGGTGCGGGTTCGTTCGCGAGTGTGAAGCGTTTTCTCTGCGGGGAAGAGGGATGGGCTAGATGGGCCGGGATGGGCTAGGTGGGTTGGGCTGGCTTGTTTTATTTTTTTCCTTCTCTGCTTTCTTTTTCTTTTTCCATTTTGATTTTCTGTTTTCAAATTCAAACTCTTATTTGAATTAGTTTTATTCATCAAATCTTTTCAAAACTTTTCAGTAGTTTTTATACTGTTTAAACATGTATTTTTAAGACTATTTTTAGAATAATTTCTTTATTCTTTTTATGGTTTTATTCTTTATTAAAATAAGCACTTGCCTTTATTCAAATAAGATTAAATATATTTTCAAACCTTTTATTTGAATTCCAATTTTTCACAAAACCTTTTCAGTAGGTTTATTTATTTAATAGGGTGTTAAATAATTCACTTTGAATTGTTTAAAGTATTTTTAATATGATTATTAATCATTTAATTTGGGCAAATGTCTTTATTTCGATGAAATCAAATATGGTTTTAATTCCATATAACTTTATTTAAATGATACTTTTATTTCATTTAAGTTAATTCAATAACTTTTTAATCCACTTTGATAAATTTCCATTTATTACTTTCTCATGATTTAATTAATCATTTCTATTAGGAATTTTATTTTTATCCATATATAATTTGATGGTTTAATGCCATATAATTTTATTGGAATAATATTTATCCTATTATTTTATTTGGGTTTGGAGTATATTCATTCCATTTGCTTATGGATTAGGCCAAGATTTAATTTGGCTTTTAAATATTCCTTATTTATTTCTTTCTTTCTTTATCTTATTAAATCCATATCTTTTTATTTAAAGGTCCAAACTTGGTGATTCCAATTTGTAAAATCTTATTTAATATTTGTTTACCCTTTTATATCCTTTTAGGACTAATTTCTCACAATTTGGTATGTATTTTTAGATAGGAGCTTTATTAGCTTTGGAAATTATTTCTTTTTAACTTATTAAATTCATAAGTTTTTTATTCATGGTTCCAAATTGAATGAATTCAATTTCTATGATCTTATAATATTTTTGTTTGTCATTTTTGATCACTTATAAATGTTTGTTGAAAAATTTAGTATGGAACAAATCCATAGTCTTAGAGTAATCTTGGAATGATTTTCTTCCATTAGGGTTTTAGGGTTTTGATTTATTTTTCCCAAGTCTGAATTTCAAGGTACATTCATTGATGAATGCATTTCACTTGCTTTGAATTTTGTTGGATTCCCTTTTATTCAAAGTTTTCTCAAGATGGGTTTTTAAGTTTCCATTTAGAAATAAAAAGTTTCTTTTCACCCTAAATTTCAACAATTATTTATTTTGTTTATTTATTTTTCACATTTCAAAATTTGGAAAATTTTGGGATGTGACACTTAGGCACCAATTAAGAGAGCATAGTTGCCATTCTTAGTTCTATGTGCATTGTCCCAAAACTTATTGATTGATGCATATTGTTGATATTACTTGTTCTTGTGCTATTTATATCTAGTCAATCTTATGAACTTTGAAGGTGTCCTATGCATCTATTTGCTACTCCATGAGGGATAAGTTGAATGCCACTATGCCATGTTTTCTGTATGTGAAACAAACAAACGTTTTTCAATGCATGTTATTCATGATCTTTGTTTGTAACCTTTCATGTTGCATGCATAGTTACTTTGTCTTACTGTTAGAACTCCATCTTTCATGCTCATGTTTAGAGTTCTTTGATCCCAGCTTTCATTGGTTTGATCTTGATTTTTATGGTGCATGTCACCTCAATTTTTTTATCACTTACCTACTCAAGGACGAGCACGAGTTAAGCTTGGGGATTCTTGATACGTCGGAAACGTATATATAATTTTTGATGTCCCATGCTTGTTTAGTATCTACTTCTCTTTGCTTCGTCTACACTTTGAGGTGTTTTTATATGTTTTTCTGGACTAACCTATTAACAAGATGCCACAGTGCTAGTGTAACAACCGTAGTTTCGTTAAATGATAATTAGGTTTTGCTTGTGCATAGCATGAGCATCATATTCTAAAAATGAAACTAAGAAAAATTAAAGAAAAATCCTCAACCCTAGTTTCCCCTCTCTATTTGAAACATATTCAAAATGAATTTGAATTTTGAAAACTATAAAAAATTATGAATCCAAATTGATTACAAGGGTCTCTGCAATATTTGAATATTTGCAAAGTTCTAGTATTTTGAATTGTATCAAAATAGATTTGAAATCTAATTACAAAACAGAAATTGCAAAACAGAAAAAGAAAAACATTAAAAAAAACAGAACCACAACCCTATTCTAGCCTGGCCCACTCCACTCTTCTCGCTTCCTACGGCTCGCGCACGCAGCTTTGCTGCCCAGCAGTGGCCCAGCCCCGGCCAAATACCTCTTCGCACCCCCCTGTCGTCTTCCTCCTCCGGCCAAGCTGCTTGGTGGCGACGCCCGCGCCGTCCGTTGTCGATGCGCCACGATCTGCGCTTCCACCGCCCCTAGAGAGGATAAGGACCACCCGAGCACGCCTCTCCCTCTCCCCTATCCTCTCATTTCCCCTAGGCTCGCTCCCTCTCTCGATTTTCCCCTAGCCGAACCCAAGCTGTCACAGGTGCCTCTCGTCGCTGTCATCTCCGGCCACCCCAAGCCTCGCCGATCCGACCCCGAGCTCCGCCTCATCATTCTGATCTTCCATGTCAAAGGAATAGACGCGGGGCTCCCACAATCGGCCGTCCCAACCACTTCTTCCCCGTCTCCGACAAGCTCCTCCGCCGCCATAGCCGTCGACCTCGACCTTCCCCGGCCACGCTGGCCTTCCCGTCACGCTCGTGGTGAGATCCTTCACCTCCTGGACCCCTCTGTCTCTCCCCTCTCGCTTTGTTTCACGCCCGCATCAAGCGCCGCCATCCGCCACCGTCAGACCTCGCCGTATCTGCTACCCCGGCTACCAAATAGGACATGCGCCGCCACTAAACCGTCTGTCGCGCAAGCCTGCTTCTAGAACATGCCCTAGCGCAGCCTCACGAGCCTCCTGCCGCCATTCCCTTGTCGTTCTATGGCTCACCGGCGTCGATGACGTCACAGTGACGTCACCCCAGCGTCAGCGCACAGACCGGTCATACCCGGCCTAGGTCCCACCCTGCCCACGTGGAGGATGAGTTGGCACTGGGGCCACTCTGTCAGTCTCTCTAGCTAGCTGTAGCCCGGGTGTAAAAAGTAATTCCCATTTTTGTTTTAAATTCCAGAAATTGTTTAAAACTTGTATTCAATAACATGTTCATATTAATTCAGAAAAATATGAATAATATTTCAAAATGTTTAGAAAAATGAGATCTATCAAATAGCATTATTATCATGCATTGTTAATCAACTTTCATGACAAGTTTAATTAGAAGAACATAATGAACCCTCTCATATGCATTCAGGATTTCTCCGAATTAGGGTTTGGAGCCCTCTGACCCCGATTAAAATGACCAAGCATGTTTAGGGTTCTAATTTCAATAACTTTTAACTTGTCATATCATCATACTTGTTTGAGCATTGCATCAATGCCATGTGTTGATTATTTCCTTCCTTTCCGGTATTTGGTTCTTCTCTGGTAGAATACGATATCAGAATCAAGATCGAGTCCAAGACTGAAGATCAAGATTAACACCATCGAAGGTCATCTACGAACAATGCCAACAATATGAACCCTGGAGAGATATATCCTTGTTATTGACGAACAAGTCAAGCCGATGACTCCGAAGATCAATATTGGGTATCAACATGCAAAGGCAAGCGAAACCCCACACATACATATGAATCCTATGCTTTCAAAGCATTTTAAATTCTTGCCATGTGCATGCGATTCTAAAGTCTTTTATCGATAGATAGAGTTATCCTTTCTGATGCATGTTCCCTTTAAACCTATATCCCCTGATCCACTGCTCCTAGCATAACTAGGGTTTGGCTTTGTGAGCACTGCTAGAGATACTTTATCTTTTGTGCTTAGCCATGCTTAGTTGTTACGTTGATTTGCCTGGTTGATGGATCCAAGTTCCGAATGAACCTAGTTGGATGGGAGAACGTGGTATGAAAGGTAATGTGAAGTAAACATGCTAAGGCTTGTATGTGACGCCACGTGGGTTGTGGTTTTTGAAGTCCCATACTTGCCACCCTTAGGACCCGAGGTTCTTGCCTCTTGAACCAAGACGATCGTACAGCCACACGGGGGTTTATGGGGACCTCCTTGACCCCAACTTGCCTATTCTGATCCATGAGTCCGTAGTTTGAGGATTTATTCGGCACCCGCATGGAAAAAGGTTTTGGAAAATGGTGCAATCATATAGTACATGGCCGGGTGAAGGATGCTCGGCATTAAACTGGATCCCGGTACACAGAGTCGAGGACCTCCTGGGAGTATGGCCAACTACCACAGCCGGGATCCCTTCTGGTGACTCATGGATTAGGCAAAAGTAAGGGAAAGGTTTCGGTCAACCACCCTCTGTCAGCACACCAAGGAAGTGTGTCAAGTGATGCTAAGAGTCGGTCGGCGCGTGTGGGTAAAGTTGTACACCCCTGCAGGGTTAAATGTTTTCGAAAAGACATGTCCACGGTTATGGACGACTTGGGAATGGACGTGGGATCATAGAGAACTATAACCTAATCGTAAAACTTGGCAAGTAAAGTGTGCTTAAGGATGCTTCCTCTTGGGTACGAGGGGGTGATCCTAGATGAGGATCGATGATGATGATTTGGTGGATATCGAAAGAAGATGATCAATACTTTGGAAATGTCGCTTTCTTATCCCCTTTTAAAACACTCTAATTAGATGAGCTTCTTTTCCCTCCTGTTTTATAAACAAAGATGGCTTTATGCAAAACAACTCCACCAGCCATAAGTCTTGCGGAGTACACCCTGTACTCACCCTTGCTTCGTTGATACTTTTGCAGCAGAGTAAGTGTTACAATAGAAGATGAGTTCTTTACGGCATCGACATCGACGAGTATCTTGGGGTTCTCGACCGGCAACCTAGAATCTATGGAATGGGACATCATCGTTATGCTTCAGGCCTCTTAGGCCATTTGCTAAGTTTGCTATACTTAATAGCATAATTTTCCTTTCGTTGTTTGATGTTTGTCGTCAGCGACCTCTGCTTGTAATATTTTTGGTTCTTCGCTCAGTTATGAGCTTGCTATAATAATTTTTGTGTCGTAGGGTCACTGATGTGTTACCTATTCGTCACTGGATATTCTCGAGCTCAAGGTTAAGCTTATTTCAGACGAAGGTCTGGATTTGTTTAGCCCTGGTCCCGGGGGTGTCACAGGTTTTGGTATCAGAGCAGTACCGACTGTAGGAAACCCTTTCTATTGGTAGATATTGAGTGTAGTGCTTGTGAAAACTATTTTCAAAGATGAAAATTATGTGTGAAAACTCTGGTATGCTTCTTTTACTCCTTATCCAGTTTCGCTCTAACTCTCGGTCATCTTATCTTGTGTTGATTTGGAAAAGTTTTGCTATCTTGTTGTCGTGGTATTGCTGACGAGTACGCCATGGAGGGGTCCTCACAGTGCGTGTTTACAGACGTGGGGTAAGGCAGACGGTTGACAGGTACGAGGTAACACAGCTTACCCAGGTTCAGATCCCACAACGGTGGCGGAATCCTACTCCTGCTATAAATCACTATAAGGGCAATATGCCGAGTTACAGGGATTGGTTCGCTGTGCAAGGTTGTATGAATCGATGCTAAGTTGTGCCCTAAAGGCTCCCATAGGCCCGACTTATATAGTCTCCAGGTCCTAGGGTTACAGGGAAAAGTCCTAGCCAGACAGGTTACAGAGTCCTACACCGTCTATTACTAGTCTTGTGTATCTTGCACTCCAAGGCTCCGGGTACGCTGGTGACTCCACCGTTTCCGTCCTTTATCCGGCATGGGCCTCCCTTCTGGATCCATCTAACTGGGCCGCCCAGCAGGCCATATGCCATGCTACCGACTATGGGCCACCCGGGTTATCCGGATAAGTGACATGCTATGAGGATACCCATATAGCATATCCCCAACAGTAGCCCTCGGAGAACTCCGAGATCTTGCGCCGTCTTGCCTCTTCAGATGAATGCTCCGTCTAGTTGGATGTCGGCAAATCATCAAGTAATATCTTGTAGTCCTCCCAAAGAACCCTACAAAGTTTTCTCCGTCTTCAACTTGTAAGCCGGAGAAATGTTGAATCTTCCATCATACTCCTCCATAGTCGGATTGAATCCGTCTATGTCAGAATCTTCGATGTGACGGCTCATCTACCCATGTCAGCTAGGACGACGTAGGCTTAGGTCAGCGACGCCTCGTAACTCACACATGCAGAGAACGTGATCATATCCGATTTTCCCGCGCGAGCGATACGAACCGTTGGCGGCGACGGTTGGGGACGTGGCGAAATTTCCGCGCACGTTCGCGAACACATCGTCTACGCGGCAACCGTTCGATCAAGCTGCACGAATCTTGACGCCGAGGATGATAAATAGTACCTGTGGGGAAATTTTCACTTTTTACCTCATTCTCCTCGCATCATCTTCTTCCTCCAGCCGCGCATATCCTCGAGCTCTCCGCGAGAAACCTCGAAAAAACCCTAGCTCTCATCTGCACCAGTCGTACCCAATCTCCACTCCATGGCTAGCAGCAGCACCTCTCCATCAATGGCGGCACCGAGCGAAGCCGCGGCGAAGCCGGCGAGCTCCATCGTCGTGCCCCCAGAGGGTTTGGTCATCCCCGCATCGGCGGTGATCGAGTCCACCGGCGGCGACCCAAACTTGGTGGCGCTAGAGCCACTTGAGGAGGAACCAGACTCGCATAAGGGCGATTGGCGCGGCTCGGACATCACCAACCGCGATATCCAAGAGATGCTCGCCGAAGGTTACCTCCCCGTGACGGAGGTACTTGCCTGGCGGGCGGCACCGGCCGGCGAGGTGACACCTTCTCCCCAAGCCGGAGAAAAGGTGTACCTAAAAGCTCAGCTGGTACGCGGCGTCTCCCTGCCCATCTCCAACTTCTTCCTCTCTGTCTTAAACCACTATAGGGTCCAGCCTCAGAACCTTTCCCCCAATAGCATCTTAGTGCTTAGCAACTATGCGACACTTTGCGAGGGATACCTAGGGATAAGGCCTAGGTTAGACCTTTTTGTGTACTTCTTCACCGTCAAACGTGAAGCCGGACATAGCAAGGAAGAGCTTAGGAACTATGGCACCATAAGCTTCAAGATTCGACCTGGCCGGCGGTTCCCCGACATCATTGGTCACGAGTCCTGCAAGAATTGGCAACAGACGTACATCTACGGCCCAGACATTCCGCAGGCTGGCCGACAAGTTACGTACCTGGACTTCGTTGACGGAGCCGCCGCTGAAGCCTCGTCATGGAGATCCCAAGCCTCCCTTCCCTCCGACCTCGACGCTTCTCGGGCCATAAGGCGGATCTAGTGGTTTGTAGAGAAGGCTCTGACCGGCTTGGACCTAGCCATGTGCTGGTTCACCAGGCGAATCCAACCTCTGCAGCACCGCGCGAAGCTCATGCATGAGTATACTAGCGACAGAAGGGATAGTCTCCGCATCTCCGTGGACAACTTCTCGAGCGACTCCGTCAAGCTCCGCCTTAAGGACATCGTCAAGGTGAAGGATAAGAAGCGCGGCTTCACCATCACCTACGACATGTTCGTAGACGGCAAGTGCCCAAAGGTAGGTTTTTATTTTTTGTGTACGACATATACTCTAGTTCTTCCGTCTTGCAAATGTCATTTTATCTAACACGGTGATTTCTCACTTAACAGCTTAGCGATCTAGAGGAGGGCAACCTATCTGCCCAAATCTATGATCCAAAGATGAAGGAAGTCACGGTCATGTCTGACGACGAAGCTCCGTTGGAGCGGAAGCGGAAGAGCTCCACCTCTGACGCTGCCGACGGAGGCAAGAAGAAAAATACGGAGGGTGGAGCCTCCAAAAATACTACCGCTGCCCTGGAGGCGGAAAAGATAAGAACCACCGGGATTTTTGCCAAAGCACCCCCATTTGTGTAAGCTTCTCATTCTCCGACATTGTCTATTTATCTGTCTTGCTCCTGTACTTATGCACTTCGCACGTTTCAGGAAGAAAGCCACGACCAGCCTCAAGAAGACCTCCAAAACTTTGGGGGCTTCTCGAAATATCAAAGACATGCTGCATCGCGATGCCTCCCCCGCCATCGCCCCTGCTACTCCTGCCGTCAAGCCCTCATCTGCCCCGACAAGCTCACAAGCTAAGGAGGCATCAGGCCCTTCCGTCATGGAAGTGGATTCTGGCGCCTCTACCGAACTCGCTGTTGTTGGGGAGCAGGCAACGCAGGAGAGCACCGCACAAAAAATGGCTGAAGCTCCGGCTAAGGATGCCATCGGTGGCGGCAAGGCGGTGGTGGAAGCTGGTACTTCTACCGAAGGCGGCGCCCTTGCTCCCCAGAAACCTTTTGAGTTCCCTAAGATAGTCTACCCGACGCTTATGCCGAGCAGCACAACTCTAGTTCCTGGAGAAGCACCGACATCTCCGACGTGCGGTCTTGAGGAGCTCCTCCGACAAGCAGAAATATTGCGAGGAAATAGCATTTCCTTTGGCAAGTGCTAGCCGAGAGTGCTACAAATCTCAAGATCATTGCACTTGTAAGTTTTACTTTGCCTTTTGCATTTCATATGAGTATCCCACTTAAGCCCCTGAGGATGTAGACGGAAAAACCATAGGTTTTTACATCTATATGCTCTAAGAGTGACTAAGTTAGAAAAAACTCTCACTGTAGCCCCCAAGCATTTTTATGGAATGAATTATTCCGACTATATGCTTTAAGAGTTGCATACACAGTGTTTATAAATTTCAATACTACATCCCCCAAGCCTCCAGCTGTAACTGAATTAGTTCCGACTAGATGCTTAAAGAAAAGCTAAGCAGATATCTGAGTTAAAAACTTTATATTGTAGCCCCCAAGCTTCTAATCAAGAACTGAATTAGCTCCGACTAGATGCTTAATGAAAAGCTAAGCATATTGCGAAGTTAAAAACTCTCACCAGTAGCCCCCGAGCATCTAGGTGGAAATTTTCCGACTAGATGCTCTAATTAGACTAAACAACGGTTTTAAATTTGTTCTTTTTTCCACAGAACGAGAATGCTCGGAGGGGCATGGCCAATGACAAGTACCAAAAGATGCGCACAGATCTTGAAGACGAAAAGGGTAAAACTTCCATCTTGAAGGAACAGATCATCAAAAACAGGAGTCTGTTTTCTTTTTGCGCATTTCATCTTAGTTTTGTGCCTATATTCTCCGAGTACTTACTGTGTACTGTGCTTTCTCCGACTTGCAGAACATGTTGCCAAGGTTAAGGACATTGTCGAGCAATCCAAGCACATTCAGTAGCTGGATAGCGATAACAAGATCCTTAAAAAGGAGAGAGAAGACATGCTGAAAATGCATGAAGAATCAATGAAAGCCTTGCATGACTCCGCCACTGAGGAAATCAACCGGTTGAAGGAGGAGATCGTGACCTTGAAAGATCAAAAGCGAGCTGCTGATGAGAAAAATCACCGCCATGGCGAGGCGTACAAGCTCCTCCAACAAGAGAAACAATCCTTGGCGGATACCCTCTGGCAAGTTGAGGCCAGCATCTTCAGTAAGTTTTCTCCGCCTTGTATTTCTGTAGTCTGGGTACTTTGAATTGTTGAACTCATGCGCTCCTTGTTGGAATTTGCAGCTCCTATGGGTTTAACCAGATCGCCTCCTCCAGTCAAGGAATGCATGGTTCTTGCCGGCAACTTTATCAACACCGCCATCACCCAAGCCAAAGAGATTGCCAAGCCCCTCCAGATAAACATTAAGGCATCGGACTCCATGGCGAAGTACTCGGAGATTCTGCGCCGAGCCCCCGAGCGTATCACAAGCTGGAAAGCTTCATGTGCATGGGCTGGCGCAAGGATGGCGCTGTCAATGGTGAAAAAGCACACTATGAAGGTGCCGACATTGACACAGTGACCTCTGGTATCCCCGGCGTCAACGATGGCGGCAAAGAGATTGATCACGAAGCCATCCTGTCGTCACTCGCAGGCTATGACACCAGAGTTGCCGAGTTGGTGGACATCGATGTCTTCGTGCCCATGAACACCATCGACAGCGGCAACCAAGATTCCTCCGAGTCCCACCACAGTGCCGACGTTGAGGGTGATTCTCCGGCTGGTGACGATGCTGCTTCCAAGTCTCCTGCGCCAAAGGAATGAAAAACAACTTTGTAATATTTGTTTCACCTTTGGTGTATGCGCGGAAAAAACTTGTTGATGTAACTTAAGGCGGAAAACAATGGTTGTTATTTCCTGCTACTTAAGAACTAATTTCCAGCATGTATATATTTTTTAAGCAAGTGCTGGCTTATCCATTACTTTGGTTCTTATGCTTGACTTTTCGTGAGATAGAAGACTCGTTGTCGGAACCATGCGCTTAGGTGATCATACCCAATGGCACCTTCAATAACCTGAGCACAAAATCGCCGACAATAAGTGCCAAAAGTCACTACTCCAGAATCCACATAAAAACAACAAAGAACGTGTAAACTAGAAAACTTAAGCTAACGCCCGTAGGTGGAATTTTCACAAGTGAAAACGCAAAGCTTGTGCATAAAGGTTTTACATGATCCAAAAATGAACACTAAAGGAGGTAAAAGACTCAAAAATATGAGTGAACCAGAGAACTTTATTTCATTGATCATATAAGAGGTACAATTAGATAAAAAATGCTAAGTGTAGAAAGGACGTAGTTATGCTATGTTCCATGGCCGATCAAGCTCCAGGTAGTCATCATCCGGGTCACGTCGCTTACGCTTATGATCCTCGTTGGGTCTATCCTTTAGTTCACGATTGTCAACAAGGTAGTAAGACCCATTGAGTAGCGCCTTGCTTATGATGAACGGTCCTTCCCATGGTGGGGATAATTTGTGCGACTTCTTCTGCTTAAGTCGGAGCACCAAATCCCCCTCTTTCAATGACCGATGCCGAACGCGGCGACTATGGTAGTTGCATAGCTTCTGCTGGTAGATGGCGGATCTTTGGCATGCCAAAACGTGCTCCTCCTCGAGAAGGTCCACATCTAGGCGTCTGGATTCTTCAGCGTCATACTCGTCGTAGGCGGCAACTCTTGGTGCATCGTGGAGGATGTCGGAAGGCAGGATGGCTTCTGCTCCATATACCATGAAATAAGGGGTGTAGCCGGTGGATCTGTTGGGTGTAGTTCGTAAACTCCACAACACAGATGGCAATTCTTCCGCCCAGGCTCCAGCTGCTCTATTGTAACACCCTCAGAATCGGCCCAATGCAAGTTTCAGCGCTTCCCGCCAAACCCGCATAGAAACGATTCAAAGGTGCCCACCAGGCACTTGCGTGCGGGTGGAAAACGAAGTAATATCATTACACAATAGTCCTTGATGGAACCCACAAAACATATATATACAACAACGACTCAAAGAGTCAAGAATACAAATATACAATACAAAGATCCAAATCACCTTTAAAACGATACAGCATCCGAGTACGGACAAGATGCAAATTGAGCTAAGAGCCCTGAAGAATAACCAATGGCGTCCGTAACCCTGCCCAGGCCAAGCCGGAAGGGTACTACTAACGACGTCGATCTCAAAACCTGCTTAAACAAAAGGGGTGCCGACAAAGGGCAAAGGAAAAAGAGAGAGCGGTCAGTACTGAGGCCAGTACACGGCGAGGCTAGAATTCGGCGGTCCTCGCCTACATAGGTATGGTGGGCTGAAGTGGCCACGCAGCATGCACTAAACAACCTATAGAGACTCGATATAACTGCCGGGTATCAGAGGGGGATAAGAAAGACCTATTCGGAACCAACCTAATACTATCACCAAGCATACCCATCCTGGTATTTCCCCCTCGAGACCAAACGAGGAAGTCAACCGAGGAACTCACACAGTTGGCAGTTTTATTTATTCAGTTATCGTTGCAGCAATTACTAGTCAGGTATAGATAGTCATCCTGATATAATAAGCAGTGGGCAGTTTTAGTTAACCATTCCGTTGTAGTTGCAACACTTACTAGTCAGATACAATTAGCATGAGATATCCCAAAACCCAGCAGTTGTTGGTACTTTTATTTAGCCATTCCGTTATAGTTGCAATACTTACTAGTCAGGTACAATGGTAGCAAGCGATAACCCAAACAAGCAGTTGTTGGCAGTTTTATTTAGCCATTCCATTATAGTGAAGCTGATTACTAGTCATTATAAAGTCAAATTTATAGCACTACTTTAGTTATAGTTGTCTATGATCGAGATATTGTGCTCCAAGTCGTCCATAACCGCGGACACGGCTTTCAGAAAGTTTTACCCTGCAGGGGTGCACAAATAGCAACACACACTCGATCAACCTCGGAAAAACCAAATCAAAACCCAACAAGGCCTTCACGACAAAGCAATCACCAGATTCAGAAATATTTCAGGGGGCCACCCCATTAAGCTACCCGCAACGAAGTTAGCTGACTCCGAAATGGACTCAATGTTTGGGTGGACGGCTGTAAACGACTGGGAACCCGAAAGTGTGACTGGGCTTGTCGATACCGCGAAATCGTGTCCCGATCCTAAAATGTACAGGTGCAGTACATCGCACAATTTAAATAAAGCAGTAAAGCATGGCATAAGTACAGGATAGTAAATAAAACCACAAACTAGTTTGTGGCCCCAAGAAATAAGAATGAATCAAGCTCTAGCTCAGGGGGGTCCCATAATCCTCCCGGATGTGGATAGCGCGAATATTCAAGGAATAGGTATCAAGTACTCGGGGTCCTACGGGACACAAGTGGACGGTTAACAACCAAATAACATCTATTTCCCACCTGTGCCTCTGCATTTACCTACTTCAATTTTAGTTGTTAAACAGTAATTAAAATCTTGATCATCTCCAACAATAAACACATGGCAATACTCCAACAACTGTGGTAATTGACAACACGCAACAGCACTTGAGCAAGCGACTACAACGCGCAGGTCCAACTATCTACCAAACAACAGGTAATAGGAGGTGTCCAAGGCAATATAAGGCTGCAAGGGATAACACGGGCACGAAAACTAGAGCATCGCAACACAGATAGCAATAGATCAACACGAGGGAATAAATACTATAAAAGTAAGATAGGTAGAAAGGGGGAGATGCTCGCCTGAAAACATTGCCGAAGGTTCATCCAAAGGTCGGGGCGAAGCTCACATCAACTCAACGGCCTTATCCGCGAAGAAGCAAAACACTAGAATAAACACCGGATGCACTATTTAATACTACGCAAAAGATCGGGCATGATGCATGTGTGATGTATGGCATGGCAAAGGTGCAATGCGATTAGGAAATATTAAGCGGAACCGGGGTCCCGACAATTAATTAGTTAGTTCATGTTGTTTACATACCCGCAATTTAAATGTTGTATTAACATGGCAAAAGATAGCACCGGTTCGCTACCCAAATTTAAATGGGACCAATATACGACTGGATTTGCCCGCATATGGTCTCCATATTTAATTATGAGGTGAATCGGCATAATGCCCCCAAACCACATGACAAGTATGCATGCATGATCAATTTAATATGCATCAGTTGATAATGTCATATTATAAAATAATGGGGTCTCGGATAGGGAATCACATTAGGGTTCGGCGATCTTGGGGTTCGATGTGGTTCGGGGTCGGGTCTCAGGGTTCAACAGGGATCGAGGTTCAGATTCAAGATGGAGAACTTGTTGTGTTGTGACGGAGAACTTGGGTCCAAGCGGTCGATCTTGCCATCGCGAAGATCTTGTCGGATCCGCGCCATCGAGTCGGTCTTGGCATTCGGGGTGAAGAACTTGGCGTCCGTGAGGAAGTACTTGGCGAATCCGTGGCGACGACCTTGGCGTCCGGGTTCTCGGGCATCAGATCCAGGAAGAAGTACTTGTCGCATCTGTGTCCTACGGGCCGAAGAATTTGGCATGCCCGGGTTCGGTCTTCGGATCCGAATAGGAGGTCTTGGCGCGGCACCGGGTTCGGGGTGTCGAGGCTTGGTCTTCGAACCTTCAGATCTAGGGTTCTCGAATACTCGATGGAGGACTTGGGGTCTGTGCAGGAGTCCTTGGTGATCCGAGAGGGAGTTCTTGTGATTAGGCATCGAAGCCTTCTAGTAGCACCGTGTTCGAATCCAGATGTCGCAGCTGGACAGAAGGTCCCAACATCGGACAAACTTGGCGAGGCGGAACTATGCAGCTCCGAACGTAGCAACACGACGATGATAGGACCCATCCAGTAGCCGATGGGCAAGATCATGCGGCCAGGAGGGGACGCACGGGCGTCGCAGAGGAATCCGTCGCTGGCCGGAGGAGGTAGGGGCCCGAGGCAGTGGCATCTTGCAGCGCCGCGGTCGTGCGCGACGGCGTGCCGGAGGATGGTGGCGACCAGGAACGAGGGAGGAGGCCACTGGCCGGCGAGATGGTGGCCTGAGCGAGCTCCTGTGGCCGACGGCGATGAAGGGGGAGCCAGGGTGGAGCTCTGCAACGAGGAAGAGGGTGGCGGCAGCGGTGACTGGCGGAGGAGGCGGGGCCAAGCTCGGCGGCGAGGACTGTGGAGGAGCTCGCCGGCGGCGGCTCTGCACGTGGTGGAGAAGGTGGGTGGAGAGCCGGCGAAGGCGGTGCGGAGCTTGGCGGAGGGGTGGGCGAGGTCGCCTGCCGGCGGCGGTGGCGCAGCCAAGAGGAAGCCGCAGCAGTGGGGGGCGGCGCTGGTCCTGCAGAGGTGTGCTCGATGGGGGAACGACGGGGCCACGAACAAGGGTGGCGGTCGCCGGCGGATGCTGGGCCCGACAGGGAACAGGGAGGGCCGGCTAGAGGAGGAGGGGGGCGGCGGAACTTAACAGGAAGGTGAGGGCGGCGGCGTGGTCGCGTCCAGGCGGCGGTCGGCCGGAGGGGCGACGCGCCGGCGAGGCGCTCCTGGCGGCGCGAGGAGAGCAGAGGCGGGGTGAGGGATGGTCGGGTGCGGGGGTGTGGCGTGGGGCGCGTCTGTCGTGTGGGGGCCGCTGCGGGGGTGGGTCCAGGGGCGTGGGTTGGACCAGGTCCGGGTGGTGGCATGTGTGTGTTTGTGTGCTGCGGGGTGGGGCCGGGATGGCAGAGGGATGGGGTGGATGCGGGCGGTAGCAGGCGTGTGTGTGTGGTTGGGGCTGGGGGAGTGGGGAGTGGGGTGAGAGAGGTGGGAGTAGGTGAGGTGGCAGCGTGTGATTGGTGGGGGAGAGATGAGAGATGAGGTGGCGAGAGGGGATTGGTCAGGGTGAGGTGGAGGGAGGCTGGGTAGGATAGGATTGGGTAGGATTAGGAATTAGACAGGTTGGTTTAGGGGTAGGTAGGATTTTATCTGGAGGTGGCCGGCTGGGCTTTCGGGACTGGCTGGCTGCCTCCCAAAAATAATTTAAATATTTGATTTATTAAAGCGAGGATTTCGCAAACCGTTGATAGACGAAACAAAATATTCCGGAGACCCGGGTTTTAATTTGAAATCAAGACGGGGCGTTTAGAAAACAAAATCAGGCTTTACGAATATAGTTTCAGACAAACACATGCATGATGACATGACGGTGCACAAATGCAATGTGGCATGATGACATGAGCATGCGGTCATGATGATGCAATGCACAAAACAACGCGATTTTCTAGTAGTGGTTTTAGCGGGATGCCACATCTATGTAGTGGTGCCTCAAGACGTGGCTTGATTCCCTGCAGAATTAATCCATTGGCTCGCTCAACCTGACCATTGGATTGTGGGTGTGCCACAGATGCATGGTCAAGTCGGATGCCTTTCTCCCAGCAATATGCCTCCACTTCTCCGAGTGATAAATTACTACCGTTGTCGGTGATAATGCTGTGTGGGAGACCAAATCTCACTACTAGATCTCGGACGAACCTGAGGGCAGTTGCCCCATCAAGATTTCTAATGGGTTTAGCTTCTATCCATTTAGTGAATTTATCAACTGCTACAAGCAGATGCGTAAACCCACAGGGTGCCGTTTGTAACGGTCCCACCATGTCTAGCCCCCAGACTGCAAACGGCCAAGTTATTTGTATTGTTCGTAGTTCTTCGGCAGGAACATGTGGTTGTCGGTCATAATACTTGCATCCGATGCATGTCTCAACCAGCTTGTCGGCGTCCACCTTCGCGGTCAGCCAGTAGAATCCTTGCCGGAAGGCTTTCGCGACCAATGATCGGGGAGCGGCGTGATTCCCGCAATCTTCAAGATGGATTTCGCGTAGGATTTCCATACCTTCTAGCTGGGAAACACACTTTAGGTATACACCAGTAGTGCTCCTTTTGTAGAGTTGCCCATTGATTATGGTATAACCCTTTGCTCGTTGTACTATTTGTCGTCTGTCGACTTTGTCGTCGGGCAAAGTTCCATGTTCTAGGTAATCCATGAATGGTTTTGTCCAAGCCGGAGGGACCTTAGTCACCATGTTGACAAAAGAGTCAGCTCTATCCGGGTTGTCGATGTCGGATCCCTTTACGGATGGTGTGGGCAGGTGCTCTAGGAAAACTCCTGGCGGAATTTGCTTGCGCCCTGATCCAAGCTTAGACAGCAGATCAGCCGCCTCGTTTTGCTCCCTAGGTATATACTTGACTTCATAACCCAAGAAGCTCTTGGCTATCTCGTCCACTTCGTCTCGATATGCCGCCATCATAGGGTTCCGCGCATTCTAGGTGCCAGCCACCTGCTGAGTCGGAATCGCCACAGCAAACTATGCGCTTGATGCCAATATCCTTGGCTACACGCAGTTCGTGAATGAGTGCTTCATACTCCGCCATGTTGTTTGTAGCCTCGAAGTGGATTTGCAGAACGTAGTGTAGCTTGTCTCCTGTTGGTGACTGTAGCAATACACTAGCCCCCGAGCCTTTGAGTAGCTTTGATCCATCAAAGTGCATCACCCAGTACTCTGGTTCTAGCAACGGAGTAGCATCTGGCATCTCCATCCAATCTGCAACAAAGTCCGCCAAGGCTTGTGACTTGATAGTGTTGCGTCTTTTGTAGGTGATCTCGAAGGCGGCGAGTTCAATGCCCCACTTCGCGACCCTTCCTGTAGCGTCACTGTTATTGATAATGTCGGACAGTGGAGTCTTGCTCACCACTGTGATTGGGTGCTCCTAAAAGTAGTGCCTCAGCTTCTGAGAAGCAAGGAATACTCCATAAGCTATCTTTTTGTAGTGCGGGTAACGCTGCTTGGACTCCGTCAAGACCTCGCTCACATAGTAAACTGGTCGTTGAACTCCGTGCTCATAGACTGGTTCCTTCCGCTCTACCACGACGATGATGCTGATAACCCGGTTGGTCGCCGCCATGTAAATTAATACGGGCTCTCCAGGCTCGGGTGCTGCAAGGATGGGCACCGAGGAAAGAATATCCTTGAGCTGCTTCAATGCTGCATCTGCTTCGTCTATCCACGTGAATTTGTCTGCCTTCTTCAGCAACTTGTACAGCGACAGAGCCTTCTCTCCAAGTCGGCTGATGAACCGACTAACTGCTGCAACATAACCTGTTAGTCGTTGAATGTCCTTTAAGCATGTCGGACGGTTTATGTTTAAGATGGCCTTGATTTTCTCCGGGTTGACCTCGATTCCACGTTGGGAAACGATGAAGCCCAACAATTTGCCGGCTGGAACCCCAAAGACGCACTTCTTAGGGTTAAGCATCATGTTGTATTTCCGGAGATTATCAAAGGTTTCTTTTAAGTCAGAGATTAAGTCATTTGACTTTTTAGACATCACAGCGATATCTTCCACATAAGCGTGAACGTTCCGACCAATTTGGTCGTGGAGGCAACGTTGCATTGTCCACTGGTAAGTAGCACCTGCAATTTTCAGCCCAAAGGGCATCGTGACATAGCAAAACGTGTTGTATGGGGTAGTGAACGAAGTGGCCAACTGGTCCGACTTCCTCAACTTGATCTGGTGGTATCCTGAGTATGAATCGAGAAAACACAAAAGTTCTGAGCCAGCTGTCGAGTGAATGAATTGGTCAAAGCGAGGCAAAGCAAACGGATCTTTGGGGCATGCTTTTTTCAAGCCGGTGTAATCAACGCACATTCTTAATTCGTTGGTTCCCTTTTTGGGGACTAGTACAGGATTGGCCACCCGTCGGGTGTGAAGGACTTCTCGGGTAAATCTAGCTTTAAGTAACCTAGCTATCTCTTTGCCAATGGCGCATATCTTCTCATCTCCAAACCGTCGTAGAGGTTATTTCACTGGTTTACATTTTGGGTCAATGTTTAAGCTATGCTCGGCAAGTTCCCTAGGTACACCTTTCATGTCGGTAGGTTGCCAGGCAAAGATGTCCCTATTCTCACGGAGGAACTCGACGAGCGTGCTTTCCTATTTGGGGTCCAGGTTCGTCCCAATGGTGGTGACCTTGGAGGCATCGCCTACCACAAGTTCCACCGGCTTGGTCTCGATGGCGGCCTTGAACGCAGGAGTGGAGTCGGAGATCTACTTCTTCGACACGGGCATCTCTGAGTCATCGACCTTGGATCTCTTTGAATTCTTCGCTGTAGAGGACAGCTTTTGCAATGGCTGCTTCATTGATCTAACAGTCCCTTGCCTTGGTAAAGCTTCCGGATACGGTGATAATACCGTTTGGTGTGGGTATCTTGAGTTTGTTGTAGACGAAGCATGGCTTGGCCATGAACATGTGGAATATGTCGCGGCCGAATATGACATGGTACATGCTCTTGAAGGGGACCACCTCGAAGGTCACGCTCTTGGCGGTAATTATTAACATCGCCAAAGGCAACCTGAAGTGTAATGCACCAAGGGACCAAGCCTCCTGACCAGGAACTACGCCGTGGAAGATGGTTTTGGTCCGTCTTAGGTTTGCCTCCGTCAAGTTCATCTTCTGCAGTGTATCCAGGTACATGATGTTGATGCTGCTTCCACTATCCACCATACACTTGGTGAACTCCACGCCGTCAATCAAAGGGTTGATGACCATGGCGTACTGGTTCTCCGTGGGTATAAGTTCTGGGTGGTCCGTCCTGTCCCAAGTTATTGGAACCTCCGACCAGCGCAGGTATTGGGGAACTGGGGGGAGAGTGGCCATCAGGATCCTCAGAGAGGTCTTCTGTTGTCGGACGGTGGGGGTGCCAAGGAAAGTGTGGTAGACTGGAGCCTTCTTTGCGAAGGGGTTCTTGCCCTTGTCATCGCTCTTGGCGGCGTGCTTGGGGTAAACGTCTTCGTCCATGTCACTTGAATCCTTGGACTCCTCCTCCTTCTTCTTCCCCTTGCCTCGCGGTCTATTCTTCCGACTTCGTTTGTAGCCGGACTCCGGGTCTTCCTTGAGGTCGTTGAAGAACTTGCAGTGTCGATTGGTATGAGTGGCTTTGCCGTTGGCGTCGAGGTGTACGAGGCACGTCATATCGCGGTACTCCTCATAGGTTTGGGGAACGCGGAGCGGCGCCGAGGTGGTTTCACTTCCTTGTTGCTGCCCACGACCAGTTCCCCTTCCTCGGCCACGATGTCCGCCTTCTCCTCATCCTGCAAAAGTCATGGCGACCATGTCGGTAGATTGCTTTTCTCCTGGAGCGGTTTTCCGCTTTGTACTGCTGTTCCTCCGAGCTTGAGTTGGAACGGCTGTTGCCGGCAAGGAGCCACGAGCATCGTCGTCGGCATCTGCGAACTCACTAGCCAACTGAATCATCTGGTTCAAGTCAAGCTGGTGATTGTCCTGCAAGCACTTCAGCTTATGTCGGAGCAACATGCCACTTTCCAATCCGTCGATGAAGGCGTCCATGGCGGTCTGGGCGTGCACTCCTGTGCAGGAATTCTTCATATCCAGCCAGCGGGAGAGGTAGGCACGAGATGTCTCGTCTTTGTCTTGCACGCACCGCTGTAGGTCGCCCATAGTACAGGGACGCTTGTATGTACCCTCAAAGTTTTGGGTGAACGCTTCTTGCATGTCCAGCCAGTTGTAGATGGATTTCTCCGGCAAGTCGTCGATCCATTGACGGGCCGTGCCCGCCAACATTAATGGGAGGTACTTGACGGCGACATTGGGGTTGCCTCCGGCAATCTCCACCGCGTTGTCATAGTCCTGCAACCATGTGGCTGGCTTGGCGGTGCCGTCATAGGGCTTGATGGTCTTGTCAATCCGGAAACCTTTAGGGTAAGTTGCGGACCATATTGCAGGTCCAAAGCAACGTGGTCCCAGGTATGGTCCTTCCCGGGCCTCGTGGATCTTATCGATCCGTGAACGTGCATCGTACGGCTCCAGGTTCTTCTTCTTTTTGTCAAAAGGGGATGGGCTGCGTGAACGACGTGGACCTCCTCCGCCATGGTGACTGCTTGGTGGTGATGGAGGCGGAGGTGGCGGTGGGTTAGGCTTCTTGTTGTTACCCTCCTGCGACGCCTCACGCCTGTTAAGGTTGCTTGTCGGACATGGAGGGTCATGGTGTGACCTGCTCCCGTGCCCGTGGTTGCGCTCTCCGTCATGACGGGTCTGCTCCGCGTTGTCTCGGATGACGATGCCACACTGCTTTGGTGGGGGCATATCCGTACGATGGTGAGCCTTGCAATATTCGCGATGTCGGGGGGATCGGGGCGCTGGCGATGGGCGACGAGGTCGGGCCTTTTCTCCATGGTCGGAGGATATGGGGATAGCATCCTTCCTGTTGCGCGCATCCCTCTGTCTTCGCTCTGATGAACGCGTCTGGGACCCGACATCAAGAGGATCTCTGTCCCTTGGCGGCTTGTACTGGCTAGATTGGCAGAGCTCTGGGTCAGACTCAAGCCTCTGAGAGGTGGCCTTTTCCTGCTGCTTCACCGCCTTGGCCACTAGGTCATAGACCTGTTCCACTGCCTCAGGCGATCTATCCTGCTCCAGAAGGGTCTTGGCGACGGCGAAGTTAAGGAGTGGGGTGGGCATCACCTGCTTGCCTTCACTATCAATGTATGGCTTGGCATGTGCCGGCTTCGAGGGAGCCCATCCTAGGTTGCGCCGTACACCAGGATCGTTGATGACGCGAGCTGGAGCTTTCTTAGCCTTCTGCTGCTGCAGCAAGGTTTTGTACTCAGCCTCCATTGCTCTAGCTTTCTCTATGGACTTCTGCGCATTGACCAGATCTCGATCTAGTTTAGCGCCTTGCTCCGCGATGGCGTGCGCTTCCTCCAGTAGTTGCTGGCGCTTCTCTTCAAGCTGGGTCACGTTCCGGATATGAGCAACGGTTAGTGGCTCGACGAGGAGATTGCCGTACATCAATCTATGAGCTAGAGTAACTTGGGCTGCTGTAGACGTAGATGCTGGAGGCGGCAAGTTTGCGGTGTTGTTGTTAGGCGGAGGAGGCATGACTTTTGCGCGATCATCGTCAGCAGCAATAAGTGGCCCCTTCCCCTTTTCTAGTGTCATAGGCGGAGCTTGTTCGGGTTGATCTTCATCCATCGCCATCCCAATGATGACGAACACCCCTCGAGACGTGATGGCGTTGTTCGCTTGCTCGTCGCACGAGTACTCCTCCTCCATCTCCTGCATGGTGGAGTCTAGCTCTTCTGGACTAAAGTCTATATCCTCTGAATCTGCACTGAAGTCAGCATAAAGCGCGTCAATGACAGAGTCGGAGGGTGCCAGGACTTCCTCAATGACGGCGGTGGAGGTGCAACGGCCTCGACGATGACTGGAGGTGGTGGTGCTGCTGCGACGATGGCGGCGGGAGGCGGTGGCGGTGGCTGTTGAATCGGAGGTTCTCCGTCTCTGAGCGCAAGCTCCATCTAGGCTGCCGCGTCAGTTGCCGCGTAGCTGTTGACGGTGCTCACCATCTCTTCAAGGGTAAGGCATCCTGTTGCCTGCTGTCGTCTTAAAGAATGTTGGAGAAGCGTGCCGCGGTTCAGTCCTTCCACGAAGTGATACAAAGCGTTATCATCGGGGTAGTGGGCTAGATCGGCTCGTATACGGAGCCACCTGGCCAGGTAATCACGGGGGTTTTCGCCTTCTCTCTGAACGCAGCACGCCAGATCGAAGATGGTAACCACGCCGACGAACTTGGATCTCTGCTGTCCAGACGCACGAACGAAGATGGCGGATTTGCAGTGATCTTCCACCTTTATATCCTGCACAGGGGCGATTTGGGTGGGCCTTGAATTTTTCCGATCTTTGCCGGCAAACTCCGTGGAGAGCTCTAACATTGGTCGTTCAGCGAACGTATCTAGCCTGTAGGCGGTCCGTGCGGGCCTTGATGCTTTCCGATCTTTGCCGGAAAACTCCGAAGAGAGCTTCGACATTGATCCTTCCGCGAACGTATCCAGCCCGTAGGCGGTCCGTGTGGGTCTTGATGCTCCTCCGAATCCCAGGGAACTAGTGCCCGAGTCAGTTTCGCCGATGAAGAGGTGGATGTCTCCGATAGGAACGATCGAACACCGCATAGGGTTCGTGTTCGCCGGGATCCAGAACTCGTCAGGAGGGACGATCGGAACGTTGCCGGAGAAGAGAACGCGACCGATGGCTACGGTTTAGCCGATTCCCGCGAAGATCTTGGTCCTCGCCCGCTAAAGAGCCTGAAGCGCCTCTTGCCCCACGGTGGGCGCCAACTGTCGTGGTATTGCCGACGAGTACGCCATTGAGGGGTCCTCACAGTGCGTGTTTAGAGACGTGGGGTAAGGCAGACGGTTGACGGGTACGAGGTAACACAGCTTACCTAGGTTCAGATCCCACAACGGTGGCGGAATCCTACTCTTGCTATAAATCACTATAAGGGCAATACGCGGAGTTACAGGGATTGGTTTGCTGTGCGAGGTTGTATGAATCTATGCTAAGTTGTGCTCTAAAGGCTCGCATAGGCCCGACTTATATAGTCGCTAGGTCCTAGGGTTATAGGGAAAAGTCCTAGCCGGACAGGTTACAGAGTCCTACATCGTCTATTACTAGTCTTGTGTATCTTGCACTCCAAGGCTCCGGGTATGCTGGTGACTCCACCGTAGCCTTCCTTTATCTGGCATGGGCCTCCCTTCTGGATGCATCTAACTGGGCCACCCAGCAGGCCATAGGCCATGCTACCGACTATGGGCCACCCGGGTTATCCGGATAAGTGACATGCTATGAGGATACCCATATAGCATATCCCCAACACTCATCTCTTTCTTCAAAGTTAGGTGCCTCTTCAGGCATATCGTTGCTCAACCATTTGACCTAGTGTTGAGTTCTCTAGAGTCAGTTGTGTGTGTTTCTTGATCCCCTTGTTCTGTTTCTTCCAAGAGATTTCTTTCTATCATCATCTCTCTACCCTAAGGGTCCACAACATCGTTTTGATGGTTCCACAGTGATCTGTTCTAGGTCTCGAGGTTTCCTTTCACCTCGCGTGCCTCCTTTTTCATTTGTTTTGATACTTCATAAGTTGTGTCTTCTTTTGGAAGTTACCTCGTGATTACTATCTTGTAGTGTACCCTCTGTCACTCAAGTAGTACTTACTCCTTTCTCAGCTTTTAACCCTTGGACTTGAACTGAAGATCCCTGATTGTGCTGGATTCCGGTGTTGTGAATCTTGTACATGAAGCTGAACTTTAACCCAAGATCCATTTTGTTGATCCATGTCATTAATGTTCAAACATTACCCCGGGATGGCTAATACCTTCTAGTGTAGCCTTCAAGCTTGTGGATATTGTCGCCATTGAACAATGATGATAAAGGACTTCCCCTACCACTAGCTAGGGCAGATGTTCTTTAATGGAACCAAATAGATCACGACAAGAGTGCTCCTCATGAGTCCCACTTCTATACTCGTGACTCTACCACACATTACCTATTCGATGCATTGGTTCCCGGAAGGTTGATAATCTATGCATCCACATCTCGGGATTCCAACCTGAGCATGTTCCTTTCTCCTTGTTGTTTTTCGACCTTTGTCTACCAGTTGGTAGCCAAGTAGTAAATGTGCATTGGTGTATTATGATGCAAGATACTCTTGTGGTCCGTCATGACAAACTAGTTTGGGATGTTAGGAGAAACAAACTCCAGTACCTCGTCATTTCTAAGATCAGGTCAAAGTGTAGCAATCCGCTGATCAAGAAGCATTGATTAGCTTTTGTCTATTCTACCTTAAAGTGTCACACTGTTTTAAACCAAGAGATCATGCCGAGATTCATGACCCTTAATGAAGTGATGCTCTTACACATATTTACCCACCCTTCTACTGAGCTGTCTGTGCTCAGAAATGATGCGTGTGCGTAATAATATGGTCATCTAAGATTCTTAGCAATTCTCATTACTTTGAACTCTAAGGACATTTGTATCATTCTTAGCGTGATGGTAAACCCTATCACTAAGTAGAGGATGATTGTGATACCAAGTCTGATATTCTGGTACACCCTCTTCAGTAAAAGAGTTAGGCTCATGCCGAAGCTCCAAGACTGTATCTTCTTGCCTTACCAAGCAAGTTTTCCTCTCGAACTAAGTGACATATCAGTGGTTCGTGATATTCTGGATGTCTTGCTAGAAGTATCACCATGTTGCCACATGACTGTGTTGTCAAGTTCTTGAGCAAGCAAGTTCTATGAAACTTCTCTTTCTCCAAGGATCTGTATTGGATACCCCTAAACAAGTTGGTTGAGCTTAAACAACAATTTGGAGAGTTGTAAGACAAAAAATTTATCCAACTATGTTCCTTATTAAAACGGATATCTAGTTGTGTTCGTGTTGAAGAAAGATAGTATCTCATTTGTGGATATGTTATCTTTCCCCGCCTTTGATTTGATTTGGGTTATCGTCAAATCAAACCAGTCCCAAGGACTATCCTGATAGTGTATCCATCCGTGATGTTTCACTTGGGTGCATCTTCATGTCTTTGGTCTAACCAATAGTTTGCCTTGTTCATAGAACATGTGAGTCCGTATTCTTGGAGTGTACATATAATTTTGTTATAGAGCCCATCGATGACATCCTTATCTTCTCCATGTTATATGAGATTCATATGGAACATTTGGCATTAATGTTGTAAACTTTTTAGAACCATCCTCGTGTTATCTCGAAGTATGTGTTCTGGATGTTAGAAGTAACCTTCTCTAGTTCACGTGCAATTGTTGAAAGATGTCGTCGTGGATTCGAGTAGAGTTGTCTTTGTTTCCTCGGGAATCATTCCAAGTTAGTCAAGAATGTGCGAGGTATTCTTGATATGGTAGGTTGATACCTTCACATGTCGAGAAGATTCTCCAAGCATCTTAAGCCACTGATTGATTTGTTCACGGAAGATAAGAAGTCCAACAAAACTTTGATATCCTCCTAAATGTTTCCCAACAAGGATTCAAATTGTGTTTCATTGCAAACAATTCATGTAGAAGCAATTGCCTTTGATAACTTGTTAATACATGGGTTTTACAACCTAGCTCATCTTTTGGAGCTTGACACTAAAGTCCATGTCTTGAGAATCTAGTGACTTTACCTCTTTGTAAATGTTGCACACTTTATATTCGGACATGCTAAGTCTGAAGTATCTCTCCACTTAATCAAAGCTGAATCTCAAGCAACAATAATGATTGGTGTTCCTCAAGGTTTTGACATAGGTCTCTTTGTAAATCCGGAAAGATTGATGTAGTGGTTGACACAATTAGCCGGAAAGATCTTTCGACATATTCTTTTGAATCAGCAATAACAACCACTCTTCATGAGGCTTCTTCTATGACTTGTTTTAGGAGTTGTACTTATGGTTCCCTTTGAATCCGAAGTCCGACCTTTACTTGATGCTTTGTGTCTCAAACATCAAGGAGAACATTTAAAGTAGTGCTACTAAATGTCTCTCGGTCTATTCTCCAGATCCTTATATGTTGGCAAGCGTCTTGTTATGCCAAGTACTTGGAGTCTAAGAATGAAGTTTATTTCTTCTCGTGTCATCAGGAATCTTCTAAACTATTCATCTTGGTGGTGTAAAGTGGTATCGTGATCTTTGGCAAAGAAATTGATAGTCCTGGATGAATTAAAGAGTTTCCTTCCTGCTTTCTTAAACATGTTCGAAGAGCGACCATGATTTTGGTAATCAGTAGTTCCTCTTGTTACATGTTCCTTGTGACTCTTACGAGTCCTCTGCACAAAACACCTTTCTGTCTTGGCCTTCTGTTGAATGCAAGAGTGACTTTTCTGTGTCAAAAGTAGTTCAACAACTTGGTTTTGTTGGTATCTGTTCCTTCAGCCTGTGGAATCTCTACCTAAGTTGTTTAGAAGAGGTTAAATTTTCAAAGTCTGTGGTCTTGTTCCATCCGTTGGAAGTTCCCTTTTTTCAGAAGTTGCCCTCTTCTGCAAGCTCCATGGTCTCAATCCTTATGAAGAACAGCTATATGTCACCTTGAAAACCATATCCTTTTGTTCCTCCTTTACCTCGACGTGTTTCATGTCGTTAGCTCCAGAGATGTTCGCGAAGCATCTGTCCATGAGTTGACCATGAGATACTTAGTTTGTGGTTCCGTGTCATTCCCTCTCTTCCTTAGTGTGAGTAGCCACCTCGAACATTACGAAGCGCTTTGTCCACTTGTCATGGTGGCATGGATCAACCTCTTCGTGAAGATCGTCGAAGTTTAGTGTGACCCTGTTCCTTCTATCTTTCTACCTAGGAATCTCGGGTCGAGATTCTTTTAAGGGGGATAGAATTGTAACAACCCTAGTTTCGTTAAATGATAATTAGGTTTTGCTTGTGCACAGCATGAGCATCATATTCTAAAAATGAAGCTAAGAAAAATTAAAGCAAAACCCTAGCTTACCCTCTCTATTGAAACATATTCAAAATGGTTTTGAATTTTGAAAACTATAAAAAATTATGGCACCCAAATTGATTACAAGGGTCTCTGCAATATTTGAATATTTGCAAAGTTCTAGTATTTTTAATTGTATCAAAACAGATTTGAAATCTAATTACAAAATAGAAATTGCAAAACAGAAAAAGAAAAAACATTTTAGAAAAAAACAGAGCCACAACCCTATTCTAGCCAGGCCCACTACACTCTTCTCCCTTCCTTCCGCTCGCGCGCATAGCTCTGCGGCCCAGCAGTGGCCCAGCCCTGGCCCAATACCTCTTCGCACCCTCCTGTCGTCTTCCTCCTCCAGCCAAGCTGCTCGGTGGCGACGCCCGCACCGTCCATCACCGATGTGCCACGATCCGCGCTGCCGCCTCCCCCTAGAGAGGATAAGGACCACCCAAGCACACCTCTCCCTCTCCCCTATCCTCTCATTTTCCCTGGGCTTGCTCCCTCTCTCGATTTTCCCCTAGCCGAACCCTAGCCGTCACAGGTGCCTCTCGTCGCTGTCATCTCCGGCCACCCCAAGCCTCGCCGATCAGACCCCTAGCTCTGCCTCGTCATTCTGATCTTCCGCTTCAAAGGAATCGACGCGGGGCGCCCGCAATCGGCCGTCCTAACCTCTTCTTCCCCGTCTCCGACAAGCTCCTCCGCCGCCATAGCCACTTACCTCGACCTTCCCCGGCCATGCTGACCCTCCCCTCACGCTCGTGCTGAGCTCCTGCACCTCCTGGACCCCTCTGTCTCTCCCCTCTCGCTTTGTTTCACGCCCGCATCGAGCGCCGCTGTCCGCCACCATTAAACCTTGCCGTATCTGCTGCCCCGACTACCAAACAGGAGCAGCACCGCCACTAAATCGTCTGATGCGCAAGCCTGCTTCCAGCACATGCCCTAGCGCAGCCTTGTGAGCCCCCTGCCGCTGTTCCCTTGCCGTTCTGTAGCTCACCGGCGTCGATGACGTCACTGTGACATCACCTCGGCGTCAGCGTGCGGTCTGACCCGGTCAAACCCAACCTAGGTCCCACCCTTCCCACGTGGAGGATGAGTTGGAACTGGGGCCACTCTGTCAGTCTCTCTGGCTAGCTGTAGCCAGGGTGTAAAAAGTAATTCCCATTTTTGTTTTAAATTCTAGAATTTTTTTAAAACTTGTAAATTCAATAACTTATTCATATTAATTCAGAAAAATATGAATAATATTTCAAAATGTTTTGAAAAATGAGATCTATCAAATAGCATTATTATCATGCATTGTTAATCAACTTTCATGACAAGTTTAATTAGAAGAACATAATGAACCCTCTCATATGCATTCGGGGTTTCTCCAAATTAGGGTTTGGACCCCTCAGACCCGATTAAAATGACCAAGCATGTTTAGGGTTATAATTTCAATAACTTTTAACTTGTCATATCATCATCCTTATTTGAGCATTGCATCGATGCCATGTGTTGATTATTTTGTTCCTTTCCGGTATTTGGTTCTTCTCCGGGAGAATACGATATTGGAATCGAGATCGAGTCCAAGACTGAAGATCAAGATTAACACCATCGAAGGTCATCGACGAACAATGCCAACAATATGAACCCTGGAGAGATATATCCTTGTTATTGACGAAAAAGTCAAGCTGATGACTCCGAAGATCTGTATTGGGTACCAACAGGCAAAGGCAAGCGAAACCCCACACATACATATGAATCCTATGCTTTCAAAGCATTTTAAATTCTTGCCATGTGCATGCGAATCTAAAGTATTTTATCGATAGATAGAGTTATCCTATTTGATGCATGTTCCCTTTGAACCTATATCCCCTGATCCACTGATCCTAGCATAACTAGGGTTTGGCTTTGTGAGCATTGCTAGAGCTACTTTATCTTTTTGCTTAGCCATGCTTAGTTGTTCCGTTGATTCACCTGGTTGATGGATCCAAGTTCCGAATGAACCTAGTTGGATATGAGAGCGTGGTATGACAGGTGATGTGAAGTAAACATGCTAAGGCTTGTATGGGAGGCCACGCGGGTTGGGGTTTTTGCAGTCCCATACTTGCCACCCATAGGACCCGAGGTTCTTGCCTCTTGAACCAAGACGAGCGTACAGCCACACGGGGGTTTATGGGGACCCCCTTGACCCCAACTTGCCTAGTATGATCCATGAGTCCGTAGTTTGAGGATTTATTCGGCACCCGCATGGAAAAAGGTTTTGGAAAATGGTGCAAGCATATAGGACGTGGCCGGGTGAAGGATGATCGGCATTGAACTGGATCCCGGTACACAGAGTCGAGGACCGCCTGGGAGTATGGCCAACTAGCGCAGCCGACAGCCCTTCTGGTGACTCATGGATTAGGCAAAAGTAAGGGAAAGGTTTCGGTCGACCACCCTCTACCAGCACACCAAGGAAGTGTGTCAAGTGATGCTAAGAGTCGGTCGGCGCGTGTGGGTAAAGTTGTACGACCCTGCAGGTTAAATCTTTTCGAAAAGACGTGTCCACGGTTATGGACGATTTGGGAATGGACGTGGGATCATAGAGAACTATAACCTAATCGTAAAACTTGGCAAGTAAAGTGTGCTTAAGGATGCTTACTCTTGGGTACGAGGGGGTGATCCTAGCTGAGGATCGATGATGATGATTTGGTGGATATCAAAAGAAGATGATCAATACTTTGGAAATGCCGATCTCTTATCCCCTTTTAAAACACTCTGATTAGACAAGCTTCTTTTTCCTCATGTTTTATAAACAAAGATGCCTGTAAGGTTCCCAACCTTTAATAAGGTAGAGATCCCTGTGTTTACAATGCTAGTCCCTGGATCAATAGATAGAATCCACAGTTAAGATGTAATATCATGAAACAAAGGTCATAATACAACTTTATAACCAAGAATAAAATAATTCATTACATCTTACATAGCTCATTTGGCTATCACATTACAATGCAGCAGAATATAAAAATAGCATGGGGTCCTTCATCTTCAAAGTGCCACAGGCAATCATGTTGGTTGTAGACTTATAATCCTATTCAACTCACTTCACTAACATCAAACAAACCTGCAACATAATAAGTTGTAGCCACAAGGGTCAATACATTTGAATTGTATTGGCAAGTTTCACTACTATGTAGAAATAAGTGGATCCTATTATTTACATGCATATTTGGCTAAGTAGGTTTAGGCTCTTTTGCAGAAAGCAATATAGTTTTTTCCTATCTTTTCAAAATAGTTTTTGATCTTTTGTCAAATCTTTCTGAACTTCTTGGAAAACTCCTATTGCTTCAAATCCCTTGTTGTCACCATCAAGTTTTACTTTGAGAAATTGGAATGTCGAGATCTTCCATAGCTTCGGGCCTTAGTTGCTCAGAGTTGTCCATAACCGGGGACACGGCTAAGTACTTAGAATTTGATCTTCTCCAGAAGTTGTACACTTTACCCACATGACACAATCTCGTCTTGACGCCACCAGTGGCCGCTGTATAAGTACTCACCAAAATGGAGTACTGGCAGATCGAGAATGTGACAAAGTCTTTCCATAGGAGTCCTCCCAAAACACAATGGTAGCTTGTCAACCAGGCACCAATGTAGGGATAAATTTCCCTTACACAATTCTAGTTAACCTGAAGATGCCAATGCATGGGTCTTCCACTATGTAGTTGACTAAGCCAGAGCCCATTTAGCATGTGGCTGTACACGGAAGCCACTGTACGAGAAACATGTTCAATCTCTAAGTCCCTGGGTGGTTTTCTTCTAGTGCACTTATAAAAAGATAGCCATATAAACATGGTTCCCTTTGTTGCCACCTTGTCCAAAACTTGAGTATCCTTGTCCACCCAGGTGGTTCATTGAGTACTTGTTTTATTATATAAAACATATATCTTTTCAACTCTTCATATAATCATATCATGTATCCCATCCCAAATATATAGCCGGGCTAAGCATACTACAACTACAATGTTTTCACTAAGGAATATATAAGGGTATCCTATTAGGATTTAGCGTAGCATAAAATATAATAGTCCTTATCATGCATGTTACAAAAATCCACTAAGTGTAATGAAAATAGAAGGACATGGATGATAGTGTCACTTGCCTTTTTAGTAGAGAATGATGGTTGTCGTGGGAATGGTCACGGCAGATGCTGCAATCGGCAGCGAGTAGTAGAACGAGGGGCAAGGGCGGCCAGCCATCTGCGGTGCGAGATGAGGGCGAAGACACAGGGTTTTACCCAGGTTCGCCCCCCCGGAGGGTAAAGACCTACTCCTGCTAGATTGTATTATGGAGGTGGTACAATGGGAGAGCTCGACGGCTAGGCGGCGAGTCGCTTGGGTGTCTGATGGAACGTATCTCTACTCGCCCTATAGGGAGGTTTATATAGGCTCACCTCCCCTAGGGTTTACATATCTCAACCGATTCAGTTAAAGCTTCGGTACTCGTTTAACCTAATCCGACTGGGCCTATCTACTCGCCTGGGCCTTTAGCTTCCAGTCGCTTGGTTCCTTGCTGGGCTTCAATCCAGTCGCCGTCTTGCAGGCCCACTCGCCAGTTCTTGGGCCAGTCGGAAACGTCCTGCTAGGTATACCCCGGTAGGCATATCCCCATCAGTAGTCCCCGAGGCCGCCGTCGATTAGGCGTAGGTGGCTGCTGGCAGTCGGAGTATACGGCTTCAGAGTAGACATCCAGTCGAATCGTCGGTGGGCTCCCATAAAGAGGAGAAACCAATCACCCAGGTCGCAGCTTTTGGCGTGTCGAGTTGGCCAAACACTGTCATAGTGAGAGGGTCGGCGAGTCGAGTGGCCGAAGTTGGACCGTTAACCGTGGTCAAACTAGCCATTGGGGTAATCCAACGGTAACTTTTGGCGTAATCACCCCGTAGTAACGGCTCCCTGATTTGGCGGGTAACAACAGCTATATAAGAGGAATGGCAGGCGATCAGAGAACCACCTTCTCACCATTTCCTCCGACTGCGCGCACCTTTCGCCTCCCTTCGCATCGCGACCCAGCCGACCAGAAATCCCCCGACCCCCAGCAAATCTCCCTGCCATGGCCCTCTCCACCGAGCCTTGGGGCAGATCTAAGTGCACAAGGGCGCAACTGGCCTCCTTCGAGGAGGCCGGGATCTTGCGAGCCGGCTGTTGGCGCATTCCTGCGGCCGGAGAGACGACCCCGAATCCGCGAGAGAGGGAGTTCATCTGCTTCACCAGCCATCTCGAACGGGGGCTAGGGTTCCCCACGTCCCTGTTCTTCCGGCGCTTCTGCGCCTACTACGGGATCCAGCCTTCGGATCCGGGTCCCCACAGCATCGAGCAGCTCGCCATCTTTGTGGCATTCTGCGAATGCTACTTGGGCTGCCGGCCCTACTTCCCTCTATGGAAAGATCATCCGCAAGGAAGCGGGCGGCCCAATGCTAGCCGCGGGCGGCCTAACCTTCCAGCTGAAGTCGAAGGCTTCATTCTTCGACCTGATGCTGCCCGCCAAAGCAGCGAGCGACTGGAAGAAATCGTGGTTTTACGTAGCCGAGGCGACCCCGGAGGGCGAGACGGCGATTCCGCGGTACTCTGCCAACCGGTCCGAGCCGCGCCGTCTCCAAGTCGGCAAGCTCCCCAACGACCAGCGGATGGTCGTCGACGAGATGCTCCAGACCATCCACGGTCTGAAGAAGAAGGGCCTCCAGACGATCAATCTGTACAACTGCTGGCTCGGGCGGCGGCTCGTCCCCCTAGCTCGACGCGACCATTATATGTACCAGTACACGGGCCGGGAAGACTCGACGAAGGCCTGCCTCGGCGAGTGGAAGCTAGAGGACTACATCCCAGCACTGAAGAAGATTACCTAGGCAGTGTACCTGGACGCGCAAGCCGGAGTCGCACCTTACACCGCCAAACGTCCAGCCCCAACGGTAATCACCTCGCCTCATTCGCCGTCGCATCTTCCTTCGCAGTCGCGGTAATTTTAATTTCATCTTGCATTCTTTGCAGCTATTCCAAGTGGTGGAAGGATGGCTACCACCTTCGAACGACGAGAATTCAAGCTCGTCTGTCCAGGATATGGGCGAGTCGCCACCCGCCAAAGGCGATTCTGGGGGAAGTAGAAGCCTCGAGCGTCACGATGATGACGACGAACTCCCAGAGACCACCTCACGCCGCCAGGCCACTCCGTCGAAGAAGAAGAAGAAAGAGAGGGAGGCAAGGGCCCCTCCAAAGAGGAAGACAAAGCCGTCGAGGCCGGTCTCACCGCCGCATTCGGCGAGCAGTTCTGACGCCCCCAGCCTGGCCAAAGAGGAGGTGCCGCCGACGACAGCCGTGCTGGACACGGCGACCATGGAGGTGCCGCTGGCTTCAATGCCTCCGCCATTCGCCCTAGTCTCTGTGCTGGGGAATGCTCCGGCTGCAGCGGCTTCGCCTCGCAAGAAACTCATGCCGAAGATATCCCAGAGGCTCCGGCTGCAGCCTCAACAACGAAGAAGCCGTCCGTGTCTTGGGCACGCGACGTCCTGGAGATGGGGCTCAGTCGCAAACTGGGCCCTGAACTGGAGAAACCGGCCGGCCTCCGTACGGGGCTACGCTTTATTCCAGTCGCCAAGTGAGTACACTCACCCTTCTTTGTCTTTCATAATTGCTTGAATTATTTTTGCTTATACGATTGATGCACAGGACCGGAGTGAAGAGAATGGGCCACCCGACCGTGGCTAAGGTGCCACCGGTCGTTAGCGAGGAGGATCCTTCCCGCAAGAGGAAGGCGGACGAGGTCGTCGTCTCTGCGGATGGCAGCAAGAAGGCCAAGGGTGACGATGTCGTCACTATTTCTGACGTCACGGCGGTCGCGCCAGCCGGACCCGTAACGGAGGCAGCCGCGTCTACGAAGGAGGGCGCTCCCTTGCCTGGAACGGCCGAGCCGACCTCCTTTGGAGCGGGTGCCTCTATCGCCACCTTCCCGCGCTTCATGACCAAAGCGTTCGCGGCAAGTGGAACTTCGCCCTCGAGCCACGCTCCTGGGACTGCTGATGCTGAAGTCGACCAACGTCGTGGGTACACGCAGGCTCTCCTCGCGTCCGTGGACGCGATACAACTCCACGACATGCTTGGCGCAGCCATCCAGGTACCTCCAGTCCCCGAGGATCAGGTCGGTGCTTTGCAGCGGCCTAATTCTTTTAATGTCTTATCTTTATTTTTCGTATCCAGTCCCCGAGTGCGCACGCGCTGAATTTCAGCGGGTGGGCACTTAGGAATTTCTTTGTGTACCAGTCCCCGAGTGTGCACTCGCTGAATTTCAGCGGGTGGGCACTTAGGAATTTTTTGATGGCCAGTCCCTGAGTGCGCACTCGCTGAATTTCAGCAGGTGGGCACTTAGGAATTTTTTGATTGCCAGTCCCCGAGTGCGCACTCGCTGAATTTCAGCGGGTGGGCACTTAATAATCTTTTTTTTTATTAACCTTTTTGGTGATATGCAGGGTCTACAGCTTGAGTCGGCTGACCGATTGGCCGCGAAGCAGCGCGTGGAGAAGGAGCTAGCCATCGTCCAGGAGGCGAACAAAGGGCTTCAGGCTGTTGCCGCGAAGGCAGAGGAAGCTCGCTAGGGGCTTGTCCCCGCTGGTGAATTGGTGGCGGCGCAATCGGCTTTGAGTGCGGCTGAACAGCAGGTCGCCAACCTCGAGTGCGAGCTGCAGGAGTCAAAAGAAGAAGCGAGCTCGGCTGACGGGCGAGCCAAGGACGCCATTGCAGCCGCCGAAGAGGATCGCAAAGTGTCGGATGCCCTTGTTGCTGGGCTTCAGGACGACCATACGTCGCTTCAAAGCTTCATCACGGAACTCGCCCGCCCGTTGATTGGTAAGTGCGTCTGCCCCTTCCGGTGGTTGTGCCTTTTGTGGTGTCCGTCGTATTCATTATTGTCTTCTACTAGCAGGTCGCATCATCGATAGCGCTGAAGAGGCAAGCTCGTTCGACGCGCGGCAGTGTGTAAGCATGCTTGTCGACTCGGCAACGTTGTCGGCGACGTGCAGCCGTGCCTATCTCCAAGAGATATCGCCCACGGAAGTGATTCCCAGCGACCTTGTTGAGGTCTGGAGGTATTTGGAGAAGGCGCCCGCGGTCGTTGAGTTCATGACGCGGTCGGCGTTTCGTCGCGGAGCGGCGACGGCGCTTAGTCTTGGACTTTCCCACTTCCCCGAGGACTTCAACATCGACGATGTGACGAGTGGCTACCCATCGTCGACTGGCGCGGTGGAGCTTTCCGAGGTCCTCAAGTTGCAAGATCGCGCCGCCGCATACTCGGAGCGTGTTTGGGCAATGGGCGACCTCCTTCCGTACCAGGAGAAGGTCGTCGTGCCGATCGACCCCGAGCCGCCGCATCGTGATTTCAAGGTCGAGCAACCCTTTCGCGCGGAGATGGCGGGTGAACTGATGACGTATCCGTCGAACCCGTACACGCCGTTCATCCGCAATCGCCGGGGTGTTGGTGAGTCGTCATCAAAGCCTGCAGAGTAGAATAGGTTGCCTTGTGGCGTTAGCAGCAGGTCTGCCATGCGGGCATATGTTGTAACATGAGACAATGCGACATGTAATCGAATGAGACATCATGTCTATTTTGGTATTTGTCATGTGTTTGTGATTGTTGTTTGAACGAGTCCCCGAGCGCGTCCGCCCTTTTGTGGGGTTTACCTCGTATGTGATATGTTTGTTGTTTTTATGTGTTTTGTCATTGTGATCGACTCGCCCGGGCTCGGAGAGCCAGTCGCTAGGCGACTCCCTTGAGTGCTCTGTACTTTTCCGTTTTCCCTTGCGCGAACGAGGTCGGGTGGCCGAGTCCCCGAGCGTGGTACTTGGTTGTTCTAAGCGCGACTCGAGGGTGGTTGAGGACTTAGCGCGTTAGTTCGAGCGCGTCACTCTTGCCTGGCCCGTGGGGTCAGTCGCGTGGCGAGTCCTGGGCATGCTCTCCTACTTGGCGTTTTCCCGGACCGCTCGCGATGAACTGGTCTTGAGTCCACGAGCGTGGTACTTAGCCGTTCGAGTCGCTATGCCAAGGATGCGGAGGACCATGGTCGCTGTAAGAAGCAAAGGCAGTTGTATTGGTTCGTAGAACCAGTCGAGCTCGGAGACTCCAATGGGGCTCCGGGTAGGCGTTTTTCATGGACGATGCAAGACCTGATGTGATTCAGTGCTCTTGCACCGCACTACTTGGCCGTGCCGATCGCTGTACCAAAGGAAGCTGTTATTACGAGTGTGAGTGGCACAAGACATGGAGAGTAGGCGCAATTTTGCGGTAACCGTGTCTTTTTATTTCATAGCGACTAGAGAGTACATGTGTGGGGTTCTAGGAGTAGAACTTCCGTAGGAGGTTTACATTCCATGGTCACTTGACGTCGAGGTCGCCGTCCCCGCGGACGTCGATGAGGTAGTAGGCGTCGTTGCCGAGTACGCGCCCGATGGCGAAAATGGCCCTTCCCACGGAGGGGAGAGCTTGTGCATGCCCTTCTTGTCCTGGATGAGGCGTAACACCAGGTCACCTTCTTGGAAGGTGCGAGTTTTCACCCGCCGGCTGTGGTAGCGGCGGAGTCCCTGCTGGTAGATGGCGGTGCGTGACCGAGCGAGGTCACGTGCTTCGTCGAGTTGGTCGACCCCGTCTTGGCGGGCGAGCTCGTTTGCGGCCTCCGTGTAGTGGACGACCCGCGGCGAGTCGTGCTCGAGGTCGGTGGGCATGACTGCCTCGGTGCCGTAAACCATGAAGAAGGAGGTGAACCCTGTCGACCTGTTGACTGAGGTGCGGATCCCCCAGATGACAGAGGGCAACTCCTCGACCCAGCACCCGGCGGTGCGCTCGAGTGGTACTTGGAGTCGCGGCTTCAGGCCGTGGAGGATGCTTTGGTTGGCCCGTTCTGCCTGACCGTTGGATTCCGGGTGGGCGACCGACGCAAGGTCGAGCCGGATGTGGTGCTCTTCCCAGAATTCAGCCATGGCTCCTTTGGCGAAGTTGGTGCCATTGTCCGTGATGATGCTGTTTGGGAACCCATAGCGATATATGAGCTCGCGTAGGAATTTGGTGGCGGTCTTCCCGTCGCATTTCCGAACTGGCTTGGCCTCCACCCACTTTGTGAATTTGTCGACTGCGACTAGCAGGTGGGTGTAGCCGGAGGGGGCATTCTTGAAGGGGCCCACCATATCCATGCCCCACACAGCGAATGGCCAGGTGATGGGGATTGTTTTGAGCGCTGATCTCGGCACGTGCATCTGGTTGGCGTACTTATGGCACCCGACGCACCGCTGAACAATGTCGGCAGCATCGGCGTGTGTGGTGGGCCAGTAAAAGCCATGTCGCATAGCCTTGGCGACCAGAGAGCGGGCCCTGGCGTGGTGGCCGCAGTCGCCGGAGTGGATATCGTGGAGGATCTTGCATCCTTCGGCGGGTTGGACGCAACGTTGGAACACGCCGTTGACACTGTGCTTGTGGAGCTCGCCGTCGATGATGGTGTAGGACTTGCAGCGGCGAGCGATCATCCGGGCATCCGTCTCGTTTGCCGGCAAGGTGCCGGCTTCCAGGTAGGCGATGTAGGGCTTGGTCCAGTCGTCTGGCTCGTTGACGAGTGCGACCAGGGCTGCCTCTGGTTGGAGCGGGACTCCGATGTCGATCTCCCTCGGGGGAGAGACTGATGGCTTGGTGATCGTGTCGAGGAAGACGCCGTCGGGTGGTGCGAGTCGAGCCGACCCGATGGGAGAGAGTGCGTCGGCCTCCTCGTTCTTCCGCTTGTCGATCCACTCGACGGAGTAGCTTGTGAAGTGTCCGCCCAACTTGTCCACTGCTTGGCGGTACGCCGCCATGGTGGGGGAGACGGCGTCGCAGGTGCCAGCGACTTGCCCTGCGACGAGATCGAAATCGCCGTAGCAGCGTAGGCGGTTGACATTCATCTCCTTGGCCGCTCGCATGCCATGGAGTAAGGCCTCGTACTCAGCCATGTTGTTGGTGCAGGGTGTGAAGTCGAGGCAGAGGACGTAGCGGAGCTTGTCACCCTTTGGCGAAGTTAGCACGATCCCTACGCCTGCGCCGTCCGCGTTCTTGGAACCGTCGAAGTGCAGGCTCCAGTAATGGAGGTATGGCAGCTTCTCTGGCTGCTGGGCCTCTTCCCAGTCGGCGATGAAGTCCGCGAGGGCCTGCGATTTGATCGCTTTTCGCGGCTCGTATTTGATGTTGTGGATGCCGATCTCGACGGCCCACTTGGCGACCCGCCCGGTCGCCTCACGGTTGCGGATGATGTCCTGCAGTGGTGCCGAGGAAACGACCGTGATCGGGTGCTCCTCGAAGTAGTGCGGCAGGCGCCTCTGAGCTCTGAAGACCGCGTATACCAGCTTTTGGTACTGGGGGTACCACTGGCGCAACTCGGTGAGGACCTCGCTGATGTAGTACACCGGTCGCTGCACTGGGCGCTCCTTTCCCTCCTCCGGTCGCTCGACGACCATCACGGCGCTGACGACGCGCTCGGAAGCTGCGACATAAACCAGCATGGGTTCTTTGTCGGCGGGGGCGGCGAGTAGCGGTGCGGCGAGTAGCACCTTTTTGAGATCGCGGAGCGCGTCATCCGCCTCCTTGTCCCACTAGAAGGTGGGGTTCTTGCGCATCAGGCGGTATATGGGCATCGCCTTTTCGCCCAGGCGGGGGATGAAGCGACTGAGAGCCGCTACTCGCACGGCCAGTTTCTGGACGTCACGCAGGCACTCGGGTTTGCCGAGCCGGGCGATCGTGTCGATCTTCGTGGGGTTTGCCTCAATCCCTCGTTTGGAGACGACGTACCCCAGTAGTTGTCTTGCAGGTACACCGAAGGTGCATTTGCCCTGGTTGAGCTTTATCTTGTATTTTCGCAGGTTGGCGAATGTTTCCGCCAGGTCGGCGAGTAGGTCGCCCTGGCGAGCGGACTTTACGACCACGTCGTCGATGTAGACGTGGATGTTGCGGCCAATTTGGCTCGCAAGGCATTCTTGCATGCACCACTGGTAGGTCGCCCCGGCGTTTTTGAGGCCGAAGGTCATGGCGGTGTAGCAGAAGGCTCCGAATGGCGTGATGAACGCCGTCTTCTCCTCGTCTTCAACAGCCATTTTGATCTGGTTGTACCCAGAGTAGGCGTCGAGGAAACATAGCGACTCCGAGCCCGCGGTTGAATCGATTATCTGGTCGATCCGCGGGAGGACGAACTGCTCCTTTGGGCAGGCGCTGTTCAGGTTTGTGTAGTCGATACACATCCTCCAGGTCCCATTCTTCTTCTCGGCCAGGACTGGGTTTGCCAGCCACTTGGAGTATTTGATTGGCCGGATGAATCCTGCAGCGAGTAGACGCTGCGCCTCCTCGGCGATTGCTCGGCGGCGCTCTTCATTGAAGGGCCGCAGCGACTGCTTGACAGGTCGCACTTTGAGGTCGACGTTTAGCTTGTGCTCAGCGAGCTCCTGAGGGACACTGGGCATGTCAGAGGGCTTCCATGCGAAGATGTCCCTGTTCTCACGGAGGAACTCGATGAGCGCGCCTTCCTATGCTAGGCTCATGCCCGTCCTGATCGTCACCGTCTGGCTGGAGTCGCCTCGGACCAGCTCGACGGTGCGGGTGTGCGTCGTGGCCTCAAAGGTTGAGGTGTTTGCGCCCTCTGAGTTGGGCTTCTTAAGTATGGTGGGGTCGTCGTTGTTGACCCCACTCGCGTACTTGGCGAGCTCATCAGCGTGGTTGGTCACCGCCGCGATGACGGCGTCAGCGAGCTCGGCTCCTTTGGCCTCGCACTCGGCGGCCATGTCGGGGTCGCCGTTGATGGTGATGACGCCGCACGGCCCGGGGAGCTTCATCGCGTTGTACGCGTAGTGGGGTGCTGCCATGAACTTAGCGAACGCCTGGCGCCCCAGGACGCAGTGGTAGGGGCTGTCGAAGGGCACCAGCTCGAAGACGATCCGCTCGGTGCGGAAGTTTGCCGGTGTGCCGAAGGTGACTGGAAGCGTGACCTTGCCGATCGGGTACGCCTTCCGACCGGGGACGATGCCGTGGAACGTGGTGTGGGTCGTCTCGATCATCGACTGTGGGAGCCGCAGCCGCCTGAAGGTGTCGAGGTACAGGATGTTGATGGAGCTGCCGCCGTCCATCAATGTCTTGGGGAGCCAGTAGTCGCCAACCTTGGGCTTGACCACCAGGGCGACTCGTCCTGGGTACTCGATGCGTGGCGAGTGTTCTTGGCGGCTCCAGGTGATGGGATGCTCTGACCAGTTGAGGAACTGGGGAACATCCTGAAGGGAATATGCCCTGAGAGGCAATAATAAAGTGTTTATTATGTGTATTCCAAGTATATGATAGATGTTTATTTTGCATGCTATAATTGTATTAATACGGAAACGTTAATACATGTGTGTTTAATAAACAAACATAAAGTTCCTAGTTATGCCTCTCTCATAAACTAGCTCGTTGATTAACAAGATGATCAAGGTTTCCTGATCATGGACATTGGATGTTGTTAATAACGGGATCACAACATTAGTGTAATGGTGTGATGAACATTCATCCGAAGTATAGCATTACGATCAAAGTCATTGAGTTTATATTGCTATAACAACTTACGAAGTGATCCTAATCCTTAGACCATGAGATCATGTCAATCACTAACACCGGAAGAGTTTCTTGATAACATCAAACGTCACACCGTAACAGGGTGATTATAAAGATAGATTCAGAACTAATAAAGTGTTATGTTGAGGCTCATGGATCGAGAGTGGAATTTGTTCATCCCGATGACGGATAGATATACTCTGGGCCCTCTCGGTGATATCACATTGATTAGCTTGCAAGCAAGTGATTTGATCACTAGAATGTTATATCACAGGAACGAGAAAAGAGTGCATGTCGGTAACGAGATCAAACTAGGTATGGAGATACCGATGATCGGATCTCGGACATGTAATATATCGTGAAACAAAGGGATTAAGATACTAGCGTAAAAGGTTCCGACGATCACAAGAAAGTCATCGTTGAATGTGTGGGAGTCAGTATGGGTCTCCAGATCCCGCTTCTGATTATTGATCCGAGAGGGGTCTCGATCATGTCCGCATTATTCACGAACCGTAGGGTGACACACTTAAGATACACCGACATCCAATTGGAGCAAATGTTTCATGCCGAAAGAATGAACAAGCGCAGGAATTTATTTCACTAGATACTGAAACAGGTTTTCGGGTGAAATTGCATAAAGTGGTTATGCATTTGAAATAGAATTCTAGCAAGGGGTTATTTGTGAATGTTTGTCATTAAAGTAATTGACAAAATTCTGAATAAAATAAAAGAGTTTTATTTAATGAGAGTTTGCATTAAATTTGGTGGAAATTTAATGGGAATTTGAGTGGACTTTTGAGTGGAGGGAATTTAAAGGAGATTTGTGAGTGGAGTGTCCACCCACATGAAGAGGGGAGGGCAAGGGGGCAGCCCCCATGCGCCGGCCACCCCCTTGGGGTTCCCCCCTCCTCCTATAAAAGGAGCCCCCCTCCTCACTTGTCTCTCACACCTCCTCGTGAAGGATCTCTCTCCCCCTCTAGAATTTATCCCCCATGGTCTCGGACTAGCGAGATACATGTTCCCGGTGGCTATTCGGCAAGAAAGAGTTGTGCTTCCGCTGCATTGAGGGAGCGAGGAGGCGGAGGTTGCTCGGTGCCTCGAACGTGTGTGCGAGCACGGATGCGCTGCTGATTTGCGGCGCTAGGACTTCCTCTCGATCTTGAGATCGGCAAGAGATCATCTACATCAACCACGAGTTGAACTCGTTAAGCTTTGTCGGTCTTCAAGGGTATGTTCTCTACGGATATACATCCGCCCGTTGTTTGTATCTAGTAGATAGATCTTGGTATATAGTTCACATCGTAGGAAAATTTTTGTTTTCTATGCTGCGAACCCTACACATCCACCTGGGCCACCGCGTTGACGGCGACGGCGCGGGCGATGACCTTCTTCTCGAGCTTCGTGTTGAAGCCTGTGAAGGTATGGAGCGAGCCGGCCACTTTGCCGAATTTTCCGCCTTTTGGCGGGTCGTTGTCGGGGTCCTCCCGCGCTCGCCGTGCCTTCTCGATTTCCCTGAGGGTGTGGCAGTCGGCGGTGGTGTGCGTTGCGGGCTTCCCTTCCCTGCTATGAAACGCACATGGTTGGTTAAGGAGAGCCGAGGGGTCGAACCTTGGCTTGGCCTTGTAGTTGCCGCCGTCGCGGCGTTGTCCTCCGTCACGGTGGAAGCTCTTGGGCTCGCGTTTCGCGTGCCCGGCGTTGGCGACGAAGTCGACTCGCCCGTCACTGCGGCGCTTGCCGGTGAGGCGAGTGTTGCTGTAGCGTAGGTCGGACCGTCGTCCGCTGTCGTTGCCGCTCGTGCAGCGTTGACCTCCTGACTCGTCGTCGGTTTCCTGGTTTGGATCTTCCTCCGCGTACCGTTTGGCGATCTCGAGGAGGTCGGGGATGTTGTCGAGTGTGCAAGAGTGTCGCTTGAGCTTGGCGACCAGGGGCTCGTAGAGGCACGAGGTCTTGAAGCAATGGATCGCGGTGTCCGGGTGGATGCCGGCCGTGTTGTACCAGAGTTCTTGCCACCGTTGGACCCAGTTGCGGGTCGACTCGCGGGGTCCCTGGACGCATCGCTCCAGGTCCTCGATAGTGGTGGCGTGGGTGTAGGAGCACTCGAAGTGCCTAACGAAGGCGTCACGCATCTCCTCCCAGGAGTCGATACTGTCCTAGGGGAGGGTGTTGATCCACTGCCTGCACGTACCCTCCATAATCAGGGGGAGCTAACAGGCGGCTAGCAGGTCGGTGTGGCCTGCGATCCCCATCGCCATGAGGTATGTGTCGATCCAGACGGCGGGGTCGTACGAGGAGTCGTACTTTTCTATCTCCTTTGGCGCCTTGAAGTTTGGCGGGTACTTCTCGCCTCGGATCATTGGTCCGAAGCACTTGGGTCCGAGTCGACTGAGCGACCCCATGGGCTCGCCGTTGCGGCGATTGGTTAGGGTATGTCGCAGGTCGTCGGGCTGGCGTGCGCGCCAGCTTTGGTTGTTGATGATGTGGGTGCGGGCGTCAATGGGTTGCCCGTTGGCGGCGACGAAGTTGGTCGCCGGCCTGGGGTCGTTGGTGGAGAGTGCCGCGTTCGCGGGTCAGTGTTGGAGCTGCAGTGGCTCTGGTGGTGGGCAGTTGAGGGTGTTTGCCGCCGCTGGTCGGCCGCTGGAGGCCACTCTGCTTCCCGAGGAACGCGAGTATACTCGACCTTGCGAGTCGGCGCCCGCTCTTTGCTGCTCGACGGCCTTTGCGAGCAGGGCCCTAACGTATTGGATCTGTAGGGCGCCGTCGCCGGTGGCCGTGATGCTGTCGGCTGCTGCTCGGCCTGCCACGAGGTTGTCCATCGGGGTGGAGAACAGTGGGAGGCCATTTGCGTCTCGCTCCCGTGAGGAGACTACTATCCGCGGCTGGTCCCTGGGAGGGGTGCGGTTGGGTGGAGGTGGGGCGCCCATCGCCGTCGATCCTGGCGGGGGCTGGGCGCTTCCTCCTGGTGGCGCGTTCTCGCAGATCGCGCTCTCGGCCACGCGGGCTAGGTCGTTTTCATCGTCGAAGTTCAAGGCGTGCCCCTGAACGGTGGGGTTCAGGCGCGACCTGATCCGCTGCTGGTGGTAGCGCGATAGTTCCTGCGCCGTCACCTGCTCGAGGCGAAATTTTTCGCGCTCGGCTTGCTCCTTGCGCACCGCCTCCGCTAGTTTCAGGCGGAGTTCCTCGACCTCCGTTGCCGTGGCGTTAGGAGGGATAGGGGTGGAGAATGGATCCTCCGGCGGATCGGTGCCGGTCGCCATGTAGGTCGCGGCGTGGCGACCGGTTCTGTCGCGGAGGTCGGAGGAGTTCTCCGACCCGGAGTCGAATTCGAAGATCCCGAGGATGGAGGGGTCCTCGAAGTCTCCCACGTTGGAGACCTGAGTGATGGAGCCCGCGGGTGAAGCCGCGGTGATGGACCCGGCGAGTGACGCCGGGGTCGCCGAGTCGGCGTCGTCGTCGAGGGCCGCGTCTCCTGCGGCCGCTGAGTTTTCGGCCACGTCGCTGTGGGCCGAGTTGTACTCAGAGGCGAGGCGATGGATCGTGCGGACCTGGCTCTCGGAGAGCCGATCGCGTGGCGGCGACTCGCAGATGCGAGCCGAATCCTCCGAGACGACAACGTCGGTGAGGCCGACGAAGAGGCTGATCGTGCCGATCGGCAGGATCACGCTGTGCGTGACGGGCCGTGCCGCCGGGACGTAGCTGCTCGGCAAGATTTGGAGCATCTCGTCGATCGCTATCATGCGGTCGGTGGCGACCGTCTCGTTGATGGGCAGATTGGATCTCGCCGCAGAACACCGGCCAGACCGGCCAGGCCCCACGGTGGGCGCCACTGTCGTGGGAATGGTCACCGCAGATGCTGCAATCGGCAGCGAGTAGTAGAAAGAGGGGCAAGGGCGGCCAGCCATCTACGGTGCGAGATGAGGGCGAAGACACAGGGTTTTACCCAGGTTCGGCCGCCCGGAGGGTAAAGACCTACTCCTGCTAGATTGTATTATGGAGGTGGTACAATGGGCGAGCTCGACGGCTAGGCGGCGAGTCGCTTGGGTGTCTGATGGAACGTATCTCTACTCGCCCTATAGGGAGGTTTATATAGGCTCACCTCCCCTAGGGTTTACATATCTCAACCGATTCAGTTAAAGCTTCGGTACTCGTTTAACCTAATCCGACTGGGCCCATCTACTCGCCTGGGCCTTTAGCTTCCAGTCGCTTGGTTCCTTGCTGGGCTTCAATCCAGTCGCCGTCTTGCAGGCCCACTCGCCAGTTCTTGGGCCAGTCGGAAACGTCCTACTGGGTATACCCCGGTAGGCATATACCCATCAATGGTTCACTTCTTGATCTTGCAAATATCACACTCTTCTAACTTCACTACAATTCAATCAATCAAACACAAATTCAACTAGCATTCAAACAATTTACCACACATAAAATAACAAGAAGAAGGTCATGCATGCAAGCATGCAAAAGATAGTTTTATTTGAAAAAGTGGTTTCTACTAGGCTCTAAACATTTTAAAGCTCAAAGTGGTCATTTACTAAAGTGGTAAAACCATTTGCAAAAGGTTTTATCTCATAAATAAAATAATATGCTAAGGTGATATTTTATGTAGTTGAAAATATCTTTTAGCAAAGTAATGACTTTATATGGCTCATAAAATATGTTCTTAATCTCAAAACTTGGTGTTTTAGGGTCAGAAGGTTTGAATCAAATAATTTCCCAAAGGTTTCACTCAAAAATCATTTCTAAACCATAAACAATATTTTTATTTGACTAGAAATGAGCTAATTCAAATATTTATCTCTTAACTTCACAAAATACATTTTTAAATCCATAGGTTGGTTCCTATGGTCAGTAGGTTCAAAACAAACCAATTAGCAAAGATTTCATCTTAAAAATAATCGTAGAACAATTTTTATATTCAAATTATGCCTACACATGATTCTGCAATTTCAACCAATTTTACAGAAGCAAAACATTAAACAAAGTGCATGGTTTCAAAGTACTTGTTATGCTGAATCGATTGATATAAAATTTGCAAAATTTGTACATGTAGAACTAAAGTTATGAATTTTACAAGTTTGCAATTCTAATAGAACAATTTCTGTTTTTAAATCGAAACCAGTGCCACGCGTCATAATACTACTGGTCCATACCGCTTCGGGTGGATCGAGCAACACTGACCGTTAGATCTAACTAACAATGCACAAAACAGATTGAGCGTACCGGTTCGTTTTAAGTCAATCTATCGCGTCCACTGGATCACAATCTAACGGCTCAGAGTGCTATGACCAAGTTCTGGCGGCGTTGCGACGGTGGGCGGCGGCGGCGCGCTCGGGAAGGAGGTTTCTGGCGAAGCTAGGAAGCATAGGAGAGGGAGGAGACCATTATCGAACTCGCCGTGACGTGCTGAAGCTCTAAGTGGTTGAAGTGGACGAAGGGGAGCTCGGAGCTGCTGGCAATTCCTTGCCGGAGTCGTCGTTGGCGTCTGGCACGCTCTGGTGTCGTCGGAGGCGACGCTACGGTGCGCGCTGACACGAAATAAGGTGGCTGTTAGATTCGCACAACACCGGGGATCACACGCGTGTCAACGAGAGTGAAGGGGATGGACGGAGGCTACCTGGGGAGTTCGTCGGAGAAGAGACAGACGGCGGCGCTGCTGGTTGTCGTTGTTGCCGATGCTAGCGGACGCGCGCGGGTGAGTGGAGGTTACTGGGAGATGCGCCAGGAGGTAGGGAGCAAGCCTGCGTGCACTGGGAGGCGAGGCGCGGCGAGGTGTGGCCGGAATCGGTGCTGAGGCTCGTCGGAGACAGTGATGCTCGAGCTCGAAATTGGAGCAGCCCGGTGGCAGGGAGGAGATGCTGCTTGGGGGGAAAGAAGGAGGGAGCGTGGGCGATTAAGTACAGCGTAGTCACATGGGGAGTGATGGCCAAAATAACGCGAATTGATCGCCGCAATCAAGTGCAGCAACGGCGAGGGGGACGTGGTCGCGAGGTTGATGACGCTGCGCTGGCGGTGGGGCCGTGCTGTCTGTGAGGGAGAGAGAGGGGAGATGGGGTCCAGTCGTCAACGTCTGTGTGGGTGAGTTTCTCAGTAAGAAGAGAACGGTTAGGGGGTGAGAGGGAGTGGGCTGCTGGGCCAGATGGGCTTGGCTGTTTTGATTCATTTTTTTCTACTGATTGCTTTTTCTTTTTCTGTTTTTAATTTCTGTTTTGATTTCATTTCAAACAATTCAAACACCAAATCAAATCTAACCACCACCAAACATTCCAAAGTCCAAAATAAAATAATTTTTATTCTTTTAGGATATATTAATATTAAAATAAAAAGACCTTAGTCTTTAATTCAAATAGGTTTTAATTTATTTTTAAAACTCTATTTGAAATCCAAATAACACCAAAACCTTTTCAGTAGGTTTTATTTGAAAAACAAAACACTTGGAAATCTTATTTTAAAATACTTTAACAAGTTTCAATGTTTATTTAAAATGGAAAAGCCTTTACTTAACAAAATTGGATATTAATAAATCCTCATGATTTTATTTTAATAAACCTTTACTATTTTTATCAAACAAAATATTTTATTTTAAAAGCTTGGCCTAGATTAATTTGGCTCTTTAAAATAACCCTTATTTATAATTCTACCTTTTCTTTTGAAAACCAAATCTTTTTATTAAAAGATCCAGAAATAGTGATTCCAATTATTAAACTTTCTTTATTAATTGTTTATCTTTTTAAATCCCTTTAGGATCTTATTTGATCAAAATAGGTTTTGATGTTTCCAATTGGAATAAAAAAGTTTCTTCTCACCTTAAAAATTAACAATTATTTAATTTATTTATTTTTCACATTTCAAAATTTGTAAAATTTTGGGATGTGACAATGGCTTTATGCAAAACAACTCCACCAGCCATAAGTATTATGGAGTACACTTGTACTCACCCTTGCTTTGTTGATACTTTTGCAGCAGAGTAAGTGTTACAATAGAAGATGTGTTCTTTACGGCATCGACATCGACGAGTAGCTTGGGGTTCCCGGCTGGCAGCCTGGAATCTATGGAATGGGACATCATCATTATGCTTTAGGCCTCTTAGGCCATTTGTTAAGTTTGCTATACTTAATAGCATAATTTTCCTTCCGTTGTTTGATGTTTGTGGTCAGTGACCTCTGCTTGTAATATTTTTGGTTCTTCGCTTAGTTATGAGCTTGCTGTAATAATTTTTGTGTCGTAGGGTCACTGATATGTTACCGATTCTTCACTGGATATTCTTGAGATCAAGGTTAAGCTTATTTCAGACGAAGGTCTGGGATTTTTTTACCCCTGGTCCCGGGGGTGTCACAGCCAGTTGCCTGTTTTCTTCTGTTTTTTGGTTCCAGAAAAGGCAGAAAATCAAAATTCTCGGAATTGGACGGGACAAAAGCCAAAGTCAATATTTTACCGTGGGGAACACGGAGCCAGAGTACGAGATGGAGGGGAGCGACCAGGAGGCCACACCCCTCGCCACGCGGCTGGGCCTAGCCCGCCCCTGGCTGGGTGCGGCCGCCCTGGCTGCCCCCTGCCTCGCCTCTTTGCCTATAAGAAGCCCCTGATACCAAAACCCTAATTACCCGATCAATATTACACAAAATAGTCTGTAGCCGCCGCCACCATCGTCCCTAATCGGGGGGATCTGAAGCTCTTCATGGCACCTTGCCGGAGGGGAGATCATCCCGGAGGCCTTCTTCTTCATCATGTCAGCCTCCAGTATGAAGTGTGAGTAGTTCCACCTTGGACTACGGGTCCATGTAGTAGCTAGATGGTTGTATCTTGTCATTTGTGCTACCATGTTTAGATCTTGTGAGCTCCGTTCAGGATCAATATCATCTATTTGTAATCATGCATGTTGTGTTTGCGGGGATCCGATGGATATTGAGATTACTATGTCAGATTGATTAATGGTTTTGTCTTATTGATTCTATCATATCTGTGTTGTTTGTGATCTTACATGCTCTCCGTTTCTAGTACCTATCTTGGCCAAGTAGATGCTAGTGACTCCAAGAGGGGGTATTTATGCTCGATAGTGGGTTCATGCCTCTATTTAATCTAAGGGAAGTGATAGAAATTTCTAAGGTTGTAGATGTGCTGTTGCCACTAGGGAGAAAACAACACTCTCTTGTTCATGGAACAAGTGGATTATTTACCTTACCCACTTTGCTTAAAGTAGTTATCTGTTGCTTGCAACTTAATACTGGAGGGGGTTCGTATAATAACCTGAAGGTGGATTACTAGTCATAGATGCAGTTGGATGGTGGTCTATGTATCTTGTTGTATTGCCCAATCGAATCTCATAGGATCATGAGTGTCTAGTATTGCATTTTTATGCCTTGCTTAGTCCTGCCAATTGCCCTGCTATAATTTGTTTACCCGGCATGCCATGTTTGTTTATCTTAAGGAGAACACCTCTAGTGAACTATGAACCCCGGTCCAATATTTACCATTGATACATCTTCCACTGTTACTGTTTACTTTCTGCAAACCACTATTACCTTCCACACCATACAGTCAACCCTTTGTTTTTAGCAAACCGGTGAGATTGGAAACCTTACTATTTGTTGGGGGAAAGTCTTGAGTTTGTGTTGTGCAGGTTTCCAAGTTGCTAGCAACACCTTTGAGTCATTTCCTTCCTCCCACCGGTTCGATAACCTTGGTTTCTTACTGAGGGAAAACTTGTTGATGTGCTCATCACACCTTACACTTGGGGTCTCCCAACGAAGATCTACAGTGATATGGGCACATCAAAGACTTTTCTGGCGCCGTTGCCATGGAGGCTAAGGACGGCTTCACAAGGGGAGTCCTTCACAACCTTTGCACTTGAGGCTAAGGAGCACTTTTGTTCTTTTCATTGCATTAGGTGGATCGGTTTGAGTTCTCTTTGGAGGATTTGGTTGGTGAAATCAAGAAGTTTGTTCCTCTTGGGTTCTTGGAACCCTAGACGGTGTGTGGCCTTTGTGGTGTGTTCTTGGGGCCTCCAATTAAGTTGTGGAGCTATGTTCAAGTTAGTGTCCTTGGTGGTGATTATTGGGATCCTCCAACTAAGTTATGGAGATTGCCCCAATCTTGTACGGGTTTTGTGACCTCCCTCAAGTGTCCCATAGTGGATCGGGTGCTTGCCGTGCGATAGGTGCTCGGAAGAATAGGGTGAGGCCTCTTGTGGTGTTGGTGGTCTTAGTACCTCCTACCCCTCCAATGAGACATACTTCCTTGTAGGAAGGAACTCGGTAAACTATCGGCGTCCCCGTGTGCCTCGGTTATCTCTACACCCGAGCTCTTTACTTATGCACTTTACATTGTGATAGCCTTCGTGCTTGAAGTAATCTATCTTGCTATCACTTTGTTGATTGTCTTTCTTAGCATAAGTTTTTTGTGCATATAGGTGAACCTTCGTATATATAGGCTTTGTGCTTGACAAAAGAAAACTTTAGTTTTATTTTGGCTTTGTTAAGCCCATCTTTTAAAAGTTTTTAACCGCCTATTCACCCCCCTCTAGGAGGCACATGTGATCTTTCAATTGGTACCAGAGGAAGGTCTCTCACTTTTAGGCTTCACCGCCTTGAGAGTAACGATGTCGACTAGGGGAGTAGTGCACGATTCCTTTGATATATTCGATGGCACAAATTATGATGATTGGAAATCTCGCATGCTTGATTATTTTCAGGACATGCACCCATCCATTGAGGGAATTCTATATATGAGTTTTTCTTCTCCTATGGATCCCCAAAATGAATCTTTAGAGGAGAAGATGAACTCTTATATAGATGTTCAAGCTACTAAAGTGCTTTTACTTGTTGTGAGAAATGTAGTTATTTCTTCAATCATGCCTTATCAGAGTGCTCATGAGATATGGACCAAGCTTCAAGATAAATATAGGGAGTCCAACAATTTTGAGGATGATTGTTTTCCCTCCACCTCTGGCCGTGATGAGTGCCCATCTTCTACCACTTCACCAACGTGTGATTTTTCATAAGGTAATGATATGGTGAGTGGTGATATAAATTGTTATATGGATAGTAAGCTTACTATTAGTAATACTTCATCTCTATATAGTTGCAATGGTCTATCGTTGGACTCTAACACTTCTAGAACCCAAAACTCCTTATATGCTTGTGTTGGTAGTCCTTGCATATCTTGTAGAAATGGCTTGAACAAATCTTTTGATGATATGCTGGTGTTGTCTTGTTGCCATGATAAAAATGCATATATTTCCTCTAGTGCTTGTGTTGCTAACCATGTAGAGGAAACCGAAGATTCTAGGGGCCAAGACAAGGTCTTGAATAGAGGTACAAGTGCAATCTCATCATCACCTTCTTCTGGTTCTCAAATATGCCTTATAAAGGTAACCTCTTTGGATCCCATTGTTTCCCATGATGATGTTGTTGATGATGATGAGGTTGAGGATGATAATTATGATGCTCATCTAGTTGGTTATGATATTGCCTCTATTCAAGAGATGGGAGAGATTGTATTTCCCGCTCTTCATAGAAATAAAATTGCTTCCTCCAAATTTGTAAAAAATTTGACTTGTGCTATTAAAGGCAATAAACTTATTGAGGAGCAAGAAAATATTATGTCTCAAAAATATGAACATGAGCGTGAGTATGCTAACGAGATTGCTTATCTAAAAGGCTCCCTTGAAGAAGAATAAACCACCAAAGAATATCTTGAGGAGACTTTTTGTGAGGGTCCCAACCTTTAAATAAGGTAGAGTCCCCTGTGTTTACAATGCTAGTCCCTGGATCAATAGCTAGCATCCACAGTTAAGATGTAATATCAATAAACAAAGGTCATAATATAACTTTATAACCAGGAATAACATAATTTTATTACATCTTACATAGCTCATTTGGCTATTACACTACATTGCAGCGGAATATCTATAAACACGGGGTCCTTCATCTTCAAAGTGCCACAGGCAGGCATGTTGGTTGTAGACTTTGTAATCCTAATCAATCAATCTTCACTAAATCAATCAAACCTGCAACATTACAAGTTACGGCCACAAGGGTCAATACATTTGAATTGTATTGGCAAGTTTCACTACTATATTGTATATAAGTGGATCCTATCATTACATGCATTTTTGGCTAAGTAGGGTTTTAAGGCTCATTTGCAGAAAGCAATACTTTATCCTATCTTTTCAAAATGGTTTTGTTCCTTTGTCAAATATTTTCTGAACTCCTTGGAATCCACCAAGTGTCTTTGTCAAAATCTCTTGAGATCCTTGGTACCCCCAAGTACTTAAAGTTTTTATCAAATCTCTTGAGCTCCTTGGTAACCCCAAGTGCTACAAGTTTTTATCAAAGTCTCTTGAACTCCTTGGTAGCCCCAAGTGCATCAAGCCTTTTGTTGTCAAAGTTTTTCTTTTAGAAATTGGAATGTCGAGATTTCCCATAGTTTCAAGCTTTAGTTGCTCAGTATTGTCCATAACCGTGGACACGGCTAAGTACTTAGATTTTATTTTCTTCTGCAGAAGTTGTACACTTTACCCACACGTCACAATCCCATCTTGTTGCCACCAGTGGCCACTGGATTGGTACTCACCAAGATGGAGTACTGGCAGATTGAGAATGTGACGAAGTCTTTCCAGAGGGTCCTCCCATACACCATTGCTAGCTTGTCTTCAGTACCCATGTAGGATTCCAGGTCCTCATTTTCAGTAACCTGAAGACAATGCATGGGTCTTCCCAATGTAGTTGACTAAGCCAGAGCCATATGTAGAAGGTGGTTGTACACGAAAGCCACAATTGGAGAAACATGTTCAATCTCTAAGTTTCCTGGGTGGTTTTCCTTTGGAGGACAACACAAAGAGATTGCCATAGACATGGTTCCTTTTGTTGCCACCTTCTCCAAAACTCAAAGTATCCTTGTCCACCCAGGTGGTTCATTGAGTCCTTGTTTTATTATATAAAACATAAGTCTTTTCTCAATCTCATAAAATCTCAACATGTATCCCTTTTCAAAACATAGCATGGCTAAGCATGTAACAACTACATTGTTTTCACTAAGGAATGTATAGGGTATCCTATTAGGATTTAGCATAGCATAAGTATAGAAATTCTTTTCATGCATGTTTCAAAATCCACTAAGTATAATAAAAATAGTAGGACTTTAGATGATAGTGTCACTTGCCTTTTTGGTAGGGAATGATGGTTCACTTTTTGATCTTGCTAGTTTCACACTTTTCTAACTTCACTACAAGTCAATCAAGCAAACACAATATCAACTAGCATTCTAACCAATAATCAATCAAACAATTCACACACATAAAACAAGAGAAACTAGGTCATGCATGCAAGCATGCAAAGATAGGTTTATTTGCAAAGGTGGTCTCCACTAGGCTTCTAAACTTTTGTAAGGTTCAAAGTGGTCATTTTCCAAAGTGGCAAAGTCAATTGCAAAAGATTTTGTCTATAAACCATTTTTAAATCCTTTCATTATTTTATGTGGTGGAAAATGTTTTTATCAAATCAAAAACTTTATGTCTTTCACAAAATAAGTTGCTAATTCACAAAAATTGGTGTTTTGGGTCAGTAGGTTTGATCTAAATCATTTTCCCAAGGTTTTTACTTCAAACAATTTTCATATCAAAACAATATTTTTAATTTGATTAGAAATAGGCTAAATCAAGTTTTTATTCCTAAACTTCACAAAATCCATTTTTAAATCCATGGGTTGGTTCCTAGGGTCATTAAGTTCACAACAAACTAATTTGCAAAGGTTTCAAACCTAAAAACATTTTTGGAATGATTTTTCTAACCTAAGCAAGCATACAAATGTTTCTGTAAAAACAAACATTTTAACAGAGGCTTTTTACTAAACAAGTTGCATGGTTGGCTAGGGCTTGTTCCACTGATTCCAGTGATATAAAGTTTGAAATTTTTGGACGTGTGGATCAAAAGTTACAAGGGTTTCAAATCTGCAAACAAATCTGATTTCAAATTCTATTTCTAAATCGTCTGGTGCCACGCGTCGCTTTCCTATTCGCTGGTACCGGTTCGGGTGGATCGGCTGATGCGATGCGTTGGATCTAACTTAGATGAACGGATCAGATGGGCGCATACCCCTTCGTCTTGTTCTAATCGTAGCCACCAGATTTAAATCTAACGGCCATAGATGGTTGGCCAAAAGCTGGCGGCGCTGCGCGGCGGCAGACGGCGGCGACGGTTAGGCGGTGGGCTAGCGGAGGTTCTAGGAAGCAAGGAGGGAAGGGGAGGTGCCCACCGGGTTCAGGAGGTCACGGTGAAGCTCAAGGCGGTGTTGGTCTGGCGAGGGGCGCTCTGGTTCTAGCAGGATTGCTCGCCGGGGTGGAGAACAGCGTCGGGCGGTTCTGTTCGTGGTCGGGGTCGACGTTGCAGATCACCCTAAGGCAAGACAGGAGCATGGTCAGATGCAGTAGAGTGAGGCGAGTGTGGGAGTATCATTTAGGAGTGCTGGGGCGAATGGAGTTTACCGGTAGGGTTCGCCGGAGTAGGAAGCAGAAGCGGCGGTGCTAGGAAGTTGTCGAAGTCGACACTCTGGGGCGCCCGTGGTTGAACGGAGGGCACAGACAGGTGCGCCTGGGAGTGGGGAGTATGTGTGCTTGGTCGGGGAGGCAAGGCGGTGGCTGGGCTCACCAGAATTTGCTGGGGACGGTGGTCGGAGCAATGGCGGTGTTGCTTCGATTCAGGGCAGCCTAGGGGCTCTCGTGCTGCGGTGTTTGAGGGGAACGGAGGAGAAGGTGCAGGCAATTAAAAGGACGTGGTCGCAGGGGAAGTAATGGCCGTGGTTAACGCGAATTGATTGCCGGCGTTAAGTCCAGGAAACGGCAGGCGTCGTCTGCGCGAGGAAGAAGGAGGTGAGCTGGCTGCGTGGGTCCTCTTCGTCAGCGAAGGAGAGAGGCATGGAGAGGGGTCCACCAGTCATTGTCTGCGCGGGTTAGAAACTGAGTGCGAAACGTTTTCCTTCGGGAGGGAGAGAGTGGGCTGTTGGTCCTATTGGGTTGGGTCCGGTCTGTTTCCATTTTTTTTCTGAATGATTTTTCCTTTTCTGATTCTATTTTTGTGTTTTGAAATTCAAACAACAATCAAACATTCAAAACCATTCAAACATTCACCAAACATTGTAATTGAATTTGGTTCTATTTAACAACATAAACCAATTCCCAAAATAAAATAATATTTTTATTTTAGGGTCCATTATTAATTAAATAAATAGACCTTGTTTATTAAATCAAAAATAGAATTTGTTTTATTCAAAACTCTATTTGAAATTTAATTATTTTCAAAACCAAATCAGTAGGTTTTAGTTGGAATTAAAGAATACTTGGGAAACTTGTTTAAAACAAATAAATAAGTTTTTGATGTTTAATTAAAATAGTAAAACTTTTATTTTCAATAAAATTGGATATTAAATCCTTATTATTTTTATTTAAATCAACCTTTTACTATTTTTCTCAAATGGAAATATTTTATTTCAAAGGCTTGGCCAAAGTTTTAATTTTGGCTATTAAAATAATCCTTATTTGAATTTCTTCCTTTTCATTTTAAAATCAAATCTTTTATTGAAAGATTGAAAATAGTAGTTCCAGATATTTTTATTTTTCCTTTATTAAATGCTTATCTTTTTTTTAAATCCCTTTAGGATTTTATTTGTTCAAAATAAGTTTGAAGGTTTCCATTTGATCTCAAAAGGTTTCTTCTCACCCTGAAAATCAAAAAAGTTTTATTTTATTCATTTATTTTTCACATTACAAGATTTGGAAAATCTTGGGATGTGACAGGCTACCACCCTTAAAATAAATCTCGTCCCGAGATTTGGGAAAGCTAGGGTTACAAGTAGGCTCAAAACATCTAGGGTACTACCACCCTTAAAAATTTTCCAACTACATTACATATTGGCCTTCTTGGGATCCTAGGGAAACTCCTTTGGGCAAACATTTGCATAGTGTCCTTTGTTTCCACTCTTGACTCATGGTCCAAGGTTGAGATCCTTCATAGGCTTGTTTAACTTGTTCTTCATCTTTTCTGGACAATTGCTTGCATAATGTCCTGGTTGTTTGCAATTGAAACAGTTGATATCTTTGAGTTCTTTACGTGTGGACAAGTTGCTACATAATGGACTAGCTCTTTGCAGTTGTTGCACCACACTTGGCCAATTTCCTTATGCTTCTGGTTCTCTGGGCATTCACTGGAATAGTGTCCCATTTCCTTACATTTATGACATTGCACATGGCTTTTGTCCTTCTTTTGCTTTTTGGGTTTCTCCAAAGCTAGAAGTGCATCCAGTTCATGTTGTTCATATGTTATCTGGTAGGTAGGAATGTCTACATGTTTCTTGGACCTTCTATTGCTCTTTGGATAATTCATATGCCCTTTCTTTGGTCCTTTGAATTGGGTTGTTTTGTTTGGAGGTATAAGTGGACCTTTTCCTTTGTCATCAACCTTCTTGGTAGATTTGGATTCTTCTTGATGGTTTGCAATCATTTGTTGCACTCCACCTTGTTTCCTTTGTTCAACAATGGAATAGATGGGGCATTGGATAGGTACATGATTGTTTCCTTCACATAGGTAGCAAGTAGCTTGAGAGGAGGGACATTGTCCTACTGGATGTTTCTCTTCACAGTTGGGGCATTGATCTCCATGCTCCTTGGAAGTATGATCCTTGTCTCCACAAATAATGCAAGCTGGTGCTCCATCTAGAATAACATTTCTGTCATCCTTGTTGTCACAAACTCTTTTGGAATAGTCGTTAAGAGTGAGATCATCAAACTCACTAAGTCACATGATCAACTTAAAGCTTCATATTCAAAAGATCTCGCCAAATTGACCTCCCCTCTTGCTATTAATAATGATTCTTGTGCTACTAACTCTATTTCTTGTGAAGCATATATTTTGAAGGATAATGTTGAGCTAAAGTCTCAACTTGCTTTGCTAACTAGCAACTATGGGAAGTTGGAAGAAAGTCATGTTAATCTTTCAAGCTCGCATGAGGATCTTCTAGTCTCCTATGGTAGGCTAAAGTTGGATCATGAGGCTATTTTGTCAAAGGTACATCTAACGGGCCTCATGTGGACATTAGAACTACTTCTACTCCAAATGTCATATTGCCATGTGCTAGTCATTATAATTCATCCACTCATGTCATTGCTACATCATATGATGAATTACATTTTGTGCCTTGTTGCTCTAACAATGTAGCATCTACTTCCTCTAGTATTGTTCTTCACACTAACCATGTAGAGGAAATCAAAAAGCTCAAGTCTCAAGTCACTTCCTTGATGAATGACTTGAAAAAGGGTCATAAAGGGAAGGCCACACTCAAACACATCTTGAGTGTGCAAAAATCCCCCCCAATGATAAGAGTGGACTTGGATTCAACTCCAATGTCAAGAACAAGTCCACTATCGAGTTGAATCACAAGGGAAACAAGAAGAATGTCCAAGATAAAGTCAAGAATCCGGCCAACATTGTTTGATTAAAGTGCAAGTAAGAAGGGCATCATGTTAAGTCTTGCCCATTAAAGAAGAAGCCCCTTAGCAAGAAGCAACAATGGAAGTGGTCTCAAGCTCTACCTCTTGTTATAGATGGGACTCCTCCCAAGAAGACACATGCTCTTCCTCAAGTTGTTGCATCATCCAAAAATAAATATGGCAAGATAAAAACTTGTTACCTTTGCCGCGAGAAAGGGCACATTGCTTCCTCATGCACCATTGGTAACTCCTCATCCAGCCCTATCATTATTGATGATGCTTATTCTCTTCATAAGGATGAGGTTGGCAATGTGTTTGCCAAATTTGTTGGTGCTTAATGTGGGTTCAAGAAAAGAACCATTTGGGTTGCCAAGCCTATTGTGACTAACTTCTTAGGACCCAACTTGTTTGGGGACCAACAAGACAAAACTTGATCAATAGTTGTTGTTGGAGAGCATTGGAGACTTGGCTACATCATGAATAATTGAGGGATCTTCATCTATTATATTTGTCAAGCCAAGTCATGTGGATTATATTGCCTCTATAATTTTTCCAATGTTCCTCCTTGCGGTAACATATGCTTAACTCATTATATTGAAAGTTGCTCGCCCCATTGTGCATTGATACGCCCAATTTGCATCACCATTCTATATCATAATTTACCTCTATTCATTGATATATGTCTTATTATGAGGTATTACTTATGTCTTTTCACCTATTTATGCATGTAGGATGATTCTTGGAGGATGAACTATCGGAGTCTGGATTCTGCTGGAAAAAGAGGGGTTTTGATGCAATTTCGCGAAGATAAAAAAAATACCAAAAAAATATGGGAAAAATATATTTTTCCAAAAGATAGAGGAAGCCAGAAGGGGAGGCGAAGAAGGGCCACAGGGGCCCCACACCCCCTAGGCGTGGGTCCCCCTAGGCCGCGCCTAGGGCAGGTGTGGCCCACCTGCCCGGCTCCCGACTCCGCCCTCTCGCCTATATCTTCCCTACGAAACCCTAACATCAGGGGAGCGACCACATATAGATTTCCGTTGCCTCTGCAGGGCAGAAAACATCGAGAGAGAAAGATATCTCTGGCAGACAGATTTATGCCGGGGGAATTCCTTCCCGGGGAGGGGAGATCTTCACCATCAACACCATCATCAAGCTAGGCTTCATCGGGATCATCATCATCATCATCATCCACACCATCATCTCCATCGACACATCATCATTACTCCGTCCCATTGTAACAATTGTGTTGGATATTGCATTAGTTCATTAGGGGAAACCTTCCCGGTGTTGATTACTATTGAGTGGAACCATTGGATTATTGTTTATGTTCAGATTCTTATTCATTACCATATCATCTTTGATCTTGATCCATATGATGTCTTGTGAGTAGTTCGTTTAGTTCTTGAGGACATGGGAGAAGCCATGTTGTTAGTAGTGGATTTGTGTTGAGTTATTATTTAATGGTTTTGTATTTAAGTTGTGGTGCTATTCTTCTAGTGGAGTCATGTGAACATCGACTACATGATACTTCACCATTTATGGGCCTAGGGGGATGCATTGTGTATTTGGCTACTAATTGTGGGGTTGCCGAAGTGATAGAAACTTGAACCACCGTTAGGACACCTTTGCACAAGGGAGCGTAGGATCTCAGAGTTTAAGGCTATGTTTAGATTTATATCTTAATTACTTTTCTGTAGTTACGGATGTTTGCAGGGGGTTTAATCACAAGTATGTATTAGTCCAAGTAAGCTCGGTATGTTAGCACAGGTTCACCCACACAACCTTACAAACACCAGAGAAGAGTACTCAGCTATTTGAAGCAAAAGCACTTGACAGAATTCCCATGTGTCCTCGAGAACATTTGGTCCTTATAAGTATTTCCACCGGCTTGTCCTCTGCTAAGAAAGTATTGGGCCACTTGCTCCGTTTGTTCATTGTCTTTATTACTTGCTCTTTGTTTTGTTGCCTTATAAAAAACCACTAAAAATCCGTTTGCTAAGTATTCATAGGGATTTCCTGCTCCATACCACTATTCAGCACCTTCTGCTCCTCGTTGGGATCGACACTCCTATTTATCGAAAGTACTGAGATACACCCCCTATACTTGTGGGTCATCAAGACTATTTTCTGGCGTCGTTGTCGGGGAGTGAAGCTCTTTTGAATAGTGGAACTGGTAAGGGAAACTTTTACTGTGAGTATTTCTTTTTGTTTCTGTTCGTTGCTTTGTTTCCAATATGGATAACCCACTTGGTTTTCTATTTGGGAAAACTACTACCACTACTAGGGTAGTAGATGAACCACCACCTATTGAGATAGATCCTTTTAAGACACCTACAAGTATTGTTGATCGTGTTATGGATAATTATTATTTAGGGGATGGAACTGTCCATCCTGGTGATCATTTGCTTTTTATCCATGAATTATGCGGGTTATTTAAGTGTGCAGGTATCACAACTGAACAGGTGAAGAAGAAGTTACTCTCCATATCCTTGAAAGGGAGAGCTGAAGAATGGTATAAGCTGCCGAAGAATGGACAATCCATGGAATGGGAGGAGATGGCATCTCTCTTTTATTCTAAATTTTATCCTCCCTGTGAGATTCATAAGGATAGAAATATGATATATAATTTTTGGCCTCGTTTTGGAGAGAGTACAGCTCAATCTTGGGGGAGATTGAAGTTACTAATGCTTAAATGTCCTATTCATGAACTCCCTAACAATATTATTATCAATAACTTTTATGATAGGCTTTCTCTTCATGATAAAGATTTACTAGATGCTTCTTGTGCTGGATCATTCACACATATGAAGGAATAAGCTAAATGTGATCTACTAGACCGTATTCAAGAGAACACTGAAGCTTGGGAATGACAAAGGAATAAAGTCAGGTATAAACTATGATTATGAATGCATTAAATATTTTATGGGAACTGATGACTTCCGTGATATTAGTAATGATTTTGGTATTGATTCCCAAAGTATTGCCAATTGTTTTAAGGCCTTTTGCTCCTACATAGAAATTCCCAAGAAAAGTGGAATAAGTACCATGCTCCATATAAAGATGTTGTTAGTCATGTTCCTATTAGAAGTACTAAAGTTTGTACTACTAATCATATTATGTCTGAACCTCATGTTGAGAAAGTTCCTTTCCCAGCTAAGATAAAGGAGTATTCTATGATTATTAGTGCAAATAACAAAGGTACAAAGAAAACCATGGAACCTGATAAGCAATTGAATGTTGAACCTCTGGTAGCTACTATGAAAGACCCAGTCACTAGAAATATAGAGGATGATCACATTGTCTTCTGTGAAGACCCTTCTAATATTATCTCTCATCCTAGTAAATATAGAAAAGCTAATGTTCCTGGGCTTTCTTTTAAAATTGGTGATCATTGCTACTATGGCTTATGTGATATTGGTGCTAGTTCTAGTGCTATTCCTTATGAGCTTTACAGGGAAATTATGCATGAGATTGGTCCTTGTGAGCTAGACGACATTGATGTGGTTATTCACCTTGATAATAAGGAAACCATTTGCCCCATTGGTATTGTAAGAGATGTGGAAGTTCTATGTGGTAAGATTAATTATCCTGCTGATTTTCTAGTGCTTAACTCAGCAGCTAGTAAAACTTGTCATATCATTTTTGGTAGACCTTTCTTGAACACTTGTGGAGCTATTATAGATTGTAAGAAGCAAAAAGTTTTAACTAAGTTTGATGGATATTCTTATGAGTTTAACTTTTCCAAATTTGCTAAAGCTCCTTGTGAAAATAGTTTGCATAATAAAGATTTCAGGATGGAACAACTTGCTTATATTGATCCAGTTTATGACCTTGGACCTCTTTTTGGTGACTGTAAGTATTCTTATTCTGAATATAAAGTTGTTGCCAGTGACAGTTATATTGTCAACTTTATTAAAACTTCTACTGAAAGTTATTATGAGAGAGGGAAACATGGTTTTATGCATCTCAATAATTTTAAGTTTCCCCATTTTATGTTGAAAGCTTTGAAGTCGCGTCTATTTTGTCTTCCTGTGCTAGTGGATTTTTGTTTCAACAATTTGTTTTCTCATGATATCCCCATGCATAGGAAGTGTGTTAGACTCAAATGTGTTGGTTATTTGCTTCTTGATGCTCTCTTTCACTTCAAATATTTATCTCCTTTGTGAGCATCTTTAAAAGTTTCAAGCCTAACTTAAAGGCATTAACGAAAAGTGCTTGTTGGGAGATAACCCAAGAGTTTTATCGAGTCTTGGAAGTTATTACTTAAGTAATAACCGATCCTTGTCATTTTTTTGGTTTTTATGTCAAGTTCAACTACTTTTGTGAAGTAGAGGAGTTGTGAAAAGTGGCTGTCCTGGGACAGCCACTTTTTGTGTTGCATTGTAAAAATTAGTGAGGAAGCTCAGTACTTCGGATGGAGCTGCATTTTTCTTTTCTTGTTCTCCAAGTTGTTACCCAACTTTCATTAGTTCTGCACTTTTTTATTTGAGCAACATAAGGTTTTCAAAAAATCAATCTTTACCTGCTGGTCTGTTTTGACAGATTTCTGCCATCATTTGCATTTGCCTCTTATAGAAACTTTTGTTTTGATGGGTTTTCAGTTGAAGTGTGCACCCAAAGATTTATTGTTTTTTCTTACACTAATGTTGTCAGTGAGGTTTGTGTATTGCCTTGTGAATAAAGGAATTTCTAGGAGAAGGAGAAAAGGAATCTGCAGAGTTCGTCTTTGAATGGGTAAAAGTGGTGAAAACAGAAGGTTCGTGAAACCCCAATCTTTTTATATTTATGATGCTTTTAATACATAAGTGAAGTTTCCAGACGGAACAGAGGAGGAAACGGAGTCCGGGGTGGACAAACCCACCCCAGGCACGGGCCCCTGCCTGTTCACGTCTAGAGGGGGTGTGCCACCCCCGAGCTCCGTCTCCGCCTCGTTTTCATACCAGTATGTTCCTTATGCATTGAAACTTCATAATATATAACCCCTGGATCCCCCGAGGTTCGTGCATCATGTTCTCGTCGTGTTTTCGTTTTGATCTGTTTCTGTCAGGAAACCTTCTCAAGTTTAGAGCACCATGGTCTCCGCCAACGACAAAGGCAAGAAGCCCGAGGAAGAACATCCTCAAAACCCCAAGGAGGGGGAGATTTTGGTAGGGTACGAAGAAGACATGGAGGAGGAAGAGCATCCGGACACCCGCGCTACCGTCGCAAGCATTGGAGTGGTGGAAAACCCTACCAAGCTTAGGAGGACAGCACGGATGTCTACAGGAGGGAAACCTCCGCGCATATCCTCTATCCACGGACACTTCCTCCTCATACCACTCGTTCTAACAATGCAGGGAAGGAACACTCTAAGAAGAAAGAGTGGAGAAATAATAATAAGGACTGGGATCCTCAGTCCGAATTGATCATGAGTTGCATTGAGCATAATTCGGAGTTGATTCGCACTCTGACCTTCGATATGGAGGATTTGAAGAAACTTATTGAAGATATTATTAAGAGAACACCACCACCACCGAAGGAGTAATTTATCTTCAGGTTTGGCATCCCCTTGGCTTGTTCCAATCTTGGGGGAGTGTCGCGGTATCACCATCATCATCTTTTATGTTTTACCTTTTTAGTGGATTCATATCTTTGGTAGAGAGGTTATATTATAGTTTGGTTTGCATGTGTAAGTATCTCTCCTTTAGTTGATTATCTATGTATCCCTTGGTCTGAGTGCCTTTATTGAATATTAATGAGAAGTCTCATCTTTTACTTTTTGCACTTATTATATTAGTTTGTAATCTCTATTATATGATGGATCTTGTTGATCAGTACTTGGCATCACTTTGGGAGCTTCAAGTAACTCTAAATTGGTTTTGGCAAACCAATCTCTGGTCAGTAGCAACACTTTTTGAGGTTTGAAAGGAAAAGAAAAAGCTTACAGGTAATTTGTATCATTTATTTTCTTTCTTGTTAGCTCACAAGCTTAGTATTCTTTATTTAAGATCTTTTGTGTCTTCAAGGAAGATTACATGTTTATCTTTATCACTTGTATGCTTGCTTGTTTCTTTCAACTCTCTTGCTTGCTACCCAGCCTTGCTAGCCAAAAACCTGTTTTGAGAAGGCATACTTCTCATGTTTCCAATCCCTTTGAACCAAAACCAGTGCCATTTGTGTCCACATATGTACCTATTAGTTTTATTGCTATTCCTAGCAAATTCTCAAGCTTCATCTATCTTTCGAATTAAAAAGTATTTTGTTATGTGAAAACTAGTTAGTAAAGCTCTCACGAACTTGATGGCACACCTTATTTTCTTGCCCCTAATAGACTTGAACCATTGTGTAATCGAAGTTGTATATGCTTGCACCTATACGTTGGAATTAGTAGAACCGTGCTGTCACGGGGAACGTTTTAAACATTGCATTTGTACTCTTTACACAGTTGATATCGTGCTCTTTTGTCTGTGGATGTCAACGGTGTGAAATAAAGAGGGAACTTGTAAGTCCATGGAGTTTGTATTTTGTGTTAGAGAAACGCCTGGGCCGCTAGCCTAAGCCATCGCTAATCATGGTGGAAACTTGAAGCATCACCATAGTGAGCTATCTATGAAGCATCCTCAATAAAAAGCTATGCACATAGTAAATAAAAAGATCACTGATATGCTCATTGTCTGCTTGCCTTGTCATTTTGGTTATGGGAAAGCTCCTGTACCATGTGCAAGGGGTACCCCGTTGGCGGTTCTCTATGATACGCATGTACTTACAATGACAAGAACTTACCGGTAACTGAAGTTGAGTAGCATGAGGAGTGGCCCTCATATTCAAGGGACATGAGATTTCCAACTTATATTTTGTCAAGCATATACTCTAGGTTTGTGCACTTTAACCTTAATCATCTCAAGATGCCTATGATAGGGGCAATGAGAGCTCAAAGCTAGTAAGTACCATAATATTTTGTAAGCTCTTTATGACTTGTAATCCCTGCTGCCCTCTATAAAGGGACCTTTCTCCTATTTCTAAGTTGATTTAGTAAACCTACTTCCTCTCTATATCCAGCAAGCATTTGAGTTGTTGTGTTTCAAGCATTAATATGGTGATTTATTCAATCATGTTCTTCATCTTCATTGTTTGCATAAAACTCTTATCTATTGAGTATTACTTTGAAAGCTTTCATTGTGAAAAAACTTTTTGAGAAAAGGATGCTCCTGTTCTAAAAACTTCTACAAAAAGCTTTTTATGAAACTGTTTGCCAGGTGTTCCCTGACCAAGAACAAAGTTTGCCAATTCGAATTATGATTTATCTTTATGCATCTCTATTGTGACTCTTGTACTTGTTGCAAGCTAAGTTATATAATGGTGAGTTGCTTTCTTCTATGAGTTGTGCAATGGTAAGTGTGATGCTTCTTGGGGGACATGTTTACTGAGCTCAATTTTCGCTTGAGGACAAGCGAAGGTCTAAGCTTGGGGGAGTTGATACGCCCAATTTGCATCACCATTCTATATCATAATTTACCTCTGTTCGTTGATATATGTCTTATTATGAGGTATTACTTATGTCTTTTCATCTGTTTATGTAACATCCCTAAAATCATGTTTCAAAACTCATGCATATCATCCATGCATTCATGATCATACAGGGTTCCATTTTCTAAAACCATTCCAAGAACAGGAGCAAATTTGCTCATTATTTTATGTGAACAAAACTTTTAACCTCATGTTACTCTCTTTCATGAGATGGTCTATTTAAACCTGTTATATATGATCCTATGATAGTATGAAGTGTTCCAAGGCTTGAACAAATTTTTAAAGGAATATGTCTTTAACACAATTTTTATATCATTAATAAAACATTAGTAAAGGATCTGTTTATTTTAAAACTCCAAAGGACCAATGCAAGTTTAAGTAAAACAGCATGGTTCTATACTTAAAAATGTACAGGTTATATTTTATAAAAATCCAGAAAGAGTTCGAATTCAAACATATTTAAAATTATTTGAAATTGATTCCTGGAAAATCAAACAGAAATAGAAAAGGAGTAAAGAAAAAGAAAAAGGACGGCGCCACTATTCTAGCCCAATAGCAGAAACGGCCCAAAATCCAACCCACCCGGGTTTTCCCCCTTCTCTCTCTCTCTCATCCGCACTCGCACTACCCCGCAGACACTGCCACTGGGCCCGAGCCAGGTCAGCACCTTCTTCTCCACCCCCGCGCACGCAGACCCCGTCGCCACCGCCGTTTCCTCCAGAAACGCCGCGTTGATTCCTCGCTTAATTGGCATTGAACCGCAACGTAATTCCCTCGCGCCTCCTGGCTACTTAATCACCTCGCCACCGCGGTCATTCCCCCCCCCCACACAGCACGCTCACCTCGCCACCAGGCTGCCAGTATTTCGAACTACACCGCCGCTGCACGACGAACTCTGGCAAGCAATTACGGTGAGCTCCGACCGCCCCTCTGCTTTTGGTTCAAACGAGCATGACCCTCGTGTCCTTACGCATCTGCTGACACCTCTAGTTTGTCTGCTCGTGACCCAGGTCGCTGTCTTCATTCACGCCCGCGAACGCTAGAGCCGCCGCTCAACTCCGACGAGCGATTTAGGTAAAACCCGTGCACCCCTTGACCCCTCATTCATGCTATCAGGTCCGCCGTGTCCTTGCACAGCTGCTGACTTGTGCTAGGACGATCCCGAACATCATCAACGTCGCTGTCCGCACGAACCCGCCGCCGCCAGCAACTCCGACGAGACCTTGCCGCTGCATCTGTGCGCCCCTTGTCAAGCCACCGCCATGTTGAGCTTCAGCACACCACCGCGAGCCTGGTAAGCATCTCCGACGACCCCAAAACCCCCTGTAGCCACCGCGCTACCGTAGACAGAGCGCACCTTCGCCAGCCATCGCCGCGCGTCGCCAGTCTTTGGCAGTTTGATCGAGCACCGTAGGATTTAGATCTAACGTGTAAGATTAGATCTGCGACGAAGAGGTAAGTTTAGATCTGAGCCGTGCATGTTTAGTTAGATCCAACGGTAGCCGAGCATGATCCGGTGCAAAGCGGTATCGTCCAATCAGACGCTGCCATGTGGCCAGTTCTTTGAATTAAAATCAAATTTTATATCTATTAGATGTTTAAACTTGTTTAAATCATAACTTTTGATTCCCACGTCCAAATTTGACAAATTTTATATCAATGGAATCAGGAGAGAAAGCCCTTTCCATATATGCAATGTGTTTAATGTTTTGTTTCTGTTAAAATGGTTATTTTTATAGAAACATGTGTAGGCCTATTTTGTATATAACAATTAATTTGGAATTATTTTAATGTTCAAATAAAGGTTGTTTGGCAAGTTTTGAACTTGTTTATGAATCAGTACTATGCACTTGTCTTGTTGAGTATAGAAAATCATCACATATCATATTGCATGCATTCATATATTTTTGCTTGTATTTATTTTGTATGTGATTTGGTGCTATCATTATATGTGTAGATTTTGGTGCAAATAGTGATTGTGATTGTGAGGATTGTAGCTACTCTCCAAACTACCAAGTAAAGTGGTGCTTCATTATTTATTCCTAAGTTATTCAACTTTGCATTAGAAATATTTTGCTAGTCTTGCATGGTTATTTTGATCTATATGCTATGCTTGGGAAATCCTAGTAGTTGTAGAATTGCTAGAAATATTTCTAAGTCTTATCAATGCCATGCTTAGCCTAGCTAGTAGCAACCAAGGGTGGTTATATTCATGCTATGAATAAATATTTCTAAGTCTTTGGACTATGATTTTGTTTAATAAAACAACTAAGTGAATGAAACACCTGGGTGGAATGGAAAGAATCGGTTATGTTGAGTGGTTACACAAGGCCCATTTCTATGGTTTACCTTGTGTATCTCACTTGTGGAAAGCCACCCAGGTACAAAGGGATTTGAGAGGCCAAATGTTAAGAAGCTTCTAGTGCAGCCACTTGGCAATATGGGCTCTGCCTGGATCACATAGGATGCAATAACTTAGCCATTTGGACAGTTGGTGGTAGTGGGATTATAGGTTGGAACGCGTCCATTTGGTCTAAGGGAAGGCTTCTGAAAGGTCCTGTCTTGGTGAAAATCAAGTCTTGTGGGGAAAGTGCACAACCTCTGCAGATGGAAGAATCTAAGTACTTAGCCATGTCCCTGGTATTGGACAACTTGAGCATCAAGACATGGAAGCTATCAAGAATCTCCTCATCCCAATTTCTAAGTAAAACTTGTGGTTGAACAAGGTTGAAGGACCCCAATGTCTATTGGTGGTTCCTTGAGAGAAGTTTTTGACAAAGAAAAACTTAGTGTTTTCAACTGATAGGCAAAACCTATTTTGAGTAAAGCAAGCCTAAGCTACACTTAGCCAAAAATGCATATAGTATCTAGTCCACCAATAATCTACTAAGTATCACTTGCCAATACTATTCCAATGTATTGACCCGCTGTGGCTATAACTTGTGATGTTGCAGGATATTCTGATGATGATTAGGAGTCATGAGTCTACACTCAACATGCTTGCCTGTGGCACATGAAGATGAAGACTTATTTATCTTATTATAAATTTGAACTCTTGTATTAGGCCTATGGCCATGGAGTTGTAAAAGACTATGTTTGTCTCTGGAATGATTTGTAATAATGACCTTTGTTCTGTGTACTTCATCTTAAACTATGGATGCTAGCATTGATCCAGGGACTAGCATTGCAATCACAGGGATCCTTTCCTTTACAAAGGAGGGATCTTACAGATGGTATCAGAGCACGGTGTTGCCTGTAGTATTATGACCCTAGGACTGGAAACCACTAAGGAAAAAAAATTCAACAACTTCCACACTTGTCTTATTCTTCTAGTAAACTTTTCTAATCTTCTTTTTCTCATCTCTTTGATGGAAGTATGCATTGTTCGACTTTAGATTAGAAAGTGAAACAAGAATTGAGCCTTATTAGTTGGACCACCACACTCATCATTACATTTCCAAAATTTGACTAAGTTATATTGAAACTAGGTTGTTTGTGTTATGTATGCCATGACTTGTGTGTTTTGATTTCCAAAGTTGTGCATGTGATGCCTTGTCTTGTAGATTGTCTTAAATTGTGTTGATCCTAACTTTTTCTATCTTATAAATAGATGCCTAATGTTACTATCATCACGGCTGAAGAGTTCAAGGGAACTCGATTTGGCCCGCGTATCATTGAGCTCACTAGTCTGCTCAATCTCCCTCTTCCTACTATCATGATGCTTACCCTCACCAAGTTTGATAGGAAAGACCTTTGGGGCTTCAAGGTCAATCAGCCAGGACACCAGACTGAGCCAGCCACGGAGGCCATCATCTTCAAGCTCATGCATGATGACAAGGAGAGAGGCCTTGAGGTAGTCATGCAGGATTTGATAGGACGTTTACTAGGGGGACACTCTCGAGAGGTTAGGGGTACTCACTTCCACACCTTTGGTAGACGTGATGATGATGGCGAGGCCATTGACTTTGAGGATACTTTGAGAGAGACGGCACAGCCGATTCGCCTATACCTCCAGGACTTAGAGGTTCTTCTTAGGCACATAGACACTGATAGGACCAACGTCATGCTCAGCAATGACGAACTCCAGGTGCAGCTTCGTGAGAAGGAAAAACTCTTCGCAGAGCAAGATGAGATAATCAAAGAGATGGAGGCCAAGTTTGAGAGTCAGGATAGAAAGTTCAAGAGTCAAGAGAAGCGAGTCCAAGATAGGAACAAGAGGATTCAAGACATGACTGCAGAACTAGAGTCCAAGGACTTCGAGCTCGAGCATCATCAGACCGTGATAGAGAGGCTTCGTTCACATAAGAGGGATCTCAAAGCCAAAGTAGAGCCCTTGACCACCAATGTCGAGGAATACAAGACCGCTATGGAGAATGCAGGTCTTACATTTGTTGAGGAGGAGGTTGATGCCGAGGAGTAGTGATGACTACTCATTTATATTTATTTATCATGTCTTTGATTATTGAGTCGCAATGACCATCCAACATGTGGATGGCTTGCTATTGGTGTGTTTATTATGCAAACTTGTCGTTTATGTTGTTGAACTATTATTATTGTGATGCATGTTTGGTGAATGTTTATGTGATGTATTGTGCATGTTAGCATCTATGGGTATCTCATTCTCATCTCTATTGAACAAACCACAGATGCCTCCCCGACGTGCCAATCCCAACCCCAACAACAACATCACCCCTGAGATGCAGCAAATGATGAAAGCTCAGACTCAGCTGATGCAAATGATGACTATGTTCATCCAGAACCAGAACAACAACAACAACAACAACAACAACAACAACAACAACAACAACAACAATAACAACAACAACAACAATCAGAACAACCCACCGGGTTTTGACATGCTTACCAGGTTCTTAAGACTGAGGCTAGCAAAGTTCTCAGGAACTACTGATCCCATGGTGGCCAATGATTGGCTACGCTCTGTGAACAAGGACTTGGTAACAGTTGGCTGTACTGATGAAGAGAAAGTCAGATTTGCAGCTCACTTGTTGGAAGGACCAGCAGCCACTTGGTGGGATAATTTCCAAATCACCACTCCCATTGAGGATGTGACATGGGCTATCTTTGAAGATGGTTTCCGTACTGCTCACATCTCATCCGGAGTGATGAGTTTGAAGAAGAAAGAGTTCCATAACCTGAAGCAGCGCCACCGCAGCGTGGCTGAATATATTGAGGAGTTCAACAATCTGGCGCGTTATGCACCGGATGAAGTTGACACTGATGCTAAGAGGAAGGAAAAGTTCCTTGAAGGTTTGAATGATGAACTGAACCTGCAGTTAGCTGTGGCCTATGTTCCCACATACCAGTCTCTTTGTGACAAAGCTGCTATTTTGGAGAGCAAGATAAAACAAGTTGAAAGTAGGAAGAGAAAGCACTCTGACAAGCACAACTCGGGATCGTCTCACAAGCGTTCCCATTATGATGACAGTGGGAGTTCTGGATCCCATAAGCATGGGAAGTTCAACAAGCACCACAACCACAACCGTTATCATGACAACAAGCACAATCGTAGTCATGACAATGATAAGTACAAGAATCATAAGGGTAGATATAAGAGCCACCACAATGGAAGTGGAAGTGACAGTGGAAGCCAGCCTGTCAAGAAAGATCTTAGTCAGGTTGAGTGTTTCAAGTGCAAGAAGATGGGGCATTATTCAAATGAATGCCCAGAAAAGGAAGTTGAAGGACCCAACAAGCCCAACCCTTTTCAAAAGGGACAAGTGAACCACATCAATGTGGAAGAAATCTATGAGGAACCTGATGCTGTTGCTGGTAAGTTCAAACTCAATTCTGTTCCAGCATTTGTTCTCTTTGATACTGGTGCATCTCATTCATTCATATCAAGAGCATTTGTTGAAAGAAATGAACTACCGGTAGAAACTATTGGGTGTCCTATAAAATTAAGTTCTCCTGGTGGAGAAATGATAGTGAATTCAGGATGTCATGATCTAGTCATAGAGTTTGGGAGGTATAAGTTTCCCGTTAACTTGATAATCCTAAACTCCCAAGGATTGGATGTTATTTTGGGAATGGACTGGATGACTAAGCACAAGGGAGTGATAGATTGTGCAAATCATACTGTCTCACTCACAACTCCAGAAAACAAAACAATCAGATTCAAGACCAACTTTGAAGCAAAAAGGAGTAAGATAAATTCTCTTAAGGGGGTTAGCATAGACAGTGTGCCAATTGTGAGTGAATATCCGGATGTGTTTCCGGAAGAATTGCCAGGAATGCCACCAGATAGAGATGTGGAATTTCTTATTGATTTGCTACCAGGATCTGGACCAATAGGAGACTGTACAAGATGTCAGTGGATGAGTTGAAAGAACTCAAGAAGCAACTTGGAGAACAGTTGCAAAAAGGATATATCCAACCAAGTTCTTCATCTTGGGGAGCACCAGTTTTGTTCGTGGAAAATAAAGATAGAAGTCAAAGGTTATGCATAGATTACCGTTCACTCAATGAGGTGACTATCAAGAACAAATACCCTTTGCCTAGAATCAATGACTTGTTTGATCAGTTAGAAGGAGCTTGTGTGTTTTCAAAGATTGATCTCCGGTCAGGTTATTTCCAGCTTAAGATAAGGGAACAAGACATACCTAAGACAGCTTTCACCACAAGGTATGGATTGTATGAGTATACCGTGATGCCATTTGGTTTGACCAATGCACCAGCGTACTTCATCAATATGATGAACAAGGTGTTCATGGAATTCCTTGATAAGTTTGTTGTCGTTTTCATCGATGACATTCTGATCTACTCCAAGAGCAAAGAAGAGCATGAAGGACATTTGCGTTTGATACTTGAGAAGCTTAGAGAGCATAAGCTGTATGCCAAATTCAGCAAGTGTGAATTTTGGCTAAATGAAGTTGGTTTTCTTGGACACGTGGTGTCAGGAGATGGTGTAGCAGTTGATCCTGCTAAAGTTTCAGCTGTAACTGAATGGGAATCTCCCAAGTGAGTGAAAGAGGTTCGTAGTTTCCTTGGCTTGGCAGGATACAACAGAAGATTTATTGAGAATTTCTCCAAGGTAGCTAAACCTATGACAGAATTGCTAAAGAAAGACAAGAAATTTGCTTGGTCTGAAGGTTGTGAACTCAGTTTCCAAGAATTGAAGAAGAGACTAGTGACAGCACCAGTCTTATGTCTGCCAGATTTGGAGAAAGATTTCCAAATATATTGTGATGCATCTCATCATGGATTAGGTGCAGTACTTATGCAAGAAGGGAAAGTTGTGGCTTATGCCTCGAGACAACTCAAAACTCATGAAGTGAACTACCCTACTCATGATTTAGAGTTATCCTCTGTTGTCCATGTACTCAAAACATGGAGACATTATGTTTTGGGAAAGCGATGTGAAGTGTTCACATATCACAAAAGTTTGAAGTATATCTTCACCCAGAAGGAAATTAACATGAGACAAAGAAGATGGCTAGAACTCATCAAAGACTATGACTTGAGTTTGCAATACCACCCCGGTAAAGCAAATGTTGTAGCGGATGCTCTAAGCCGTAAGGTTTTTGTGAATGGCCTTACTAAGGGAGAATTGCCAGATGATATGTGTCCCCAATTTAGAGATCTCAGATTGGAGATTGTGCCTGAAGGACATCTCATGTCTTTGGATGTTCAACCTACTTTGTTGGACAAGATCAAAGAAGCCCAAAAGGCAGATAAGGAAAATTGAGGAGATTAAGGAAAAGATTGGCAAGGGAAAAGCCAAAGGATTCCATGAAGACGAACATGGTACTTTATGGCATGGGAAACGTATCTGTGTTCCACAAGATCTGGAGCTTCGGAAACTAATTTTACAAGAAGCACACAACTCACCGTATTCCATTCATCCGGGTAACACCAAAATGTACATGGATATGAAGGAAAGATTTTGGTGGAATAATCTCAAGAAGGACATCGCCGAACATATTGCTTTGTGTGATGTATGTAGTAGAGTGAAAGCGGAACATCAGAAACCAGCAGGGTTGTTACAACCACTACCTATTCCTGATTGGAAGTGGGACAAGATTGGTATGGATTTCATTACCGGATTACCAAGGACCAGGTCAGGATATGATTCTATTTGGGTAGTAGTGGATCTCCTAACTAAAGTGGCTCATTTTATACCCGTGAAGACAACTTATACAAGTGCTAAGTTAGCCAAGATTTATATGAGCAGAATTGTATGTCTACATGGAGTGCCCAAGAGTATTGTGTCTGATAGGGGAACCCAATTCACTTCTCATTTTTGGAGGCAGCTACATGAGTCATTGGGAACGAGGTTGGAATTCAGCACTGCATTTCATCCTCAGACTGATGGACAGACATAAAGGACGAATCAGATTCTTGAAGATATGTTGAGAGCGTGTGCTCTATACTATGGAGCCAGTTGGGATGAAAGTCTGCCTTACGCAGAATTTTCTTACAATAACAGCTATCAAGCCAGTATTGAGATGGCACCATTTGAGTTTCTCTATGGGAGAAAGTGTACCACCCCATTGCTATGGAATGGTGTGGGAGAAAGAAGTTTGTTCGGACCAGAACTAATCAAAGAAGCTGAAGAGAAAGTCAAACTGGTTAAGGACAGGTTGAAGATAGCACAGTCCCAACAAAAGAGCTACGCAGATCCTAAACGTAGAGAAGTCATCTATGAAGTAGGTGACCGAGCTTATCTTAGAGTATCACCACTTCGTGGAGTGAAAAGGTTTGGATTCAAAGGAAAGTTGGCCCCAAGATATGTTGGACCATTCAAGATTCTGAGCCGTAAAGGAGAAGTAGCTTATGAGATTGAATTGCCAGAGTCTTTGTCAGCTGTTCATAATGTGTTTCATGTGAGTCAGCTTAAGAAATGCCATCCAGAAATGGAAGAGACTTCTCTGAAGGATACTATACCTTTGGAAGAGGTCCAATTGGAAAGTGATCTCACCTATGAAGAGAAACCTATCAAGATTCTTGAGACTGCAGAAAGAGTTACTCGGACTAAGACTATCAAATTCTGCAAAGTTCAATGGAACCATCATTCTGAAGAAGAAGCAACTTGGGAAAGAGAAGATGAACTTCGGAAAGACCACCCTCACCTATTTGCTAGCCAACCTGAATCTCGAGGGCGAGATTCACCTTAAGGGGGTTAGATTTGTAACATCCCTAAAATCATGTTTCAAAACTCATGCATATCATCCAAGCATTCATGATCATACAGGGTTCCATTTTCTAAAACCATTCCAAGAACAGGAGCAAATGTGCTCATTATTTTATGTGAACAAAACTTTTAACCTAATGTTACTCTCTTTCATGAGATGGTCTGTTTAAACCATTTATATTTGATCCTATGATAGTATGAAGTGTTCCAAGGCTTGAACAAATTTCTAAAGGAATATGTCTTTAAAACAATTTTTATATCATTAATAAAACATTAGTAAAGGCTCTGTTTATTTTAAAACTCCAAAGGACAAATGCAAGTTTAAGTAAAACAGCATGGTTCTATACTTAAAAATGTGCAGGTTACATTTTATAAAAATCCAGAAAGAGTTTGAATTCAAACATATTTAAAATTATTTGAAATTAATTCCTGGAAAATCAAACAGAAATAGAAAAGGAGTAAAGAAAAAGAAAAAGGCCGACGCCACTATTCTAGCCCAATAGCAGAAACGGCCCAAAAGCCAGCCCACCCGGGTTTCCCCCCTTCTCTCTCTCTCTCTCACCCGCACCCGCACTACATGCGGACACTGCCAATGGGCCCGAGCCAGGTTAGCACCTTCTTCTCCACCACCGCGCGCGCAGACCCCGTCGCCACCGCCGTTTCCTCCAGAAATGCCGCATTGATTCCTCGCTTAATTGGCATTGAACCGCAGCCTAATTCCCTCGCCCCTCCTAGCTACTTAATCACCTTGCCACCGCGGTCATTTCCCCCCACACAGCACGCTCACCTCGCCACCAGGCTGCCAGTATTTCGAACTACACCGCCGCTGCCCGACGAACTCCGGCAAGCGATTACGGTGAGCTCCGACCGCCCTTCTGCTTTTGGTTCAAACGAGAATGACCCTCGTGTCCTTACGCATCTGCTGACACCTCTAGTTTGTCTGCTCGTGACCCAGGTCGCCGTCTTCATTCACGCCCGCGAACGCCAGAGCCGCCGCTCAACTCTGACGAGCGATTTAGGTAAAACCCGTGCGCCCCTTGACCCCTCATTCATGCTATCAGGTCCGCCGTGTCCTTGCACAGCTGCTGACACCACTGACTTGTGCTAGGACGATCCCGAACATCGTCAACGTCGCTTTCCGCACGAACCCGACGTCGCCAGCAACTCCGACGAGACCCTGCTGCTGCATCTGTGCGCCCCTTGTCAAGCCACCGCCACGTTGAGCTTCAGCACACCACCACGAGCCTGGTAAGCATCTCCGACGACCCCAAAACCCCCTGTAGCCACCGCGCCACCGTAGACAGAGTGCACCGCCGCCAGCCGTCGCCAGTCTTTGGCAGTTTGATCGAGCACCGTAGGATTTAGATCTAACGTGTAAGATTAGATCTGCGATGAACAGGTAAGTTTAGATTTGAGCCGTGCATGTTTAGTTAGATCCAACGGTATCCGAGCGTGATCCGGTGCGAAGCGGTATCGTCCAATCAGACGTTGCTGCGTGGCCAGTTCTTTGAATTAAAATCAGATTTTATATCTATTAGATGTTTCAACTTGTTTAAACCATAACTTTTGATTCCCACGTCCAAATTTGACAAATTTTATATCAATGGAATCAGGAGAGAAATCCCTTTCCATATATGCATTGTGTTTAATGTTTTGTTTCTGTTAAAATGGTTATTTTTACAGAAACATGTGTAGGCCTATTTTGTATATAACAATTAATTTGGAATTATTTTAATGTTCAAATAAAGGTTGTTTGGCAAGTTTTTAACTTGTTTATGAATCAGTACTATGCACTTGTCTTGTTGAGTATAGAAAATCATCACATATCATATTGCATGCATCCATATATTTTTGCTTGTATTTATTTTGTATGTGATTTGGTGCTATTATTTTATGTGTATATTTTGGTGAAAATAGTGATTGTGATTGTGAAGATTGTAGCTACTCTCCAAACTACCAAGGCAAGTGGTGCTTCATGATTTATTCCTAAGTTTTTCAACTTTGCATTATAAATATTTTGCTAGTCTTGCATGGTTATTTTGATCTATATGCTATGCTTGGGAAATCCTAGTAGTTGTAGAATTGCTAGAAATATTTCTAAGTCTTATCAATTCCATGCTTAGCCTAGCTAGTATCAACCAAGGGTGGTTATATTCATGCTATGAATAAATATTTCTAAGTCTTTGGACTATGATTTTGTTTAATAAAACAACTAAGTGAATGAAACACCTGGGTGGAATGGAAAGAATGGGTTATGTTGAGTGGTTACACAAGGCCCATTTCTATGGTTTACCTTGTGTATCTCACTTGTGGAAAGCCACCCAGGAACAAAGGGATTTGAGAGGCCAAATGTTAAGAAGCTTCTAGTGCAGCCACTTGGTAATATGGGCTCTGCCTAGATCACATAGGATGCAATAACTTAGCCATTTGGACAGTTGGTGGTAGTGGGATGATAGGTTGGAATGCATCCATTTGGTCTAAGGGAAGGCTTCTGAAAGGTCCTGTCTTGGTGAAAATCAAGTCTTGTGGGTAAAGTGCACAACCTCTGCAGATGGAAGAATCTTAGTACTTAGCCATGTCCCTGGTATTGGACAACTTGAGCATCAAGACATGGAATCTATCAAGAATCTCCTCATCCCAATTTCTAAGTAAAACTTGTGGTTGAACAAGGTTGAAGGACCCCAATGTCTATTGGTGGTTCCTTGGGAAAAGTTTTTGACAAAGAAAAACTTAATGTTTTTAACTGATAGGCAAAACCTATTTTGAGCAAAGCAAGCCTAAGCTACACTTAGCCAGAAATGCATATAGTATCTAGTCCACCAATAATCTACTAAGTATCACTTGCCAATACTATTCGAATGTATTGACCCACTGTGGCTATAACTTGTGATGTTGTAGGATATTCTGATGATGATTAGGAGTCATGAGTCTACACTCAACATGCTTGCCTGTGGCACATGAAGATGAAGACTTATTTATCTTATTATAAATTTGAACTCTTGCATTAGGCCTATGGCCATGGAGTTGTAAAAGACTATGTTTGTCTCTGGAATAATTTGTAATAATGACCTTCGTTTCTGTGTACTTGATCTTAAACTATGGATGCTAGCATTGATCCAGGGACTAGCATTGCAATCACAGGGATCCTTTCCTTTACAAAGGAGGGATCTTACAGTTTATACATGTTGGATCATTCTTGGAGGATGAACTGCCGGAGTCTGGATTCTGATGGAAAAAGAGGCGTTTTGATGCAATTTTGTGAAGATCAGAAAAATAACAGAAAAATATGGGAAAATTATATTTTTCCAGAAGACAGAGGAAGCCAAAAGGGGAGGAAAATAAGGGCCACAGGGGGCCCACACCCCCCTAGGCGCGGGTCCCCCTAGGCCGCGCCTAGGGCAGGTGTGGCCCACCTGCCCGGCTGCCGAATCCGCCCTCTCACCTATATCTTCCCTACGGAACCCTAACATCAAGGGAGCGACCACAGATAGATTTCCTCCGCCTCTGCGGGGCGAAAAACACCGAGAGAGAAAGATCTCTCCGGCAGACAAATATCTGCCGGGGGAATTCCTTCCCGGAGAGGGGAGATCGTCGCCATCAACACCATCATCAAGCTAGGCTTCATCGGGATCATCATCATCATCCACACCATCATCTCCACCAGCACCATCATCATTACTCCGTCCCGCTGTAACAATTGTGTTGGATATTGCTTTAGTTCATTATGGGAAACCTTCCCGGTGTTGATTACTATTGTAGTTGATGCTTGTGAGTGGAACCATTGGATTATTGTTTATGTTCAGATTGTTATCCATTACCATATCACCTTTTATCTTGATCCATATGATTTCTTGTGAGTTGTTCGTTTAGTTCTTGAGGACATGGGAGAAGTCATGCTGTTAGTAGTGGATTTGTGTTGAGTTATTATTTAATGGTTTAGTATTTAAGTTGTGGTGCTATTCTTCTAGTGGTGTCATGTGAACGTCGACTACATGATACTTCACCATTGATGGGACTAGGGGCTGCATTGTGTATTTGGCCACTAATTGTGGGGTTGCCGGAGTTTAAGACTGTGGTTAGATTTTTATCTAATTACTTTCATGTAGTTACAAATGTTTACAGGGGGTTTAATCACAAGTATGTATTAGTCCAAGTAAGGTCGGTATGTTAGCACAGGTTCACCCACACAACACTTACAAACACCAGAGAAGAGTACTCAGCTATTTGAAGCGAAAGCACTTGACAAAATTCCCATCGGTCCTCGAGAATGTTTGGTCCTTATAAGTATTTCCACCGGCTTGTCCTATGCTAAGAAAGGATTGGGCCACTTGCTCCGTTTGTTCGTTGTCTTTATTACTTGCTCTTTGTTTTGTTTCCTGATGACCCACAAGTATAGGGGATCGCAATAGTCTTCGCGGGTAGTATTACCCAATTTATTGATTCGACACAAGGGGAGCCAAATAATACTTGCAAGCCTTAACAACTGAGTTGTCAGTTCAGCTACACCTGGAAATAGTTCTTGCTCACAGAAGTTTATAAGTAGCAACACTTTGGTAGTAGAAAACGGCAAAGCAACAATAACAGCAATAGTGCAGGAGCAATAGTATCAGTAACGATAATAGTAGGATTCGAGTGCGTTAGGCATAGGGATGGATGACGGGCGTTGCATGGATGAGTCTGAACATGTAACTTCAAGATATAGGGAATTGTAGATAAATAATAACAAGCATCCAAGTACTAAACAACCCTATGCATGTGCTCCAAATATAGTCATACGTGCTCGCAATGAGAACTTACACAACATCTTCTGTCCAGCTAGCCCGTGGCAGCGGGGCCTCTAGGGAACTACTGGCAATTAAGGTGCTCATTTTAATAGAGCACTGGAGCAAAGCATTAACACTCCATGAACACATGTGATCCTCACACCACAGCCACCCCCTCCGGTTGTCCCAATTATTGTCACTTTGGGGCCTTTGGATCCGGACAATGATATGTGTACACAACTTGCAGATAAGATCACAAACGATACTATCATAATGATTCAATAATAAGTTCAAATATGAGATCATGGCACTCGGGCCCTAGTGACAAGCATTAAGCACAAGAAGTTGCAACAAAGTCAAATAGCACAAGAGAAACTAGGCAATACGCCCTAACAATCTTATTAGATTACATGATAGAACTCATCCAATCCCTACCATACCCAAGCCTACAGCGGGGGATTACTCACTCATGGATGAGGGAGACATCGGTGGTTGATGGAGATGCATTGGTGATGAGGATGGTGATGATCCTCTCCAAATTCCCCGTCCCGGCAGGGTGCTAGAATGGGGTTTCTGGATCCGAATCTTGGTTTCTGGTGGCGGCGGCGGAGTGGAACTCTTTATGGAAAACTATTGAACCCCCTCGGTTTTTAGGTCAAAAGGCAACTTATAGGCGTAGAGGGAGGCCAAGGAGCTGCCTGGGGTGGCCAGACTGCTTCCAGGCGCGGTGTCAGGTGGGTCCGCGCCTGGGGTGGGTCTGGGCCCCCCAGGCCTCCCCTCCATCTCTTCTTCTGGCTGCGTGGATCTTCTGGTGAAATATAATTTTTGGCATATTTTACGGGATTTTGTCTGATAGTTCATTTTCTGCACAAAAACAAGACACCAAGGTAATTCTGCTGAAAACAGCGTCAGTCCGTGTTAGTTGTATCCAAATCACACAAGTTTAGACCAGGAACCATAGAAAAGTGTTCGAGAAAGTAGATACGTTTTGGACGTATCAACTCCCCCCAATCTTAGCTTATTGCTTGTCCTCAAGGAATTCAGTTGAAAACTGAGTGCGATAAAAGAACTTTCACAAACACTTTGCTTCATATGATATAAATATTCTCAGCACAGGAGTAGATGCTTCATATGATATAAAGTAAATATTCGTAATAAGAAGTATGCAACTAAGTCTACTCAATAGTCTTTGCAAGCTATGAAGAGAAACCAACTCAATAATAATAAGTAGCATGAAACATAAACATAAGCAACATTGCAATGCTCATAATAAGGTATGATAGAGTGGTATCTCGCTTACCTTTGTTTGAAGAGCACAATTTAAATGCCAAGGTACCTCTGAAGTTCACATGAAGACTAGAAGTAAAGATATCAGAGATACAAGCATCAAAGTCATGACATAATTAACCATGTTTTGGAACAAACACAAGAATGACAACTATGCTCTCAAGAAGGTGCTCATAGAATAAGTGGTGACTCAACAAGGTTGTGAAAACGGTTTTGTGAAGGTTTAAAAGGCTTCCCAATGCTGAAAGGAAGGTACTCATTAGCTTTGAGCTCTCATTGCCTCTATCATAGGCATCTTCATGTGGTTAAGGTGAAAATGAGGTCCACTCTGAATCATATGCTAGATAGACCATAGACTGGAAATCCCAAGTCCCTTGAGTACGAGGGTCGCTCCGCATGCTACTCAACTTTGGTCACCTGAAAGTTCTTGTCATTGTAAATACATGCATATCATTGAGAAACGCCAACGGGGTACCCCTTGCACATGGTACAGGAGCTTTCCCATAACAAAAATGGCAAGGCAAGCGGACAATGAGCATCTCAGCAATCTTTTTATTTACCATATGCATAGATTTTTATTGAGGACGCTTCATAGATGCTCATTATGGTGCTGCTGCAAGTTTCCACCATGATTAGGCATGGCTTAGGTTAGCGGCCCAGGCATTTCTCTAACACAATGTATAAACTCCATGAACTCACAACCTCCCCTTTTATTTCACATCGTCGACATTCGTAAACAAAAGGGCAAGGAATCAACTAGATGAGATATCCACCAAGTGTTAAAAGTGTTCCCCGTGACAGCACGGTTCTGCTGACTCCCAGTATATAATTAGCAAGCATATAACTTTCATGGAATAGTCACAATGGTTCAGGATTATTAAGCGCAAGGAATGAAGTGTGCCATCAAGTTCGTGAGAGATTTACTAACTAACTTTCTCAAAACAGACAAACATTTTATTTTGGAAGAAAACACGGCATATGGAATATGCACTTAAATAGCAAATGATGCTAATAGGTAGGCATGGTGGACACAGTTGGCAATATTGGTTTTGGGGAGTTGGAAGCACAGGTAGAGCACGTACTCAATGCAAGTGAAGGCTAGCAATAGAGAGGGAGCAACAAACGAGAGAGCAATAGCTGTCATAATCATGCTTGCAACAAAACAGGACTAACTATGGCATGAAAGTGATACAAGAACTCTGAGACAAAATAAATCATCGAGGCTTACTGACTATTGATTAGTCATATACATGCGTGAGCATGTGCCAAGTAGATTCACATGAACAGTCAGAGGAGGATACCCCAATATCATACCAAAGCATGAATAAAACAATGCAAGCAAACATTCATATGACATGCTACAAACTATTAGCAAGATGGAGCTAATCATAGACAGGCAAGAACTAATAAGCATCCATAATGACATACACCTTACACAAATAGGCCAAGCATGCTCACAATGATGAGTATATGTACAAAAATGAAACAAATAGAGTTCGTTACCAGCCTCTTACCACACCTCGAGATGTCTTAATCTTCATTATTGCCCTTCACTTGTGTGATTTGAATAATTAACATGAAACCAAAATCCACTGAGGACAGCTGAACCCTGCAAAGAACTCACAAAACCAAAGAAGAACAACAAATATTTTTGGTGTTTTCGATTTTTTTAGGAAAAAGCAAACAAAGAAAAACCAAACAAAAACAAACCAAACAAAAACAAAGCAAAATATTTTTGAATTTTTCTTTTAAGGCAAACCAAAGCAAAGAAACAAAGAAACAAACCAAGAGAAACAACGAAAATATTTTTGGTATTTTTGGGTTTTTAGAAAGAAGCAACAAAAACCAAAAAAAGCGAAACAATGGATATACAAAGAATCGACCGAACATGATATATAAATGAGTGTGATGTCAGTATACCTCCCCCCAAGCTTAGGCTTTTGGCCTAAGTGGGGCTCAATAACGCAGATAGTACCCCCATGCTGGTGGGTCATCATAGGAATGATCATAGTCAGGCACCTGCGATGAAGAAGAAGACGCGCTCCAATCAAATGAGGGCTGCTTATATGAAGACTCTCCCAAGTTGGAGGGCTGAACCGAATTGTCTTCGGCATCCTTTTCAACATTCTCCTCTTGCTGGGAGAGTTCCCCCACATAAGTGTCAATCTCCTCCTCCGTAAGTGACCATCCTTGCCTATTATCAAAGTTAAACAAAGCAGGTGCAGGCAAATAAACTATTTTCTCAGTCCTACCCTTTCTCCGACCTTGTTGGGCAAAAGATATTTCATATGTTAAACTTCTCACATTAGCCCCCAAGGAAACAAAACCATGCAGAATCATAGATTCAATATCAAACCTCTCTATGGGAAACTAAAAATCTGAATAATGAGGCTCTAAACCATGGAAAGCTAGCAACCTAGAAGCAATGAGGCCTCCACAAATTCCACCCTTCTCATGGTTGGTGGTGAGACGGTGAGCTATCAAAGAACCCAAACTATAAGAACTATTCCTATTCAGAGCAGCTGCAATAAAATCTAGATCAAAAGAAGACAACTTTCTGGCAGTCTTTCTAACAAGAACACACTTGGTAATGAAATAGGCAAAGTATCTAATAGCTAGGAGCTGAATGTTCCGAATTTTACCACTTTCCTTTGAGAAGTCGAAGCCTTGGAAAATCTCAGCATACAAATCAATAAGTGACTTGGGCCTCTCCTTGATCTTCTCACAACATCCCCACTGAGGTACTCTAATTGCTGCACAGAAATCAGCAAAAGGGACTTCAAGGTATATTATATATTTTGTAATGGACCATGGGATTAGAAGTAGATCAAATAAACCAGAAGTCCTGCACAAAAGCAATGGTTAGCTTAACATATTGGATTGGTTCACCTTCAACAAAGTGTTCCAACCCTGCATTTGTAACCATAGTTTGGAAATCTTGGAGGATCCCTGCAGCTCACATAAATTCATGGAATGGATATATGGAAGGAAAAACTGCCTCCTCATGATGAACCTTCATTGGCTCATCCACCATCAAGTCATATTGATTCAGTGGATAAGCACTCATCTTCCTTGTTGAAATTTTTAGACAACCATCAAACCAAGTGATTTCTAAGTTGATAAATGATGAGCAACTACTATAGGAACTTGCTTGAGGACTACACATGCACCAAAAAAAAGTTTCTAAGCCAAGAACAAGCATGCAAGCTCAAACAACATGTCACCTATAGCAGCAAAATACTCAAGATACAATCTATCAATCACAAATTTAATTGGACAAGTGGAGGAGGCACATACTAAGGAACAATCCCTCCAAAAATCAGCACTTGAGGTGGGTTGAACAAGGAGATCGAAAATCGCGATCAAGAACAGCAAGAACTCAAGCTTAAGCAAGTTTTCCGGTATTTTTCGGGAGAGAGAAAGAAGGTGGCTTTGAGGAGGCAGCCTAGAGTGGCCCAGGTGGGCCAGACCCCCCTAGGCGCCACCCCTAGGTAGGTCGCGCCTACCATAGGTGTGGTGGCCTGGGGTGTCCCCTGGGTCACTTCAGGTGTCTCTCTGCCCCGTTTTTGAGGAAAATTTTATTTTGAATTTTCTGAGATTTTTTGGGAAACTTTATTTTTGGCCAATTTTCAGGGTATGAAAATTGATTTTCTCACAGAAACATTTTTTTTCAGAAGAAGCAAAAGCAAACCAAAAGCCAAACTACAAGATCTCTAAGAAACTCAAACAAGCAAACAACTAGCAAAACTAAAACTAAAGAAAATACTAGGAAGGAGAAAGGAAAAAAGAAAGCAAACATAACCATAGTGGAAACATTATTTTGTTCATTAAAATTCTTTTGTTAGCAAAGTTGATCAAGTCTTGTTACCAAAAAAATCTTATATGAAACAAAACTTTGCATTACACAAGGTGATTATGTTACCTCATACTTGATAGCAATTTCCCCAATCATAATAGTTTCAAAATTTTCTTGTGGAATAGGACAATATATTTCTCCAACCTTGATGCCCTCAATATTTTCAATGGAATTCAGGCAATAGCTCTTAACAACCTTCTTGGAGAAATATAAAGTGTGCTCTTTTTCATTAATATTGAATGTTACTTTTCCTTGATTGCAATTGATGATAGCACCTGCAGTATTAAGAAAAGGTCTCCCAAGAATAATAGACATATTATCATCTTCAGGCATTTCAAGCACAAAAAAATTAGTTAGAACCATGCAATTATGAGCAACTTGAGCAGGAACATCCTCACATATACCAACAGGAATAGTAGTTGAATTATCAGTCATTTGCAAAGATATATCAGTTGGTATCAACTTTTCTAGCTGGAGTCTCTTATAGAGAGAAAAAGGCATAACACTAACTCCAGCTCCCAAGTCACATAAAGCAGTTCTAACATAATTATTCTTAATAGAGCAAGGAATAGTTGGTATACCTGGATCACCAAGTTTCTTTGGCACCTTACCATTGGAGGAATAATTAGCAAGTAGAGTAGAAATCTCCTCATTACGAATCTTCCTTTTATTAGAGACAATATCCTTCATATACTTTGAATAAGGAGGCAATTTAATAGCATCAGTCAAAGGAATTTGCAAGAATAAAGGTTTCATCCACTCACAAAACTTGTTGTAGTGTTCCTCCTCCTTTGACTTGTGTTTCTTACCTGGAAAAGGCATAGGTTTCTACACGCAAGGTTCTCTTTCTTTACCATGTTTATTAGCAATAAAATCTTCCTTTGTGTATCTAGTGTTCTTAGTGTGCTTCTTAGGTTCTTCCTCACCTTCCTCCTTATTAGGAGACTCATTTTTATCATTACCACTATCAGTTTCAGCATCAGAGATAGATATACTATTAGGATCTATAGCAGTTCAAGCGGTTCCTCAACTCTCTTATGTTTCTTTTTCTTCCTCTTACGAGGACTACCACTATCTTCACCTTGTTGGGAATCCTGCTCAATTATTTTAGGGTGTCCTTCGGGATATAAAGGATCTTGAGTAGCTATACCACTCCTAGATCTTATTCCATAAGCATGTTTATCTCCCGAAGAATTAACTAGCATATCCTTTTATACCTTAGCAAGTTGATCAAGTTGAGTTTGAACCATTTGAAAGTGTTTACAAAGCATTTTCATATAATTAGAAGTTATTTCCACAATATCTTTCAACTCATGGATAGCTCTAGAGTTTTCCAATAAATGATTCTGAACTTGTTTATTAAAGTGACCTTGTTTAACAATAAAAATGTCAAGTTCCTCTAAACATTGATCAGGAGGCTTACCATAAGGAATATCACCTTCATCAAAGTGTTGGAGAGAGTGTACCTCAATAGTAGATGAGTGGGGAATTGGCTTACATAATTCTTCTATAGGAGGTAGATTCTTCATATCTTCAGCTCTAATACCTTTCTCCTTTAGACACTTCCTAGCTTCCTTCATCACTTCATCATTTAATGCAATAACTCTCCTCTTCTTTGTTGTTGGTGCTGGAATTGGTTCAGGAACAACTGGTTCAGGAGTAATAGGCTCAGGTGTATTCAGCTCAGTTGAAGTCCAATCATCATAATTCTTGCTTATCTTAGCAATTAATTCTTCAGCATCTGTAGGAGTCCTTTTCCTGAAAACACAATCAGCAAAGCTATCTAGGTAGGTCCTAGAATCATCAGTTAGTCCATTATAATAAATATCAAGAAGCTTAGTCTTAGGCAATGGACATCCAGGATGTGCATGAATCAAGGTATAGAACCTTGTCCATGACTCATGCAATTTCTCTTCTTCTCCCTGTTTAAAATCAAAAAGTCTCCACAAAGCAGCATGTCTAGCACTGGGAGGAAAATATTTCTGGAAGAAAGAAGCAATCAAGGCTATCAATGGAATCAGGAGGTAATCTATTAAATCAAGCCCTAGCTTCTCCTTTTAGTGAAAAAGGGAAGATCTTAGTAACAAAGTACTTGCGCATCTTAAAATCATTAGAGAATAAAGCACTCATAGTAGAAAGCTCATTCATATGAGCCACAACACTCTCATTTTCAGTCCCACAAAAAGGTTCTTTCTCAACAATATCTAAATAAGATAAATCAAGAGAGAAATCATAATCTTCATCTCTAATATCTTTGGGAGAAGTGGCAAACTTAGGATCAGAGGATAACTTAGGCATAATAGTACGTCTAGCAAGGAGACTCTTCATAGCACTAGTACCATGTGTGTTTCGGCACTCTTCAACAAAATCATCAGTGAACTCAATGTAACCATCATTAATATCATAACTCTCACTAGCCTCAGGTGATCTAACAGGTGTAACAGTGTCTGCACTAGGAGTTTTGGTATTTCCTAGACCAGCTATAGTAGCATCTAGAAAAGGACCTAATGAACCACTCGCATCAAGCACAGCAGAAGTAACATCATGAGCATCAAAAGAAGTTTCAGACTCATCAGTAGTAGCAGTGTGTGTAGCATGAGTATGTGGTGGTGGTGTGACAAGCTTACTTATAACAGACGATGAATCAAGAGCAGCAGAGGTGTTTAGGACTGTACCTCTTCTTGTACCGGATGGTAAAATAGGGAACTTTCCATCACGAGACTTCCCCATGCCGAAAGGAGTAGCAGTGAACAATAATAGATCCAAGTGAACTTACAAATAAAGCTATGGTCCCTGGCAACGGCGCCAGAAAATAGTCTTGATGACCCACAAGTATAGGGGATCGCAACAGTCTTCGCGGGTAGTATTACCCAATTTATTGATTCGACACAAGGGGAGCCAAAGAATACTTGAAAGCCTTAACAACTGAGTTGTCAGTTCAGCTGCACCTGGAAATAGTTCTTGCTCACAAAAGTTTATCAGTAGCAACAATTTGGTAGTAGCAACAGCAAAGCAACAGCAACAGCGACAGTGAAACAGGAGCAATAGTAACAGTAACGGTAACAGTAGGATTCGAGTGCGGTAGGCATAGGGATGGATGACGGGAGTTGCATGGATGAGTCTAAACATGTAACTTCAAGATATAGGGCATTGTAGATAAATAATAACAAGCATCCAAGTACTAAACAACCCTAGGCATGTGCTCCAAATATAGTCATACGTGCTCGCAATGAGAACTTGCACATCATCTTCTGTCCAGCCAGCCCGTGGCAGCGGGGCCTCTAGGGAACTACTGGCAATTAAGGTGCTCATTTTAATAGAGCACTGGAGCAAAGCATTAACACTCCGTGAACACATGTGATCCTCACACCATAGCCACTCCCTCCGGTTGTCCCAATTATTTTCACTTTGGGGCCTTTGGATCCGGACAATGATATGTGTACACAACTTGCAGATAATATCACAAACAATACTATCATAATGATTCAATAATAAGTTCAGATCTGAGATCATGGCACGCAGGACCTAGTGACAAGCATTAAGCACAACAAGTTGCAACAAAGTCAAATAGCACAAGAGAATCTAGGCACTATGACTTAATAATCTTATTCGATTACATGATAGAACTCATCCAATCCCTACCATCCCCAAGCCTACAGCGGGGGATTACTCACTCATGGATGAGGGAGACATCAGTGGTTGATGGAGATGCATTGGTGATGGCGATGATCCTCTCCAAATCCTCCGTCCCGGCAGGGTGCCAGAACGGGGTTTCTGGATCCAAATCTTGGTTTCTGGTGGCGGCGGTGGAGCGGAACTCTTTCTGGAAAATTATCGAAACCCCCTCGGTTTTTAGGTCGAAAGGCAACTTATAGGCGTAGAGGGAGGCCAAGGAGCTGCCTAGGGTGGCCAGACCGCCTCCAGGCGTGGGGTCAGGTGGGCCCGCGCCTAGGGTGGGTCTGGGCTCCCCAGGCCTCGCCTCCGTCTCTTCTTCTGGCTCTGTGGATCTTCTGGTGAAATATAATGTTTGGCATGTTTTCCGGGTTTTTCCTGATAGTTCATTTTCTACACAAAAACAAGACACCAAGGTAATTCTGCTAAAAACAGCATCAGTCCGTGTTAGTTGTATCCAAATAACAAAAGTTTAGAGAAGAAACAAAAGCAAAGTGTTCGAGAAAGTAGATAAGTTTTGGACGTATCATTGCCTTATCAGAAAACCACTAAAAATCCGTTTGCTAAGTATTCACAGGGATTTCCTGCTCCATACCACTGTTCAGCACCTTCTGCTCCTCGTTGGGATCGACACTCCTATTTATCAGAAGTACTGCGGTACACCCCCTATACTTGTGGGTCATCATGCATGTGTTGATTTTGTACCTTGCATGTTTTTGTATGTGTTGTGCGTAGCACTTACTTAGTTATCAAGTATTCTTGTGTATGTTGGGTGGCACACCACGTATGTGTGTTTCTTGTGTTGGAGTGTTTCTTGATTTTATTTGGTATGTTTTTTGTCTCTTGTGAAGATATTGACGGACTATACCATTTTGGGGGAGTGCTATGCTTGGGCATTCCACAATCCTAAAAATGTGTGTACATGAGAAATACCACCTAGTATTGATATTGCAATATTATATAGTCTCTATGTGGTATGATTCTTATGATAAATTTAAGTTCTATAATGTCCATTAATTATCTCTATTTGGATCCTTTTGTCTCGTGTTGAATTTTATGGTTGTATCACATTATGGGGGAGTCATATGCTTAGTGCATATTACAATCCTAGAGAATGTGAAAATTAGAGGTTTTGTCACTTAGAATTAATATTAAGAATTATCTAGATCCTATGTGGCACATTAGCTCATACGAGCTCCAATTTGTTCAAATGTTTTTATTGATCGTCTTTTGGATCTTGTGTGTGAGAGTGTTTCTTGGTATGTGTTTCCTCATAGTTGGATATCTATATCCTAATGGAAACCATTAGCTTCAAAGTTACTCTAATCACTAGTGATTGTGTGACTATTGGTAGCTACCAAGAATCTATTTCTAAGCATCAAGCTTAATTCTTATACTTCGTTGTATGCTTCTTAGTGAGAATATGATCTTGGATATCCGTATGAACTATCTTGGGAAGATTATTCCCAATACTTCTTGTCCTTGGACAATTAGTACTAGATTTATGGTAGAATTCATTGATCATATCTGATGAGTGCGTGTACACTTTGTTGGGAGACCCCAAGAGGAAGGTATGATGAGCACAACAGCAAGTTTTCCCTCAGTAAGAAACCAAAGTTATCGAACCAGTAGGAGGAAGGAAACAACTCAAAGGTGTTGCTAGCAACTTGGAGACCTGCATAACACAAACTTAAGACTTTGCCCCAACGAACAGTGAGGTTGTCAATCTCACCGATTTGCTGTAACAAAGGATTAACTGTATGGTGTGGAAGGTAATAGTGGTTTGCAACAAGTAAAAAGGAACAGTGGAAGATGTATTCAATGGTAAAGATTGGACCGGGGTCCATAGTTCACTAGAGATGTTCTCCTTAGATAAAAAACATGGCATGCTGGTTAAAAAAATTACTGCAGGGCAATTGACATGACTGAGCAAGGCATAACAATGCAATACTAGACATTCATGATCGTATGAGATTTGATTGGGCAATAGAACAAGATACATAGACCACCATCCAACTGCATCTATGACGTCCACCTTTGGGTTATCATCCGAACCCCCTCAAGTATTAAGTTGCAAGCAACATACAACTGCTTTAAGCAAAGTGTGTAAGGTAAACAATCCACTTGTTCCATGAACAAGAGATCGTTGTTTTCTCCCTAGTGGCAATAGCACATCTACAACCTTAGAGATTTTTGTCACTTCCATTAGATTAAATAGAGGCATGAACCCACTATCGAGCATATATACCCCCTCTTGTAGTCACTAGCAACTACTTGGTCAAGATAGCTACTAACAACAGAGAGCATGCAAGGTCACAAACAACACAGACATGATAAAATCAAGAAGACAAAACCATTAATCAATCTGACATAGTAATCTCAGTATCCATCGGATCCCTGTAAACACAACATGCATGATTACAAATAGATGAGATCTTGATCATGAACGGAGCTCACAAGATCTAAACATGAAAGCACAAAGGAGGAGATACAACCATCTAGCTATTACATGGACCCATAGTCCAAGGTGGAACTACTCACGCTTCATACCAGAGGCTGGCATGATGAAGAAGAAGGCCTCCGAGATGATCTCCCCTCCGGCAGGGTGCCGGGAAGAGCTTGAGATCCCCCTGATCTAGGGACGATGGTGGCGGTGGCTACAGACGGTTTCATGGAATATTGATCAGGTACTTAGGGTTTAGGCATCGGGGGGTCTTTATAGGCAGGGGGTCGCCAGGGCGGCTGCACCCCCAGGCGAGGCCACCTTGGCCGCGCGGCCAGGGGGTGCGGCCCCCTGGTGGCCCTCCTCCATCTCGTATTCAGGCTTCGTGTTCCCCATGGTAAAATATTGACTTTGGCTTTTGTCCCATCCAATTCCGAGAATATTGATTTTCTGCCTTTTTGGAACCAAAAACAGAAGAAAACAGGCAACTGGCACTGTGGCATCTTGTTAATAGGTTACTACGATAAAACATATAAAAAAACCTCAAATTTTAGACAAGGTGAAAGAACATTTCTTAATCCCTAGTGTTTTGAGTGTTAGATAACAATACCAAGGATCTTTTAATGTGTGTTGAAGTGTTGCAGCTCAGAACTCTGCCTTTGGGGGCGGATAATCCGGCCCCACCAGGGGCGGATAATCCGCCCCTCCCTCTGCCCAAGCAAGCGCAAGCCCCAGAAGGGGGGGCGGAATATTGGCCGGACTTTCCGGCCTGGCTGGATAATCCGCCCCTCAGGGGGGCGGATAATCCGCCCCTCCTGCTCATCGCCAAGGCGCAAGCCCCAGAGAGGGGGGCGGAGTTTCGGCCGGACTTTCCGGCCCTGCCGGATAATCCGCCCCTCAGGGGGTCCGGATTATCCGCCCCCCAAGATTTTCTCCAAGCTTCACCAAGGCGCAAGCCCCAGAGAGGGGGCGGAGTTTCCCCCGGAGAGTCCGCCCTTGGGGCGGAATTTTCCCAGGGGGCGGATAATCCGCCCCAAGTGGGGGGCGGATAATCCGCCCCCAAAGTTGGGCAACGACCAGATCTGGGGAGGGGGTATTTAAGCTAGCCATCCCCCTCCTGCCAGAACTCTTGATTCAACTCGAAAAAGAATAGATCAGATCTCAAAACTTCATACAAGAGTGCTCCACCAAGATCCATCCAAAGGCCCCATCCCTTTGGGAATCTAAGGAGGAGAACTCGATCTTCATCATCAGCAATCAAGCGCTTCATCTCCTCTCCATTCATTTGGAGAACCTCCGATCTAGTATTTCTTGCAAAGATCTAGATCCTTGTTTTTGTTTATATTGATAAACCTTGTTTTTGTGACAGCTTGTTGTCATCCCGGGAGCCCCCAATTCGGTTGTGGGTGTGTGCCCCGATAGTATTGTAAAAGGCACCGGTTCCCGCCTCGAAGGGATCCAATAGTGGAGAAGGTGGATCAGGCCTCTCGTGGCGAGATCCATCGGAGAATAGGGTGAGGCCTATTGTGGCGTGGTGGTCTTAGAACCGCCCACCCCTCCAACGCAGATGTACTTCCCTTAACAAGGAAGGAACTGCGGTAAAACAAATCCCTGTGTCTCCGCGTGCTCCACTACGGTTTCCTCGCTCCTCCTTTACGTGCTTAGTAGTTAGGGTTTCATATAGGGAAATTCTCGTAGTTGCATATCTAGAGAATTTACTTTGTGTAAAGCCTAAAAGTGGAAAAAGTATTAAAAATTGGTTAGCACCTATTCACCCCCCCCTCTAGGTGCCCATACGATCCATTTCAATTGGTATCAGAGCCTCGGCTCTTATTTCGGGCTTAACCGCCTAAGAGAAGTATGGGTTCCAAGGGAGATGGGAGTGATGCTCCGGAGGTAGTCACCATGAACGATCTCAAGACGTTGGAAACAACCTTGGTGAGTTCAATGGAGGCTAAGATGGAGGAGATGCGTCAATTGATAATGCGTCTCTCCACATCCGCAGCATCACCTCCATCTAACTCTGAGGATACCACTCCGCAATCCAAGGAAACGGGTAAAACTGTTTCCAAAGATAACGAAGTGGTAGGTGATGATACTAGTAAGAGCTCCTCCTCGAAAAAGGATAGCGGTAAGGATGGATACAATGAGGTTTCTCATGTGTATTCCCCTGATCCGCCTATTCCTCACCCACACATACATAATAGGGGTGATCCACCCAAATTATCAGCTTCTACTTTCTCTCAATGGCAATTTTTGATGAAATCTCATGTGTGCAGTTCCTCCATAGAGTTGTGGAAGATCATCGAAAATGGTCTTCACGTTGGAAATCCTAACAATCTCACAAGGAGAGAAGTGGTCGATAGCCAACTCAATGCTACAGCTCTACACATGATACAACTTGGTGTGGGTGATAAAGACATGCCACACATTCAGCATCTTAGCACAGCTAAAGGAGCTTGGGATGCCCTTACCGAGCTCTTCATCGGAAATGAAAGTATGAGAAGGAATAGATATGATGCCTTGAGCAATGAAGCTGAAGGATTTTATATGCTGGATGGAGAAGACCACGAGGACATGTATAGGAGGCTCAAGGCAATAGCTACTACCTTCAGAAACCACGACGCTGCTCATGTTGATGATGCTTGGATCAAGCGCAAGTATGTCAGTGCTCTTATGCCATTTGAGCCCACAGATTTGAAAAGTCTCCAAGGTAGGCACAATTATCACCTCATGTCATCCAATGAGGTAATGCAAGAAATGGCCGCATTCAAAGTGGCTGCCAAGAATGCCGAAGATGCTTGTGCTCGAGCTATGGGGATGCAAAAGGGGGTCAACATGGCTTTGAAGACTAGTGTGATTGATCATGATGAATATGCGGTAGAAGGCCTGGACTGTCCCGAAGATATAAAAAGGATCCACGGACAATACTTGGCTCTTTATGCAAGAAACTTTTGGAAAGATCCAGCCAAGGCTAAAGCTGAACTAGATCGCAAAAGTGGAGCCTATGGAAGAAAAGAAAATGGTCCCAAGCTGAGAACATGCTTTAATTGTGGTGACCGGTTGCACTTCGTAGCTGAGTGTCCATATCAAAGTAGAGAGGATAATGGAGGAAGACTCATTTTCAAAGACAAATCAAAAGCTCCACGTAAGAAACAGTTTGTAAAGAAAAATGCTCCTTTCAAGAAGCAACCAAAGATTGTTCTAGTAGCTCAAGAAGAATATTCATCGGGGAGTGAAGATGAGGACGAGGACGATAGCTCTCAAGAGGTGGCTGCTATAGCCACCACCACATCTACATCAACATCACTCTTCGACTCTCCAAACGAAAACATCATCAACAAGAATCCTACTTGTCTCATGGCAAGAAGCTCTGAGGTAACTTCCTCTAACTCTTCCTTTCCCAAGGCTATGATAGACATGGATGATCCTGCTAGTCTTAAGGTTAAAGAAGAGATTATTGCCTTGGATTATTTCTATACTAACTTGCAAGGTGAGCACAAAGTTCGTTTTGAGGCTCTTATGGATCAGTTGGCCCAAAACGAAGCACTACTCGAAGAAAAGGGCAGAATTGAAAGGGAGGATGCAATGGAAATTGCATCCCTAAAAAATGCTCTTGAAGAAGAAGAAGAAGCTCAGGTCTCTCTTGAAGAGAGGCTTGAGTCTATGGAAGAGTCACATGAAGAGATTGTGACTAAACTAGTTAAGGAACGTGATAATGCGGTCACCAAGGCAAAGAAGTTAAAGAAAGAAAGGATTGACTTTGGGGCTGCTCATGATAGACTCTCCGAGGAATTGGAGAAACTTGACAATGCTCACAAGGCGTTGAAAAACGAGTTCTCTATCCTCAATGAGTCACATGATCAGCTTCAAAGTCGATTGGCCGAATATGATACTCCTAGCTCATCCAACTCAACATATAGTAACAAGAAAAATGCTAATGTGGAAAAAGGAGTGATCAAGGACATCACTACAAAGGAAAAAGGTGTGCTTGATGAAGTCCTTGACAAGCAAAGGTCAAATCATGGTAAAGAGGGACTTGGGTATGTCACCAAGTCCAAGAAGAAGAAAACCAAGAAAAACAAGACCAAGAATGTGCAATTAAAGACAAGCACTGCTGAGAAGGTTGTCATAAAAGACAAGACTAATGATATTGGTTTTGCAGGGTCTCACAATCCTAATTATGAACTCTTTTGTGATGATTATGGAGATGTTTATGCTTATTATGTTGGTCCTTTTGATGAATATATTGCTTGGTCTATTTGGGTCCCAAAGACCCTTGTTACTAACATGAAAGGACCCATTGAAAAATGGGTACCTAAAACCAAGAAGTAATTTTCTTGCAGGGCTATGCTTCCGGTGGGTCGAAATGGGTGCTGGATAGTGGCTGCACTAGTCATATGACCGGAAGCAAGGAGATCATCACGGAGATGCGTCCAAATCTTGATAATATCACAGTCTCCTATGGTGATAAGTCTAAATCTCAGGTATTGGGTCTTGGCAAGGTTGTGGTTTCCCACGATATATCACTCGTGGACGTCATGCTTGTTGAGACCCTTGGCTACAATCTTCTTTCTGTACGTGCCCTTGGCAAGATGGGTTTTGCTGTTTTTATCGATGATGATTTGGTGGTACTCTTATGGAGCAAGTCTCTAAAGGTCGCTTTCGTTGGATACGTCGAAAATGACCTGTATGTGGTGGACTTCTCGGGGAAAACCACTTCGGGTCCGATGTGTCTATTCGGAAAGGCCGACGTGGGCTGGCTATGGCATCGCCGTTTAGCCCATGTCAACATGAGAACTTTGCAAAGTCTCCAAAAGGGTGGCCACATTCTTGGACTAAAAGACAATGTCTCTTTTGCCAAAGACCGTGTTTGCAGGGCCTGTGTTGAAGGAAAAATGCATGATTCTCCCCACAAGAGGAAGACTATTGTGTCATCGAAGAGGATCTTGGAATTACTCCATGTGGATTTATTTGGACCTCCTTCTCATGCAAGTCTTGGTGGGAAGAAATATTGCTTGGTCATCGTCGATGATTACTCAAGATATACATGGGTATATTTCTTCAAGCTGAAAAGTGAGACTCAACAAACTGTCATCGACTTTGCCAATGAAGTTCAACGTCAACACAATGTTCCCATCTTGGCAATTAGAAGTGAAAACGGCACAGAATTCAAGAACTACACTTTAAACGAGTTTCTTAGCGAAGAGGGGATTAGACACCAATATTCCGCTGCGTACACCCCTCAACAAAATGGTGTAGCCGAGAGGAAGAATCGGACTTTGATGGATATGGCAAGATCTATGCTAGCTGAATTTAAGTCTCCTTATAATTTTTGGGCTGAAGCCATATCAACCGCTTGTCACTCATCAAACCGGCTTTACCTTCGGAAGATCTTGGAAAAGACCCCATATGAAATACTTACCGGCAACAAACCCAACATCTCATACTTCAGGGTATTCGGGTGTAAGTGTTTCTTTCTTATTAAAGGTGTCCGTTTGTCAAAATTTGAATCCAAGGCTTTAGAAGGCATTTTTGTTGGTTACGGTGCCGAATCCCACACTTATAGAGTCTACAAAAAGCTCACTGGGATTGTTGTAGAATCTTGTAGTGTGGAGTTCGATGAAAATAACGGCTCCTTTGTAGGGCAAGTTGATGTTTGTGATGCAGATGTTGAAATACCCCAAGATGCCATAAGAAGAATGGGCGTGGGATTTTTCCGCCCCATTGAGGAACCCCTTGTGGCGGATCGGGAAGGACAATGCTCCACTCAAGTGGAGCCCTCATCTTCACAAGATCAACAAGCTCCTACTGTTGGAGAAAACTCTGCACCAACACCGCAACCTGCTGAAGATCATCAGTCTCCTGGACAAGATGGTAGTCCCAGGCCGGATTATCCGCCCCCTCCAAGGGGCGGACAATCCGCCCCTGGCACTCCAACTTGTACCAGGGGATCCGAAGGAGAAATCAACACCTCTGAAGCTCCCAGGCCGGATTCTCCGGCCCCCAGGGGCGGATTATCCGGCCATGGCTCTCCAACTCCAGTCAGGCTTTCTCAGGAAGATGGTTCTGGTACTTCACCCCCCAGGCCGGATAGTCCGGCCCCTCCAAGGGGCGGATTATCCGGGCCTGAAGAAAATGCTCAGCAACAATCTTCTGGCAGTACTGGTGACCAAGATCAAGGGCAATGCAGTAATCAAGACAAGGATACAACAATTGAATCCACTCCTTCAAGAAACAATAAGGATATTGAGGCTCGTCGCAAGGCTCGTGCGGATCGCAACCTTGAACTAAGAGGTCACACTCTTGACAAGGTAGTTGGTGATCTACGACGAAGGATATCCACTCGAAGAGAGCTTGCTAGCTTCTGTGATCATCAAGCTCACATTTCCATGGTTGAACCAAAGAAGGTTTTTGATGCTCTTGAAGACCCCTATTGGGTTGTTGCAATGCATGAAGAATTAAACAACTTCGAACGCAACAAAGTGTGGAAGCTCGTAGAAAATCCAAAGGATTGCCGCAATGTTATCGGCACCAAGTGGATCTTCAAGAACAAACAGGATGAAAATGGCATTGTTGTGAGGAATAAAGCACGACTCGTGGCTCAAGGATTCTCTCAAGTAGAAGGGATTGATTTTGGCGAGACCTACGCTCCTGTGGCTCGCCTTGAGTCCATCCGTATCCTTCTTGCATATGCAGCTCATCATAATTTTAAATTACAACAAATGGATGTTAAGAGCGCTTTCCTTAATGGTCCTCTACATGAGTTAGTATACGTCAAGCAGCCCCCGGGGTTTGAGGACACCAAATTTCCGAACCATGTCTACAAACTCGATAAGGCGCTCTATGGCCTTAAACAAGCCCCACGTGCGTGGTATGAGCACCTTAAAGAGCTTTTGCTAGACCGTGGATTCGAAGTTGGGCAAATCGATCCCACTCTTTTTACTAAGAAGGTCAATGGGGAGCTTATTGTATGCCAACTCTATGTAGATGACATTATTTTTGGCTCTACTAACCAAGCTTTTAACGATGAATTTTCAAAGCTTATGACTGACAGGTTTGAGATGTCCATGATGGGTGAGCTCAGGTTCTTTCTTGGATTTGAAATCAAACAACTTAGAGAGGGAACCTTTATTAATAAAGCTAAATACATCCAAGACATGCTCAAAAGGTTCAAGATGACGGATCTCAATGGCGTTGCTACCCCAATGCAAACAAAGTGTCATCTTGAGCTCGATCCCAAGGGTAAAGATGTGGATCAAAAGGTATACCGATCCATGATCGGCTCTCTCCTTTACCTCTGCGCATCTAGGCCCGATATCGTGTTAAGTGTAGGAGTGTGTGCAAGGTACCCAGCCGCTCCTAAAGACAGCCACTTAGTGGCGGTCAAGCGAATCTTCCGATATTTGGTTCATTCCCCAAATTTTGGGTTATGGTATCCCAAGGGTTCAAGTTTCTCTCTCTGTGGTTACACCGATTCAGATTGGGCTGGTGACAAAGATGATAGGAAATCAACCTCTGGTGCATGCCAATTCTTGGGCAGGTCTCTAGTGTGTTGGTCATCAAAGAAACAGAATTGTATTTCACTCTCAACCGCTGAAGCTGAATATGTTGCTGCTGCAAGTGCTTGTACTCAATTGTTATGGATGAGGCAAACTTTAAAGGAATATGGTGTCAATTGTGACAAAGTGCCTCTTTTATGCGACAATGAAAGTGCTATCAAAATTGCTTACAATCCTGTGCAGCATACAAGAACAAAACATATAGAGATTCGCAACCACTTTATTCGGGATCATGTTGCTCGTGGAGATATTGCTCTGTCATTTGTGAGCACGAAGAACCAACTTGCTGATATTTTCACGAAGCCCCTCGATGAAGCAAGATTTTGTTATTTGCGGAATGAGCTAAATATCGTAGATTCAAGGAGCTTGGCTTGACTATTCTTGCACACTCACTTGCTCTTATTCATGTATTTGGCTTAGATGTGGGCATAGACATAGGGGGAGTGTGGTCCTAATTGATTGGGCCAACCCTCCCCCATCATGCCGAAAGCAAGTAAAATCATTTCCCTTAATATCATTTTGTGATATGTGGGTCATCGATGAGAATTGGTTTTGAACTCAAGATACATCTTCGCGGTGTCATGCCATGCGCTCCAACATGGTGGCTTCGGCCACCGCCCTCTTCCTCGAGAAGAGTTTTTTTTATGGGTCTCATTGGATTTTCTTGCATACCTTTTGTTCTTATGGAAAACACACTCAAATTTGGCTTTTGTTTGATTTGATTCTTGCAAATTTGGGTGTGTAGTACCATCTCAGTTTGACTCTCTCAACCCAAGCCTTTCCCTCCCTCCTTGAACCATCTATTCTTGCACACAAGTCCTCTAAAACACCATCGAGAGATTTGTTAGGGTGCTCTGGACTGATTCTGTTTCCAGAATTTCTGGGGGGGCGGATTATCTGCCCTAAGTGGGGGGCGGATTATCCGCCCCGGGCGAAATCAGCCCCTTATAGGCTGGGTCGGGGAGGGCAGACTCAAACAGAGCAGCCAGTCCTCCCCCAACCCTACCTCTGCCTCCCAGCCGCCGCCGGAGCATCCGCCTCTCCCGGAGTCGATTTGACCACCGGATTCTCCGGGCTCTCCCCGGATTTTCTTCACCTCGCCTCCGGGTATCTGCTCCTCTGCGATTTTCCTCCAATGAGTGAGGGTAACTCCCTCATCTCTATCCTTTTGTATGGGATGTATTCTTTTTGGTGGAAATCTCGTTGTAGAAGGTTCTTGGTGTTGTTTCTTACATGCTAGAATCAGTAGCCTTGCAACCCTAGTACTCGATCTGTTTTGCCATGGTAGATCTGAGCCAATCCAGAATTTTTTGCGGGGGGCGGTTTATCCGCCCCTGCCAGGGCCGGATAATCCGGCCTGGAGAGTTACACTCTGGTCTGTTTTGGTTCTGGTTCTGCTCATGCACATCATTGATTATGGGGTTGCATTGCTACTCTTTCTCCTTGTTTTCTTTCTCCTGGACTTGTGTGTATGCTCATCTCCTTGCTACCTCTCTCAATGCTATTCACAGGTGGTTCCAAGCCGACCAAGACCTTCGTCCGTCGTCCCCGTCCCCGTTATCTCAAACCCACTGAAGACGGGAAGTTTATTGACGAAACAGAGGTTCACAGGGCAGCAAGAGAGGCTACAAGGATGGCCGAGGCAAGTAAGAAATCTAAGCGCACCGCTTCTCGCAAGGGCAAACAGTCTCGGCCCAATTACAAGTCTATGGACAGCATTCAGTATGCCACCATCCGCCAGACAGACTACTATGATGATGTTGACAGTGATGGCCAACCCGAGGACAGTATGTTTTGGAATGCTCACTTTCGGGCTATCCATGATGATGTCTATGCTACTCTCAAGATTCGCCCCATGCGTCCATCAACTTGACTGAGGCTCAATCCAAGGCTCGGCTCCTTGAGGCATTGGATGTGACCAACAAGATGGGGCTTCACCACCTCATGACCATTCAGTGCGATTATGACTCTTCTGTGGTGCGCCAGTTCTTTTCCACTCTTGTGATCTGCGGTGATGAGCGCCGCACTATGAAGTGGATGACCGGGACTACCATGCTTCAGTCCGACTTTCGTACTTTTGGGCAGGTTCTTGGGTATGCTTTCCATGGCCGTGACACTCCCGCTGGTCACCGCATCATTACTCCCTTGAAGCCATCCAAGGACACTGCGCTTGCTCCTTGCCTTACCTCTGATGGAGTCGCTGGTACTTTTGCTGGTCTCTCTCCCCTGTATGCAGCACTTGTTGGCATTTTTAGGGACTGCATCTCCCCTAGTGGTGGCAACAATGACAGGATCCGTGGTCACCTGGTTCCTCTCCTTGCGTTTGCTCACGAGTGTGCCACCAACACTGGATCAGCCACAGGTTACAAACTAGATGTCATGGACTATATTTTTCATGAGATGACGGATGCTTTGATCAACAGGCTCTCTATTCCTTATGCTCCGTTCATAATGATGCTCGTCAAGCATATGTTGCCCCATGAGGATTTTGGCACTGCTCTGGATGGTGTTCATAAGCCAAAGAAACTCTACAACAAGGCTCAGAAGACTCATCACCCTTCCACTGCCCCGGAGACCTTCATGCGTGATGCTCGGGCTAGTGGTCGTCGTTCCACGGTGCCCCCAATGGCACGTGAGGTCAAGCAGCTTAATTGGTTCCAGCGGAACATTCTTTGCATGGGAATTGACATTCACAAGGGCCAATATGAGGCGTACCGCCGGGATCATGAGAGGGATCACACGCAGCAGCTTATCCTCCACCATGTCTCAGGTGCCACTGGCAATCCACCTCCTCCAACTGCTCCGGATCCGTATGCTCAGTGGAACACCTCAGGGATCAACTATGGCGAGCTCGAGAGTTGTCTCTTTCCTCCTCCCCCGCGGGCACCCACTCCTCCAGCTGATGACGATGATGATGAGTATGATGAAGAGGAAGGGGACGGGAATGACTACGACGAGGATGAGGAGGAGTGATCTCCAGGGGCGTTAGCATCGCTCTTCTTCCTTTTTGGCGTTTCGATGCCAAAGGGGGAGAAGTAGTTCTAGTAGGTCACGTGGATTTGCAAGGGTCGGGCACAAGCTCTTCGTTTTTAGTCGTTTTTATTTGCTTGCTTATGCCTTTTCTAGCGTGAACTTGTTTGCTATTTGTGGTTGATTGTGTAAGACTATGTCGTACTCCACAGTTTGGTACTATGTTTGGTATTCATGGATTTCTGGATTTATCTATCATGGACCCCATTGAAGTCTGGAATTATGGAGCTTATTTGATAACATTTGGATTCAGGGGTTCATCTATGTATGTCATGGCTATATATTCCGGTGGTATGACTTTCTTTCACCAAACCTTAAAGTAGTGCTCTACCTAGTGTGTGTATTTGTATTCAAATGCAAATCTAAAATATGCACACATCTAGGGGGAGCGTCTTTCATTATCTAAGGTGGCACTTGCCGGTTTCACTGCAAATCCTAGTATTGTCATCTAACACCAAAAAGGGGGAGATTGAAAGAACATTTCTTAATCCCTAGTGTTTTGAGTGTTAGATAACAATACCAAGGATCTTTTAATGTGTGTTGAAGTGTTGCAGCTCAGAACTCTGCCTTTGGGGGCGGATAATCCGGCCCCACCAGGGGCGGATAATCCGCCCCTCCCTCTGCCCAAGCAAGCGCAAGCCCCAGAAGGGGGGCGGAATATTGGCCGGACTTTCCGGCCTGGCCGGATAATCCGCCCCTCAGGGGGGCGGATAATCCGCCCCTCCTTCTCATCGCTAAGGCGCAAGCCCCAGAGAGGGGGGCGGAGTTTCGGCCGGACTTTCCGGCCCCGCCGGATAATCCGCCCCTCGGGGGGGCCGGATTATCCGCCCCCCAAGATTTTCTCCAAGCTTCACCAAGGCGCAAGCCCCAGAGAGGGGGCGGAGTTTCCCCCGGAGAGTCCGCCCTTGGGGCGGAATTTTCCCAGGGGGCGGATAATCCGCCCCAAGTGCGGGGCGGATAATCCGCCCCCAAAGTTGGGCAACGGCCAGATCTGGGGAGGGGGTATTTAAGCCAGCCATCCCCCTCCTGCCAGAACTCTTGATTCAACTCGAAAAAGAATAGATCAGATCTCAAAACTTCATACAAGAGTGCTCCACCAAGATCCATCCAAAGGCCCCATCCCTTTGGGAATCGAAGGAGGAGAACTCGATCTTCATCATCAGCAATCAAGCGCTTCATCTCCTCTCCATTCATTTGGAGAACCTCCGATCTAGTATTTCTTGCAAAGATCTAGATCCTTGTTTTCGTTTATATTGATAAACCTTGTTTTTGTGACAGCTTGTTGTCATCCCGGGAGCCCCCAATTCGGTTGTGGGTGTGTGCCCCGATAGTATTGTAAAAGGCACCGGTTCCCGCCTCGAAGGGATCCAATAGTGGAGAAGGTGGATCAGGCCTCTCGTGGCGAGATCCATCGGAGAATAGGGTGAGGCCTATTGTGGCGTGGTGGTCTTAGAACCGCCCACCCCTCCAACGCAGATGCACTTCCCTTAACAAGGAAGGAACTGCGGTAAAACAAATCCCTGTGTCTTCGCGTGCTCCACTACGGTTTCCTCGCTCCTCCTTTACGTGCTTAGTAGTTAGGGTTTCATATAGGTAAATTCTCGTAGTTGCATATCTAGAGAATTTACTTTGTGTAAAGCCTAAAAGTGGAAAAAGTATTAAAAATTGGTTAGCACCTATTCACCCCCCCTCTAGGTGCCCATACGATCCATTTCACAAGGCAAAGAAAAGTAGATACTAAAAAAGCATGGAACATCAAAAATTATAGATACGTTTCCGACGTATGAAGCATCCCCAAGCTTAACTCCTGCTCGTCCTCAAGTAAGTAAATAAAAAGAATAATTTTTGAGGTGACATGCACCATCAAAATCAAGATGAAACATTTGCAAAGCATTGAAAGCCGGGATAAAAGAACTCTAAACATAAGCATGAAAGACGGAGTTCTAACAGTAAGACAAAGTAACTATGCATGCAATATGAAAGGTTACAAACAAAGATCATGAATAACATGCATTGAAAAACGTTTGTTTGTTTCACATACAGAAAACATGGCATAGTGTCATTCAGCTTGTCCCTCATAGAGTAGCAAATAGATGCATAGGACACCTTCAAAGTTCATAAGAGTGACTAGATACAAATGGCACAAGAACAAGTAATATCAACAATATGCATCAATCAATAAGTTTTGGGACAATGCACATAGAACTAAGAATAGCAACTATGCTCTCTTAACTGGTGCCTAAGGATAGAAAGTGGAGACTCAATATAATGGTGGAAGAAAGGCCCTTCATAAAGGGAAGCAGGGATTTCAAGTCTCAAAAAGAGCTTCCAAAAATTATGCTACTTGTTAGCTTTCAGCTCTCATTGGCCCTATCATAAGCATCTTGAAGTGATTAAGGTTAAAGTGAACAATCTATGGAGTATATGCTTGACAAAGTATAAGTTGGCAATCTCATGTCCCTTGAATACGAGGGCCGCTCCTCATGCTACTCAAGTTTAGTTACTTGCAAGTTCTTGTCATAGTAAGTACATGTGTATCATAGAGAACCGCCAACGGGGTACCCCTTGCACATGATACAAGAGCTATCCCATAATCAAAATGACAAGGCAAGCCGACAATGATCATCTCAACATACTTCTTATTTACCATGGGAATATGGTGATTTTTTCTCTCTTTCCTCTTTTCTCATATTTTTTTCTTTTTCTCAATCTCTTTTTCTATCTCTCTTTTTTTATAAGAAGAATGCTTCATAGATGTCACTATGGTCATGCTGCAAGTTTCCACCATGATTAGGCATGGCTTAGGCTAGCGGCCCAGGCGTTTCTCTAACACACATACATAACTCGATGGACTTACAAGCTCCCCTTTCATTTCACACCGACGACATCCATAGACAAAAGAGTATGATATCAATTGTGTACAAAGTACAAGTGCAATGTTGAAAGCATTCCCCGTGACAGCACGGTTCTACTAATTCTAACGTATAAGTGCAAGCGTATACAACATAGATGACACAATGGTTCAAGTTTATTAGGGGCAAGAAAAAAAAAAGTGTGCCATCAAGTTCGTGAGAGCTTTAATCACTAAGTTTTCACATAACAAATACTTTTTAATTAGAAGATAGATGAAAACAAGAATATACTTGGAATGGTGTAACACACCATGCAAAGGAATGTATAGTGGACACTTTGGAATAATGTCACATCCCAAGATTTTCCAAATCTTGTAATGTGAAAATAAATTAATAAAATAAAACCTTGTTTAATTTTCAGAGTCAGAAGAAACTTTTGAAATTCAATTGGAACTTTGAACCCATTTGAATTAAACCTAAAAAGGATTTAAAAAGATAAACATTTAACGAAGGAAATTAAAATATTTTGGAAATACTATTTTAGATCTTTAATAAAAGGATTTGTTATTCAAAAGAAAAGATGAAGTTATAAATAAGGATTATTTTATAAAGCCAAATTAATCCTTGGCCAAGCTTTGGTAATTAAAAACATTTTTTATAAAATAGCAAAGGTTTATTTAAAAATAATAAAGAATTGTTTAAATAAAATAATAGGGATTTAATATCCAAATTTTATTAAAGTAAAGGCTTTTCCCATTTTTTTAATAGACACTAAAACCTATTTATTTATTTCAAATAAGTTTACCCAAATAATTTATATTCTCAAATAAAACTTACTGAAGTGTTTTGGTATATTTTAGATTCAAAATAAATATCTCAATAAAATAAAACCTATTTGAAATAATAATGAAAGTCTATTATATTTAATTAATAATGGACCCTAAAATAAGATGTTATTTTATTTTAAAACAAGCTTTCCAAGTATTCCTTATTTCCAAATAAAACCTACTGATTTAGTTTTGAAAATATTTGGGTTTAAAAAGGAGCTTTTATTAATTAAAACAAACCCTATTTCATTAAATAACTAAAGAACCATTTTATTTAAATTAAAGAGTGGTTCTTAAAAAGATTAAAATTATTATTTTATTTTGGATTTTGGTTCATAATAATAAACAGAACTATTTTCAATATCACAAAGTTGGATGTTATTTGAATTGATTTAAACAATGTTTGACTTGATGAATAATTGATTGGAAATTCAAAACAGAAATCAGAAAAAGAAAAGGAAAAAGTTACAGAATAAAAAAAAATGGAGATTGGACAACCCAGCCCAGGCAGCCCAACAAGCCCAGGAAACAGCCCAGTCCCTCACCCCGCGAGAAAAACGATTCGCACCCTGTTCCTGAACCACACTGAGTATGACAGGTGGACCTCCTCCTCTCTTCTATTTCCACTGACCGCTGGACCCCCTTTCCACTGTTCTCCTTCACCACCCGCGCGACCAGTTCTTCCCCTCCTCGTCGCCGTTTCCTGCTGTAACTTCGCGGCATCAATTCGCCTTAACGCCGCGTTAATTCCTCGTCGCGGCCACGCCCATTTAACCGCCTGCTCCCCCTCCTCCTTTTCCCCCAGACACCGCCTCCACTCTGCCCCTAGGCTGCCTCCAACTCTCTCTGTACCGCCGCCGCTACGACGATGTTCCAGTGATGATTCCGACGAAACCCCACCGTCCCTTGCATCCCTAAGCACCCTAGCAGCTTCTCCACTCTCAGGCGCATCTGCTAGTGCATCCAACTCGACCGCGGGTACCCTGTAACCTCGCCTTCGACAACGACCACCGTCGCCACCGTCTGCTTCATCTCCGGCGAAGCCCACAGGTAGTATCTTACCGCCCCGCGCCTTCTAGTTCACGCACCCGACTCTGTCTTGTTCCTGCGCATCTAACCGTGTCGTCATTTCGCTTTGAGGTGATCCACAGCGCCGTCCACGATGACCATCTGACGCGCCCGACGCCGTCCTCAACTCCGGCGAGAAATCACGACTGAACCAGTACGCCCCCTGACAAACCGCAAGCGAGTTGAGCATCAGCGTCACTTCACGAGCCCGGTGAGCAACCCCTCCTTCTCCCTCACCTCCTGTAGCGTCGCCTCCGTCGTCGACCGACCGCTCCGCCGCCAGCGCCGCTGCTTTTTGGCCAAGCGATAGGAACCGTAGGATGCAGATCCACCAGCTTGGATAGAATGGCTAACCGAAGGGGTATCGAGCAACCAGAGCCGTGCGATTCCACTTAGATCCAATGAACCAGAGGGGTCAATCCGACCGAACCGGTATCGACCAGTAAGAACACGCCGCGTGTCACCTGTCTGTTTAAAAACAGAAATTGAAAACAGATTTGTTTGTAAATTTCAAACCCTTATAACTTTTAATCCACACGTCCAAATTTAGCAAATTTTATATCAATGGATTCAGGAGGACAAGCCCTAGCCAACCATGGCCTTAGTTTGGAAAATAGTATCCATTTGTTTGCTTGTTTTGCAGATTCTTATGTAAGCTTGTTTAGAGTATAAAAATTGTTTAAAATTGAATTTAGGGACAAAACCTTTGAAAAATGATTTGTAGTGACCATACTGACCCTAGGAATCAACCCTTAGTGTTAAAAAATGATTTTGGTAGAATTTAGGTTGAATTATTTAACTTAGCCATTTTCTAGCCAAATAAACTCATTGATTTTATGAAGGAAATGTTTTGCAAGGAAAACCTTAGGAAAAATGTTTTGGACAAAAACTTAGACAAAGCTTTGCCAAGTGCAACTCACTTGGTGAAAAACATAAAGTTTGAGTGATAAAAATAATTTTCACCACATAAAATGATGAATAGATTTTTAAAACAGTCTCAAGATAAAACCCAAATTGCAAATGACTTTGCCATCTTGGTAAATGACCAATTTGGAACTTACAAAGTTTAGAAACCTAGTAGAGACCATCCTTACCTTAGAACCAACCCTTGCATACTTATACATGACTTATGTGTGTGGAAGATTGTTTGAATATTGGTTTGGAATGCTACTTGATACCATGCTTGTTTGATTGATTGTAGTGAAATTAGCAAAGTGTGAGACTAACAAGATCAAGGAGTAAACCCTCATTCCCTACCAAAAAGGCAAGTTACACTATCATACAAAAGACCTACTATTTTCATTATACTTAGTGGATTTTGTATACATGCATGAAAATGTTTTATACTTATGCTATGCTAATCCTAATAGGATTTCCTATACACTCCTTAGAAAAAATGTTGAAGTTGTACATGCTTAGCCATGCTATGTTTTGAAAAGAGATACATGTTGAGATTTTACAAAGGTTGAAGAAAAGGACTTGTATTTTACATAATAAAACAAGGACTCAATGAACCACCTAGGTGGAAGATACCTGAAGTTTTGGAGATGGTGGCAACAAAAGGAACCATGTCTATGGAAATCACTTTGTGTTGTGCTCCAAATGAAAACCACCTAGGAAACCTAGAGATTGAACATGTTTCTCCAATTGTGGCTTTCGTGTGCAACCACATGCTATTATGGCTCTGGCTTAGTCAACTACATTAGGAAGACCCATACATTGTCTTTAGTTACCGGACATGGGGATCTGGAATGCTTCATGGGGGCTGAAGACAAGCTAGCAATGATGTATGGGAGGACCTTTTGGAAAGACTTCGTCACATTCTCAGTCTGCCGGTACTCCATCTTGGTGAGCACTAATCCAGTAGGCCACTGGTGGCAACAAGATGGGATTGTGTCATGTGGGTAAAATGTACTCCTTCTGCAGAAGTTAATAAAATCTAAGTACTTAGCCGTGTCCCCGGTTATGGACAATACTGAGCAACTAAAGTTTGAACCATGGGAGATCTCGACATTCCAACTTCTAATATAAAAACTTGATGCACTTGGGGGTACCAAGGAATTCAAAGAGATTTTGTTAAGCTTGTTGCACTTGGGATTACCAAGGTGCTCAAGAGCATGAAGTACTTGGGGTTACCAAGGGACTCATGAGATTTTGATAAAAACTTGATGCACTTGGGGTTACCAAGTAGCTCAAGGGATTTTTTTGACAAGGACTTGAACACTTGAGTTTCTACCAAGGAGTTCAAGGAACTTGGAAAAGAGATTTGACAAAGAACCAAAACCATTTTGAAAAGATAGGATAAATGTTGCTTTATGCAAATAAGCCCTAAACTCTACTTAGCCAAATATGCCTGTATTGATAGGATCCACTCATATTTACATAAAAGTGAAGCTTGCCAATACAATTCAAAATGTATTGACCCTTGTGGCTGTAACTTGTATTGTTGCAGGTTGTTTGTTTATTTATATGAAGATTGTTTGAGTGACTAGGACTACAAAGTCTACAACCAACATCTGCCTGTGGCACTTTGAAGATGAAGGACCCATGACTATATTTATTCCGTTGCAATGTATTGTAAAAGCCATATGAGTTATGTATGATGTAATAAAATTATGTTATTCCTGGATATAAAGTTATATTATGACCTTTGTTTCTTGATATTACATCTTAACTGTGGATGCTAGCTATTGATCCAGGGACTAGCATTGCAATCACAGGGATCCTTTCCTTTATATAGGAGGGGCCTTACAAATAACTTGGTTTCTTGGGAGTTGGATGCATGAGTAGAACTTACTCATACAAGTGGAGGCTACCAAAATACTGGGAGTGACCAACTAAGAGAGCAATAATGGCCATAATCATGTAGAGCGACAAAACATTACTAATCAAAGCATAAACTGGTAATACAAGTCAAGGACTAAATGATCATATAGGCTATGGTGACTTTTTCATAGTCATAACATGGTGTGAGAATGTGCCAAGTCAACCCAAACAAAGCATCAAAGGAGAATACCACAATACTATGCTTTTGTATGCTAAAAAAACGCATGATTCTTTCAAGGCACACTAAGCAATACCAATTGTTTGGAACAAGTCATGCTACAGCAATAATCTGTAACACCCCTCGGATTAGGGTTAAATTAACCTCAGATCACATCTAAGATAAGCTCAACTCCAATCAGAGAAGATCACAGTATGATTCGGTAACATTACAGAACTCAGGGATTCAACAACATAACTTTAAACTCTTAGAAGAGTAAGATATTAGAGTTATTACAAACCAGAGGTCATAGACACAACATTACATCACACAGCGAAAGCAAATATGTTGTTCTACACAACAACTTAGCAACGGGCCTAAGAGGCCTTAAATAGAAGCGACGTCCATCCCATAGTCCTCAGGCTGCTACCTGGGACCCCCACCTACTCGTCGATGTCAACGTAGAAGCCACCTTCAGTCGTAACCAGATCATATATAGAAAAACAACAATGGCGCAAGGCTGAGTACGAGAATGTACTCCGCAAGCCTTAGATAACCTAGTATCTACATGCTCTAGTTAGAAAGGCTTTCTATGGATTTACATTAGCGTAAAGCAAACTTTATTTGTAAACAAGGGAGAGAAGAGGCTCGTCTACTCAGAATCTTTTAAAAGGGATAAGATAACGACTTCTTCATCTTGTTCATCATATCTTGATAACCACCAGCTTCATCAGAACCTCCTATCTAGGATTACCCCCTCGACCCGGGGGAAGCATCCTAAAGCACACATGGATCAACAAGTTTTATAATGGTTAGTGTTATCTATGATCTTAGCATCTGGTCACCAAGCGTTCATAATCATGAACACGGCTTTTCGAAAAGATTTAACCCTGCAGGGGTGTACAACTTTACCCACACGTACCAACCGACTCTTAATGCCAAATATTATTAGCCCTCTTACTTGGAAGGCCGATAAAGGATGGTTGGCCACGGCCTTTACCTTACTTTCGCTGAGACCATGAGTCATGCCCTAGGGATGGTTCCGCCGTAACGGGTCAAGTCCCGAAGCCGGTCCCTAAAGATGTGAGGCGAGGTTGGTTTACCAGGGGCGCTATCTACCCCAAGCAACCGCGGCCACGCTTCCCTACCTGTTATGATGCACCTCCTTCACCTCCTCTTTCGAAAATGTTTTCAATGCGTATGCCAAATGGAAAGCCCGAACTATGCGACTCATGGAATCTACTAGGCAAGTTAGTCAGTCGAGGGGTTCCCAAGCCCCTTGTGGTTGTACGCTCATCTCGGTTCCAAAGGCAAGAATTCAGTTCCTAGTGGTGGCAAGCATGAGACTACAAATACCACACCCAACATGGCCTCACATACAAGCCTTAACATGTTTAGTTAACTCCTTCGATGATGTCACCATCTCCTACCTTACTAGATTCTCCGGCATCTCTGATTCATCATTCGGACAGATCAGACGTTGTTACTATGCATTGCTATCTGTCGGTCTCGAAATCTCTAGCAACGCTCAAATGCCAGACCTAGGTATGCTAGGAGCAGTGGGTTAGGAGTACAAGGCTACAAAAGGGAAACTGTGTAGCAGATAGGTAACACTAGATACTGACAAAATACCACATTGGAATCGTGTGCATCATAGCGAGAAAGTAATATACTTTGTAAAAGTAGGTTCAGAATGAGAGGCTACGCTTGCCTTGTCTGCCAGTAGACAGGTATGGACTTCGGTGTTGTTGACTTCAGCCTCGGGCTCGGATGCTATCACGAAGAACCAATACCGGAAAGAAAGGCGACAATTCAAGACATGGCATAATGCAATGCGCAAAAACATGTATGACATGACAAGTTATGTAGTGTTGAAAAGAACTCTAGAACATGATTGGTTAGTTTAAACAGGGTCCGAGAGGTCCAAACCATAGAACAGGTGGATCCTCGAAATCACCTGTGGGGTTCAATTGATCTTCTAATTAAACTTGTCATAAAAGTTGGTTAACAATGTATGATGATTGCTTAGACAGATAGGTCTCAATTTTCTGAACATTTTGATATATTTTTCTAATTAAATATGAATTAGTTATGAATTTTACAAATTTATATCATATTCTGCCATTTTTAAATATTAGTAAAGAATTAATGACATCACGCTAGCGTCAGCATACCCTAACCCTAGACTTCCTGTACCGTAGGGGGTTCTACCCGTAGCCACTGATAAGGGGGCCCCAGCCAAGCTGGGTCTACCCTGTGGCCACACAGGCGTCACGTAGGACACGGGGGTGGGGAGCGTCAAGCGGTGGTCGCCGGCGACGATATGGGCCACCCCAGCACGCGCGGGAGGGCGCGTTCGAAAGAGCGCAACGAGGCAAACCTAAAGATCCTAGCGCCTCTAGTTATTGGTCACCGGAGAGGCGGCTACGGCGAGAGGCGGTGCTCTCAGGTGAAAGTCGCGAGATGGCTATGAGAATCTAGAGGGCAAACAGAGAGTGCCTTGAGCACCAGAGGCTCGCCACGGTGCTCGTAGTAGGGTTGTGGAAGCCAGGCGAGGCCGGAGGCGAGCTAATTGACATCAGCGAGCTTCGTCGGGGTCGGAGAAGATGGCGTCGATGGCAAGTATTTGAGGATCCACTCCTCGATTCCTTTGGCAGGGAGATAGAGGGCGGTGAGGCGGAGATCGCGGGCTCACTGGCGTGGCTCGGGGTGGCTCGAGACGACGATGAAGCTCGGCTAGGGTTCGACCAGAGAGGGGAAGAACGCGCGCGAGAGAGGCGCGGGGGAGAGTGAGTGGATAGGGTTGAGAGGGTGACGCGGGCGGCGGTCTTATCCTCGTCCAGGGCTCGTCGGACGGTGTAGCGCGGTCAGTGGAGATTGACGATGCCAATGGCGGCATGTAGCTGCTTGCTGTTGTTGATGAAGACGACGACGAGGGGAAAGGCCGAACTGGTACGGGCCAGGGGTGGGCTGGCATGGGCCGAAGCTGGGCTGCGGGAGTGCGCGCTGGGCAGCAGGGAAAGGAGGGAAAGGAGCTGGGCCAGCCTAGGCTGCACCCTAGCTAGCTCAGGACCCATTTTTTTAACTAAAAAACTTTTATCTTTTCTATTTTTTTGTATTTTCTCTTTTAGGTTTGATTTGTAAACTGTTTTTGGGTATTTCAAAAATACCAGAAGATTTTTAATATTATTTGAAACACATAGGGTCCCTTGTAATCCATTTGGGCTCCACAAATTTTGATACTTTTCAAAATAACAAAACTATTTGAATGTGTTTCAAAGAGAGGGGGGAGGACTAGGGTTTAGGGTTTGCATTATTCAAAAACTTACGCACATGCATACTTTATTAAATTTAACACATGCATGCAATGCTTAAGTACTAATTACATATATCACAAACTTGGGTTGTTACAGCTCTACCCCCCTTACAAGAATCTCTTCCCTAGATTCCTAAGTTTTAGAAAAGAAGGCAGGGTACTCAGATTGAAGACGATCTTCTTGTTCCCAGGTTGCTTCATCCTCAGAGTGATGAGACCACTGAACTTTCAGGGACTTGATGTTTTGACGACGAGTCTTGCGCTCGGTTTCATCAAGGATACGAACATGATACTCATGATAAGTTAGATCCTTCTGGAGATCAAGAGTTTGGTGATCAACACCACGGGCAGGGTCTTTTAAGCAACGCTTGAGTTGAGACACATGAAAGACGGCATGCACCTCAGGGAAGTTTGCAGGCAACTCCAATTGATATGCAAGTTTACCTTGCTTGTAAAGAACGCGAAAAGGACCAACATAGCGAGGAGACAGTATTCCTTTGATGCCGAAAGAATGGACACCCTTTAAAGGAGTGACCCGAAGATAAGCTTGATCACCAACTTCATATTCAACATGTTGATGGTGTCGATCATGATAGCTTTTCTGGCGATATTGAGCAGTCTTTAAATGATCTCGAATGATTCGAATTTGATCTTCTGCTTCCTGTACCATATCCGGTCCAAAGAACTTTCTTTCGCCGGTTTCTGACCAATTTAAAGGAGTACGACAGGTTCTTCCATATAAGAACTAGAAAGGTGCCATTTCTATACTGGAGTAATAACTGTTGTTGTAGGAAAATTCAGCAAAAGGAAGACATTTCTCCTAGTCCTTGCCAAAAGATATGACACACGCTCTTATCATGACTTTGAGGATTTGATTCACTCTTTCGGTCTGGCCACTGGTACTAGGAAGGTAAGCTGTGCTGAAGGACAGACGGGTTCCCATAGCTTGTTGGAAACTTGTCCAGAACCTTGAGGTGAACAAACTCCCTCGGTTAGAGACGATTTTCTTCGGTACCCCATGAAGGACAACTATTCGAGAGACATATAGATTAGCTAATTGATTAGCATTAATGCATTAGCAAACAGGTAGGAAGTGAGCAACCTTGGACAGATAGTCAATGATTACCCAGATGGCATCATTTCCTTTCTGAGTATTAGGAAGACCAGTAATGAAATCCATACCAATTTCATCCCATTTCCATTCAGGGATTCTATGTGGTTGTAGGAGACCAGCGGGTCTTTGGTTCTCATCCTTGACGCGATGACAAACGTCACATTCTGCAACAAAACGAGCGATATCCTTCTTCATACCAAACCACCAGAATCTTTGACGAAGATCCCGATACATCTTGGTACCTCCAGGGTGGATAGAAAGAGGTGATTCAGGAGCTTCGGTAAGAATTATATGCTTCAATTCCTTTCCATTTGGTACTACCAAACGTGTACCAAAATATAGAACACCTTCCTCGTTAATAGAGAAACATTTAGCAACTCCGCTAGCAATGTTCTCTTTAATTGAGTCCATCTCAGGATCTTGCGTTTGAGCAGCTCTGATCTAATCCTCTAGAGAAGACTTCACTTCAAGAGTACAAAGGAGTCCACGAGGAACTACTTCAAGGTTCAATCGAGCGAATTCCTCATGAAGATAAGGTTGAGATTGTTTGATCATCAGGTTATTGCAATAAGACTTACGGCTCAGCGCATCAGCAACGACATTGGCTTTGCCAGGTTGATACTTGAGACCCAAATCATAGTCTTTGATGAGTTCCAACCATCTTCTTTGCCTGAGATTCAGATCAGGTTGTGTGAAAAGATACTTCAGACTCTGATGATCCGAGTATAACTCACAATGACTACTGTAAGATCCCTCCCTTTATAAAGGTAAGGATCCCTGTGATTGCAATGCTATTCCCAGGATCAATAGCTAGCATCCACAGTTAAGATGTAATATCAAGAAACAAAGGTCATATTACAACTTTATAACTAGGAATAAAATAATTCATTACATCTTACATAGCTCATTTGGCTATCTTATTACAATGCAGTAGACATAACTATAGCATGAGGTCCTTCATCTTCAAAGTGCCACAGGCAAACATGTTGGTTGTAGACTTGTAATCCTAATCAACACACTTCACTAACATCAAACAAACCTGCAACATAATAAGTTACAGCCACAAGGGTCAATACATTTGAATTGTATTGGCAAGTGATACTATGGTAGTATAGTGGAGTCTATCATCTATATGCATTTGTCTAAGTGGAGCTTAGGCTTGATTTGCTCAAAATAGATTTTCCTTATGATTTGAAAACACTAAGTTTTTTCTTGACAAAATCACCCAAGTCATCTCCCAATAGAAATTGGTGATCCTTCAACCCTTGTTCAACCACAAAATTTTAACTTAGAAATTGGGATGAGGAGATTCTTGATAGCTTCCATGTCTTGATGCTCAAATTGTCATTTACCAGGGACATGGCTAAGTACTTAGATTTTACACTCTGCAGAGGTGGTGCACTTTCCCCACAAGACTTGGTTTCACCAAGACAAGATCTTTCAGAAGCCATCCCTTAGACCATAATGGACGTGTTCCAACCTATCATCCCCTACCACCAACTGTCCATTTGGCTAAGTTATTGCAACCTATATGATCCAGGCAGAGCCCATAATGCCAAGTGGCTGCACTTGAAGCTTCTCAACATTTGACATCTCAAATCTCTTTGTTCCTGGGTAGCCATCCACAAGTGAGATACACAAGGTAAACCATAGAAATGGGCCTTGTGTAACCACTCAACACAAACCATTCCTTCCATTCCAACCAGGTGATTCATTCACTTAGTTGTTTTATTAAACAAAACACGAGTCCTTGACTTAGAAACATTCCATAGTATGAATATATTCCACCCTTGTTTTCTACTAGCTAAGCTAAGCATGATAGTAGTAGGAATCTTAACTTACGAAATTTCTACTAAGATTTCATCTACTAGGATTTCCCATGGCATAGTTTATACTTAGCAGAAATTCCATGCAAGTCCTACTTAGAAATAACACTAATGCATAGTGAAAATATTGGGACAAAAGTATGAAGCATCACTTGCCTTTTTGGTAGAAAATATAAGTTCACTCCTTGATCTTGCAATACTCACACTCTTCAAATCACTACAATTCAATCAAGCAAGCAATAATTCAATCTACCATTCAAGCAAACATCACATAAAATAATAGAAGCAAAGTAATGCATGCAAGCATGCCAAAGATTGTTTTATTTGGAGAAGTGGTTTCTAATAGGTTATAAACATTCTAAAACACCTATTGATCATTTTATAAAAGTGGCAAAATAATTTGCAAAAGATTTTACCTATAAACCATTTTTAAACCAAATAAATATTTTATGTGGTTGAAATGCTTTTTAGCAAAGTAATAATGTATAGGGTTCACAAATATATTTTTAAATCATAAAACTTTGTGTTTAGGGTCAGAGAGTTTAAATCAAAACATTTTCCCAAAGTGTTTCCTCCAAAAGCATTTTTAATATATAAACATTATTTTTATTTGACTAGAAATGCTTTAAATCAAAGATTTATTCTTTTGCTTCACAAAATCTGTTTTTGAAACCACAAGTTCGTTTATATGGTCAGTAGGTTCAAAACAATCCATTTGCCAAAGATTTTATCACAAAAATAATTTTAGGATGAATTTTATATTCAAATTATGCCTACACAAGTTTCTGCAAAAAAAACAATTTAACAGAAGCAATTTACTAAACAAAGTGCATGGTTGGAAACTACTTGTATTTCTGATTCCATTGATATAAAGTTTGCAAAATTTGGACGTGTGGTTTGAAAGTTATGAATTTTGCAAGTTTGAATAACTAATAGAACATTTTCTGGTTTTTATAACAGCTCTAGGCCACGCGTCGTGTTTTGATTCATTGGTACCGGTTCAGGCGGATCAAGCACTAAGGATCGTTGGATCTAATGCGAATCGCACGGCACAGATGATCTCATAACCTTTTATTTAAGTCATCTATTCCTATCCACGTGATCCGGATCTAACGGTTGCTGCGCGTTTGACCTAGAACGAGCGGCGCTGGCGGCGGCTGTGCGGCGGCGGCGCTCTGGCGGCGAGGTTGCCGACGGAATAGGAAGCGCTGAAGGGGGAGAATATGCTCATTGGTTTCGCCTTGTCATGCTGAAGCTCGTGGTGGTCGTCGTAGCTGAAGGGGCGCACGGAGCTGCTGGCGATTCCTCGCTGGAGACGGCGTCGGTGTCGGGTATGCTCAGATGTCGTCGAAGGCGAAGCTAGAGGTCGCGCTAGGACAAGTAGAATGCACAGTTAGGTTCGCAAGAGGAAGGCGAGTATGAAAGTGTCAACGAGGGGGAGAGGGGCGGTCGGGTTTACCGGGGAGAGGTCGCCGGAGACGAGGCAGACGGTGGCGGAGTTCAGTTGAAGTTGTTGCCGAGTGTCTGTCAACACCCGGATTTTTCATCCCAGATGCCTATTATGCCATACATCGCAATCCCAGGATTACCATTTCTGCGAGACATAACAGAATTGGATACCATAGTACATCATCCATTACAAACGATACATAAGTTCTTACACAAATAGGGATCTCATGATCCAGTTCTTAATACAACATCAAGCAGCGGAATACGTAATAATAACGGTAGCGTAGGCGAAGCTCCATCTTCGGGGTCACAGGCAATGCTGACGATGGGAGATGATCCTAGTTGTCGTAACCTTCCTGGGGTCCATCCTCCAGGTACTCCTCTTCATAGTCTGGCCATGGGAATAGCCAGGGACAAAGCCATGAGTACTCTTTAAGTACTCGCAAACTAATACTAACAGGTAAAGGGGTTTTTGGATAATAGGACACTAGGCTCTAGGGTTGTTTTGCAAAAGCCAGATTTATCTCTACTAAGTTTAGAAGCAACGAATGCTCGTCACAATTTTATAACTCCTAAGTGGGAACTTGTATTTCATATCACAACTCTGTTGTGGTCAAGTCAAAGTTTCAAATCATTTCACAAGTCATTTTGAAAAGTCTGACAGGGGAACAGTATGGCCACTCCAACTGTCCATAACCGCAGACGCGGCTATTCGAATAGTTTGACACTCTGCAGAGATTGTACACTTTCACCACAACATTCGATACATCCGTCAGGAACAAATCCTGAATTCACCATACTCAGTATGCGGATAATCAATCCTAACCTTTCGATTACACACCCTAGTATAAGCACCTCTCCTATGAGTTTGTCCTCCCAACCATGACCAACTGTCATTTGGGTACTGCACAGGTGGAAAATATTCACAAGGTAGCCTCAGCTTAGACCTTGGCCGTGCGGGAACTAATACTAAGGTATATAAGTTTCTAGTCAAGCCCTACCCAATCTTGAGGTATTGTGGTTGTACGATAAAATTGGAATGGTATCGCATCCAGACAACAATCAGTTTTATAAAGGTCTAAGGCTCATGCCTCATCGTTTTCATCACCAAAATCATCAGGTGTTTGGAAACACATGTCCAAAACATTTCAATAGAATGATCCATCATTCCAAGGTTTTCATAACCATTTTTCCACCAAGTATTCCCATCTAAAGTTGATCAAGTTTTCTGCTTAGCACTAGCATCTACAGGTGGGGGTAAGCAATAATGAGGGGTGGTAAACTAGTGGAGTTCTAACTAAGTTCAATCTCATGCCTTAAGATGACATCAAGATTATCTAGCTTAGGCCAAATTTTATGCTCTTTATGCAACCTTCAGATATCTTTCTAGTACCTATAATTCATTTAAGTAAACTCTAAGGAATAGCTTTGATAAAGAAATAAAGTATAAAGCTTGTAAGTAAAAACTAGGATTGGTTGGTCAAGTGGGTTGGATCATATATGCTTAAGGTATATAGTGGGCAGAGTAACAAGTAGTGGTTTGTGGCATCAGTAGGGTATCTTGCAAGGGTTAGCTTGCATTGGTCCAGTTAGTTAATAAAGCTTGCACAATATCAGTATAAGCTTGCTAAAATGGCAAGTGTTAGCTTGCGTTGTGCAGAGCAGTGTTTGAAGTTCTCCTCGGCTTCTTCTTCGTAGTATCCTCCTTCCTCCTCGTGTCCTTGGTCGGTACTAGCGTCTATAAATAAATACGAGGTACACAATCACCAAACAATACTTAACTACTTGCAATCATCACACACAAGGGTCCTATAGATGATCTAACATCATCACTAACATTACAAGATTAAAGTTTGGTTTAATTCTTTTTATTTTTAGAAAAGTAATTTCTACTCATTGAAAAACTACTTAAGATTTAATATTCTCCAAACCAAACATGGGATCATGTTGACACATGTCATCACCACATATTTTAGTCCATGGGAATATGATTTAAAGTGGTGTCACAATTTAATAAGGTTTTACGCTTTTATTTTAATTATTTAAAGTGGCAAGAAATGCCTATGTAGCATTCTTTTATTTCTTGAACATTATTTTTGAAGGTAAACCTATATATTTTTATATATTCTGAAAGGTATGGTTAAATGTGATTTTTGAGAGTTGGAATCAACTCAAAAGCTATGATGGTTTAAATTTGAAAAATGTTTGAATGCAGAAAAGCTTCTGCATTTTTATTTTTACCATGGGTGATCTATAGATCCAAATGACTTGAATCCAACTGGCTTGGATTCAGAATTCTCAGACCTTTCTAACAAAATTGGTTTCATTCAATTTGGTGCACTGAATCGATCTGGGTTGATTTTTGAAGTTGGGTACAGAAGTGAGTTTGAAACAAAATGAAAAAGTTTTAATTCAAATAACTGGGCTACGCGGGAAAAGTTATCGGGCCGGCCTGCTAAGCGCAGTGCTCCCGCGGGCTGCTTAAGTGGGTGTCCCCACTCGTCAGTGAGACAGGGAGGGGCGAAGCGGTACGGGGCGATGTGGATCGTTCGATCTAGTTCTAATCCAACGGCTGAGAGTCATCGTCGATGTTGAGCAATGCCGGCGAGAAAGAAACCTAGCGCGGCCAGTGAGGGGTGCTGGGGGCTCACCGGCGTGCAGGCGAGGGTCGGCGAGGCGGGCGAACGATGAAGTCGACGACGGCGAACTCAGGGGTGGTCGCGGCAACTCCTGGGGTGGACGAAATCGATGGCGCCCTTCTTCTCCAGAGGCGGTGGGCTCCGGTGAAATTCTGGCGAGGTGGTGCTCGCCTTGCTCTGGGAACGGTGTGGCACGATCAGTGAGGAGAGGGGAGTGAGATGGTGTGAAGAAATCGAGCGGGGTGACCTCTATTTATAGTCGAGCGAGGGGACCGACGGGGCGCACGGTGAGGTCGTCGGGGGCGATGTTACAGGCGGCTATTGGCATGGGCGAAGGTAGGGGGCGGTGCGGTGTTCCCTGGCGATGCTCAACAACATGGTTTTGAGGCGTGGGGCGGTGCGGCTTGGTCTGGAACATGCGACGCTTTGCGCGGCAGAGGCGGCGTGTTCGACGGCGAGCGGTGGTTGTGCGTCACGGGGCGGCGAACAAGGATGTCTGGTGGTCTCCTAGGTCGGTGGGGATTGTGTATGCACGCGGTGAGGGCGGCGCGCGGTCTGTGGGCGCTGGTCGAGGGTGGCGCTCTGGCGCACGCTCGGCATGGTTGCTGGCGAGGTTGGGATGGTTCGTACGTGTGGTCCAGGGCTTGGCAATGCTCGCGGCTGGGACAGTGAGTGGAGGTGGATGGTGGGCTGCCTCCCAGACATGCTGGCTAGGCTTGGTGCTGCTCCTAGCTTGCTGTCGACTATGGGGTGGCAAGGGTGTGCTCGGCTGTTCACCATTGATGGAAATGGCAAGCTCACAGTGGTGCTAGTGCTTGGTTTAGTTAGCTAGATGATCTACTGAGATGGTTGTGAGCCAAAGAGGGGACAAGTTAGGCTCAAATCACTGCTCCAACTAGTGTTTACAATGTATGATTTGTGTCTGCAACCTGTTTGATGAAATGGCCGCATGAAATCAAGTTTTGAATTTTGAAAAGATTTTTGGTGGGTTTTCTAGATTGGTGCTAGTGAGTTTGCAGATGCTTGGGTTTTGAAAGTTGAGCTTGTTTGAGTGGTTTTTGAAAAAGTGGGATCTTCCCATATGATAAAGATTCAATTTTGAATTGTCATTTAAACTATGCATTTGAAAGTTTCTGGATGATCACAAAGTGGGCCTTGATACCTTGTTATGAGTACATTCAAGGGGTGCAAATATCCAGAAAAGTTTCCATTAGGTTCTGAAAGTTTGAGACAGCCAAAGTAGGCATGGGAGTTAAATTGGTCAAAATGACCATTCCTTTATTTTATTGGTTTTGATTTATTTGTCTTTAGGAAAAGTTTGGGAAATGTTTAGATGATGTTTATTTCACCTAAGAAACATTTTACAAGCAAGGAAACATACAAACAAGGTGGTTCAAAAGAATTTCAAATTAAATGCATACACATATGCATGCCTTCAAAAAAATTTATTAGAAAAGTTTTTGTTAACCAAAATTTTGATGATTAGAGTTTGATGATTTAAGTTTAATATTTTTGGGATGTTACAAACCTTCCCCCCTAAAACAAAATCTCCTCCCGAGATTTGAAAAAGGACGAAAAGATTACCTAGGATTTGAAGAGATCGGGAAACTCCGTCATGATGTGATCTTCATGTTCCCAGGTAGCTTCCTCTTCTGTGTGGTTGCTCCACTGAATCTTGAGAAACTTGATGCTTCGGGTTCGGGTAGTTCGAAAAGCTTCTTCCAAAATACGGATGGGTACTTCAGGATAGGTCAGGTCATCGCTGATCTCTATGGTCTGATGATCGATATTCTTGAACACTTCGGTCTTCTCGGGGACTTCGAGACACTTGCGAAGTAACGAGATATGGAAAACATTGTGCACGGCTGACATCTCTTCGGGTAGTTCCAATTTATACGACACTTCTCCTCGACGGTTCAGAATTTTGAAAGGTCCGATATATCTGGGGGCTAACTTTCCTTTGAGTTGGAAACACTGCATTCCCTTCAATGATGACACTTTCAGATAAAAAAACTCCTATGTTGAAGGCGAGGTCTCGACGTCTTGTCGGCGTAACTCTTCTGTCGGGATTGGGCGGTCTTGAGGTGCTCACGAATCTTGTGAACCTTCTCTTCTGCTTCTCGTAGGATGTCGGGTCCGAATATCTGACTCTCTCCTACTTCCGACCAGTTCAAAAGGGTGCGACACTTCCTTCCGTACATGAATTCAAATGGGGCCATTTGCAAAATGGCTTGATAACTGTTGTTGTATGAAAATTCTGCAAACGGCAGACAGTCTTCCCACTTGGATCCATATTCTAACACGCATGCTCTCAGCATATCTTCGAGTATTTGGTTTACTCGCTCTGTTTGTCCATCGGTCTGAGGATGATACACGGTGCTGAAATCTAGACAGGTTCCTAAACCTTCTTGGACTTTCTTCCAGAATCTCGAGGTAAACTGAGTTCCTCGATCCGATACTATGTTCTCGGGGACTCTGTGCAAACTGACGATTCTAGCGATGTATAACTCCGCTAGTTTCGAACTCTGATATGTGGTCTTGATGGGCAAGAAATGGGCGACTTTGGACAATCTGTCCACTATGACCCAGATAGAGTCATTTCCCCTACTAGAAGTAGGTAGTCCAGTGATAATGTCCATTCCTACAGAATCCCATTTCCATTCCGGAATCTGCAAGGGTTGCAACAATCCAGCGGGTCTTTGATGTCCTGCCTTGACTCGCTGACATATATCACACTTGGCGATATAGCTTCCGATTTCTCTCTTCATCTTATGCCACCAAAATTGCTCTTTTAAATCTTGATACATCTTAGTTCCTCTGGGATGGATAGAATAAAGAGTATCATGAGCCTCCTTCAAAATAACTCCTTTCAACTCGGAATATGATAGTACACAAAGGCGTCCTTTGTACCACAAAACTCCTTCTTCGTCCTCGGTGAATCCGGGTACTTTGCCTGTACCGATACGATGCTTGATTCCGTCAATACTGGCATTTCCCTTCCGCGCCTCTTTAATCTGACTGATCAAAGTGGGCTGGAGTTCTATGCTAGCCAGAAATCCTTCACTTACTAATTCCATCCGAAAATCTTCCATCTCTTTGTGCAGACTTGGTTGCTCCTTCAAAATCATGGAGTTCAAGTGGCATGGCAATCTGCTAAGGGCATCAGCTACTACGTTGGCATTACCAGGGTGATAGTGAATGTCCAGATCGTAATCCTTGATTAGCTCAATCCATCTTCTCTGCCTCATATTCAACTCCTTCTGAGTGAATATATACTTTAGGCTCTTGTGATCCGAATAAATCTCACAATGGTTTCGCATCAGGTAGTGTCTCCATATCTTCAGGGCTAGAACTACGGCTGCGAGTTCGAGGTCATGGGTTGGGTAGTTTTGCTCATGTTGCTTCAATTGTCGAGATAGATAAGATATAACTTTTCCTTCTTGCATTAGCACACATCCGAGACCAATCTTGGATGCATCACAATACACATCGAAGGGCTTCGTGATATCCGGCATGATCAAGAATGGGGCTGAAATCAATCTCCTCTTGAGTTCTTGAAAACTCGCTTCACATTTGTCGGTCCATTCAAACTTCTTGTCCTTCTTCAGCAATTGGGTCATGGGTCTAGCGATACTCGAGAATCCTTCTACAAATTTGTGGTAATATCCCACCAATCCGGGAAATGCACAAACTTGGGTTTGAGTGGTTGGGGCTTACCAATCTTCTACGTCTTTCACTTTGGCAGGGTCAACGGCAATTCCTCCGGCTGATACAATGTGACCGAGGAATCATACCTCATGTAACCAGAATTCACATTTGCTAAACTTTGGATACAGCTGATGCTCTCTAAGGGTTCCAAGAATGGTCCTTAGGTGTAGCTCATGTTCTTCTTCTGATTTGGAATAAATCAGAATGTCATCGATGAAAACAACGACAAACTTATCCAGGAAGTCCATAAAATCTTATTCATGAGATTCATGAAATAAGCGGGGGCATTGGTTAATCCGAAAGACATGACCGTATACTCATACAATCCATATCTGGTGGTAAAGGCAGTCTTTGGAATATCCTCTGCACGAATTTTGAGTTGATGATAGCCAGTCCTAAGATCAATCTTAGAAAACACTTTGGCACCGGTCAACTGTTCAAACAAATCTTCTATCTTGGGCAAGGGGTACTTGTTCTTGATGGTGACATCATTCAATTTCCGATAATCCGTACACAAACGGTTACCTCCATCCTTCTTATCCACAAACAAGACAGGTGATCTCCAAGGTGACGCACTTGGTTGAATCAATCCAATTTCCAGCATGGAATCCAGTTGCTTCTTCAGTTCTGCGAGCTCTGACGGGTTCATACTATATGGTCTCTGGGCTATGGGTCCGGTTCCAGGAATTAGTTCGATGATAAACTCGATATCCCGATCAGGGGGCATACCGGGCAAAATATCTGGAAATACATCGGGGTATTCACAGACTATCCGGACTTGGTCAATAGTAGGTTGGGCTATACTCTTGTTGCATTTGAATTGGCGAGGTAAGGTTTCAGATATATGCTCGACTGATATTCCGGCGGTACTGGTCACGGTTATGGCTTTCTTGGCACAGTCAATTAATCCTTTATGTTTGGACATCCAATCCATTCTTAGTACCACTTCCAAACCTTTAGTTCCAAGAACTATCAGATTTGCATAAAAATCTATGCCATGGATTCGGATAGGGACGGCTTAGAAAATTTGCCTAGCCTTGGTGGTTGATCCGGGAATTTGAACAATCATAACATGCTTCAGTTTGGTTGGTTGAATTTTACTAGTGCAGGCAAATTCTTCGGTGACAAATGAGTGCGATGCACCAGAATCAAACAATACTCGTGCAAGTACTGAATTAACAGAAAACATACCCAGCACGATGTCTGGCGCTTCCTGAGCTTCTTCAACATGCATGAGAAAAAGACGGTCGTTGTAGTTGAGCGAATTCCCTGGGGAAAATCTTCTTCCTGGCTGAACACGACGCTGCTACTGAGCTGGGACATTGGTATTAGGGGCTGTAGCATTCTTCTTGTTGGGGCACTCGTTGGAATAGTGGCCTTTATTTCCACAGTCATAACAGGTCACTTGCGACTTGTCCTTGGCTGCTACAGGCACAACATTGCTTCCAGTCCTCGGGGCAGTGTTGGTGTTGGCGGTAACATTGTTGTTTTTGAACTTGGGTGGGGCACGATTGAAATTGCTAGAGTTGCCGGGGTTGTTGTGATTTCCTTCGGGTCTAGGGTTTCCACGGTTAGGATAGGTCGGACGGTTCATCGGGGGTCTATTGGTCCTTGGGGCAAATCTTGGAGATGGGTTAGGGCGATACTTTGGGGTCTGATGGGTTCCTAGCTGATGCATCATACGACGCTTGCGGTTCTCATTGGCTTGGTTGATCTTTCCTTCCATCTGGATAGCAGAGTCGACAAGGGCTTCAATATCCGCAAAGGGGATATTGATTAACACCGTCTGCATCTCATCATGCAGACCGTTTAGGAATCTTTCTTTCTTCTTGGCCTCAGTGTCTGTTTCATCCGGGGCATACCTAGCTAATGACAAAAAATTGTCACGGTATTCCACTACAGTCATCCTTCCTTGCTTCAGCTCTCTGAACTCGTCTCTCATTCTCTTGATCAAACCCGGTGGTACATGGGTTCTGCTAAACTTGACCTTGAATTCCTCCCAGGTCATCATCTGGCCTCCGGTCATTACACGAACACTGTTCCACCATGCTCTGGCATCTTCGGCTAGATAGTGGGTGGCGAATAAGACTTTCTTGTTGGTTTCCACTCCGGCTACTTCTAAGTTATTTTCATTAGTTTGCAGCCAATCATCGGCGTCTAGGGGCTCTTCGGACTTAGTGAAAACAGGTGGGTTGGTATTCTGGAAGTTCTTGAGCTTAGATCCATGGTTGTCCTGATTTCCATGGCCTTGGTTGTTGTGGGCTAGCTGGGCTATCTGCTGAAGGGTGGCTAGGTTGGCTTGACGTTTCGCTCTTTCAGCTTCACGGTCAGAAGTCAACATTTGCAGTGTCTGCAACATTGGGTCCGGGGTTGAACCTCTTCCTCCACGTGGCATCTGAAGATTTAGATAGATCATGAGAAAAGAGGGAAATTTCTAAAGTTTTGGGTCTTTAAATTTTTTTTTAAAGTTTGACTCAGATTTTCTAGCAACTTGCTTTTTCATTCATTCATTCATAGCACCCGATACAACACACACCACAACAAAGAAAAGCGGATGGTTTTAAGAACCATTCTGAGAACTACGATACAGTGGGACCGAATACTATTCACTACGCTAGTGCTCAAGTGCTACTACTCCTCGGAATCTGTGGCTTCGTCATCTTCATCATCATCGATGAAGGCGAAATCGTCCTCATCGGTGAAGAAACCCATAGCCTGATCTTCCAGAAAATCATCATCATCGCTGAGATAGGAGTAGGGGTCTCCATGAAGATCCTCTCCGGCATTCTCCCTTTCCTCCAACTACATTGTCTCTCTCGTGGATGCTCTCCTCCAGAGATGAGATGCGGTGGCAAGACGGGCAATAATGCGCTCCTTCTTGTCGAGATGACATCGGCGAGACTTGCAATCCTTGGCTAACATGGAGATGGTTTGGTCCTTCGTCTTGATGATGGCAAACTTGTGGTTGCAGTAGTCACGGCAGTTGTCCAACTCCTGCTGACGATCGTACATCATGAAGCTAAGATGGTCCAATTGGGTCTTCAGCTCGGGGTGGTATGGGGCTTCCAGTGGTTGTCCATTAGCATCACGCCTTGGGAAAAACTCAAAGCGAGTACCCTTGATCTGATTGATGCTCTACCCACACAGACGACAAAGAGCTTCCTGCATGGCTCTGGCAAGTCCATCGAGCCAGTTGTTTTCCCTCAAGGTAAACTGAAATCCCTCCGCAGTGGGAGGTTCAATCTTTCCTCGGAGACTTGCAACAATTAGCCACTGCAGATCTTCTCCTCCTTGATCATTGAGCTGATCTCCGAAGAACTCGGGGTGCGGACGCTCCAGAAGTTCCAAAAGCTGGTCCAAATCCCTCTCAAAGATCTGGTCTCTTCCATTCCCCAGTTGGTAAAACTTGCTGTACTTCACGTCCATCTATAAGAATATAGGATGAGTAAGTTAGTAGAGTGATTAAGTGTGTCAAAATTTTATGTATTTTGCAAGAGCTTTTGGAGGAACATGAATTTTCATGAAAGAATCAAAAGGATAAGAATGAGAATAAGTTTTTGTAAATATTTTTTTTCTTTGGTTTTGGGAAATAAGTTTTTGGTTTAAACGCCCAGTCTAACTAGGGTCTCCTATGGTTAGGATGGCTCTGATACCAACTTGTCAACACCCGGATTTTTAATCCCAGATGCATGTTATGCCATACATCGCAATCCCAGGATTACCATTTTTGCGAGACATAACAGAATTGGATACCATAGTACATCATCCATTACAAACGATACATAAGATCTTAGACAAATAGGGATCTCATGATCCAGTTCTTAATACAACATCAAGTAGCGGAATACGTAATAATAACGGTAGCATAGGCGAAGCTCCATCTTCGGGGTCACAGGCAATGCTAACGATGGGAGATGATCCTAGTTGTCGTAACCTTCCTAGGGTCCATCCTCCAAGTACTCCTCTTCATAGTCTGGCCATGGGAATAGCCAGGGAGAAAGCCATGAGTACTCTTTAAGTACTCGCAAACTAATACCAACAGGTAAAGGAGTTTTTGGATAATAGGACACTAGGCTCTAGGGTTGTTTTGCAAAAGCCAGATTTATCTCTACTAAGTTTAGAAGAAACGAATGCTCGTCACAATTTTATAACTCCTAAGTGGGAACTTGTATTTCATATCACAACTCTGTTGTGGTCAAGTCAAAGTTTCAAATCATTTCACAAGTCATTTTGAAAAGTCTGACGGGGGAACAGTATGGCCACTCCAACTGTCCATAACCGTGGACGCGGCTATTCGAATAGTTTGACACTCTGCAGAGATTGTACACTTTCACCACAACATTCGATACATATGTTAGGAACAAATCCTGAATTCACCATACTCAGTATGCGGATAATCAATCCTAACCTTTCGATTACACGCCCTAGTATAAGCACCTCTCCAGTGAGTTTGGCCTCCCAACCATGACCAACTGTCATCTTGGGTACTGCACAGGTGGACAATCTTCACAAGGTAGCCTCAGCCCATACCTTGGCCGTGAGGGAACTAATACTAAGGTATATAAGTTTCCAGTCAAGCCCTACCCAATCTTCGGGTATTGTGGTTGTACGATAAAATTGGAATGGTATCGCATCAAGACAACCATCAGTTTTATAAAGGGCTAAGGCTCATGCCTCATCGTTTTCATCACCAAAATCATCAGGTGTTTGGAAACACATGTCCAAAACATTTCAATAGAATGATCCATCATTCCAAGGTTTTCATAACCATTTTTCCACCAAGCATTCCCATCTAAAGTTGATCAAGTTTTCTGCTTAGCACTAGCATCTACAGGTGGGGGTAAGCAATAATGAGGGGTGGTAAACTAGTGGAGTTCTAACTAAGTTCAATCTCATGCCTTAAGATGACATCAAGATTATCTAGATTAGGCCAAATTTTATGCTCTTTATGCAACCTTCTGATATCTTTATAGTATCTATAATTCATTTAAGTAAACTCTAAGGAATAGCTTTGATAAAGAAATAAAGTATAAAGCTTGTAAGTAAAAACTAGGATTGGTTGGTCAAGTGGGTTGGATCATATATGCTTAAGGCATATAGTGGGCAGAGTAACAAGTAGTGGTTTGTGGCATCAGTAGGGTATCTTGCAAGGGTTAGCTTGCATTGGTCCACTTAGTTAATAAAGCTTGCACAATATCAGTATAAGATTGCTAAAATGGCAAGTGTTAGCTTGCCTTGTGCAGAGCAGTGTTTGAAGTTCTCCTCGGCTTCTTCTTCGTAGTATCCTCCTTACTCCTCGTATCCTTGGTCGGTACTAGCGTCTATAAATAAATACGAGGTACACAATCACCAAACAATAATTAACTACTTGCAATCATCACACACAAGGGTCCTATAGATGATCTAACATCATCACTAACATTACAATATTAAAGCTTGGTTTCATTCTTTTTATTTTTAGAAAAGTAATTTCTACTTATTGAAAAACTACTTAAGATTTAATATTCTCCAAACCAAACATGGGATCATGTTGACACATGTCATCACCACATATTTTAGTCCATGGGAATATAATTTAAAGTGGTATCACAATTTAATAAGGTTTTACCCTTTTATTTTAATTATTTAAAGTGGCTAGAAATGCCTATGTAGCATTCTTTTATTACTTGAACATTATTTCTGAAGGTAAACCTATATATTTTTATATATTCTAAAAGGTATGGTTAAATGTGATTTTTGAGAGTTGGAATCAACTCAAAAACTATGATGGTTTAAATTTGAAAAATGTTTGAATGCAGAAAAGCTTCTGCCTTGTTATTTTTACCATGGGTGATCTATAGATCCAAATGACTTTAATCCAACGGGCTTGGATTCAGCATTCTCAGACCTTTATAGCAAAATTGGTTTCATTCAATTGGATGCACTGAATCGATCTAGGTTGATTTTTGAAGTTGGGTATAGAAGTGAGTTTGAAACAAAATGAAAAAGGTTTAATTCAAATAACTGGGCTGCGCGGGAAAAGTTAACGGGCCGTCCTGCTAAGCGCATTGCTCCCGCGGGCTGCTTAATTAGGTGTCGCCACTCGTCAGTGAGACAGGGAGGGGCGAAGCGGTACGGGGCGATGTGGATCGTTCGATCTAGTTCTAATCCAACGGCTGAGAGTCATCGTCGATGTTGAGCAACGCCGGCGAGAAAGAAACCTAGCGCGGCCAGTGAGGGGTGCTGGGGGCTCACCGGGGTGCAGGCGAGGGTCGGCGAGGCAGGCGAACGACGAAGTCAACGACGGCGAAATCAGGGGTGCTCGAGGCAGCTCCTGGGGTGGATGAAATCGATGGCGCCCTTCTTGTCCAGAGGCGGCGGGCTCCGGTGAAATTCCGGCAAGGTGGTGCTCGCCTTGCTCTGGGAACGTTGTGGCACGATCAGTGAGGAGAGGGGAGTGAGATGGTGTGAAGAAATCGAGCGGGGTTGGCCTCTATTTATAGTCGAGCGAGGGGACCGACAGGGCGCATGGTGAGCTCGTTGGGGGCGATGTTACAGGCGGCTATTGGCATGGGCGAAGGTAGGGCGGTGCGGTGTTCCCTGGCGATGCTCAACGACATGGTTTTGAGGCGTGGGGCGGTGTGGCTTGGTATGGAACATGCGACGCTCTGCACGGCAGAGGCGGCGTCTTCGACAGCGAGCGGTGGCTGTGCGTCACGGGGCGGCGAACGAGGATGTCTGGTGGTCTCCTGGGTCGGTGGGGATTGTGTATGCACGCGGTGAGGGCAGCGTGCGGTCTGTGCTGGTCGAGGTTGGCGCTCTGGCGCACGCTCGGCATGGTTGCTGGCGAGGTTGGCATGGTTCGTGCGTGTGGTCCAGGGCTTGGCAACGCTCGCGGCTGGGACAGTGAGTGGCGGTGGACGGTGGGCTGCCTCCCAGACATGCTGGCTAGGCTTGGTGCTACTCCTATCTTGCTGTCGACTATGGGGTGGCAAGGGTGTGCTCGGCTGTTCACCATTGATGACAATGGCAAGCTCACAGTGGTGCTAGTGCTTGGTTTAGTTAGCTAGATGATCTACTGAGATGGTTGTAAGCCAAAGAGGGGACAAGTTAGGATCAAATCACTTCTCCAAATAGTGTTTAGATTTTGTATGATTTGTGTCTGCAACCTGTTTGATGAAATGGCCGCATGAAATCAAGTTTTGAATTTTGAAAAGATTTTTGGTGGGTTTGCTAGATTGGTGCTAGTGAGTTTGCAGATGCTTGGGTTTTGAAAGTTGAGCTTGTTTGAGTGGTTTTTGAAAAAGTGGGATCTTCCCATATGATAAAGATTCAATTTTGAATTGTCATTTAAACTATGCATTTGAAAGTTTCTGGATGATCACAAAGTGGGCCTTGATACCTTGTTATGAGTATATTCAAGGGGTGCAAAGATCCAGAAAAGTTTCCATTAGGTTCTGAAAGTTTGAGACAGCCAAAGTAGGCATGGGAGTTAAATTGGTCAAAATGACCATTATTTTATTGGTTTTGATTTATTTGTCTTTAGGAAAAGTTTGGGAAATGTTTAGATGATGTTTATTTCACCTAAGAAACATTTTACAAGCAAGGAAACATAAAAATAAGGTGGTTCAAAAGAATTTCAAATTAAATGCATACACATATGCATGCCTTCAAAAATTTTAATTAGAAAAGTTTTTGTTAACCCTAATTTTGATGATTAGAGTTTGATGATTTAAGTTTAATATTTTTGGGATGTTACAGTGTCTGACGCGCGCGCGAGTGCGCTGAGGGTGCAGAGAGAAGCGCCAGGGGATGGGGAGCAGGCTCGAGTGGTAGAGGGGGCAAGGCTCGGTGAGGGGTGGCCGGCATTTGTCGGGGAGGCTCGGCGGAGCAGTGGCGATGTGAGGATGAATTGGGACAGCCTAGGGGCTCCGGTGGGGCGATGCCTGGGGTGAAAGGAAGAGGGGAGTGTTGCGATTAAGTACGCATGGTCGCGGCGAGGTATAAGTGAGCCATTTACGCGAATTGAAGCGAGTTAACGCGAGGCAGAAACGGCCGACGAGGTGTGGTCAGCGGGCGGGTGAGGAAGAAAACTGACGGGTGGGGTTGTGCTGTCAGCGTGAGAGAGAGAGGAGGTGGGGCCTGCTAGTCAGCTATGATGCGGGTCGTTTCTCTGGTGCGAAGCATTTTCTGCGGGGAGAGAGGGAGTGGGCCGATGCTGGGCTGGACTGGGTCAGCTGGGCTGGTTTGGCCTTGTTCATTTTTTTTGTTTTCTTTTTCTTTTTCCATTTCTAATATTCTGTTTTGATTTTGTTTAATCAATTCAAACAACTATTTGAATTCAAAATTCAACCAAACTTTGTGTATATTCAAATATTGTTTATTAATACATTTTAAAGTCAAATTTAGAATAATTCTCTTAATCTTTTTAGGGTATATTAATTATTTAAAACAAAGCCCTTGCTTTAAATTCAATTAATATCAAATATATTTTTAACCCTTATTTAATTTTAGTTTTTCACAAAACCTTTTCAGTAAGTTTTATTCATTTATTAGGGTGTCAAATAATTCACTTTGAATTATTTGGAATATTTTCAATATGATTTATTAATCATTTAAATTGGGAATTTGTCTTTATTCCAATGAAATTAATTATGGGTTTAATTCCATGAATTTATTTAGTTGATTTCTTTGATCCCATTTAAGTTAATTAAATGAATTTTAATCCACTTGGGTAAATCCAAATACTATTTTCCCATGATTTAATTAATCATTCTTATTAGAGATTTTGTCTTTATTCAAATAGGGATAGAATTTGGTTATTGCTATTTTATTTTATTTGGAAAATTCTTTATCCTTTTATTTTATTTGGATTTGGATTCTATTCATTCCATTTTCTTATGGATTAGGCGAAGATTTAATTTGGTATTTAAATATTCCTCATTTAATATTTCTTTCTTTATCTTATAAAATCCATATCTTTTTATTTAAAGGTCCAAACTTGGTGATTCCAATTTGTAACATCATATTTAACATTTGTTTATCCTTTTAAATTTATTTAGGATTATTTGCTCACCATTTGGTATGGATTTCTAGATAGGTGCTTTATTAGCTTTGGAAATTCAATATCCTTATCTTATTAAATTCATAAGATTTTATCTATGGCTCCAAATTAAGGGAAACCAAATTATATGGTTTTATAATATTTCTATTTGTCATTCTTGATAATTTATAAATATTTGTTGACAAATTTTATATGGATCAAATACATGATCTTGGAGATATCTTGGAAAACTCCCATTAGGGTTTTAGGGTTTTGATTTATTTCCCAAGTGTTTAAATTTTCTAGATGCATTTATAATGAATGCATTTTACTTGTTTTGAATTTAATTGGGTTCAAAATTTATTCAAACTTTGTTCAAGATGGGTTTTAATGTTTCCATTCAGAAACAAAAGATTTCTTTTCACTCTAAATTTCAACAATTATTAATTTTGTTTATTTATTTTTCACATTACAAAATTTGGAAAAATTTGGGATGTGATAACTACCGAGAAGGTAATGTCGCCATTGCTTAAGAGCATGAACAAAAGCTACAAGCTCAAGATCATGAGTTGGGTAGTTGTTCTCATGTGGTTTCAACTGATGGGAAGCATAAGCCACCACATGCCCATCTTGCATTAACACACATCCGAGACCTTGGTGAGAAGCATCGCAGAAGACGACAAAGTCTTTGCTAGTGTCTGGGAGAACCAACACCGGAGCAGTTGTTAATTTGGTTTTCAGCATCTGGAAACTATCTTCAGCCTTATTAGAACATCCAAAATTCTTATCCTTCTTAAGAAGATCAGTCATTGGCTTTGCAATCCTGGAGAAGTTCTCGATGTATCGACGGTAATAACCAGCCATCCCGAGAAAACTTTGGACATCCTTAACGGATTTGGGAGACTCCCAGTCGAGGAAAGTTTGGACCTTATCTGGGATAACAGCAACCCCTTGGTCGGAAACAACATGACCAAGGAATACGAGCTCTTGTAACCAAAACTCACATTTGGAGAACTCAGCGTAGAGACGATGTTCTCGAAGTTTTGTTAACACCAAATGAATATGTTCAGCATGCTCTTGTTCAGTCTTGGAATAGACCATAATATCATCGATGTAGACCACGACGAACTTGTCAAGATATTCCATGAAGACAGAGTTCATAAGCCGCATCAAAGTGGCTGGAGGGTTGGTAAGACCAAAGAACATGACTGTAGACTCGTAAAGACCATAACGAGTGGTGAAAGCAGTCTTTGGAATATCTTCCTTATGGATCTTTATCTGGTGATACCCTGACCTCAAATCCATCTTGGAAAAGACAGTGGCACCACTTAACTGATCAAAGAGATCACTGATCCTAGGGAGGGGATACTTATTCTTGATAGTCACAACATTGAGTGGGCGATAATCCACAACCAGACGAGGTATATTGGTATCCCGCTTCTTAACAAAGATGGTAGGACATCCCCAGAAGATGTGCTGGACTGAATGTATCCTTTTCCTTCTAACTCCTCTAATTGCTTATTCAACTCCACAAGCTCATGAGGAGGCATACGATAGGGTCTTTTAGAAACAGGAGCAGTTCGAGGAGCTAACTCTATCACAAACTCCACACTTCGATCAGGTGGCATGCCAGGCAACTCCTCAGGAAAGACATCCGGGAACTCACAAACCACGGAAACATCTTGAATCTCTAATGGAGGTAGAACTTCAAGAGCATACAACTCTGCTTCAGGAATAGAAACAGCTGAAGGAGATAGTGACCCTACGGTCCAATACTTGACTGTTATGCCAGCAGGACTAGTCAGAGTCACAAACTTGGTTGTGCAATCCAGGATAGCTTGATAGCGGGTCAACCAGTCCATGCCCAAAATGATGTCAATGTCGGTTGACTTGAGGGCAATAAGAGAGGTGGGGAAAGGTTGAAATGCAACTTTGATTAGATTCCCATGGCTAATCATGGTGGAACGCCAACTAGAACCAGGAGACTGAACTAGCATAGGAACAAACAAACCCTCAAAACTTATCCCATGCATTTGAGCAAAAGCTTGTGACAGTAATGAATGCGATGCTCCAAAATCAAACAAAAAATTAGCTGGAATTTGATTGATACGAAGCGTACCCATAATGACACTTGGATCTTCCTGAGCCTCCTCAGCAGAGATATGATTCAGACGACCTCTTCCACCTTGATTCTTATCATTCTTCTTTGGTGGTTGTGCCTTCTCAGCATCACTCTTTTGAGGACAATCTCTTACATAGTGGCCAGGCTGACGACAGTTAAAATAGATAAGGCCTGATCCAGTACCAACAGCTGGATAATTTGATCCACCAGCATTGTTTGAATTAACATTCGGACGAGGAGCATATCCAGAATTCCTTGGGGTGTAAGGAGCATGTGTCATGGCGCTGTAAGTCACGAAGACACGGCGCTTCTTATTGCTAGAACCAGCCTTGTTGTACCCCTCCTGAGGACGCTTACGGGTTTCTTCATACTCCACCTTTCCACTCTCAGCCTTCATAGCCTTGTTAACCAGACCTTGGAAGTTACCAAAGTCCATGAGGTGGATATCACGGCGAACCTCAGGATCTAGCCCCATGCGGAACAGATCTTGCTTCTTAGCATCGGTGGAAACCTCTTCAGTAGCATAGTAGGCAAGACAATTGAAGTTGCGCTAGTATTCACACATAGAACCAGTGCCCTTCTTCAGCTTAAGGAAATCCTCCCTCTTCTGATCCATCAAACCCTTCGGAATATGATAAGCTCGGAAGGCTTCAATGAACTCTTGCCATGTAACAACATGTTGAGCTTCTTGCACAGCTAAGAAATTTTCTCACCAGGAGTTAGCTGCTCCCTCCAGATGATTGATGGTGATCGACGTGGCACTTCGTTGGTAACCCCAAGCGCAGGGTGTGAAGAGCAAGCAGCAAGTTTTCCCTCAGTTGAGACCGAGGTTATCGAACCAGAAGGAGGAAGGAAACGTCAAACAGGTGTTGCAAGCAACGCGGAGACCTGCACAACACAAACTCAAGACTTTGTCCCAACGAATCAGTGAGGTTGTCAAGCTCACATGTTTGCTGTAACAAAGGATTAAACATATGTTGTGGAAGGTAATGGTGGTTTGCATCAAGTAAACAAGTAACAGTGGAAGATGTATCAATGGGAAAGATTGGACCGGGGTCCATAGTTCACTAGAGGTGCTCTCCTTATATAAACAACATGGCATGGAGGGTAAACAAATTACAGCAGGGCAATTGATAGGAACTGAGCAAGGCATAACAATGCAATTACTAGTCGAAAGATCCTATGAGGTTGATTGGGGAATACAACAAGATACATAGACCGCCATCCAACTGCATCTATGACTATAAGTCCACCTTCAGGTTATCATCCGAACCCCCTCCAGAATTAAGTTGCAAGAAACAGACAACTACTTTAAGCAAAGTGTGTAAGGTAAACAGTCCACATGTTCCATAAACAAGAGACCATTGTTTTCTCCCTAGTAGCAACAACACATCTACAACCGAAGAGATTATTGTCACTTCCCTTGGAAACTAGAGGCATGAACCCACTATCAAGCATAAATACCCCCTCTTGGAGTCACTAGCAACTACTTGGCCAAGATAACCACTAGCAATGGAGAGCATGCAAGATCACAAACAACACAGACATGATAGAATCATAAAGACAAAACCATTAATCAAACCAACATAATAATCTCAATATCCATCAGATCCCCGCAAACACAACATGCATGATTACAAATAGATTAGATCTTGATCCTGAACGGAGCTCACAAGATCTATACATGAAAGCACAAAGGAGGAGATACAACCATCTAGCTACTACACGGACCCATAGTCCAAGGTGGAACTACTCACGCATCATACCGGGAGAAGGCCTCCGAGATGATCTCCCCTCCGGCAGGGTGCCGGGAAGAACTTCAGATCCCCCCGATCTAGGGACGATGGCGGCGGCGGCTACAGAAGGTTTCGTGGATTTCTGATCGAGTACTCAGGGTTTCTGCATCGGGGGCTTTTTATAGGCGAAGGGGGAGGCAGAGGGGCCGGCCAGGGGCACCAAACCCTAGCCAGGCACGGTCCCACATGTGGCCGCGCCTGGGGGGTGGCCCCTCTAGCTCGCCTCCCTAGCTCTCATGTGGACTTCTTGTTCCCCATGGAAAGTAATAGACTTTGTCCTTTGTCCCGTCCAATTTCGAGAATATTTCTTTACTAACTTTTCTGAAACCAAAAACAGCAGAAAACAGGCATCTGGCACTGTTGCAACTTGTTAGTAGGTTAGTACCAGAAAACATGTAAAAAGCACCTCAAAGTGTGGACAAGTAAAGCAAAGTAGATACGAAACAAGCATGAAGCATCAAAAATTATAGATACGTTTCCAACGTATCAACATCCCCAAGTTTAACTCCTGCTCGTCCTTGACTAGGTATGTGATGAACAGAATAATTTTTGAGGTGACATGCACCCTCACAATAAAGATCCAACCATTTGCAAGTATTTAAAGCTAGGATCAAAGAACTCTAAACATGTGCATGAAAGATGGATTTCTAACAATAGGACATAGTAACTATGCATGCAACATGACAAGCTACAAACAAAGATCATGAATAACATGCATTGAAAAATGTTTTTTTGTTTCACATGCAGAAAACATAACATAGTGGCAAACAGCTTGTCCCTCATAGAGTGGCAAATAGATGCATAGGACACATGCAAAGTTCACAAGGGTGACTAGAAACAAGTAGCACAAGAACAAGTGATAACACAATATGCATCAATTAATAAACTTTGGAAAACTACACATAGAATGACAACTATTCTCTATTAATGGTGCCTAAAGGTGGAAGGTGGAGACTCAATAGTGGTGGAATAAAGGCCTTTTTGTAAACGAAGCAGGGATTACAAGTTTCAAAAAGAGCTTCCAAAAATTATGGTACTTCTTAGCTTTCAGCCCTCATTGCCCCTATCATAAGCATCTTGAAGTGGTTAAGGTTAAAGTGGCAAAGCTGGAGTATATGCTTGACGAAGTATAAGTTGGAAATCTCAAGTACCTTGAATACAAGGGCCACACCTCGTGCATACTCAACTTTGGGTCCAGGTAAGTTCTTGTCACTGTAAGTATTTGCATATCATTGAGAACCGCCAACAGGGTACCCCTTGCACATGGTACAGGAGCTTTTCCATAACCAAAATGACAAGGCAAGCAGACAATAATCATCTCAGCAAATCTTTTTATTTACCATATGCATAGCTTTTTATTGAGGATGCTTCATAGATAGCTCATATGGTGTTGCAAGTTTCCACCATGATTAGGGATGGCTTAGGCTAGCGGTCCAGGCGTTTCTCTAACACAGAATACAAAATCCATGGAATTACAAGTCCCCTCTTTATTTCACACCGGTGACATCCATAGACAAAAGAACATGATATCAACTGAGTACAACAAGGTACAAGTGCAATGTTGAAAACGTTCCTCGTGACAGCACGGTTCTGCTAATTCCAACGTATAAGTGCAAGCATATACAACAAAGTTGTCACAATGGTTCAAGTTTATTAGGGGCAAAGAATAAAGTGTTCCATCAAGTTCATGAGGGCTTTAATCACTAAGTTTTCTCATAACAAAATATTTTTTATTTGGAAGATAGTTGAAAACAAGAATATACTTGGAATGGTGTAACACACCAAGCATAGGAGTTTATAGTGGACACTTTGGAGTAAATTGGTTTCTTGGGAGTTGGAGGCATGAGTAGAACTTACTCATACAAGTGGAGGCTAGCAAAAGACTGGGAGCAACCAACTAAGAGAGCAATAATGGCCAAAATCATGTAGTGCAACAAAGCATACTAATCAAAGTAAAGAGTGGTACTACAAGTCAATGACTAAATGATCAGAGAGGCTAACAGTGACTTGTGAGAGTCATAACATGGTGTGAGCATGTGCCAAGTCAACCCAAGCAAAGCATCAAAGGAGAATACCACAATACTATGTTTTTGCATGCTAAAACAACGCATAATTTCTTCAAGGCACACTAAGCAATCCCAATTGTTTGGAACAAGACATTCTACATCAATAATCACTAAGCATAATGCTAAAACAACACCTAGCATGTCATGCTAAAGTCTAGTCACAATCAATGCAAGCTCCTCTTGCACTTCAAGCAAGAACTTACTACTCCTTTCCAAACACCAAGCAAACTTACTTGAAAAACAACACAGCGAGAACGGGGGTCCAAACTACTTAAGAAAACTAAACAAACTAAGCAAACCAAACAAAAACTAATACGCTCCAAGAACAACACAACAGTGCATAAAACAATAAAAACGAAGTGTCTAGTAAGACCTGAGCTTTTTATTGATGAAGAAGGGGATGCATTGGGCATCCCCAAGCTTTGACGCTTGTACCTCTTGGATATTTCTTGGGTTTACACCATGGTGGCATCACCAAGCTTTAGCTTTTGTCCATTCTTCATTTTATTGCATCATTCTCTCTCTACACCTGAAATTTTTCCTTCATACAAAACTTCACACAGTCTTCATTAGCAACATTAGTGTATTCAAAAGATAATAGACCTTTGGGTTTAGCTTTAGAACAGCAAACCTTTCACTAAAAACACAAGCTACTATAGCAATTCCCTCAAAAATATCAATTTCCCAAAAAGAACCCAAAAAGGAATCAATAAGAAGCAAATGCAAATAATGGCAGAAAACTGTCAAAATAGACCAGCAGGTAAGAACCGATTTTTTCGAAGACCTTCTATTGTTCAAATAAAAAAGTGTTGAACTAACGAAAGTTAGCTAACATACTGGGATATTTATTTGTAAAATATCATATCAATACAAGAGATTCGTCACGAATTTTTGTGGTGGAGCAAAAAAATCTATTTCGGGACAGCAACTCCCCAAATCTTACTTCCCTCTCATTAGAGGTCATTCTTGGTACAAAAAGCAAACAAAAAGGATAATGAGAGGTCATTACTAAAGTAATAAATTCCAAGACTCAATAAAAATCTTGGGTTATCTCCCAACAAGTACTTTTCTTTAACGCCTTTAAGTTAGGCACAAGAAGCAAGAAACAAATATTTTCAAATGAAGAATTAAGATCAATACTTGCAATATCCTCAATTAGGAAAGGTATCTCATCCAAATGAGTTTTGGAGGATCCCTTCTCATCTCTCCTTGGTTCACTACTTTCATCAAAAGGATTTTTAGGAACAATCCAATCAAAGTTCTTTTCTAAGGCTTCATGCATTCCAACAAGTTTAAAGGGTATGGGTATCTTAATTTCCTCTCTAGGTTTGGTTTTATCTAAAGTACCCATAACATCTACATGTGATCCTAGCATATTAAAACGTTCAAAGACCTTTTTTGCCTCCTTAGCAACATCATTGAACTTTTTTAGTAAAGTTTCAAGGATAAATTCCATCTTTTCAACATCCTTTTCTTCTTTTAGTTTGAGAAACAAAATTTGCATCATGGGGTTAAGGTTAACAAACCTAGCCTCCAACATATGAACTAAAGAAGCTGCAGCAATTTCATAATTAGGAGCAAGATCTGCTATAGATCTATCCTAAATATCCTCATGTTTGCTAACATGATTAAATAATTCTTCAATATTTTATTTCCCAATTATGGAGCCACAAGCTAATGAAAGGTCTTTCAGGGTAAACTTGGGGATCAACATGGTGAGCTAGAGAAAGGTGACAACTAGAGCCGAAACTAAATTTTTTGTATTTTTTATAAGAGAAAGCAAACCAAACTAAAATAATTTTTTTTAGTTTTTGATAAAAAGTGGAAAACAAAACCAAGCAAAAGAAACTAAGAAAAACAAAAACAAAGTAAAGCGAAAGGTTGTGGAGGACTCCCCTTGTGAAGACGTCCTTAGCCTCCCCGGCAACGGCGCCAGAAAAAGGCTTGGTGAGTGCGTGAACACTTCGTTGGGAGACCCCAAGAGGAAGGTATGATGAGCACAGAAGCAAGTTTTCCCTCAGTAAGAAACCGAGGTTATCGAACCAGTAGGAGGAAGTAAACGACTCAAAGGTGTTGCTAGCAACTAGGAGACGTGCACAACACAAACTCAAGACTTTGCCCCAACGAACAGTGAGGTTGTCAATCTCACTGGTTTGCTGTAACAAAGTATTAATTGTATGGTGTGGAAGGTAATAGTGGTTTGCAACAACTAAAAAGGAACAGTGGAAGATGTATTCAATGGTAAAGATTGGACCGGGTTCCATACTTCACTAGAGGTGTTCTCCTTAGACAAACAAACATGGCATGCTGGGTAAACAAATTACAGCAGGGCAATTGACAGGACTGAGCAAGGCATATCAATGCAATACTAGCCATTCATGATCCTATGAGATTCGATTGGGCAATACAACAAGATACATAGACCGCCATCCAACTGCATCTATGACTAGAAGTAAACCTTTGGGTTATCATCCGAACCCCCTCCAATATTAAGTTGCAAGCAACAGACAACTGCTTTAAGCAAAGTGTGTAAGGTAAACAATCCTCTTGTTCCATGAACAAGAGACCGTTGTTTTCTCCCTAGTGGCAACAACACATCTACAACCTTAGAGAATTCTATCACTTCCCTTAGATTAAATAGAGGCATGAACCCACTATCGACCATAAATACCCCCTCTTGGAGTCACTAGCAACTACTTGGCCAAGATAGCTACTAACAACGGCGAGCATGCAAGATCACAAACAACACAGACATGATAGAATCAATAAGAAAACCATTAATCAATCTGACATAGTAATCTCAATATCCATCGGATCCCCGCAAACACAACATGCATGATTACAAATAGATGAGATCTTGATCATGAATGGAGCTCACAAGATCTATACATGAAAGAACAAAGGAGGAGATACAACCATCTATCTACTACATGGACCCGTAGTCCAAGGTGGAACTACTCACGCTTCATACCGGAAGCTGGCATGATGAAGAAGAAGGCCTCCGGGATGATCTCCCCTTCGGCAGGGTGCCGGAAAGAGCTTCAGATCCCCCCGATCTAGGGACGATGGTGGCGGCAGGTACAAACGGTTTCGTGGAAATATGATCGGGTACTTAGTGTTTAGGCATCGGGGGGTCTTTATAGGCGAAGAGGTGAGGCAGGGGGGTCGCCAGGGCGGATGCACCCCCAAGCGCAGGCCCACCTTGGCTGCGCGGCCAGGGGGTGCAGCCCCGTGGTGTCCCTCATACGTCTCGTATTCAGGTTCGTGTTCCCCACTGTAAAATATTGACATTGGCTTTTGTCCCGTCCAATTCCGAGAATATTGTTTTTCTGCCTTTCTAGAACCAAAAACAGAAGAAAACATGTAACTGGCGCTGTGGCATCTTGTTAATAGGTTAGTACCAGAAAACATATAAAAACACCTCAAAGTGTAGACAAGTCAAAGAAAAGTAGATACTAAACAAGCATGGAATATCAAAAATTATAGATACGTTTCTGACGTATCAATATCCACTTTGGCCTTTGCTTAATTTTGTATTATATCTTGCCAAGAAAATGATTTGTGTTGTCTCCCAAGCTTTCCTTGCTTCTTATGGATCCTCTTATTTTATTGGTATCCTCTTGTGTTTTATTTAATGTAGGTAGTAGTGATGATCGCATTTGTGCCCTTTTTCATTCAAAAGAAAAATTCTATATAATGTACCACTTATGGGTGAGCTCTCCTATATTATCTAGAACACTCCTTTTTATGCTTCATTGTTTGCCATTTCGTGTTTCATGTCCTTGGAAGTTCGATCTTTTAATTTTGGTATTTTGTGCCATCATGAAAAGTGTGGAGAGTCTAGATTATTTGGTGGAACCTTGCTTTTTGGGGGAGTTGTTTGGTCTCATTCCTTGTTTCGTTTTTTGACCTTTTAGAATGAGATAAATCCTTGAGCATTTGTGTTTTGTCTATCTTTTGCTCTTTGGATTTAGCCTAGTTCATTTGTTGACCTTGTGATCGTTCATGTATTGAATTAGTTCTTTGATATAATTTAGACACCTTTTGCCGTGTCACAATCTTGTGTGTGCCATCTCGGTCTACTTGGTGTTTTTGTTCAAATTGTATCTCCTTTTTGGTTCTTGAAATCCTTGTGCATGCATCTTTACTACATGTTTATAATATGGCATGCTTGCTTTCTTTGATCCAATATATAGGGGAAAGTCCACCAAATCCCATCGACTAAGTTGTGCATGAAATTCAATTTCTTATCAATATGCACATATTTATTTGGAGTATCTCCTATGTATTTTAGTTTCTCTAACTAGTTTGGACCCAATATGTTTGGGGATCATTTTTTACTTAAATTTTTTAGGTACATTGGAGATATACTAGATGCTTGTCTCTCAATTTTGAAGTGGTGCGTCCATGAAAATTGGAGGCAAGCTATAGGATGTTCGATGAACTCATATCTACTATATACTATCAACGATATCTTGGTAACAAGTATCTCTTTCTCATGCTCATATATCTTTCTTCCAACCTGTCACATCCCAAAATTTTCCAAATTTTGAAATGTGAAAAATAAATAAACAAAATAAATAATGATTGAAATTTAGGGTGAAAAGAAACATTTTGCTTCTAACTGGAAACATCAAAACCCTTCTTGAACAAACTTTGAATGAAAAGAGAATCCAACAAAATTTCAATCAAGTGAAATGCATTCATCAATGAATGTATCTTGAAATTTAAACACTTGGAAAAGTTAAACCAAAACCCTAAAACCCTAATGGAATAAATCATTTCCAAGATCTCTCTAAGACCATGAATATGATCCATATAAAAATTTAGCAACAAACATTTATAAACGATCAAAGATGATAAACAAAAATATTATAAGATCATAGAAATTGGTTTCATCTAATTCAGAACCATGGATGAAAACTTATGAATTTAATAAGATAAAAGGAAATAATTTTTAAAGCTAATAAAGCCCCTATCTAAAATCCATACCAAATTATGAAAAAAGTAATCCTATAAGATTTAAAAAGATAAACAAATATTAAATAAAATTATACAAATTGGAATCACCAATTTTGGAACTATAAATAAAAAATATGGATTTTATAAGAAAAAGAAAGGAAGAAAATAAATAAGGAATATTTAAGAGCCCAATTAAATCTTGGCCAAATCCTTAAACAAATAAAAGGTTATTGAATGATAAAAGGGGTAAAAGATTATTTAAATAAAATCATAAGGATTAAACAATATTCAATTTCATTTAGATAAAGATAAATTGCCTAAAGAATAAATCCTAAGTAAATTATTTAAGAAGACAATTTAAAATCTTGAATTATATCCATAAGCAAAACGAATAAAGAAAATTCAAATAAAATAAAGGGATAAAAAATATCCAAATAAAATTATATGGCATTAACCAAATTCAATTCTATTTAAATGGAGACAAAATACCTAATAGAAATGGTTAATTAAATCATGAGAAAATAGTAAGTTGGAATTGCCTAAATGGAATAAAAGTTATCTAATTAACTTAAAAATAATAAAGGAATTATTTGAATAAAATTAAATGGGATTAAAACCATATTTGATTTGAATAAAGACAATTGTCCTATTTAAAGATTAATAAATAATATTAAAATATTTTAAATAATTCAAAGTAAATTATTTGCATTAATGAATAAATAAAACCTAATGAAAAAGGTTTGAAAAAATTGGAATTCAAATAAGAGTTTGAAATTATATTTAAAATCTTAGTTGAATAAAGGCAAGTGCCTATTTTAAATAAATAATAAACCATAAATGAATAAAAGAATTATTCCAAAATGGTCTTTAAAATACAATAATAAACAGTATTAAAAACTTGTTGAAAGTTTGGTAAAGATCTGAATTCAAATGGTGTTTGAATTATTTGAACAAAAATCAACAGAAAAATAGAAAAGGAAAAAGAAAAACTAACAGAATAAAAAAAGAGGAAATGAACAGCCCAGAACCTGGCCCAACTAAGCCCAACTCGTAGCCCATCCTCTCTCTCCCCGCAGGAAGCATTTTTCTACTCACACTCGAACCCGCGAAGTCACTGATGTGTAGACCCCACCGCATACCCCCTCTTTTTCGCTGACAAACAGACCCCACCGCCATGCAAGCATTGTCTTCAACCCCGCGGTGACCACGCCCCTTCTCCCTCCTAGCCGTTTCTAGCAAAATTAACGCCATTGAATTCACTTAAACGCGCCAGTAATTCTGCCATGCAACCTCGCCCTCTTAAACGCCTCGCCCTCCTCTCTCTTTCCCCTCTCACGCCATGCCCAGTGAGCCACCAGGCTGCGCTAATTTTCACTCGCGCTCCCTCTGCTCCAACGAGCTCATCGTCAAATTTCGGCCAAACCAGACCCTCCCCGGCCCCCTAAACCGCACGAGCGTGCTCACCAGCACCAGGCGCATCTTCCAGAAACCCTAGCTCGTACGCGCGCGTCCCCGAAGCTCAGCTCCATCTTACTCTAAACGCCGCCACTGTCGGCTTCGACTCTGACGACCATTCTCGGTAGGTTCTGTTCCCCCTGTCTCGCTAGATGACACTCGTTCAACTGCCATCGTATTGCACATCTAAAAGTGCCTTTTGTTTGCTTTGGCATGCACCGTAACCTCGCCACCGATGACATCAGAGCGTGCCCGACGCCAACAACGACTTCGGCAAGGAATCACCAGCAGCTCCGAGCGCCCTTCACCTGCAACGACCACCTTGAGCATCTACATGCTTCGGCGAATCCGGTGAGCCATCCCACTCCTCCTCTTGCTTCCTAGAGTCGCTGGTATGCCATCGCTTGAGCGCCGCCGCCGCACAGCCGCCGCCAGCGCCGCCCATCTTTGGTCACTCGCTCATCAGCCGTTAGATCATGATCGCATGGCGTAGATAGATGACTTAACTGAAACGGTCTCAAGAACTCTGATCCGCACGATTTCTATTAGATCCAACGCACTGTATCGCTTGATCCAAACGAAACGGTACCAGCGAATAAGATTCAAACATGTGGCACAGGTTTTGTTTTAAAAACAGAAACATGTCTATTAGATGTTTAGATTTGAAAAATTCATAACTTTAAATCCACACGTCCAAAATTTACAAACTTTATATCATTGGAATCAGGAAAAATTATACTTTGCAACCATTCCCTTTGTTTAGTGATTTGCTTCTAGAATATTAGTTGTTTTTTGCAGAAACATGTTTAGGCATATTTTGTGTATAAAAGTTATTCTAAAAATGTTTATAAGGTAGAATCTTTTGTAAATGGATTGTTTTGAACCTACTGACCATAAAAACAAACTTGTAGATTTAAAAGTATATTTTGTGATATTAAGGAATAAATCTTTGAATAAAAGCATTTCTAGTTAAATAAAAATGTTGATTATGGTTTAAAAATGCTTTTTGACTAAAACCTTTGGAAAATGATTTGATTTAAAACTCTCTTACCCTAAACACCAAGTTTTGGGATTTAAAAATATATTTAATTAACCCTAGAAAAATTATTGCTTTGTTTAAAGGCATTTCCAATAAAATAAAATATTGCTTTGATTTAAAAATAGTTTTTAGGTGAAACCTTTTGCAAATGGTTTAACTTTAAACACTTGACCTTAAAACACTAACATTTGTGTTTAAAAATATACTTTTCAAACACTAGAAATTATTACTTTGATTTAAATCATTTCTAGCAAACAAAAATGATTTAAATGGCCCATTTTCACTAACTTGATTTAAAATGGTTTTGCCACTTTTATTAATGACAAATAGGTGTTTTAAAATGTTTATAGCCTATTAGAAACCACCTTTCCAAATAAAACAATTTTTTGCATGCTTGCATGCATTGACTTGTTTATTCATTTTATGTGGTGAATTTGTTTGAATGCTAGATTGAATTTGTTCCTTGATTGAATTGTAGTGAAATTTGAAGAGTGTGACTATTGCAAGATCAAGGAGTGAACTTATATTCTATACCAAAAAGGCAAGTGGTGCTTCATACTTTTGTCCTATTATTTTCACTATGCATTAGTGATATTTCTAAGTAGGACTTGCATGGAATTTTCTATGTGTTAACTATGCCATGCGAAATCCTAGTAGATGATGCCTTAGTGGAGTTTTCCCTAAGTTAAGATCCCTACTACTATCATGATTAGCTTAGCTAGTAGAAAACAAGGGTGGATTATATTCATGCTATGAAATATTTCTAAGTCTATGACTTATGTTTTGTTTAATAAAACAACTATGTGAATGAATCACCTGGGTGGAATGGTGTGAATTATTTTATTCCTGGTTATAAAGTTGTATTATGTCCTTTGTTTCTTGATATTACATCTTAAATTGTGGATGCTAGCTATTGATCTAGGGACTAGCATTGTAAACACAGGGATCTCTACCTTATTAAAGGTTGGGACCTCTACACAACGGTTTGTGGGTTGCCTTCTAGCATGATTTTTTGTATTTGTATTTGTTGTGGTTCTAGCTTTGGTTTTAAAGAGAACTTCCTATTGCAAATGTGTGTAAGTTGACATGAGTGAAAATAATTGGGACTGTACAAAATAATGCATATAATTCACCAATCCCAAATATGTCAATCTATAAATTTTATTGCCTATCTTTTCCTCAATTTCTCTCATGGGCAATAGTGAGATTTTGCTAGTTGATTTTTCCTTTGTGATACTTGTTGCCTTTATCCATATATTCCAACTATTTACTTTTCCCTTGTCATAGTTGTAATGTATGTGGTGTGTTGGTGTTTGAATATCATTAATGAACAATAAGATAAAATTGTGCCTTTGGCCATGCTTTCAAGCAAAAATATTATTGGTATATGTTATGAATTCATTTTGCTTTTCATGTGCTTTATTTTATATCTTCTTTGTGTGTGTTTGTTTCCTTGTGGGTATATGTCTTTGTGATGTATTACACTTAGAAACTTATACACATAAGATAAGATAATTTTAGTTGAGATTTTTATTCCTTGGAAACCGCCTTATTATTCCTTTTGGTGCTTTGGTGACTTCCAAGTTTATTTTCCAGTGAGTGATTGTCTCTCGTGTTTGCATCTTCGGGCACTCATATTTGTTCTCTCATGCCTTGTATTGTTAAATTAATTTGGATGAGTGAGGATTCTATGATTATGCACTTTGTTCCCAAATGCAATTATAGGGAGCTCTTCTAATTCATTTAATAATGCTCATTTATCTTCTCTCTCATTTGTTGTGTCTTAAATGTTTATGGGGAGTGAGGATTCCATATTTGTGCATGCTGTATTGAAATTCAACTATTCAATTGTGTGCACAAATCTTGGGGAGATTCTCTATTGCATTTAAACACTCATTTTATCTTAGCATAATATCTTGTAGTGTTCAATTGGTTATTTCGGATCTTGTGATTGCTTGCGTCATTTGTTGATGCTTCTTTCATTTCATTTATTTTGCAATCTTTGGGTCCTCGATATAGTTCTACTTCCTCCCAAGTATTCATCATTGAATATGTGCAAATGCACACCTTTGGAGGAATTATCACTATATTGGTCTTCTAAAATTTTTCACCCATTTTGGCAATCGATGCCAATGGGGAGAAGTTTTAGAGGGTTTTAAGGGAAGTTGGTTTTTTGATTTGATTTTGTTCTTAACCATTTGCCTTTCATACTGTTGCATCTTTGTTGTTGCTTAGCATGTGGTATATATAGAGGAAACTCAACCAACGGTAATGGTTGGCAATATATGCAATGAAATTTAATTCCATCACACATGCATAGATTATGGGGGAGTATTCTCTATATATGATGGTGGTACAAATATCACATACTTGTGTAGTATTTAATATTGGTGCTACCATTTTATTCGTTAAAATTCCTTATATAAACCCTCTCAAAGGGATTGTCATAAATTACCAAAATGGGGGAGATTGAAAGAGCATGTGGGCCCCCATGTGTGGTTTTGGTAAGTAATGACAATATCTATGGACTAATGTTTGCATTGAGTTGCACTTGTAGGAATTTTCCATTGCCATATCTTGGAGCATGGGTTTGCTTCAAGGGTGTAGAACAACAACAACAACAACAACAACAACAACAACAACAACAACAACAACAACAACAACAACAACAACAACAACAACAACAACAACAACAACAACAACAACAACAACAACAACAACAACAACAACAACAACAACAACAACAACAACAACAACAACAACAACAACAACAACAACAACAACAACAACAAGAACAACAAGAATAAGAATAGAGAAAAGAAGATCAAGAGTGTGTTGAAGAAGAAGATTGAGTTCCTCATGTGTATCTTCAAGACATCATCCTAATGGAGTTAGAAGAAATGAAGTTCAAGCTCAAGATGCTCCATCTCTAGGATTTATCATGCTTGAAGCTTGCCATCCTCTGTGATCATGGATTGATGAAGACAAGTTCAAAGAAGTGGTTTCCCCATGGTGTGTGAGGGAGAAATTCACAAGTCTTCATCAAGGAAACTCAAGAAAGATCAATCAAGAAAGAAGTTCCACCTTGATAAGGACAAGATCATCTACATCAAGCTAAAGTGGAATGCTCAAGGCAAAGGTATGATCTTGATAGCTTTTACCTTTTGCCGGTCTCATGTTCTTATTTGTTAGACCGGTTTATAGGATAGATAACCATACTATCAAGAGGGGCACTCGAGTGAGTAACTTGATCATATATTTTGAAAATAGCTCAAACCTTTGCATACTTGGCATCATCCTTATTGGTTCTTATTTGGTTCCTATTCATGAGAGGATTTAGATCTTGTATTTATCTCCATGACAAGCCCTATTTCATTTAAACCGGATTTCATATGCATTTTCTATTGCGTTTTCGATGTTGAAGGTTTTATCGGTTTGTCTTTTATAGATAGGTTAAGACTTTCATAATTTGGTTATATCCTACCTTGTTGTACTATGATGGTTCCGTGCATAATCTTGTAGATCTTATTGTCCTCTTTGAATGATCCCAAGATCATCAAAATCAGAGTCCGGATGCAAAAATTATGGCCATTTTGGTGATATTTCTGTCAGTTTTTAGTGGGGCGGAGACTCTGGTCTCAAGGGAGCGGAATCTCCGACCCAGGCGGAGACCCGAAAAGTCTCCGAACAAACACCAGGTGCTTGCATCTCTGTCTCCCCTCTACATGGATGTTCTAGGGTCGGAGACTCCAGGGTTTGGACCGCGGAGACTCCGGTTTAAGTTCCTAGCAACAACTATATTTCGTGGGGAGTCTATAAAAGGCTCCCTTCCCCCCAAGGGGTAGGTTTCTTCTTCCTATTCTCTCTCCTCCATTGTTGACCTTGAAGAGCTTGCTATTTCTCTCTAATCCTCCCATGATTCTTGCATATTCTTGAGGGAAAAGAGAGAGGAGATCTAGATCCACATTTCCACCAATCCATCTCTCCTCTAAGTGAGGGGAACCCATTGGATATAGATGTTGGAGTAATTTGGTGTTTCTCCTCTTTGTTCTTCCTCTGTTATTCCCACATAAGCTTTTGTATCTTTGTTGGAATTTAAGAGAGAAGGATTTGAGAACTTGTGTTCTTTCCATTGCATTAGGTGTATTGGTTTGAGTTCTCTTCGAAGGATTTGGTTGGTGAAATCAAGAAGCTTGTTCCTCTTGGGTTCTTGGAACCCTAGACGGTGTGTGGCCTTTGTGGTGTGTTCTTTGGGCCTCCAATTAAGTTGCAGAGCTATCTTCAAGTTAGTGGCCTTGGAGGTGATTATTGGGAGCCTCTAATTAAGTTGTGGATATTGCCCCAATCTCGTATGGGTTTGGTGACCGCCCTCAAGTGTCCCATAGTAGATCGGGTGCTTGCCATGTGGCGGGTTCTCGGGAGAATAAGGTGAGGCCTCTTGTGGCGTTGGTGGTATTAGTACCGCCCACCCCTCCAACGAGACGTACTTCCTTATAGGAAGGAACTCGGTAAAATATCTTAGTCCCCGCGTGTCTTGGTTATCTCTATACCCAAGCTCTTTAATTATGCACTTTACGCTGTGATAGCCATTGTACTTGAAGTAATCTATCTTTCTATCACTTTGTTGCTTGTCTTGCTTAGCATAAGTTGTTGGTGCACATAGGTGAATCTTAGTATATATAGTCTTTGTGCTTGATAAAAGAATACGTTAGTTCTATTCCACCTTTGATAAGCCCATCTCGTAAAAGTTTTTAACCGCCTATTCACCCCCCCCCCCTCTAGGCGACATTCATGATCTTTCAATTGTTTGTAACAAGCGTGCTTTTTCCCACAAGGATGACTTGGAGTTTAATATCGAAATCTTGAGGAAATACCAGGATCCCATGATGTGCTAAAAAAATCAAAGTACTTATAAAATTGAACAATGTAGATAGAACCACAAAACATAAAAAACATCGAAATCTAACTTTCTTTCTATCCATTGGTATTTTGTATATCATGGAAAATAGAAGTGGACGAATGCATATCAATCATAGGTGCTTGCAATTTTGTAGTTGTTTGGACATAAAGAGAGCATTTATCACCACTTTTTTTCATAATAGTTGCAAGCATTAGAAGTAAACTTAACATTGCAATCACTAGACTAGTGTAACTTGGAAAATTTAGTGCAAAAACATGATTATTAAATTTATCATGGCAATCATAAGCATGGTTTTCTCTTTCAAAATAGTTGCTAGTACTATTTTCAATCTAATATCAGATTGTGATAAAAATATGTTTGAGCTAAAGGTAGATGCAAACCATATAAGTATTTCTCAATATTAACATATTTCTCCTCTACGGTAAAACTAGGAGAACTAAGGAATAGTATAGGGCTGAAAGTATCATCACAAATAGAAAGTATATCATCATTATTTTTGTCCTCCGTAGAATTGGTAACTAGTGTCATACATGGAAGATTATCAAGTAACATAGAACCATCATATAGTGAAATACCATATAGCATGTCTAAAACACCACATTATCATCAAAGTCATCTTTTGAAACACCAAACTTACTATGAGCATATTTGTTGGGGTTCGCATAGGGAAATAAAAAAATTGGCTTATCGAATCACACCAAGATCAAACTATAGAAGAACACAAGATATATCATATCTAGAACTCACAAATGGCAAAGAAGAGATTCGTTCGTCGATGAATATATTGGTGAAAGCTCGAAGTAGGATCAAGGCGATGACCCCTCCTAAGATTTACACGTGTCTGGTATCTTGTTCCAGCATATCTTTGCCGCCCAGGGATCGGCAATGCGATAGTAATGGAGGAGTCTATTAGTGTGTCTGAGAGAGAGAGAGAGAGTCTCTTGGAGGAGGGAGGTAGCCAATGGCCGAAGGAATGGGTATTGACGTCTGCCCTCCCATCGGAGGAGGGGAGAGGGGGCTTGCGCCTAGGGTTTTCCCTATGGTGTCACCGGCCCTGAAGGACCCTCTCCTCCCCCACATGGTAAGTATCGAACTCATATCAATATCATAGCATTGCCTTCTTCTTTAAAAGACACGATATCTTCCCATTAATGCAAGATAATCACATACGCCAACTAAAGATATGATATAATACTTTCCTAAAATGACATCTCTCGATTTAAGAAGGTTTGGTACAACCCATGTGGGGACAATACGTTACCCAATATTGGGCCATGCTGCCCCATGCGCCACACCTAGTTGGGCCATGGAGGCCCATGCGCCATCCACTCAGGGGGCTGCACTTTTGGCCCTTTTCTCTCCTGGGACTATTCCATTCACCCGAAACTCTTCTAATTTTCTCCTGTGAATTCATCTAATGATTTGGAACCATTTTGGAGCATGTCTCATATACACATGTGCTCTATATACTCTACAGAATAATATCCCTTAAGCGTGTGACCTCACATGTTCAATATTATGCGGACATCACAGCGAGTTCTGGACACCCAAATTGATTCCCACATAACCACGAAGTAATCGAGCGAACCAATTTGATATCATGTACTTACTTCTGCATCACGATACAAGAGAATTAGGTATCATCATAATGCAACTCATTGATTAGTATACAATGTTGACCTCGTTGCCGATTTTTCTTTCTTTTCTCTCGTTCGCATATTCCGGTATCATGTGGTTCGCATCACCCTCCTTCTGGCCATACGATTAGTGATACCGTTATATCAAGAAGGGACCAAAATTATCTCTCAATTGTCGGAGGTGCAAATCCCACTCTCAGACTATCTTGTGCCCCATCATACATTTCCAACATATTTGAAATACCACTGTTATGGTCACCCCATGACGGGTGAGGTTTGGTGGCTATGAGGACATGTATTCCAGTATAAAATACAACTGATATCCTCATGGTCAAAGGAACAAGTAATACAACAACAATAATAATATACCAATAACTAAATGACGGTGTTTATCTTCTAGTAAATTGTGTGACTTGGATCGGTTTAGCATCCTTGATCAGCCAACAATATACTCTTATTATCAAATGGTATCTTTGTTACCATAATTATACCATGATTAGGAAACTTGATCATTGATCGACAATGATCTAGTCTTACTCGTACTAGCAACACTTGGCGTTTATAGCTTTACACATGCTCCTAATTTTTCCTTTGTTTCCCACAATCAAGACATAGAGCTATTATAACATGAACAATAAACTACTATTATGAATAAAAGGAATAGCTAATAATTACTCCCTCCGTCCCAAAATATAATACGCATAAGGATTAGTCAAAAGTCAATGTTTTCTAAGTTTGCCCAAGATTTTGTAAAAAAACATAAACATTTACAAGACTAAATCAATATCATTAGATTCGTCATAAAGCATATTTTCTTATTTTCTTATTCTATATTGTAGATGGAGAATTTTGTTCCTAAATATTTGGTCAAAGTTAGTAATATTTGACTTTTGACTAATTCTTAGACGCCTTATATTTTGGGATGGGGGTATTTATTATTTGCTCTATAGGGCATATTTCTATCAGTCTCTCACTTGCACTAGAGTCATGCTTGTTACATTAAATTAAGAATTTTTACACCAATGGAACAACAGTGTGGCTCTTGCTTAGCTTGTGGTAGAGGCTTTGTCATCAGATGAGACACATTCAGATCTGTGTGAATTTTGATGTAGTCGCGTATGAGATGATACTTGTGTTCGATGTTCTTGGAATTAGTGTCAGACCTTGGATTCTTAGCCAGACCCATGGCTCCACCATCATCACAGGGCGAGGTACCGCTAGCCTACAGGGAAGCTGAGGACGGTGGGGTGCCACTGACAATGGGGATGGAGGCGATGGAGTAGAGGACAACGCAGGTGTTCGTAGGGCGGATGCGTGGGTCGAGGGCATGAGCTAGATGGTGATGGTGAGGAGTCTTGGGATGATGCCATTTTTCAATTTAGCCCTCCTACTTTTTATTAGTCGAAAATATCCCGTATGGACAGTTAGGGGATGACGGATGAGGTCCTCGTGAACCAGTTCTTTTGGAGGCTTCTCTGAGAAGCCGCTCTTCCCCCAACTTATCCTAGTATTGTTCTATTTCACCCTCTAGGAGTGTACTCTACATCTAAACGACCGACTGTCCGTGATGTTAAGATGGTAGCCACAAAAACTATAGCTAGCTTCTTTTGTGGCGTTCCGATTACATGAGGACAGGATGACATAGTGACATGCAAACATCTTTAGGATGCTAGCTTGCTTCCTACCGGGCGCTGCGTGCGCCAACTTTGAAAAGCACCAAGCATGGTCCAGTGGTTCTTCTACTTGTCAGGCCGGTGCAACTCAAAGCTCACGGCGGCGTCTACCGTAGGAAAACGAGTTCAACAAGGAATCGTATATGTGGGATACTGGGGTACACGGTATAGTAGGTGTCCGGAAAAGTCCCACTTATTTTTCCCTCTTGTACGTGGGCGTTCGCTTATATGTTGCTTTGTGTGGAGGTCTTCATGGTGCTACGGGCGTCCCGTTGATACGCCCAATTTGCAGCACCATTCTATATCATAATTTACCTCTATTCATTGATATTTGTCTTATTATGAGGAATTACTTATGGCTTTTTCATCTGTTTATGCATGTTGGATGATTCCTGGAGGATGGACTGCCGGAGTCTGGATTCTGATGGAAAATAAGGCGTTTCGGTGCAATTTCACGAAGATCAGAAAAATACCAGCACCATCATCTCCACCAGCACCATCATCACCACTCCGTCCCGCTGTAACAATTGTGTTGGATATTGCTTTAGTTCTCAGGGGAAACTTTCCCGGTGTTAATTACTATTGTAGTTGATCCTTGTGAGTGGAACCATTGGATTATTGTTTATGTTTAGATTGTTATCCATTACCATATCATCTTTGATCTTGGTCCATATGATGTCTTGTGAGTAGTTCGTTTAGTTCTTGAGGACATGGGAGAAGTCATGTTGTTAGTAGTGAATATGTGATGAGTTATTATTCAATGGTTTAGTTTTTGAGTTGTGATTCTATTCTTCTAGTGGTGTCATGTGAACGTCGACTACATGATACTTCACCATTTATGGGCCTAGGGGAATGCATTGTGTATTTGGCTACTAATCGCGGGGTTGTGGAGTGACAGAAACCTGAACCCCCGTTAGGACACCTTTGCACAAGGGAGTGTAGGATCTCAGAGTTTAAGGTTGTGGTTAGATTTATATCTTAATTACTTTCCTATAGTTACGGATGTTTGCAGGGGGTTTAATCACAAGTATGTATTAGTCCTAGGAAGGGCGGTATGTTAGCACAGGTTCACCCACACAACACTTACAAACACCAGAGAAGAGTACTCAACTATTTGAAGCAAAAGCACTTGACAAAATTCCCATGTGTCCTCGAGAACGTTTGGTCCTTATAAGTATTTCCACCGGCTTATCCTTCGCTAAGAAAGGATTGGGCCACTTGCTCCGTTTGTTCGTTACTTCTGTTACTTGCTCTTTGTTTTGTTGCATTGTCAGAAAACCACTAAAAATTTGTTTGCTAAGTATTCACAGGGATTTCCTGCTCCATACCACTGTTCAGCACCTTCTACAACTTGTTGGGATCGACACTCCTATTTATTGAAAGTACTACGATACACCCCCTATACTTGTGGGTCATCACCCGTGTCCACTTGGAGCCTAACTGGTTATCCCGCCAGGAACCTTATCCTCTCCTCCTCTTGCGTTACACTAACCAGCGTTCCCCTCATTCCGCTGCGCCTCCCCGAGGCCTTGCTCGCCAGCGCCGCTGGTCGAGCTAGGCTGAGGGGGCCTCTATATTATAGGTAGTAGATTACTTTTGGGGCTTGTCCCTGATATGTTGGAAACGTATCTATAATTTTTGATGCTCCATGCTTGTTTACTATCTACTTTGCTTTGCTTAGTCCACACTTTGAGGTGTTTTTATATGTTTTCTGGAACTAACCTATTAACAAGTTGCCACGGTGCCAGTTGCATGTTTTCTTCTGTTTTTGGTTCCAGAAAGGCAGAAAATCAATATTCTTGGAATTAGACGGGACAAAATCCAAAGTCAATATTTTACCGTGGGCAACATGAAGCCAGAATACGAGACGGAGGAGGCTCACCAGGGGGCCATACCCCCTGCCCTGCAGGTGGGCCCACCCCGCGCCTGGGGGGTGCGGTCGCCCCGGTGGCCCCCTGCCTCGCCTCTTCGCCTATAAGAAGCCCCCGATGCATAAACCCTAGGGACCCGATCAAAATTCCACGAAATCGTCTATAGCCGCCGCCACCATCGTCCCTAGATCGAGGGGATCTGAAGATCTTCCCGGCACCCTGCCAGAGGGGAGATCATCCCAAAGGCCTTCTTCTTCATCATGCCAGCCTCCGGTATGAAGCGTGAGTAGTTCCACCTTGGACTACGGGTCCATGTAGTAGCTAGATGGTTGTATCTCCTCCTTTGTGCTTTCATGTATAGATCTTGTGAGCTTCGTTCATGATCAAGATCTCATCTATTTGTAATCATGCATGTTATGTTTGCGGGGATCCGATGGATATTGAGATTACTATGTCATATTGATTAATGGTTTTGTATATTTGATTCTATCATGTTTGTATTGTTTGTGATCTTGCATGCTCTCTGTTGTTAGTAGCTATCTTGGCCAAGTAGTTGCTAGTGACTCCAAGAGGGGGTATTTATGCTCGATAGTGGGTTCATGCCTCTAGTTTCCAAGGGAAGTGACAGAAATCTCTTCGGTTGTAGATGTGTTGTTGCCACTAGGGAGAAAACAACGGTATCTTGTTCATGGAACAAGTGAATTGTTTACCTTACACACTTTGCTTAAAGCAGCTGTCTGTTGCTTGCAACTTAATACTGGAGGGGGTTCAGATGATAACCTGAAGGTGGACTTCTAGTCATAGATACAGTTGGATGGCGGTCTATGTATATTGTTGTATTGCCCAGTCGAATATCATAGGATATTTTTGTCTAGTATTGCATTTTTATGCCTTGCTCAGTCTTGTCAATTGCCATGTTGTAATTTGTTTACCCAGCATGCCATGTTTGTTTATCTAAGGGGAACACCTCTAGTGAATATGGACCCCGGTCCAATCTTTACCATTGATACATCTTCCACTATTACTTTTACTTGCTGCAAACCATAATCACCTTCCACACCATATATTTAATCCTTTGTTACAACAACCGGTGAGATTGACAACCTCACTATTAGTTGGGGCAAAGTCTTGAGATTGTGTTGTGAAGGTTTCCATGTTGCTTGCCACACCTTTGAGGCGTTTCCTTCCTCCTAATGGTTCAATAACCTCGGTTTCTTACTGAGGGAAAACTTGCTATTGTGTCGCATCATACCTTGCTCTTGGGGTTTCCCAACGGGGCATCAACACGCATCAAGACTTTCTACCGTCGTTGCTGGGGAGGCTAAGGACGTCTTCACAAGGGGAGTCCTCCATAACCTTTCTCTTTATTTGGTTTTGTTTTGTTTAGTTTCTTTTTCTTGGTTTTGTTTGCCTCTTTTTATCAAAAACTCCCAAAAAATAGTTTAGTTTGGTTTGCTTTCCCTTATCAAAAACACAAAAAATTTAGTTACCACTCTAGTTGGTGGTCTGTTATTGCCTTGCTTTGTCATGCTTTCTATCAATGGATGGTTTCTTTGAAACTAGTTCTTATTGGCAAGGTAGGTTCACGGAAGAAGAAAAGTATTATTATAAGGAACACCGTTTGTCACAAAAAGGGAAACACTTATGGGAGCAAATTGATAAAATGAATACTATTGCTAGAGAGGTGTGCTCTACTTATAATGTTACTTATTGCTTTGATAAATCTTGTTGCTGTAGGAGGTATAAACACCTACCTTTTCAATGTGAGTATAATGATAATCTTACCATATCTTCTTATGTTAAAGGAAATTATGACTTTTATGATGTGGAACAAATTGAAGAATTTATTGCCTTCAAGGGTGCATTTGAACTTGCTAGTTTTCTTGAAAATACTGATGGTGCACCTTATGAATATGAGGCTTATGAGATACTTAAATATTTCTTTGATAATTATAAGGAAGAAAATGGCTATATTCTTGAATGTTTTAATATATGCTTTCCACAAATGGAAAAGACTAATGCCTTGCGAGAGCCTATAGAAAAAGAAATTGTTGAAACTGGAAGTTCATTAGATGAAAAAGAGGAGGAGAGTGATGAACAAAAGGGGGAAGAATGGATTATATACCCATGCCTACCTTCTAATGAGAGTAACTCTTTATCCCTTACATTATTTGATTGTCCCCCATGTTTACCAAAGGATGATGAATGTTATGTTCCTGTGGATCCTTTTGAAATATCTAGTTTGGGTAAAATCTGTGAAGGTTTTAATTCCACTATTTTTGAGCTTGATAGAAATTATGTGTTTGTAGATCATGAAAAGCAAGCTTTATGTGATAGCTACATTATTGAGTTTATTCATGAGGCTACTGAAAATTATTATGAGAGAGGAAAATATGGTTGTAGAAGTTTTTATGGTACTGAAATACCTCTCTATGTGCTGAAAGTTTTGAAGTTGCTCTTGTTTTATCTACCCATTCTTGTTGCTATGTGCTTCTTTGATTTATTTTCTTACAATATTCCTATGCATAGGAAGTGGGTTAGAATTAAATGTGTTTTGAATTTGCTTCTTGATGCTCTCTTTTACTTCAATTCATTTTTCTTATGTGAGCATCTTCCTTGTGCCTAACTTAAAGGCGTTAAAGAAAAGTACTTGTTGGGAGATAACCAAAGAGTTTTCTTGAGTCTTGGAAGTTATTACTTCAGTAATAACCTCTCCTTATTCTTTTTGTTTGCTTTTTGTGCCAAGAATGACCTCTAATGAGAGGGAAGTAAGATTTGGGGGGTTGCTGTCCCGAAACAGATTTTTGTCCTCCGCCATAAAAATTCGTGAGGAGTCTCTATAAGTGGGATTGAGCTGAAAATTTAGAATAAATCCCCCAGTACGTTAGCGAACTTTTGTTACTTCAAAACTTTTTGATTTGAGCAAGATAAGATTTTTGAAAAAATCGGTTTCTACCTGCTGGTCTATTTTGACAGATTTCTGCCATTATTTGTATTTGCTTCTTATTGATTCCTTTTTGAGTTTTCTTTTGGGGAATTGATCTTTTTTAAGGAGTTGCTACAGTAGCTTGTGTTTTTACTGAAAAAAAATCTGTTCCAAAGCTAAACCCAAAGGTCTATTATCTTTTGAATACACTAATGTTGCTAATGAAGATTGTGTGAAGTTTTGTATGAAGGAAAATTTTTAGGTGTAGAGAAAGAATGATGTAATGAGATGAATAATGGACAAAAGCTCAAGCTTGGGTATGCCACCCTGGTGTCACCCCAAGAAATATCCAAGAGTTACAAGCGTCGAAGCTTGGGGATGCCCAAGGCATCCCCTTCTTCATCAATAAAAAGCTCAGGTCCTTCTAGACACTTCGTTTTTATTGTTTCATGCACTGTTGTGTTGTTCTTGGAGCGTCTTAGTTTTCGTTTTCTTTGCTTAGTTTGTTTAGTTTGCTTGAATAAAGTAGTTCAGACCCCCGTTCTCGATGTGTTGTTTCAAATAAGTCGATTGGTGTTGGAAAGGAGTAGAAAGTTCTTGCTTGAAAGTGCAAGAGGAGCTTGCATTGACTGTGACTTAGGCTTTAGCATGACATGCTAGGTGTTGTTTTGACCTTATGATTAGTGATTATTTCTGTAGCATGTCTTGTTCCAAAAAATTGGGATTGCTTAGTGTGCCTTGAAAGAATTATGCGTTGTTTTAGCATACAAAAGCATAGTATTGTGGTATTCTCCTTTGATGCTTTATTTGGGTTGACTTGGCACATGCTCACAACATGTTATGACTATGAACAAGTCACCATAGCCTATATGATCATTTAGTCCTTGACTTGTAGTACCACTCTATGCTTTGGTTAGTAATGTTTTGTCGCTCTGCATGATTATGGCCATTATTGCTCTCTTAGTTGGTTCTCCCAGTCTTTTGCTAGCCTCCACTTGTATGAGCAAGCTCTACTCATGCTTCCAACTTCCAAGAAACCAAGTGATTCCAAAGTTTCCACTATAAACTCCTATGCATGGTGTGTTACACCATTCCAAGTATATTCTTGTTTTCAGCTATCTTCCAATTAAAAAGTATTTTGTTATGTGGAAACTTAGTGATTAAAGCCCTCACGAACTTGATGGCACACTTTATATTCCTTTCCCCTAATAAACTTGCACTTATACATTGGAATTAGCAGAATCATGCTGTCATGGGGAACATTTTCAACATTGCACTTGTACTTTGTACACAGTTGATATCATGCTCTTTTGTCTATGGATGTCGCCGGTGTGAAATAAAGAGGGATCTTGTAAGTCCATGGAGTTATGTATTTTGTTTTAGAGAAACTCCTCGGCCGCTAGCCTAAGCCATGCCTAATCATGGTGGAAACTTGCAGTAATGAGCATGTAGGGTTCGCAGCATAGAAAACAAAAATTTTCCTACGATGTGAACTATATACCAAGATCTATCTACTAGATACAAACAACGGGCGGATGTATATCCGTAGAGAACATACCCTTGAAGACCGACAAAGCTTAACGAGTTCAACTCGTGGTTGATGTAGACGATCTCTTGCCGATCTCAAGATCGAGAGGAAGTCCTAGCGCCGCAAATCAGCAGCGCATCCGTGCTCGCACACACGTTCGAGGCACCGAGCAACCTCCGCCTCCTCGCTCTAGCGATGCAGCGGAAGCACAACTCTTTCTTGCCGAATAGCCACCGGGAACATGTATCTCGCTAGTCCGAGACCATGGGGGATAAATTCTAGAGGAGGAGAGAGATCCTTCACGAGGAGGTGTGAGAGACAAGTGAGGAGGGGGGCTCCTTTTATAGGAGGAGGGGGGAACCCCAAGGGGGTGGCCGGCGCATGGGGGCTGCCCCCTTGCCCTCCCCTCTTCATGTGGGTGGACACTCCACTCACAAATCTCCTTTAAATTCCCTCCACTCAAAAGTCCACTCAAATTCCCATTAAATTTCCACCAAATTTAATGCAAACTCTCATTAAATAAAACTCTTTTATTTTATTCAGAATTTTGTCAATTACTTTAATGACAAACATTCACAAATAACCCCTTGCTAGAATTCTATTTCACATGCATAACCACTTTATGCAATTTCACCCGAAAACCTGTTTCGGTATCTAGTGAAATAAATTCCTGCGCTTGTTCATTCTTTCGGCATGAAACATTTTCTCCAATTGGATGTCGGTGTCTCTTAAGTGTGTCACCCTACGGTTCATGAATAATGCGGACATGATCGAGACCCCTCTCGGATCAATAATCAGAAGCGGGATCTGGAGACCCATACTGACTCCCACACATTCAACGATGACTTTCTTGTGATCGTCGGAACCTTTTACGCTAGTATCTTAATCCCTTTGTTTCACGATATATTACATGTTCGAGATTCGATCATCGGTATCTCCATACCTAGTTTGATCTCGTTACCGACATGCACTCTTTTCTCGTTCATGTGATATAACATTCTAGTGATCAAATCACTTGCTTGCAAGCTAATCAATGTGATATCACCGAGAGGGCCCAGAGTATATCTATCCATCATCGGGATGAACAAATTCCACTCTCGATCCATGAGCCTCAACATAACACTTTATTAGTTCTGAATCCATCTTTATAATCACCCTGTTACGGTGTGACGTTTGATGTTATCAAGAAACTCTTCCGGTGTTAGTGATTGACATGATCTCATGGTCTAAGGATTAGGATCACTTCGTAAGTTGTTATAGCAATATAAACTCAATGACTTTGATCGTAATGCTATACTTCGGATGAATGTTCATCACACCATTACACTAATGTTGTGATCCCGTTATTAACAACATCCAATGTCCATGATCAGGAAACCTTGATCATCTTGTTAATCAACGAGCTAGTTTATGAGAGAGGCATAACTAGGAACTTTCTGTTTGTTTATTAAACACACATGTATTAACGTTTCCGTATTAATACAATTATAGCATGCAAAATAAACATCTATCATATACTTGGAATACACATAATAAACACTTTATTATTGCCTCTCAGGGCATATTACCTTCAGTCTCCCACTTGCACTAGAGACAATAATCTAGTTACATAGTGATAAATCTAACACCCATTGAGTTCTGGTGTTGATCATGTTTTGCTCTAGGGATAGTTTTAGTCAACGGATCTGCTACATTGAGATCCGTATGTACTTTACAAATCTTTATATCTCCATCCTTGACATGCTCGCGGATGGAGTGAAACCGGCGCTTAATATGCTTGGAATGCTTGTGAGACCTTGGCTCTTTGGCATTGGCAATGGCACCATTGTTGTCACAATAGATAACCATTGGGTCCAACGCGTTTGCCACCACTCCTAGTTCGGATATGAACTCCTTCATCCAAACTGCTTCCTGAGCCGCTTCTGAAGCAGCAACATATTCGGCCTCCGTTGTTGATCCCGCTACCACAGGTTGTTTGGAGCTCCTGCAACTAACCGCTCCGCCATTCATGAGAAATACGTATCCGGATTGAGACTTAGAGTCATCCGGATCGGTGTCAAAGCTAGCGTCAACATAACACTTAGCGACGAGCTCTTCTTCACCTCTGTATACATGAAACATATCCTTAGTTCTTCGTAAGTACTTAAGGATATTCTTGACCGCTATCCAGTGTTCCGAACCTGGATCCGATTGGTACCTATTAGTCAAACTAATAGCATGTGCCACATCCGGTCTTGTACATAGCATGGCGTACATTATAGAGCCTATGGCTGAAGCATAGGGGACTTTGTCCATTATCTCTCTTTCTTCCGCCGAAGCCGGACTTTTGAGTCTTACTCAATGTCTTGCCTTGCAACATAGGTAAGAACCCCTTCTTACTTCCGTCCATTTTAAACTTCTTTAAAATCTTATCAAAGTATGTACTTTGCGATAGCCCTATTAGGCGCCTAGATCTATCTCTATAGATCTTTATGCCTAATATGTATGACGCTTCACCTAGGTCCTTCATTGAAAATTTGCTGTTTAGATAACTTTTAACACTGTTTAAAAGATCTATATCATTTCCGATCAATAATATGTCATCCACATATAATATCAGAAATGCCACATTGCTCCCACTCACTTTCTTGTAAATACAAGCTTCTCCATAAGTTTGGATAAATCCAAACTCTTTGATCACCTCATCAAAGCGGAGATTCCAACTTCGTGATGCTTGCTTCAATCCATAGATGGATCGCTGAAGCTTGCACACCTTGTCAGCATCCTTAGGATCGACAAAACCCTTTGGTTGTATCATATACAACTCTTCTTCAATATTACCATTGAGAAACGCGGTTTTGACATCCATCTGCCATATCTCATAATCGAAATATGCAGTAATTGCTAACATAATCCTAACTGACTTTAGCATCGCTACGGGAGAGAAAGTCTCATCGTAGTCAACTCCTTGAATTTGTCGAAACCCCTTTGCGACAAGTCGAGCTTTATAGACGGTCACATTACCATTAGCATCAGTTTTCCTTTTGAAAATCCATTTGTTCTCCACGGCCTTTCGGTCGTGAGGTATTTCCACCAAGTTCCAAACTTGATTTTCATACATGGATTCCATCTCGGATTTCATGGCTTCTAACCATTTGTTGGAATCCGGGCTCATCATCGCTTCTTCATACGTCGCAGGGTCATCATTTTCATCAACCATGAAATTCATGACAGGATTTCCGTACAGCTCGGGAGCTGCACGCGTCCTGTTTGACCTGCGAGGTTCGGTAGTACTCTCTTTCGGAGTTTCATGATCATTATCATTAGTTCCCTCTTCAACAGGTGGAGCCAACTCCGGAACAACTTCCGGCGCTGCGCTACTCTCCATACTTTGAAGAGAAGGTTCCACAACCTCTTCGAGTTCTACCTTCCGACTACTCACACCTTTCGCGAGAAACTCTTTCTCTAGAAAGGATCCATTCTTGGCAACAAAAACCTTGCCCTCGGATCTGTGATATAAGGAATACCCAATAGTTTCTTTAGGGTATCCTATGAAGACGCATTTTTCCGCTTTGGGTTCGAGTTTATCCGGTTGAAGTTTCTTCACATAAACATCGCATCCCCAAACTTTAAGAAATGACAGCTTAGGTTTGTTTCCAAACCACAATTCATACGGTGTCTTTTCAACGGATTTAGATGGTGCCCGATTTAAAGTGAATGCAGCAGTTTCTAGTGCATAACCCCAAAATGACAACGGCAAGTCCGTCAGAGACATCATAGATCGAACCATATCTAATAAAGTACGATTACGACGTTCCGACACACCATTTCGCTGTGGTGTTCCGGCAGGTGTGAGTTGTGAAACAATTCCACACTCTTTCATGTGAGTGCTAAACTCGTAACTTAGATACTCACCTCCACGGTCGGACCGTAGAAATTTGATCTTTCTATTACGATGATTTTCCACTTCATTCTGAAATTCCTTGAACTTTTCAAAGGTTTTAGACTTGTGTTTCATCAAGTAGATATAACCGTATCTACTCAAATCATCCGTGAAAGTAACAAAATAACGATATCCACCTCGCGCTGACACACTCATTGGACCACATACATCAGAATGTATGATTTCCAATAAATCTGTCGCCCGTTCCATTGAACCGGAAAACGGCGTTCTAGTCATCTTGCCCATAAGGCATGGCTCACATGTATCAAATGATTCATAATCAAGTGATTCCAAAAGTCCATCCGAATGGAGCTTCTTCATGCGTTTAACGCCAATATGACCTAGACGGCAGTGCCACATATATGCGGATATATCATCATTAAGTTTAATCCTTTTAGCATCAACATTATGAATATGTGTAACATTATCATCGAGATCTAATAGAAATAAACCATTCATCATCGGTCCATGACCATAAAAGATTTCATTCATATAAATGGAACAACCATTGTTCTCGGATTTAAATGAATAACCACTTCGCATAAAACACGATCCAGATACAATGTTCATGCTCAGTGCAGGCACCAGATAACATTTATTCAAGTTTATAACTAATCCTGACGGTAAGTGGAGAGGCAGCGTTCCGACGGCGATCACATCAACGCTTGATCCATTGCCGACACGCATCTTGACCTCACCCCTTGCTAGCGGTCGCTTGTTCCGCAGCCCCTGATTCGAGTTACAAATATTAGCAACTGAACCGGTATCAAATACCCAGGTGCTACTGCGAGCACTAGTCAAGTACACATCAATAACATGTATATCATATATACCTTTGTTTGCCTTGCCGACCTTCTTGTCTGCCAGATACTTGGGGCAGTTGCGCTTCCAGTGGCCAGTCCCCTTACAATAGTAGCACTCGGAATCAGACTTACGTCCAACTCGGGGTTTCTTTTCAGGCGCGGCAACAGGCTTGCCGCCCTTACTTCCCTTCCGTTTTCCCTTCTTGTCTTTCTTGAAACCAGTGTTCCTATTGATCATCAACACTTGATGTTCCTTTTTGATCTCCACTTCTGCAGTTTTAAGCATTGACAGAAGCTCGGGGAGTGACTTCTTCATGCCTTGCATATTATAGTTCATCACGAAGCTCTTATAGCTAGGTGGCAGAGACTGCAGAACACGATGGATGCCTAAGTCAATGGGAATCGATATTCCCAAGGACACAAGCTTATCGGCGTAACCCGACATCTTGAGTACATGCTCACTAACGGAGCTGTGCTCTTCCATCATGCAGCTAAAGAACTTTTCTGAAGCGTTGTAGCTCTCTATAGCAGCATGTGTGTCGAAAATCATTTTCAACTCACCCATTGTATCAAATGCATTGCCGTTTTCGAAACGCTTTCGAAGTTCCGGCTCTAGCCCATACAATATGCCGCAATGAACTAAGTTGTGGTCCTCCTGACGAGTCTGATAGACATTCTTCTCCTCGTCAGGGGCATCATCAAAAGGTGGGGGGCCTAACGGCGCTTCTAGCACATATTGCTTTTGTGCAGCAGGGAGGAGAATCCTCAAATTCATGGCCCATTCGGTAAAGTTGCTACCGTTCGTTGCTAGTTTCTCTTTCTCCATGAACACATTGAAATTAAAAGCAGGTGGTGCCATCTACAACAGAATTTGTAAAGTTTAGACTAAGTGTATGATAGATTGAGTTCAACTAATCTATATTACGAATGAACTCCCACTCAAAAACGACATCCCTCGTGCCTTTTTGGTGATTACATGAACCAAATCCACTACACCAAGTCCGATCATCACGTGAGTCGGTATAGCTTCAAAGGCGAGCATAAAATGGGCATCATATCAACTATATGACTCATGCTTAACCTTTCGGTCCGTGTTCCGAGGCCATGTCTGTACATGCTAGGCTCGCCAAGTTAGAACCTTAGTATTCGCGTGTGTAAATGTTTTACACCCGAAATATGGTCGTGGATCCAAGAACACCCGATCATCACGTGATGTCTTGGAGCGACGAAAACATAATCGGTGCATACTAAAGGAAGAACACATTCTTATCTTGATATTTAAATGAGGGATCATCTTATTATGCTAACAAAGCGCTAAACAAGCAATATAAGATGCTATCAAACATCATATGTTTATTAGTGAAATTATATGGTTCCCGCAGATGATCTCTATCATGTGCATCGTGGTATGATCACTATCATACCTATATGTGTAAATCCAAGGTCTATGGATTTTACACGCTATGTGTGTTGTAAGAGTATCATCTCATACTTCTACTTACAACACTACCATATCATAACACTAGCCCAGCAACAATCTAAACTAGACGCCTCTAATTTATCCATTGCAAGTTTTACGTGGCTTAGGGCTTTCGAGATAGAACCGTTCTTACCTACGAACATGAACCACAACGAGGATAATCAAATTGTTGACAACTCGCTTGCAAAATAGATATTGACTATAGTAGGAGAGACAGACACCCGCTAGCCACTTATGCAAACTAGTTGCATGTCAAGCGTGGAACAGGTCTCATGTGCAAGGACATGTAAAGTTTGTCCGGGCCGCTTCATCCCACTATGCCACCAATATCCAAAATTACAACAAAGGAGCAACAACATGATCATCATCGCCCACATACTCATATGTGTACTACCCGTGTAAAGTATCAACGCATAGATCCGGCTCTGATACCACTGTGGGGTTCGCAGCATAGAAAACAAAAATTTTCCTACGATGTGAACTATATACCAAGATCTATCTACTAGATACAAACAACGGGCGGATGTATATCCGTAGAGAACATACCCTTGAAGACCGACAAAGCTTAACGAGTTCAACTCGTGGTTGATGTAGACGATCTCTTGCCGATCTCAAGATCGAGAGGAAGTCCTAGCGCCGCAAATCAGCAGCGCATCCGTGCTCGCACACACGTTCGAGGCACCGAGCAACCTCCGCCTCCTCGCTCTAGCGATGCAGCGGAAGCACAACTCTTTCTTGCCGAATAGCCACCGGGAACATGTATCTCGCTAGTCCGAGACCATGGGGGATAAATTCTAGAGGAGGAGAGAGATCCTTCACGAGGAGGTGTGAGAGACAAGTGAGGAGGGGGGCTCCTTTTATAGGAGGAGGGGGGAACCCCAAGGGGGTGGCCGGCGCATGGGGGCTGCCCCCTTGCCCTCCCCTCTTCATGTGGGTGGACACTCCACTCACAAATCTCCTTTAAATTCCCTCCACTCAAAAGTCCACTCAAATTCCCATTAAATTTCCACCAAATTTAATGCAAACTCTCATTAAATAAAACTCTTTTATTTTATTCAGAATTTTGTCAATTACTTTAATGACAAACATTCACAAATAACCCCTTGCTATAATTCTATTTCACATGCATAACCACTTTATGCAATTTCACCCGAAAACCTGTTTCGGTATCTAGTGAAATAAATTCCTGCGCTTGTTCATTCTTTCGGCATGAAACATTTTCTCCAATTGGATGTCGGTGTCTCTTAAGTGTGTCACCCTACGGTTCGTGAATAATGCGGACATGATCGAGACCCCTCTCGGATCAATAATCAGAAGCGGGATCTGGAGACCCATACTGACTCCCACACATTCAACGATGACTTTCTTGTGATCGTCGGAACCTTTTACGCTAGTATCTTAATCCCTTTGTTTCACGATATATTACATGTCCGAGATTCGATCATCGGTATCTCCATACCTAGTTTGATCTCGTTACCGACATGCACTCTTTTCTCGTTCATGTGATATAACATTCTAGTGATCAAATCACTTGCTTGCAAGCTAATCAATGTGATATCACCGAGAGGGCCCAGAGTATATCTATCTGTCATTGGGATGAACAAATTCCACTCTCGATCCATGAGCCTCAACATAACACTTTATTAGTTCTGAATCCATCTTTATAATCACCCTGTTACGGTGTGACGTTTGATGTTATCAAGAAACTCTTCCGGTGTTAGTGATTGACATGATCTCATGGTCTAAGGATTAGGATCACTTCGTAAGTTGTAATAGCAATATAAACTCAATGACTTTGATCGTAATGATATACTTCGGATGAATGTTCATCACACCATTACACTAATGCTGTGATCCCATTATTAACAACATCCAATGTCCATGATCAGGAAACCTTGATCATCTTGTTAATCAACGAGCTAGTTTATGAGAGAGGCATAACTAGGAACTTTCTGTTTGTTTATTAAACACACATGTATTAACGTTTCCGTATTAATACAATTATAGCATGAAAAATAAACATCTATCATATACTTGGAATACACATAATAAACACTTTATTATTGCCTCTCAGGGCATATTCCCTTCAGAGCATTCTGTGAAGCATACTCAATAAAAAGCTATGCACATAGTAAATAAAAAGATTGGTGAGATGATCATTGTCTACTTGCCTTGTCATTTTGGTTATGGGATAGCTCCTGTACCATGTGCAAGGGGTACCCCGTTGGCGGTTCTCTATGATACACATGTACTTACTATGACAAGAACTTACAGGTGACTAAAGTTGAGCAGCATGCGGTGCGGCCCTCGTATTCAAGGGACATGAGATTGCCAACTTATACTTTGTTAAGCATATACTCCATATTTTGTTCACTTTAACCTTAATCACTTCAAGATGCTTATGATGGGGGCAATGAGGGCTGAAAGCTAACAAGTACCATAATTTTCCGAAGCTCTTTTTGAAACTTGAAATCCCTGCTTCCCTTTATGAAAGGGCCTTTCTTCCACTATTATATTGAGTCTCCACCTTCTACCTTTAGGCACCATTAAGAGAGCATAGTTGTCATTCTTAGTTCTATGTGCGGTGTCCCAAAACTTATTGATTAATGCATATTGTTGATATTGCTTGTTCTTGTGCTACTTGTATCTAGTCACTCTTATGAACTTTGAAGGTGTCCTATGCATCTATTTGCTACTCCCTGAGGGACAAGTTGAATGCCACTATGCCATGTTTTCTGTATGTGAAACAAACAAACGTTTTTCAATGCATGTTATTCATGATCTTTGTTTGTAGACTTTCATGTTGCATGCATAGTTACTTTGTCTTATTGTTAGAACTCCATCTTTCATGCACATGTTTAGAGTTCTTTGATCCCAGCTTCCAATGCTTGCAATTGGTTTGATCTTGGTTTTGATGGTGCATGTCACCTCAAAAATTATTCTTTTATCACTTACCTACTCGAGGACGAGCAGGAGTTAAGCTTGGGGATGCTTGATACGTCGGAAACCTATCTATAATTTTTGATGATCCATGCTTGTTTACTATCTACTTTGCTTTGCTTTGTCCACACTTTGAGGTGTTTTTATATGTTTTCTGGAACTAACCTATTAACAAGTTGCCATGGTGCTAGTTGCCTATTTTCTTCTGTTTTTGGTTCCAGAAAGGCAGAAAATCAATATTCTTGGAATTGTACGGCACAAAAGCCAAAGTCAATATTTTACTGTGGGCAACACGAAGCCAGAATACGAGACGGAGGAGGCTCACCAGAGGGCCACACCCCCTGGCCGCACGGGTGGGCCCACCCCACGCCTGGGAGGGTGCAGCCGGCCTGGTGGCCCCCCTGCCTCGCCTCTTCGCCTATAAGAAGCCCCTGATGTAGAAACCCTAGGGACCCGATCAAAATTCCACGAAACCGTCTATAGTCGCCGCCACCATCGTACCTAGATCGGGGGGATCTGAAGCTCTTCCCGGCACCCTGCCAGAGGAGAGAACATCTCGGAGGCCTTCTTCTTCATCATGCCAGCCTCCGGTATGAAGCGTGAGTAGTTCCACCTTGGACTACGGGTCCATGTAGTAGCTAGATGGTTGTATCTCCTCCTTTGTGCTTTCATGTATAGATCTTGAGAGCTTCGTTCATGATCAAGATCTAATCTATTTGTAATCATGCATGTTGTGTTTGCGGGGATCCGATAGATATTGAGATTACTATGTTAGATTGATTAATGGTTTTGTCTATTTGATTCTATCATGTCTGTATTGTTTGTGATCCTGCATGCTCTCCGTTGTTAGTAGCTGTCTTGGCCAAGTAGTTGCTAGTGATTCCAAGAGGGGGTATTTATACTCGATAGTGGGTTCATGCCTGTAGTTTCCAAGGGAAGTGACAGAAATCGCTTCGGTTGTAGATGTAGTGTTGCCACTAGGAAGAAAACAACGGTCTCTTGTTCATGGAACTAGTGGATTGTTTACCTTACACACTTTGCTTAAAGCAGTTGTTTGTTGCTTGTAACTTAATACTGGAGGGGGTTCGGATGATAACCTGAAGGTGGACTTCTAGTCATAGATGCAGTTGGATGGCAGTCTATGTATCTTGTTGTATTGCTGAATCGAATCACATAGGATCTTTATGTCTAGTATTGCATTGTTTTGCCTTGCTCAGTCCTTTCAATTGCCCTGCTGTAATTTTTTTACCCAGCATGCCATGTTTGTTTATCTAAGGAGAACACCTCTAGTGAAGTATGGACCCTGTTCCAATCTTTACCATTGATACATCTTCCATTGTTACTGTTTACTTGCTGCAAACCTCTTTTCACCTTCCACACCATAAAGTTAATCCTTTGTTACAGCAACCGGTGAGATTGACAACCTGACTGTTAGTTGGGGCAAAGTCTTGAGTTTGTGTTGTGCAGGTTTCCATGTTGCTTGCAACACCTTTGAGACGTTTCCTTCCTCCTACTAGTTCGATAACCTCGGTTTCTTACTGAGGGAAGACTTGCTGTTGTGCTGCATCATACCTTGCTCTTGGGGTTTCCCAACGGGGCATCAACACACATCAGTCCCCTCGTTTTGGTGGACTACTGCCGCCTGGGAGTCCGCCCTCTTCTAGCCAGATGCGGCAGAAGCGACGCTCCCATCGGAACCTTGCCTCTCCGATGATGGTGGCGGTCGTGGAGTCCCGCCTCTCCCTCAATAAGGCCTGATCGAGCTCGGAGTCGGTGGGCGTTGAATTCTCCTCTCTTTGTCTGGCCTTGGTGGTGGGGGAAAGAGGAAATTTGGCATGTGGTCGTCCGACGGCGTCTCCGTGCTCGAGCTTTTGTTCGCCTCTTCTTCCCTGTGGTGGTGAACTGCTCGTTATCCCTCTTCCGGCCAGCCGTGGCAGCGAGGGGAGGAGGGGTTAAAGCGGGGCTGTGACTGCAGGAGGAAGAGGCGATGGATTCTGTCTCCTGACACATCTGTGCAGCGGCAGGAGGCCGCGGTGGGTGGTTCCCGGCGATCTTCAGAGGAGGAAGACGCTGGCGGTGCTACTCCAAGCGAATCCTCGTCATAAGCGTGTGTTTGGCACTCGGGCCAGCCTGGATGCCCGCTGCTTTCCCCTGTTCCTCTTGGCCGTCCATGACGATGAGGGAGGGGATGCGGGTAGCGGCGAGCGAAAGGCATGGACAGGACGCTCTAGGGAGTTTCGGTCTTTCCCCTTCCGGCAGATTTCTCCCCGCTTCTCCGACCATCTCTGCCCGCTTTCGCCCACCCGTGGCAGGATTGTTGTGCTGGAGTGTGGATTGCTCGACATTGACGTAGCTTGCAAGGTTTCTTCCGTTGGGGATTACCGGAGCTTGGAAGGGACATCGGCGAGCTCTATCTTGGCGGTTGTATGTCGTCCGTTACAGCCGGTGAGCTCTGGCATCCTTTTAACCTCCATCGGAGGCCCTTTTTCGGGTCAATGTTCACGTCCAACGTCGACACTGAAGCAAGTGGTTTTGTCCCTGCGTCGGTGCTCACCAGGGTGCACCTGACCTTCGGCTCGGCAGTGGAGATAGGGATGGACCTAATTGCAACTCTAATATTTCAGTAGGTCCTTATCCACTTTAAATGGGGACCTATGTGCTTATTTTTTTCTTCTTTTGGGGTCTTCTGTAATATTGTACTCCTCCACTGTTTGTGGTTAATTTAAAGCTTCAAGGCCCTTCTGAGCTCTTCTCGTTTAAAAAAACTGGTTCTCCCGCCGAACCACACCAGACAGAGACAGCTAGGCTAGGGTTTCTCCTCGCGGCCTATCCCGACGGCCTTCGGCGGTGCGCTGGTAGGAAATCGACCCCACACAAGCGTGTCGCTCCTATTCCCCTTGTCGTCCGGCCCTATGCCTGACTCCACAACGCATGTCGCCAACACCCAGCTCGTCTCCACCTCTTGTGCTCGGGCCTTGTCAGGGTGCCACCACCTCCAGGAACATCGTCCGTTGTCGGAGATCGACCATCGCTGCCTGGAAGTATGGTTCCCCTTTCTTCCCTCCTTGCCATCCCTGCCCTCCTTCCTCCCATCCATGTCCAGTACAGATTTCTATCTTTTTATGATTTTTTCTATCCATGATTTCTTGCAATTGGTCCATGATTTCTTGTATTTCTTCAAGGATAAAATCTACTCCGTGAGAATTGTTTATTTTTTGAACCATGCGAATGTGTAAAAAGTTATCTTCCGTACCATGTATGGAATGCTTTTTAAGGGAAAAACTTTTTCTTGTATCGCAAGTTTTTTTTTGAGACATTGACTTTTTTTGCAAAACAAACACTGACTTTGTAATGGAGTATCATGATTTCCGATGCTAATTTTTTTTACGAAAAACAATATATTAAAATTAAGCTAACATGCTCGCCTCATTAAAACCCTTCCAGCCCCCTTCAGTACCCTAGAAGGAAAAGAGTGCATCTGAAAACATGCTGCTTTGGTCTGGATTACAATCAGTCCTAAGACTGTTATCTAAGAAATCCGGGGGTTCATCCCAAAACCTACTCTCTACATGTATACAAGAATATGCACACTCATAAGCAACTTTGTTTGCATTACGACCCACAAAACTAAACTCAAAGAGCTCAAAAGAGGAGCTCATCTCGTCTATTTCACTAAACATAGGGGCTAAAGCCGAGCGCTGTGTCTTCCTTCCTCTCCATAGATTCACCAACTCTGCACAGTCTGACTCATAGATGACTCGCACAAAGCCATGTTGCTTCGCAAAGGCAATTTCATCTCTGAAGGCAAGTGTTTCGACAGAGAGAGGATCCGAAATGTTGTGGTAAACATGACACCACGCAACCCTAAAACCCCCTGCATCCCTTGCAACACCTCCACCTCCTGCAATACCCTGCTCCTCTCTAACTGCACCATCACAGTTCAGTTTTATAACATCTGGCCCTAGGCCATGCCAGGTACATGGTGGTCGACTAGCTCCCACCTTAGGAACCTTCATCTCTAGGTAACCCAATGTCTCAGCAATAGACTCCAGTGTATTAGAAGGATCATATCCCGTATCTTCATGCGTCCATCGATTTCTTGAATCCCAAACTGCTGACATTATGGAAATCAATCTCTCTCACTCCCCTTGACTGAACATAGCATCACATAAGATGTCCATTGCCCAAGTCTTGGGATGCAGATTCGGTAACTTCAAATGCAAGATGTCTCGGGCATCCCTCCAGAATTGTTTCGCATGCCCGCACTCCATCAATGCATGATACAAAGTCTCTGATGTTGTCTTACATACCAAGCATGTACTATCTACTATGACATGCCGCCTGGTGAGAGTAGCATAGTCCGGCAAGATGCCTTTAAAACCCGCCACCAAAAAACTCGTACTCTCGGTAAAACATCCAACTTTCAGAGTCTTCTCCAATTTTCATCATTGTGCATACTAGAATGTCCAACTCCACTAGTGATTGCTGCCTCTCTACCCTCCTTTGCTGACAAGAGCGCACGATAGGCCGATCTAACAGAAAAAACTCCATTTTTCTCATAATGCCAAGCTAGCCAATCTTCTCCTACACTCCTCCGAAGAGGGATCTGCAATATCGCTTTAGCATCTAGGGCTAGAAAAAATTCCTGTATCCTCTTAGTTCTCCACTGATGCTGCACGAGATCAATGAGCTCATTAACTGTCACAACATCAGTGTCAATCAACCTACCCATTGGATGGCTAGCAGCCAAACCAGGGATCCACCGATCCTGCCATATAGACATAGTAGACCAATCACCAATCCGTTTTAACAGTCCCAATTCAAGTGTTTGTTGTCCTGCAAGGATTGCCCTCCAGGTTTTTGATGCAGTCCGAGCTGGGGTAACTGACATAAAATCACCACTTGGATAGTACCTGCTACTCAAAACTTGGGCACATAAGGATTGAGGTTGAGTGAGCAGCCTCCATCCTTGCTTCCCCAAAAGGGACAGATTCACTACAAGAAATGTGTTATTCTATGACCTTCTAATAGTGACCGTGGACAAAATCGTCATAGAGTTATGACGATTTTATACTAGATGGTGGTAAGCCCTTCATGAGGTTCAAATCCTAGAAAAATTACGACGATTTTGCTCAAAATCATCATAGTTTCTCCAGCTAAAATCGTCATAACCTGATGAATGCACCATACTCCATTATTTGCATCTCACTATAACGATTCAAAATCGTTATGGTATCCAAATTAGGATAAATTGAAACCCGCCACTAAAAAACTCGTACTCTCGGTAAAACATCTAACTTTCAGAGTCTTCTCTAATTTTCATCATCGTGCATACTAGAATGTCCAGCTCCACTAGTGATCGCCGCCTTTCTACCCTCCTTTGCTGACAAGAGGGCACGATAGGCCGATCTAACAGAATAAACTCCATTTTTCTCATAATGCCAAGCTAGACAATCTTCTCCTACACTCCTCTGAAGAGGGATCTGCAATATCACTTGAGCATCCAGGGCTAGAAAAAAATCATGTATCTTCTCAGTTCTCCACTTATGCTGCACAGGATCAATGAGCTCATTAACTGTCACAACATCAGTGTCAATCAACCTACCCATTGGACGGCTAGCAGCCAAACCAGGGATCCACCGATCCCGCCATATAGACACAGTAGACCCATCACCAATCCGTTTTAACAGTCCCAATTCAAGTGTTTGTTGTCCTGCAAGGATTGCCCTCTAGGTTTTTGATGCAGTCCGAGCTGGGGTAACTGACATAAAATCACCACTTGGATAGTACCTGCTACTCAAAACTCAGGCACATAAGGATTGAGGTTGAGTGAGCAGTCTCCATCCTTGCTTCCCCAAAAGGGACTGATTCACTACAAAAAATGTGTTATTCTATAACCTTTTAATAGTGACCGTGGACAAAATCGGCATAGAGTTACGACGATTTTGTACTAGATGGTGGTAAGCCCTTCGTGAGGTTCAAATCCTAGAAAAATTACGACGATTTTTCTTAAAATCGTCATAGTTTCGCCAGCTAAAATCGTCATAACCTTGGATGCACCATACGCCATTATTTGCATCTCACTATAACGATTCAAAATCTGTTTGGTCAATGGTCGGGGGTTTAGTTTTTGTTTTTTCTGTTTTCTTAACTTTTTTTATCTTTTTCATAAAAAGTCCAACAGAATTGATTTTTATCTCAATTTTTTATAAGATTTAATAGATCATCTTAAGTTGTAATTATAAATACTTTGACTATTTAAAAATAATAAATTTATTAATCTCATATTAGTCCATAGTAGATAAGGAAAGCCACCGAACCCAGTTAATCTGGACCGAAGCCAAACTAACGAAAACCGAATCCTTGGATGCTAGGATCGGTTAACAATTGTGAGAAACCGAATTTACTTCGGTAATTTCGGTATGCACCCTCGGTACACCGAATAGACCAAAACACCGAGTCCCATGCCTAAATCTCGTAATTATGTCGATGTCTACAGCAGCAAAACACGCCTCCCCCCCCCCCCAAAATCCCTTCCCTAGATATCACGTCCCCATGTCAATCGTTGCCCTCCGCTAGGCCGGAAATTTCGCGTGCGTTATTTGACTTCCTGAATCGTGGCTTGAGTTGAGTCAGTTAGTAAGTCCTTGTTGTTAACAACCCCTGCCGGCTGGCCGGTCCCGAGGCTGCTCCACAACCGAGGAAGAAGACTAAGCCGAAAGCACCCAAAGATTACACAGTAGATTGACACAGGAAACAGGGAGAAGCTTTATTGGTATTTCTCTGGTAAAGTCACGTACAATGGTTGCTCCTCTATTTATAGACTAAGGGGGATAGGATACCCACATGGGATAACCCTAGCCTGGTAGAGGCCACACCGAATGGGCCTCTACCGGCCCAGTTTCCCAACACTCCCCCTGGGTATCTTATCTGTATAACCATGGCTTAAAACTCTGAAAAACCTAGTGGGAAAATATGGAGAAATGCACATGGTATACTTCTTGCTATGTTGCACGAATTGCCTCATTAAAAACCTCATGTGAGAAACTTCATAAAAACTCACTAAGGGAAAAAAGAGTACAATTCACTTAACTATAAAGTTAAGCACTCAATCATCGGGATCAAGACTTCAGCGATGAGTTTGTGAAGATTCTCCCCCTGAACCTTGAATCTCCCTAAGTCTCCTCATGCCGATCCCACGGACACATCTCTCGAAAGAAGATGCTGGCAATGATTTAGTGAACAAAATCAGCGAGATTTTCACACGACTTAGTATGCAAGACTTTCACTTCATTCATCTTTTGCAGTTCATGTGCATAGAAGAACTTGGGGTTTATATGCATTGTGAGATTACTCTTCACGTAACCCGTCTGGACTTGTGCAACACAAGCGGCATTATCTTCATAGATAATTGTTGGGGTTTGTACGGTGTTCAGTGCACATGACATATGGATGTGGCTGACTACTCGCCGAAGCCATACACATTCTCGTGATGCTTCATATAATGCTATGATTTCTGAGTGGTTCATCGAAGTTGACACAAGAGTTTGCTTAGACGATTTTCAGGAAATCGTTGTTCCACCACAAAGGAAAACATATCTAGTCTGCGACTTGGATGTGTGCGGGTCCGAAAGGTACCCAGCATCTCATAGCCTACAGATAGGTCTTGGTTCTTTTGGTAAAACAAGCCAAGGTCATTGGTCCCTTGTATGTACCTAAAGATGTCCTTAACACCTTTCCAATGCCTCTTGATAGGCTCAGAACTATACCTAGCAAGCAGATTAACGGCGAATGCAATATCCGGCCGTATACAATTTGCGAGGTACATAAGTGCGCCAACTGCACTTAAGTAGGGGAATTCCGGTCCCAGTATTTCCTCCCCCTCTTCTTTAGGCCTGAACGGGTCCTTGTCTTGCTGCAAAGATCTTCTGACCATCGAGGTCTTAGATGGATATGCCTTTTCAAACCCAAATCGTTCCAACACCTTCTGGGTGTAGGCCGACTGGTGAACTAAAATCCCAGCAGGGGAATGCTCAAGTTGCAGACCCAGGCAGAACTTGGTTTTGCTTAAGTCTTTTATCTCGAATTCTGACATCAGGTAGGAACTCGCTTCCTCAATATCGTTAAGTGTATCGATTATATTCAAATCGTCCACGTACACCAAGATAATACAGAAACTATCCTGGGATCTCCGTATAAAAACACATGGGCAATCTTCATTGCTCGTGTAGCCGTTCTGATGAAGGAAATCGCTTAAACGATTATACCACATCCTACCTGACTGTTTTAGTCAATACAATGATTTCTTAAGTTGAACACTGTATATGCTCTTGTTTGCTCTATCCTGGTTCGGGACAGGGATACCTTCTGGTACTTTCATGTATATGTCCGAATCCAAGTTACCATATAGGTAAGCGGTGACAACATCCATCAGTTTCATTTTTAAGTCCATGTTTACTGCCATTGAGATCAAGTATCTAAAGGTAATTCCATCCATGACCGGGGAGTAAGTTTCATCAAAGACGACACCTGGTCGCTGAGTGAAACCTTGAGCAACGAGCCTTGCTTTGTACCTTACTACTTCATTATTCTTGTTTCTCTTTCGAACAAAAACCCACTTATGGCCAACGGGGCGAATGTGGGGAGGAGTTAGACAAACAGGTCCAAATACCTCTCTTTTGTTTAACGATAATAATTCAGCAGTGATTGCCATCTGTCAATCTTTCCAATCCGACCTTTTCTTGCAATCAACGAGCGTGTTAGGCTCAGGGTCAAGATCTATGATTGAGGCAATTTTCTTGGCAAAATTAACGTCGACATTTGCCATGGCTTGGTTGTATGACTGGCCCGAATTAACATAGTTAATGGCCATTTCATCATGGAGTGCATCAGGCACATCCTCTTACTCCACCGGATTTCCCAATCCAGGGGCTAGGTCCTTTAGCTTTCCCGCTCCGATGTGTAAGCACACAACTTCGCTGGGTATTTCCGATATAGGAAAATTCAAGTCTGGAATTTCGTGCACTGAAATATCCGTACTTATGCCAGGTCTCAACTGGCTCCCCTCAACAGGGGCAGACTGTAATAAATCTCTCTTATCTTTTTTCTTCGGGCGTCCCCGGGTACTTTGGATTTGAGAAACTGGATTCCGCGTCCTCTTAGGCCTTGGAACGGGAGCGGGTATACCATCATTTTTCTTCGGTATTTCAACCCTTTCAGGTGCATTGCGTGCATGCACATGCAACTTTTTCATAGTCTTTAAATCACCAAAATGAGCAGGCAGTTGATTCGCTAGGGAGTGCAAATCTAGTATCTTTTGGACTTCTCTATTAGTCTCAACAGTGCGCGGGTCATGAGCATGGATCCCCGTGGCTTTCCACGTGATTTCTCGACTTTTGTCATCCAGGGGTTGATTACCTCCCCCCAAAGTCGGAAAAAGATCCTCGTCAAAAATGCAGTCAGCAAAACGAGCCGTGTGACAGTCACCTGTCAAGGGGTCCAAGAACCTGATTATGGACACGATCTCATAACCAATGTATATCCCCGACTTACGGAGCGGTCCCATTGTTGATCGCTGGGGTGGTGGTATAGGTACATATACCTGGCAGCCGAACCTACGTAGGTGGGAAATTTTCGGTGCCGACCCTTGCGCAAGTTGGATAGGAGAGTGGATGTTGTAGGCCGATGGTCGAAAGTTGATGAGATTAGCAGCGTGTAACACCGCGTGTCCCCAACATGTAGTTGGTAAATTACAACCCTGAAGGAGTGGTCTGGCAATGAATTTAATCCTTTTAATCAATGCCTCCGCAAGTCCATTTTGAGTGTGGACATGCGGTACAGAGTGCTCAAGTTTGATTCCTGTTGCCATGCAATAATCATCGAATGCCTTTGAAGTAAATTCTCCGGCATTGTCCATTTGAATAGACTTTAAACGATAATCAGGGAATTTATTCCTTATTTCTATGATCTGAGAGATCAACTTTGCAAAAGAATGGTTCCTTGTTGACAGTAGGCAAACATTGGACCATTTAGAGGAAGCATCGATGAGCACCATGAAGTACCGAAACGGCCCTGAGAGGGGCTGAATTGGACCACATATATCCCCTTGAATACGTTCCAAGAACGCAGGGAGTTCATCCTTCACCTTTAGTGGGGACGGTCTAATGATCAATTTCCCCGTAGCGCATGCGGAGCACACGAAATCATCGGGATTCAGGAAATTTTTCACATTAACATTATGACCATTCGAGTTGTTAATTATATTTCTCATCATCCTAAGACCGGGGTGGCCTAACCTATCATGCCAAAGGAAGAATAGTTCAGAGCTTCTAAAGGCAGTCTTAAGGGTAGTGTAAATAGGTGGTGCTACTATCTTAGTGTAGTACAGCCCAGTAGCTAATGAAGGGAGTCTTTCGACAACATGTTTACCATTTTCGTCGCGCTTAGTAATGAGTAGGAACTCCTTTCCATTCTCATCATCATCGGTTTCTACATGGAAACCATTTGCGCGGATGTCTCTAAAACTCAAGAGAGTACGAGTCGACTCCGGATACAACAATGCCTCTTCAATGATCAGAGTTGTTCCATTTGGGAGTATTATAGTTGCTCTTCCGGAGCCAACTACATTCAGACCACAGCCGGCGATCGTCATTATGTTACCGGGGTTTTTGGTCATGGACTCAAAGTACTTTGTTTCTCTCAAGATGGTATTTGTGGTGCCGCTATCAGCAAGGCACGTTTCCTCCATTTGGGTGCCACACGCGTTCTAAAATATAGTGCCTAATTAATATAATGGAGCGAGGAAGATGCTACATCAAGTAAGTAAAACATATAAACATTTCAGAACATAACACAACCAAATAATGGAATAAATGAATGTCATCCATTCGCCGAAAACAAATAAATGTTACGCTCTCATAGAGCTTACAAACATATCGAAAAATTGTATCAGATTATTTGCGAAAAAGAAATCATCACAACAAAAAGGAGCTCAGGTGGATTCTGCAAAGAAACCATCAATCTCAGCCTGTATCTCAAGATCGTTGAGCTTCTCTTCGTTGGCTATCACCATCGAGGCAGCAGAGATGTCTAGCTGGGGCGGGGGGGGGGGGACAACGTGCTCAACCTCCATGGGCACAGCGGCGTTCGTGGGAACCGCCGAAGGAGCTGCCACTTGTGCTACGTCCTGCGCCACTACGGGTGCGACGTTCTGCACGGGCGCCGCTCCGGGCGCTAGTGGTGCCTCAACCTGGATGAGGTGCGCCTCGCGCGCCTTCTTGTTGGCCTTGAACGCGTCCACGACGTGCTTAGGGGCCAAACACTGCCTGGAGAAGTGAGTCTTGGAGCCACAGCGGAAGCAGTCCTGAGCCTTGCCTCCCCCTTGCCCGCCTTGCGTTGCTTGGCCGGGTTGGAGGAGTTGGGGCCCTTCTTGCCCTTCTTGCCTCGCTTCTTGTGGATGGCCTTGCGCACCTTGTAGGCTCCGTCATTGGCCTCATGACTTGGGCCCCCCGCGAAGGGTTGCGCGGAGAAGTTCTTTTTCAGAACATTATTCTGCGCCTCGGCCACCTGGAGAGCATCAATAAGCGTTGCATATTCCGTGAATCCTTCCTGGCGAAAGTTTTGCGACGACTGAATGTTGTCCGGGTGGAATATGGAGAGAGTTTTCTCTATCTTCTGTTGATCTGTGGTACTGGTCCCACACAGCTAAAGAATGGTACAAATCCGGTGTAACCTGGAGTTGTACTCTCCCACCGTCGTGAAGTCCGCAAACCTCAGACGAATCCAATCGGCCTCCGCCTATGGCTGAATGGTGTACTTAAGCCTAGAGAACCGCTTGTTGAGGGCGGTCCAAAGGGCAGAAGCACTCCGTTCTGCCATGTACTCGTTCTTGAGAGTCTCACACATGTGATGGCGGAGGAAATGCAGGCATTTGGCGTTGTCCGCCGGATGGTGGTGCTGGGGGCCATCGGGGTCCCCGCAATCAGAGCATCCTTGATGCATCGGCCCTCGAGGACGATCTCAACGTCCGAGGCCCAAGTCAGGTAGTTAAGCCCATCCTAGGTCAACTCCGGGAACTCGCGGCTTACGATTCTGGTCATTTGCAATTTATGCAAAGTGTGTAAGATTACAGCAGGTAATCAGTTGCATAAATGCGATAATCGATACAATAAGTCAAATATGATGGCGTTCCAAAATTAAAAACGGTACAAGCTAGCTATGAGATACAAATTATTAAAATTATGCGACAATTAATAACTGTGGTAAAACATAGTACAAAAGCTTGTGCAAAAACGGACCGAAAACAGGACCAAAAATGAGCCAACCGCCCAGCGATAGCGTGCTCCCACGCCCCACTGTTTTTTTTCACAGACCAGAAAAACGGCCCAGCCACATTTGCCTCTGCGCGGCAGGCCCACTCTAGACCGTCCCGGCCCGTCTAGCGGGGGAACAGAGCTAGCTCTGCTAGCTCCCGATTGGAGTGGCGGCGCCGATTGGAGTGGTGGCGTGCGTCCAGCTGGGACGCAGCGCGATAGCGGCGAGAGGTTGGGGGTGGCGGTGAGCGCGGCGGCGCGATTGGCGTGTGGGCGTGGCCGGTGGAGGTCGCAGGCGCGCGGCGCAGCCAGCAGAGCGGGCGGTCGCGCAGTGGCAGCGCGCGGCGGCGGCCAGCGGGCGCAGCAGCAGCGGCCAGCACACGCAGCGGGCGCGAGCGGCGCGCGGCCAGCGGCGCGCGGCGGCTCAGCACGCGTAGCGCGGCGCGGTGCGTGAGGCGCGCGGGCGGCGAGCTGTGCACGCGGGCGGTGCGGTGCACACGAGCAGCGTTGTGCACGTGGGCGGCCCGGTGCGGAGCGGGCGGCGAGCAGTGCACGCGGGTGGCGAGAAGCGCACGCGGGCGGCCGGCTGGCGCGGCTCGGCGCGGGCGTGGCCAGCGGGGCCTCGCCAGCGGCGGGGAACGCGCGGCAGGCAGCGTGCGGTGCGGCGCACGGGCGGCCGCTCGGCCAGCGGGGCCAGAGCGTGAGGAGGCGCGCAGCGTGTGGCCAGCGAGGCGGACACGGGCGCATGCGGGCGCGGGTGGCACGCGGGTGGCCGGCGAGCAGGGGCGAGGCCGTGCGTTGCTGGCGGGGCCACAGCGGGCGGCGGCTCGGCCAGCGGGGCCAGAGCGTGCGGTGGCACACAGCGTGTGGCCAGCGAGGCGGACGCGGGCGCGCGCGGGCGTGAGCGGCGAGCTGGGCCTGCTCAGTAGCCATGGCGTGTGTACATGCGGTTGCAAAAGGTACATAAAAAAATGTAGATCGATCCGATCTACTAAATAAAACGTCCAAGATCAGTCTGATCTACTATAAAAACTAGATCGGCACAACAGGTGCACGGTACAGTCAACAAGATCCTAAGCCGAGAGTGATGAAATCGACATTGGTCGGCGACAGCAGGTCAGCTCGACTCTCGGAAGGAAAATCCGTACCATAGATGGGATCTGATCTATGAACTAAACACAAAAATTGAAAGGAAATCGCCTAACGAATCCATTTTTGCGGTCAATTTCGGATTACCTTCAATAAAAGCCTGCATAATGCAGGCTCGACGATGGCTTGACGGAGGCTCGACGGAGAGATTCGTGCTGATCCCGAGGCTGGCCGGTCCCGAGGCTGCTTCACAACCGAGGAAGAAGACTAAGCCGAAAGCACCCAAAGATTACACAGTATATTGATACAGGAAACAGGGAGAAGCTTTATTGATATGTCTCTAGTAAAGTCGCGTAGAATGATTACTTTTCTATTTATAGACTAAGGGAAATAGGATACCCATATGGGCTAACCCTAGCCTGGTAGAGGCCACACCGAATGGGCTCTAACGGCCCAGTTTTCCAACACTTGTTACGTGCCAAACTTCAGTTCTTTTATCTAGAGAACCAGGCTAGCGCAATATAGACAAAGTACCGATATTTTAGTCATTTTTTAATAAGAGAAAGGAACCAGCTGGACTACTTTCGTGCAGAGCGGCGTTGACCCTGCTCCTTTTCTTTGGGTCCGATCGGCCGAGACCGAACCGAATTCTAGAGGCACCGAAGCCTCGGTTATCACATTTAGAATTAACCGATAGGTGACTATTTGATATTATCTAGCGACTGAAGAACCGCACCGAACGGTTTGGAGAAACCGAATTTCCACCCCTAATAGAAACAATATCATTTTTTAAAATTTGATTTTAAATTATGTTTTTTTAATGAAGATTCTTAGCTAAGTGACGAGTTTCGCTAAAATTGTATTGGATATCTAAAGAAATAGCATATTATGAGTGATACGTTGGAAATATATCTATAATTTTTAATGTTTCATATTTGTTAACTATCTACTTTGCCAGGGTCATCTCCAGAAATTCAAGGCCCATGTGCGAAACATAAAACGGTGACTAAACTTCAAAGATTAAGCCGTAACATCAACGTGAATGCTTAATTGTGTGCAACGATAGCAACCAGACATTTTTTTCTATATAATAATAGAGACGCTTCTTCAAACAATTCAAAATATCAATAGGACTGATAGATTTCTCAAGTAAATTATGAAAGAAGAAACCATAGATTTAAAGAAGACATGATTCTCTATGTTTGGTAAACCAATGAATAAGTAATATAGGCTACATGGATTGAATTTCACTAGTAGAAAACAGGACACTAGTCCCGGTTTGTAAGAGGCTTTAGTCCCGGATTGCAATCCGGGACTAACGTATCCGCTCCAAACTGCTGCCGAACCGGGACTAGATTGTCTCCACGTGGCCGCTCTGTGCGTGCTGGGTTGGAGGATATTTAGTCCCGGTTTGTAACACGAATCGGAACTAAAGTTTTTCTGCCGCGGCAGCATTTTGCACCAAACTGTTGCCGCGACAGGAGGTGGGGTTTTAGGGTTTTATGGTTTTCTTTCTTTGTGTTTGATTATTTTTCATTTTGTGTTTTCATATACATATTATTCTACGGTACTACATGTTGTATACATTGATGCATATATAATATAATTTCACTCACGATAACATAAATACATATAAATATACACACAACCGAGACTAGAGCTCGTCTAATTGATTTACACCAAGATCATCATTATAACAGATACTGTCCTTTTGTGTCTATCCATGATTACACGAAGGTCTATCTACGTTGTACTCTCATTTTGAGTTTATGACGTCCCTGAGCAAAAATTCCGACAACTCCTCTTGAATTGCTAGTTGGCGTTCATGTGGTAGGAGCTTATCCCGCGTCGCATCCAACTATATATAAAGAAGTAGATCATTATGAATGGAACTCAACAAAAACTATGGTATAGAATAAATTGCGAATATATTGTTTACGTACTTGAAGAAAGTCTGTGCCCTGCTCCATACACCCACAAATGAACTCACATACGTAATATCCATATAAATTAATCCCTTGTGGCTGCGTCGCACACTTTTCGATCGAGAATATAATTCAATCAGATAATAATCAAGCATGATAATTGTAAGAATGATAATTGTAATATCCACATAAATTAGTCTCCTAGCTCTCGTACTACTTACCGGGACCGTACGAAAAGTGAGCTCCTCACGCCATTCACCCTGAACCTCCTTCGTGAACCTTTTCCAAATCCTGTCCCGGCAAAAAAGAAATGAATGAGTTATTAATTAGTTTACATCTCAGAGAATGAACGAAAGAGACAGATATAGTGATTGAAATTACTTTTGGAGGCAATCAATTATGTCGCGGTAGTCTTCCATCGGCTTCTTTAACGAGTCCGAGGTTTCAACTTTTGCACGGTCAACGTCAATGTTTAGAAGAATCTAGTGGAAGCTGCGATCGTTTATATACACTTAACATCGAGTAAACAAAAATTGAATGTGTACAGGACAGTAAGACTCTTACCCATAGTTGTAAGGAAATAGAATTTGTGTCTTGTAATGTTGCTCCATTAAAAACATTAGCAAGTTATCCTCTATTTCCTCGAGGTTATTTATTAGCGTATGTCCATTTACTCTGTTTGGGTCAACGAACCCAATGTTGTAGATTGACTTTCTTCTACATTCTTGAATCTTCATTCCGCATATATAATAGCATAAAGAAGGAGATATAGTGAGGATAACGACAGGAAATGAATTGAACGAGCTGAGTTAGTGACTTAATTACTTACAGACAATATATGCTCGAGGGACTTGTCGAGGGCGTCTAGGTTGAATAACTGAAATAGTTCACAAAGTTCAATGGAGATCTCGTCTGGACGGAAGTACTCCTCTCCAACTTTACATAGGAGAAATTGTCGCCCTTCCTTTGTGACTTTCAAGTACCAGATATGCAACAGTCGCATATGTGTTGGCAGATCATTGAATACCTCATCGATGACCAGAGGCTCCCCGTAGACAAATTTTCGTGCTATTGGTCCTTTGGTGACATTATCTCCGTCGGCTAGAAGTGCTTCGACCGGCACGTTACACTCCTTGGATAATTTAATAGCTATTTCCATATATATTCCACCTTGTGTGGGCTAGGGTAACACCTTGAGCGGGGCAATGGATTGTTTTGCCTGTTTGCCGAGCTGGGCAACTTCTTTTGATTTTCTCCCACTTGCAGTACTGCTTGATGACTTCTCTTTTAGTGTCTTCGTAAGACAGCGTGTATAGTCATCTTTCCTATTTAACACATGTTGGGGTGGTTGCTCAAGGAATGCCTTGAAGTGCTTATTGACTTGGGGATCAACTAGCACCTGCGGCTCGGGTTGTTTTGGTGCAAAATGGGCCTTCACTTCGGCTCGGGAGATCACCGCGCTTTCCTCATCAGTCCGGTGATAAGCTAACTTGGGAGGAGACGGCGGTACTCTTGGTAGGGGATCTTGTCGTTTTCGGCGTCGGGTCTCCCTCGACGTAGCGGTGTTATTCTTCTGCTTTCTTCCCTTTGATTCAGTGGGTGGAGGCGGAGGCGTCGGAGATGGAGATGCAGTCGCGCTGCGATCCCTCTCAGGAAGGGGTGGACTATTGTTTCTTAGTGGAGACGGTGGACTCGGAGGTGATGGTGGCCTTGGAGGTGATGGATTGCTTCTCGGAGAAGATTTCCTTGGCGTCCAGCCTGGAAACACGATGTGTTGTTTTTTCCAAAGAATGATCCCACCCTCCACTTCTCCAAGTGTTTTCTCCCCTTCGCCTGCAGGGATGTCAAGCTCAAGTGATCGACATGTCATTTCAACTTCATCCACACCGACACGAGCATAGCCAGCTGGCATCTGACTTCCATGGTAGGTCGCTTCCGGTGGACAAGGTAAAGCAAAGCCGAGCGCCACCTTCATAGAAATGTTCTTCACTGTGACATGTAGCTCACAAGTTGTCCTTGCCTCGACTTCATCCACGGGGTAGCGAACCATCGTTTCATTATTTTCCATCAGCATTGGATTATTAGCTTGTACCTCCGTGGAAGCCACGCTGCTTCTCCGCTGAGATGGGCCCACCGGACTGTCTAACGCAGGATCTTGCTGTCGGGCCAGTACTCTAAGTTCATTAATCTGCTCCTGCTGCAGCTTGAACATGGCTTGAAATTCCTCGTTCCTTTTTTCAACCGCCTCCAACCGCGCTGCCTCCTCCGCCTTCTGTCGGTTCGTTTTTCTGGATCGGCTTCTATAAGTGTCGATGTCAGCGGGAAACCCTGTCTTCCATGGAACAGATGGGCCAAAGCCTCGTGTTCGTCTGACTTTTTCAGGATTCCCGAGGGCATATGTCAGCTCATCGTTCTCTCTGTCGGGAATGAACTTTCCATCTTTTCTCAGTTGTATTACTTTAACAAGTTCATCTTTGGGTTTAGTAATGGCCTCCTTTGTAACAATAATCTCCCCGGTTTCAGTGTCATACGATCCCCCATGCCCAAGGAGCCAATTTTTTGACCTCACGGGCCACTGATTTGTAGCTGGCGTGACCCCTTTTTGACGCATTTCTTTCTCGGTTTTTGTCCACTTAGGCACGGCCGTCTTGTAGCCACCTGTCCCCATAGTATGGTGATATTTCTTTTTGGCCGCATTTAACTTATTCTTTTCCGACTTGGTTGTAGCTGCTTCTGATTCCTTATATGTCACAAATGGGGCCCAGTTATCCCGCTGCTTCTCTAGCGGACCAGTGAATGGCGGAGTCAGCCCCTTCTTGGCAAAGTTGTTGTACAATATTTTCTTCCAGTCCTTGAACTGTCCGCCCATCTTCTTAAGGGCCCACTTTCTGACTTGCAACCTTAATGCCTCAGTGAGTTCAGGAGTGTCCAATTCAGGCAGAGAGAAGTGTGCCATGAGTGAATTCCAAAGACCGTCTTTGGCTCTGTCATCGACAAAAGTTTCTCCAACTCGATCACTTTCTTTCCTGGCTTATTCCACTTCTGAGTAGTGATCGGGATGGCGTCCCTGACTATCGCTCCGCATTGGTATACAAATACACTTGCGGCCTCTTTCGGCTCCAAAGGCTTGCCGAACTCAGACACTAGATCAATGGTGAAACGCATACCGTCGGCCAACTTTTTGGTCGGGCCTCGTTTCCTTGCAGAAGATTCGCCCGATGCGGAGGTCTAAGAGAAGAAATAGTCGTTAGTACATATATATATATATATGAATCAACTAATGCATCTACTAGCTCGTGATCAGCAGAGGCTTTATATACCTCGTCGGTCTTTGCTATGGTGGTGTCTCCACCGTCAGTTCCACCGTCTTCTCCACCAAAGAATTTGTCATAGTCGTCTCTTCTGTCGGCTTCATCCAAGTTGAGGTATTGGGAGCCATCATCATCTCCATCATCGTCTGCTCCATCATAATTGTAACCTCCTGTACCCTCATCTATCATGTTGTACATGATGTGATATTCGTTGTCTCTACCGTCCATAACTTAACTACTACAGAAGAAAGATAAAACCATTTTGCTTAATGCGATAAAATAAAGGAAGATAAAGTAATCCAGCTTAAACAATGCGATAAAGAAAGATAAAGTACCAGTTAAACAACAATACATCTCGAATAATCTAGCTAGTACAACAATAAAGTACCAATTAAACAACAGTACAACCCTATTACACATCTAGCTAGCTCAGCCAAGACGTCGAGCCCCGGCTACTGAGCCGCGGGAGGTGTGCACCCAAAGTGTAGGAACCATCACCGGAGAATATCTCGGGTAAGGTGCCTGAAGAAGCTGCCAGGTATTGGCGTCCCGGACTCCTAAAATGTGCATGTAGCGTCGTACGCGCTCTTCCTCCTCCCTGACACGACGTTGTACCACCTCGTCGGGGGCCGGCTCCCTCTGCATCGCACCTGGACCACTCGGCTGCCACCATAGAAGATCCGGGTCGACGATAACACCTGGATTCCTCACGAGACGACGTCCCCCGGCTGGTAGCACCTCCCAGTGCCAGCCCGGCGGAGCCCAGCCCCGTGGATGCCCGGTGACACTGTCTAGTAGCGCTCCGGGGGTCACGCCGAGTGAACGAGGATGAGGAATCGGCATATTCCTAAACACTAAATTAAACCTATATACTTTAAACATGATGAAAATAAATAGTATCAACTAAAATAAACTATATTAAACACTAACTAAATTCACTAACTAAAATAAACTATATTAAACACTAACTAAAATCCTAATATTCACTAACTAGGAAAAATTCACTAACTAAAATATCTAACAAAACAATTACACTAAAGTTACTAAATAAATTCACTAACAAAACAAAATATATTAAACACTAACTAAAATATCTAAGAAACAATTACACTAAACTTACTAACTAATTAACCCTAAAATAACCCTAACTAATTAACCCTAAAAGACACTAACAAAATTATATACACTAATTAATTAACACTAACAAAATTAATACTAACAAAATTAACACGTACTACTAAATTAAACTAGAGCTCACCGCGCGGGGAGGGGCGGTTCCGGTGGTGGTGGACGGTGCGGGCGGTGCTGTGGGCTCCGGTGACGGCGCGGGCGGCGAGGCCGGTCGTCGTCGGCATGTTGGGGAAGGGGCGACACGCCGGAGCGGGACGGCACGGGCGCGGTCGACACGGGCGCGGGTGGCACTGGCTCGAGCGGCGCGGGGGAGGAGTGGCACGAGAAGGGGCGGCGCGAGGAGGGGCACGGGGCGGTGGTCGGCGGCGCGGCGGCGAGAAGGTGCGGCGCGAGGAGGAAGACGACGGCGGCGGGGTCGATCTGTGCGCTCCGGTTCGGTGCACGAACCGGAGCGCACGGGGCCCCTTTAGCCCCGGTTTGTGCTACCAACCGGGGTTAAAGGGGGACATTTAGCCCCGGGTTTTTGGGGCGCCGTGTTTCGCGAGCAGCCCCGCACCCCTTTAGCCCCAGTTTGTAGTTCAAACCGGGGCTAAAGGTCCTTTTTTAAAAGCTTTTTCAAAACCTTTTTTAATTAATTATTATATGCCTGTTTAAAACCTTTTTAGAAACAAAAAACCTTTTTAAAAACCTTTTTCAAAACCTTTTTTAAAAACCTTTTTTAAAACCTTTTTAAAAACCTTTTTTAAAAAACCTTCTTTAAAAATCTTTTTTTAAACCTTTTTTAAAAAACTTTTTTAAAACCTTTTTCAAAACCTTTTTTAAAACCTTTTTCAAAACCTTTTTTAAAAACCTTTTTTAAAACCTTTTTCAAAACCTTTTTGAATTTTTTATGCCCGTTTTGAATTTTTTGTCGTTTCGAACTTAGGTCAAAACGGCGTGCGTGAAGATAGGGGATGAGAATGTTAGAACTTGCATTGGATCTCTGAAAAAACGACATATTGTGAGTCTAAAAATGATTTTTTCAAAAAATCAAGGACGTTAGATCATGTACCTGTAGTTCAAACCGGACCCACTTCCTACCGATTCGGCAGACATTTGTCTTTTTCACCCGGGAAAGGACAGAAAGGTTTGAGATCCCCCGGTTGGGATATAGTTCACGTAACGTGGTCTACTATTTTAGAAAAATGGGATGGTAGCATTCTGTAACTGCATTTTGGTGGCTGCTTCACAAAACAACCCGTCTTTTTGCGCTCGGAAAATGGAAAATGGCTTTTCCGAGCGACGAAAAGGAAAACTTCCTCCTGCAACATTGTTCTACATACCAATATACACATGCATGCACAATATGGGCACCGTATCACAAAATATGTCGCGATTCAACACATAACATCCGTCTCCTGGACCGAAAGCCATGAAACCTCGAACATGATAGGTCATTTTGTGAAGGTTTTTTGGAGACATAATCAGTATACCAAGTTTGATATTTTTCCTTGCAACTATGTCACATAATATCACACCAAGCGAAGGATTTACATTGTTCGGACCTTTTTTCAATTTTGTATGCCCGTTTTGAATTTTTTTGCCGTTTCGAACTTAAGTCAAAACGGCGTGCGTGAAAATAGGGGATGAGAATGTTAGAACTTGCATTGGATCTCTAAAAAAACGACATATTGTGAGTCTAAAAATTATTTTTTCAAAAAATCACGGACGTTAGATCATGTACTTGTAGTTCAAACCGGACCCACTTCCTACCGATTCGGCAGACATTTGACTTTTTCACCCGGGAAGGACAAAAAGGTTTGAGATCCCCCGATTGAGATATAGTTCACTTAACGTGGTCTAGTATTTTAGAAAAATGGGATGGTAGCATTCTATAACTGCATTTTGGTGGCTGCTTCACAAAACGACCCGTCTTTTTGCGTTCGGAAAATGGAAAATGGCTTTTTCGAGTGACGAAAAGGAAAACTTCCTCCTGCAACATTGTTCTACATCCCAATATACACATGCATGCACAATATGGGCACCATATCACAAACTATGCCGCGATTCAACACATAACATCCGTCTCTTGAACCGAAAGCCATGAAACCTCGAACATGATAAGTCATTTTGTGAAGGTTTTTTGGAGACATAATCAGTATACCAAGTTTGATATTTTTCCTTGCAACTATGTCACATAATATCACACCACGCGAAGGATTTACATTGTTCGGACCTTTTTTGAATTTTTTATGCCCGTTTTGAATTTTTTTCCGTTTTGAACTTAGGTCAAAACGGCGTGCGTGAAGATAGGGGATGAGAATGATAGAACTTGCATTGGATCTCTGAAAAAACGACATATTGTGAGTCTAAAAATGATTTTTTCAAAAAATCACGGACGTTAGATCATGTACCTGTAGCTCAAACCGGACCCACTTCGTACCGATTCGGCAGACATTTGTCTTTTTCACCCAGGAACGACAGAAAGGTTTGAGATCCCCCGGTTGGTATATAGTTCACGTAACGTGGTCTACTATTTAATAAAAATGGGATGGTAGCATTTTGTAACTGCATTTTGGTGGCTGCTTCACAAAACGACCCGTCTTTTTGTGCTCGGAAAATGGAAAATGGCTTTTCCGAGCGACGAAAAGGAAAACTTCCTCCTGCAACATTGTTCTACATCCCAATATACACATGCATGCACAATATGGGCATCGTATCACAAACTATGCCGCGATTCAACACATAACATCCGTCTCTTGGACCGAAAGCCATGAAACTGGGACTAAAGATATTTCTCGCCATATCCCATCGCTTCCCGCCATGTTTTCCCGCCGTTTCCCTCTGAACAGTGCTTTTAGTCCCGGTTGTAGCCACTAACCGGGACTAAAGATATTTCCCGCCATATCCCACCGCTTCCCGCCATGTTTTCCCACCGCAGGTGCCCCCGGTATATGCCATGGCTGGGCTGAGGATCTCTGGAGTGGCAGGTGACGATGACGATGACGATGATGATGACGATGACAAAGAAGACCCTGAAGTTGTGTACTATAGGACTAGGCATGATTATGACTAAAGGGGGTGGCTTTAGTCCTTAGTGTTAGCTAGTCCCGGTTTGTCCCGGTTTTTAATATTAATAAATGTCTAAGTGTTACCTAGTCTACAGTTTTGGTACCTGCCTACAACAATCTCAGAAATTCCTTTATTAACCATGGAGCATCTTCCTTTAATAAATGAAACATAGGATTAATTCACAAAAGATTTAATACATTACATCATCATCATCCACATCTAGTGTTTTGGTTCTCTTCTTGTCCGTAACCATGGAGCATCTTCCTTATTTAGCGATATGCTTGGGTCAGTTTTCACTTTGAATGGCGGAATTTCATGAAATTTGTCATAATCTTCTGACATGTCTGTCCTGTCCTCAACTCCCACCATGTTTCTTTTTCCTGAAAGAACTATGTGGCGCTTTGGCTCATCGTATGATATTATATTCTTTTTCTTATCTTTCCTTTTTCTCGGTCTAGTAGACATGTCCTTCACATAGAAAACTTGAGCCACATCATTGGCAAGGACGAATGGTTCGTCTCTGTACGCAAGATTATTGAGATCCACTATTGTCATTCCGTACAGTTGGTCTACCGTTACCCCACCTCCTGTCATCTTGACCCATTTGCATCGAAACAATGGGACCTTGAAATTAGGACCATAGTCAAGTTCCCATATGTCTTCTATGTAACCATAATATGTGTCCTTTTTCCCATTCTCGTCCGTTGCATCAAATCAGACACCACTGTTTTGGTTGGTGCTCTTTTTATCTTGGGCGTGCGTGTAAAATATATTCTCATTGATCTCGTAACCTTGGAAAGTCAATATAGTTGAATATGGAGACCTGGCCAACAAGTACAACTGATCTCCAACAGTGGTGTCATTCATGAGATGTGTCTGCAACCAACCGCCAAAAGTCTTCATGTGTTCATCTCTAATCAACCTGTCAGACTGCCCCGGGTAGTTCGAGCGTACAATATTCTTGTGTACCTCGATATATGGAGCCACCAAGGTGGAACTTTGCAGAATTGTATAGTATGCTTTAGTGAAAGAATGTCCATCCATACATATTTTTGCTTTCTTTCCTAGCGTGCCTTTTCCACTAAGTCTCCCTTCATGTCGTGATTCAGGTACAACGATCGGCTTAAGGTCAGGAATAAAGTCAACACAAAACTCAATGACCTCCTCTGTTCCATATCCCTGGGAGATGCTTCCTTCTGTCCTCGCACGGTTATGGACATATTTCTTTAAGACTCCCATGAATCTCTCAAAGGGGAACATATTGTGTAGAAATACAGGACCAAGAATGGTAATCTCTTTGACTAGGTGAACTAGAAGGTGCGTCATTATGTTGAAGAAGGATGGTGGGAACACCAACTCAAAACTGATAAGACACTGGACCACATCTTTCTATAACCCTGGTAGACTTTATGGATCGATTACCTTCTGAGAAATTGCATTGAGGAACGAACATAGCTTCACAATGGGTACTCTAACATTTTCCGGCAGAAGCACCCACAAAGCAACTGGAAGCAACTACGTCATAAGCACGTGGCAGTCATGAGACTTCAGGTTCTGGAATTTTTTCTCTGCCATATTTATTATTCCCTTTACATTGGACGAGAAGCCAGAAGGAACCTTGATACTACTTAGGCATTCAAAAAAGATTTCCTTCTCTTCCTTGGTAAGAGCGTAGCTGGCAGTACCTTGAAACAACTCTGGATGCCTGCCTTCTCGGTCTTTCATATGTTGTTGGTCCTGTCATGCTTCTGGTGTATCTTTATTCTTTCCATACATGCCCAAGAAGCCTAGCAGTATCACGCAAACATTCTTCGTCAGGTGCATCACGTCGATTGCAGAGCGGACCTCTAAGACTTTCCAATAGGGTAGCTCCCAAAATATAGATTTCTTCTTCCACATGGGTGCGTGTCCGCTAGCTTCCTTCGGAACGGACTGTCCGCCAGGACCCTTTCCAAAGATTACTTTTAAATCCTTCACCATATCAAATACATCATCACCAGTACGACGGACATGCTTACTCCGGTGATCTTCTTCACCATTGAAATGCTTGCCTTTCCTTCTTAGGGAATGCGTGGGCGGAAGAAAACGACGATTCCCTAGGTACATATTCTTCTTGCACTTATCCAAATAAATACTTTCAGTGTCATCTAAATAGTGTGTGCATGCATTGTATCCCTTATTTGTCTGTCCTGAAATGTTACTAAGAGCAGGCCAATCATTGATGGTTACGAACAACAATGCCCGTAGGTTAAATTCCTCACGTTTGTGCTCATCCCACACACGTACACCTTGTTCGTGCCATAGCTGTAAGAGTTATTCAACTAATGGCCTTAGGTATACATCAATGTCGTTGTCGGGTTGCTTCGGGCCTTGGATGAGCACTGGCATCATAATGAACTTCTGCTTCATGCACAACCAAGGAGGAAGGTTATACATACACAAAGTCACATGCCATGTGCTATGACTGCAGCTCTACTCCCCAAAGGGATTCATGCCATCCGTACTTAGAACAAACCATAAGTTTCTCGCGTCACCTGCAAAGTCCGGGTACTTTCTCTCAATTTTTCTCCACTGCGACCCATCAGCGGGGTGTCTCAACATCTCGTCCTTCTTACGGTCTTCTTTGTGCCATCGCAACAATTTGGCATGCTCTTCGTTTCTGAACAAACGTTTCAGCCGTGGTATTATAGGAGCATACCACGTCACCTTGGCGAGAACTCTCTTCCTCGTGCGCTCCCCCTCAACATCACCAGGGTAATCTCGTCGGATCTTATACCGCAATGCAGTGCATACCGGGCATGCATCCAAATTCTCGTACTGCTCACCGTGATAGAGGATGCAGTCATTAATGCATGCATGTATCTTCTGTACCTCTAGTCCTAGAGGGCATACAACCTTCTTTGCTTCGTAAGTACTGGCGGGCAGTTTGTTATCCTTTGGAAGCAGCTTCTTCATTATCTTCAACAACTTTTCAAATCCCTTGTCAGGCACAGCGACCTCTGCCTTCCATTTCAGCAATTCAGTGTGCTGCCTAGCTTTTTGTGGCCATCTTCACAATTGGGGTACAACAATTTGTTGTGAACATCTAACATCTCCTCAAATTTCAACCTCTCCCTTTCGCTATCACATTCTCCCTTTGCATCAGCAATGGCCCGACCAAGATCATCATCTGGATCATATGATGCACGTTCTTCTGCTTCTTCTTCATCATTGTCTTCCATTGTAGTACCACCGTATTCAGGGGACATATGATAGCTGTCATTATTCTCTTCATCTTCGTTGTCTTCCATCATAACCCCTCTTTCTCCGTGCTTGGTCCAACAATTATAGCCAGACATGAAACCGAACCGAAACAAGTGGCCATGAAGGACTCTTGAGGAAGAGTATTCCTTCTGATTCTGACACTCACCATATGGACAACAGATAAAACTATTTCGCTTTTTTGCCTCTGCCACAACGAGAAAAGAACGCACGCCTTTAATGAACTCGTCAGAGATTCGGTCAACGTACATCCATTGTCATCTCATCTGCATTTTATAAGTACATCAAACAAAATCACAATGCTAAGAGTAGTACTAGTCTAAAAATAAAAGAACACATCGTATACATCAAACAAGCACTGATTTAAAAAACTTTCTACTATATCTTTAGTCCCGGTTGGACACACCAACCGGGACTAAAGGGGTTGCGGCAGGCTGGGGCCGACATGAGCCCGTTTAGTCCCGAATGGTGTCTCCAATCGGTACTAAAAGTGGGTGACGACACTATATGTCGTGAGTGGACACTATGCCAGTGAGTGGCGACACTGTTTCAGTGGGTGGCGACAATATGACAGGGGTGAGTGTCGACATTATGTCATGAGTATCGACACTATGTTGTGCTGCTTAATCTATAAATAGGCTTCCTTGTGGACTATCAACTGCAAGGAAGATCGTGTGCAAGACCTGGGACACCACTATGGCGGAGCTTCTCGAAGATGTCTTAGGACCTCGTCCTCAGACATCTTCGAGGAGCTCGCCGTAGAGGCACTCCCTAATATGTGAAATTAGTTAGCTCCACCAGCATACTAATTTAGCTAGAAAAGATATGAACTGAAAGATGGTGTGCGAGAGCAGGGACACCACTATGGCAGAGCTTCTCGAAGATGTCTTAGGATGCCTCGTCCTCAGACATCTTCGAGGAGCTCGCCATAGAGGCACTCCCTAATTTAATTTGGTATCTCCTTGGCGTGTTCATGTTTTTGTTCTTAATTTCTTGCTTAACTGGCCGATGATTAACTAAAATGCTAGGGCGTCACTATATATATATATGTGTGTCTTCATAGTTTTGGTACTTATTTTTGTTTCAATGGATTTTGTGACGACAGGTAGAAGAAAGAAGAATATTTTGTTGCTCGACGGTGACATGATGCACTGTGAACCGACCGGATTTCAAGACAACGTGTCAAACCAAGATATGTATATAGGATGAACTCATGTATCTATGTGCTTCGATGAATCAAATGAATTTCGAGAACTATATGTGCCAAATTAACCAGATATACAGAGATAGAACCCACACAAAATGATGAAGTTGCTAACCTCTTAGGACCCTTGATAGATGTGGAGCCAAAAAATATTCACAAATCTTGAGAAAAATGGGGACGAACTCGATATTGAGGGGAGAAATTTGAGAGGGATGATTGTGTGAGCTTGAAATGGCTCGGGCTGGGAAGGGGAAGAAGATATAGTCGGGGACTTTAGTCCCGCTTTGAGAAACAAACCGGGGCTAAAGGTCCACGCATCTGCTCTTTTCCAGCGCCAGACCCTTTAGCTCCGGTTTGTTAAACGAACCAGGGCTAAAGTTCACATACGAACCGGGGCTAATGTCTTCTGGTCCCTGCGGCCGTTTCTAGCCGTTGGGACTAGGGCATTAGTCCCGGTTTGTACCAGAACCGGGACTAATGCTCTGGACCAAAGGTCCGTTTTCTACTAGTATTTAGAAGTGCCAAGATAAGCTAAAACTACTAAAAAAAGAGTCAGCAAACCTAGATTGGCTGGAGTATGAGGGCTCGCTAGGCCAACATCGAGAGAGTCAATTGGCCCGAAACAACACGCCTCCAGCAGAGTTAGGCGTCTGTCCGTTCGCTGCGAGTGGGCGACACAAGGTTCTTCGCCGCGATCTAGGCAGTGCACGAGTCAATTGGGACTTGAGTCTGACAAGGGGATCTATCGACCACGTACGTCGGTAGAAGTACGAGCAGATGTACAGACCAGTTGGGCCATGGAGATATTTGGGCCCTGACTCTGGAGATATTTGGGCCTCGACTTGCCTAGACGCACTCTCGCGACCACAGGAACACTCAAGCAGGGAAGCATGGAACTAGGCCAAAACTTCAAGTTCCAGGGTGGGCTATCGCTGGGATATGGGGCCCTCTAGTTTTTTGGGGCCCTGTGTGGTCGCGCAGCTTGCACGGGCCCCTGGATGGGCCTGTATTTTGCTTTGTTCTGTCTATACTTTGAGATATTTTTATATGTTTTCTGGAACTAACCCATTGACAAGATGCCACAGTGCCAGTTGACTGTTTTCTGTTGTTTTGATTTCAGAAAAGCTAAAAAATAAATATTCTCGAAATTGGACGGGATAAAAGCCAAACTTCATATTTTTCCCTGAACGGTGCGGAAAATCGAAACAGAGATGGAGGAGGACACCAGGGTGGCCACACAATAGTTGGGCGCGGGCCAGCACTGATGGCACCCATAAGGGGTGCGGGCCCCCTTGCCCTCCATCGACCTTGCATCCTTTGCCTATAAGAAGCCTCTGACCCAAAACCCCTAAATTATCCATCAAAAATCCACGAAAAGGTCTGCAGCGCCACCGCCACCGAAGGAGAGATTCGGGGGGACAAAAGTCTCTGTTCCGGCACCCTGTCGGGACGGGGAAGTGCCCCCGGAGCCATGTCCATCGATCTCCTTCGTCATATCCATCGTCGTTGATGATTCCCATGATGAGGAAGGAATAGTTCTTCCTCGAGGCTAAGGGTTCTACCGATAGCTATGTGTTCATATTTCTCTCTATGCGTGATCATATTGTGATCATGAGCTTTATAATCAAGTAGATCTACTCTATTACTCAAGTGCTTTAATAGATCTCTGGCACTCCCCACATGTGTTAAAGTGACAGCGTGCACGCCGTGGTGGCACTTAGGCTAGAGTCTACATAAATACTCAAGTGCTTCAACATATCTCTGCTCTCCCTACGTGTGTGAAAGTGACAGCGTGCACGCCGTGGTGGCACTTAGGCTAGAGTTCATAAATATTTATCATGAGTATATTTTGATTTGGATGTCTTTATGAAATTGTGGTGTTTGTTGGAACCATCTAGCGCTCAAGGTGACAGTGTGGGGTTATCTAGATTGGAAAAGGTGGACTTTGAGGTGTGCTGTTATAGCTCTACCATGTATTAGAGTGTCCAGCCGGTGAGTAGTTAAGAGTAGTATCATGAAGAGAAGATATTTATATGAGAGAGTGTTCACAAGTGAAAGTATGTCCCTAGGCCTTGTTTCTAAACATTGAAAAACCGTTCACAACTAGATATGTTACATGTTTGCTTGCTTCCAGTCTTTTTCTCACTGTCAAGCTCTTTTCTGGCACCGTTGTCTTATAATACCACTTGTATTTCACTATATCTTCGCCGAACTAGTGCACCTATACACCTGACAAGTGTATTGGGTGTGTTGGGGACACAAGAGACTTCTTGTATCTTGATTGCAGAGTTGCTTGAGAGGGATACCTTTGACCACTTCCTCCCTGAGTTCGATAAACCTTGGGTAATCCATTTAAGGGAAACTTGCCGCTGTTCTACAAACTTCTGCACTTGGAGGCCCAACAATTGTCTACAAGAATAAAAGTTTGTAGACACCAGTGAGGCTAAAAATCATATTTTAAAAAAATCATGGAAATCATATAATATACTTATAGTTCAAATCGGACCCACTTCCTACCGATTCGGCAGGAAGTTGCTTTTTCACCATGGGGGACGGGAAGGTTTGAGATACCCCGGTTGGTACATTGTCCATGTAAGGTGGTCTATTATTTTTAAAAAATGGGATGGTAGCATTTTAAAACTGTCATTTGATGGTTTTTCACAAAACGCCTCGTTTTTTGCATTCGGAAAATGAAAAATGGATTTTCTGTGTGTCGAAAAGGAAAACTTCCTCCTGCAACATTGTTTGCCTTCCTAAGATGCACATGCATGCATAATACGGGCATATTATCACAAACTATGCCCTAATTCTAGCCATAACACTGGTCATTTGACCCGAAAGCCACGAAACCTCAGACATGATAGTTCATTTCTGAGAAGGTTTTTTCGAGATGCAATCAATTTATCAAGTTTAATATTTTTCCTTAAAACTATGTCACATAACATGACGCCACACAAAGGTTTCACATAGTTCGGACTATTTTTGAATTTTTTATGACCGTTTCAAACAATGATCAAAATGGTGGGCATGAAGGTTCTTAGCTAGGGGATGAGTCTCGCTAAACTGGCATTGGATCTCTGAAGAAATAGCATATTGAGAGTCTAAAATCATTTTTGTAAAAAATCATGGGCATCGCATAATGTGCATGTAGTTCAAATCGGACCCACTTCCTACCGATTCGGCAGGAATTTATCTTTTTCTCCAGGGTTGGACGGAAAGGTTTGAGATACCCCAGTTGGGACATTGCCCATGTAAGCTGGTCTACTATTTTTGAAAAATGGGATGGTAGCATTTTAAAACTTTCATATGGTGGTTTCTTCACAAAACGCCCCGTTTTTTGCGTTTGGAATATGGAAAATGGATTTTCCGTGCGTCGAAAAGGAAAACTTCCTCCTGCAACATTGTTAGCCCTCCCAAGATGCACATGCATGCACAATATGGGAACATTATCACAAACTATGCCCTGATTCTAGCCATAACATTGGTCATTTGACCCGAAAGCCATGAAACCTCAGACATGATAGGTCATTTGTGAGAAGGTTTTTTCGAGACGCAATTAATTTACCAAGTTTGATATTTTTTCTTGGAACTATGTCACATAACATGACTCCACGCGAAGGTTTCACATAGTTCGGACCGAAAAAATTATGCCTGTTTCAGACAATGGTCAAAACAGTGGGCATGAAGGTTCTTAGCTAGGGGCTGATCCTTGCTAAACTTGCATTGCATCTCTGAAGAAATAGCATATTTAGAGTCTAAAAAACATTTTTGTAAAAAATCATGGGCATCGGATAATGTACATGTAGTTCAAATCAGACCCACTTCCTACCGATTCGGCAGGAATTTGTCTTTTTCGCCAGGGATGGACAGAAAGGTTTGAGATACCCCGGTTGGGAAATTGTCCATGTAAGGTGGTCTACTATTTTTGAAAAATGGGATGGTAGCATTCTAAAACTGTCATTTGGTGGTTTGTTTACAAAACGCCCCATTTTTTGCGCTCAGAAAATAGAAAATAGATTTTTCGTGCGTCGAAAAGGAAAACTTCCTTCTGCAACATTGTTTGCCATCCCAAGATGCACACTTGTGAAAAATACGAGCACATTATCATAAACTATGTCTTGATTCTAGCCATAACATTGGCCATTTGACCCAAAATCCATGAAACCTCATACATGATAGATCATTTTTATGAAGGATATTTTGAGACACTTGCAATGTACCAAGTTTGGTATTTTTACTTGCAACTATGTCATATAATAAGACACCACGCGAAGTATTTGCATTGATCGGACCATTTTTGAATTTTTTATGCCCGCTTCAAACTATGGTCAAAACGGCGGACATGAAGGTTCTTAGCTAGGGGGTGAGTCTTGCATAACTTGCATTGGATAAACAACATATGTTGAGTCTAACAAACATTTCTTCAAAAAATAATGGGCATCAGATCATGTACCTGTATTTCAAATCGAACCCACTTCCTACCGATTCAGCAGAAAATTGTCTTTTTCGCCAGGGTTGACAGAAAGGTTTAAGATATCCCGGTTAGGACATTGTCCATGTAAGGTGGCCTATTATTTTTCAAAAATGGGATGGTAGCATTTTGAAAGTTTTATTTGGTGGTTGCTTCACAAAACACTCCGTTTTTTGCGCTCGGAAAATGGAAAAAAAATTCCGTGCGACGAAAAGAAAAAATTGCTCCTGCAACATTGTTTGCCATCCCATGATATATATGTGTGCACAATATGGAAACATTATCATAAACTATGCCGCGATTCTGGCCATAACATTGGACGTTTGACCCGAAAGACATGAAATCTCGAACATGATAGGTCATTTCTGAGAAGGATGTTTTGAGACACTTGCAATATATCAAGTTTGGTATTTTTACTTGCAACTATGTCACATAATAAGACACCACGCAAAGGATTTGCATTGATCGGACCGTTTTTTGAATTTTTTATGCCCATTTCAAACTATGGTCAAAACGGCGGGCATGAAGGTTCTTAGCTCGGGGTTGAGCCTCGCTAAACTTGCATTGGATCTCTGAAGAAACAACATATTATGAGTTCTAAAAAACATTTTTGAAAAAAATAATGGGCGTCAGATCATGTGCGTGTAGTTTAAATCGAACACATTTCCTATCTAGAAACACCCCATTTTTGCACTCGGAAAATAGAAAATGGTTTTTCTGCGCGACGAAAAGAAAAAGTTCTTCTTGCAACATTGTTCGCCATCCCATGATTCACATGGCTGCACGATATGAAAACATTATCGCAAACTATGCCATAAATGTAGTCATAACATTGGTCAAAATAGAGGCAGCCAATCAGAAGATTGAATAAGACTATCCACGGATCACCCCAACTAATTAGATCTCAGCCGTCTAGATGGTCACCATCTAACGACGGAAATTTCACTCCCACCGATATTGTGTATGTGTCTGTATTCAAATAGCGAGAAACCAAATTGAGAAGAGCGTCGTGCAGGCAAACCCTAACCCTAAAACATTTTCCCCTCGCCCACCCAACGCCGCCCACCCCAGATCCCCACGCGCACACCCCAGTGCCGCCCCTACCCGTTCTCTCCCAACACCCCTCCCCTGGTTTGACGCTCCTCCCCTCTGCACCACCTCCGGCCACCCCACGGTAAATCCTGCACCTCAACCTCGGCCAACCTATACCATGATCGCAAATACCACCCGTCCCGTCCCACCGCAACCACCCCCCCTCCCCCATACGTCCCAATCCCTTCAGGCGGTGGTAGATCCCTGTCGATTCCGGCGGGTCCCGGCCCATTCCGGCGACTCATAGCACTGCCAGTCACCTTCCCCGCACCCCTACTACTCCTGTACCGAACCCATGGCCTAGAACCACCCAATTGAGGCCTACTGCAAACCCTAGCTGCCCAAGAGGGCGATCAATCGCGAGCGCGAGCCCATGGAGCAGAGGAGCCTGCTGGCGTCGGTCGTGGGTGTGGGCGTTGGCGAGGTAGGGGAAGCCGGCACACGCGGTTGAGGGCGGCGGCGGTGGTGCTGGGGGTGCGGGCGTAACGGAGGTGGAGGCGGAGCTATGGCGGCTGGTGGTGGGCGGCCGCAACAGCGGCGTCAGCTTCGACGAGTTCGACCACCTCCACTACTATCTCAGGTTTGGTTAATCAGCCCTTGGATTTCTTGCGCTCGTCTCGGTTGGTTCATCATGCGGACGATTTGGCTGGAAGCACACTAGTCACTCTGCACATACTCTGTAGTTCTGTAGCATGTACTCTGTTCTGTGTTAGTTGATGCATATGATTTTCAACTTCATCGTCGTCACTGTCCATTGTTCTATAGAAAGAAAGAAAGAAAGAAAGAAAGAAATAAAGAAAGAAAGAAAAAACAAGCAAGGCGATTGGCATGCTGTCCTTATATTCTAGGCGTAGTAGTACAGTAATCCTTTGCAACTCTTCCCCTGTTCAGTTCTGCCTTTGTTTTTTAGATCAAAAGGCCTCAGCCCCATTCCCTTTTCATCATGTTTAGTTCTGCCCGGTGCTGAAAACTGACGAGATTCTTCGTGTTATTGCAGCGAGCAGACCAAGGAGGTGCTCATCAGCGCGGCCTTCCTCCACCTGAAGCAGACCAACCTGTCCAAGCACATCCAGAACCTATCTGTCGCCAGTCGCGCCATACTGCTCTCCGTCCCCACCGGTTCGCCTTTTCACCTCACGATTCCATCTCCATTGCTTTTCACCTCATGATTCCGGCTCCTTTGCGTGGGGCATTCCTGGTTAACCGTGTATTGATCTCGCAGAGCCTTACCTGCAGTCGCTCACCAGGGCTCTGTCTCACCACTACAAGGCCTAGTTGTTGCTCCTCGACGTCACCGATTTCTCGCTCCGAGTCTGCTGCAAACCTGTCTATGTACCACTGAATTCGTCGTTTGTGTTTGTTGTGTCGTGGTTCTGAACTTTTTTTGCTGATGAATGGTGCTTGCAGATCCAGAGCAAATATGGGAGCTCCAACAAAGCTTTGGTGAGTTAACACCCATGTTGCATTCTTTATGTAATTCTTCGGATGGTCTTGTGACTGGAAGAGGGAATCTAGACATGTCAGTCTCTCCGATGTTTTATTGATTGGGGCATCTCGAGATTTTTTATTTATTTGGGCAACTGGCAAACTAGGTTCCTGATTGGTCTCAGTTGTAGCTTGTCCACAGTGACCGATACCAATAGAATAATAGATCACCATCATGCAGTTTTGTCTGCATAAATACAACCACTGAATCATTTATTTAGACTGACACAAGTATTTGTTTTACTTGCTTCTATCCTGTCATCTTAAATCATGCTTGTGCAGGTTCATAATCAGTCCATATCCGATACAACACTTGGGATGGTGTCCGATTTCATTGGATCATTTACGATCTTTCTTAAGAAGTATGAGACTAGAGGTAACAAAGCATTACCATTTAGTCTTCTTACTTATCGCAAGGGTACAGTCTACCGTGCTTGAGATCTATTTCGTTTTGATTAAGAAAAAGGGTTGACGATGTTTCTTTACTCTTTAGTATGCAAACTTTATGTGCAAACTGGCTGTTATGTTCACTTTTCCCACATGCCAAGTTACCAAAATAATAATCATAAGACCCTTATTCCAGCTAAGAATGCAATATGTTGCTTCTCAAAATTTAGAGATTTTGACTTGTCACTGACATGATATGAATGAATACTTGTGCAGAATCATTGTGTTGTCAGACAAGCAGTGCAGAATCGAGAGCTAGGTAATCTATACTTGCCAGTATATTTATCGAATTTGGAGATGACAAACATACTATTTTCTGATCTATATACCCATTCTCGGTTTCTTCAGAGGCTCTGACGGTTCTAGCAATGATACATCTCTGCGGAAAATGCTTCTATGCCATCTGATACGAGTGATTTTGCCTCACAATGTTCTGTACATTCAGGTGAACTTTCTTCTTCATTTCTTTTACTGTTGCTTTTGGCATTTTGATTCACACTTGTGGAGAACAATTTCTATATCAGTAGCAGTAGACTGAACGAACCCATATTTCCAGTCAAATTGTGTCATTTTAGAAAGCATTAGATTCTTACTGTCATTTTACTTATTCTAGATAAATTACTTGAACCAGCAAGTCATTTCCTATACACAAGATAGAAGAATGGAAATGCAAAATATATTCCTGGTATATTGATTGATGATGAAAGAATCTATACCGGGTATATTGCAGTAATAATATGTTGATGTTGGTGTCATGCAGTATCAATAGGATTACTTGAATATTTATCAGTGCTTTGGGCGATAAATGATGACCCACAAGTATAGGGGGTGTATCGCAGTACTTTCGATAAATAGGAGTGTCGATCACAACGAGGAGCAGAAGGTGTTGACTAGTGGTATGGAGCAGGAAATCTCCATAAATACTTAGCAAACGGATTTTTAGTGATTTTCTGATAAAGCAAAGAAACAAGGTGCAAGTAATAAAGACAACGAGCAAGTGGCCCAATCCTTTCTAAGCAAAGGACAAGCCGATGGAAATACTTATAAGAACCAAACATTCTAGAGGACACGTGAGAATTCTGTCAAGTGCTTTGACTTCAAATAGCTGAGTACTTTTCTTTGGTGTTGTAAGTGTTGTGTGGGTGAACCTGTGCTAATGTACCAACCTTACTTGGACTAATACATACTTGTGATTAAACCCCCTGCAAGCATCCGCAACTACAGGAAAGTAATTAAGATATAAACCTAACCACAGGCTTAAACTCTGAGATCCTATGCTCCCTTGTGCAAAGATGTCCTAACGGGGGTTCAGGTTTCTGTCACTTCGGCAACCCCACAATTAGTAGCCAAAAACACAATGTATTCCCCTAGGCATATAAAAGTTTTTCTATTTGGAATCGTCTTAGGCCTAATTCCTATTACTTTAGCGGGATTATTCGTGACTGCATATTTGCAATACAGGCGGGGGGATCAGTTGGATCTTTGATTGAGTAATTTTTATTTTTTTATTGACCTCCTCTCTGGTCTTGAGGAGGTCAAATTCGAGTTTCAATTCAATTTTGTTTTGTTAAATTATTCTATTCTGCTTCGACATAAGATAGATGGAATCACGCTCTGTAGGATTTGAACCTACGACATCGGGTTTTGGAGACCCGTGTTCTACCGAACTGAACTAAGAGCGTTTTCATTCATTCAAAAAGAAAATATTTTTCTATTCCTAACGTATCTCACGTATGTATAGTCTCCACAAATGCAAGTTATATCCACTTTACTTTCAATTGATCTCTTCGCTACTGCCCAAAAAGAATAAAAAAGCAATAGGTAGGGATGACAGGATTTGAACCTGTGACATTTTGTATCCAAAACAAACGCGCTACCAAGCTGCGCTACATCCCTTTTCAAAATTGTTATACAATGCCATAGTACATAAGTCCTGTCTTCTTTTCCACCTCTCCTCGCGGCGCTCCTTGCTCGCGGAGCGGCATACCGAAAAAAAGACGCTCAGATGTGGATTCGAACCACTGAAGGATTTCAAGGGCAATGCCCCTTGCTCTTCCCACTGAAACAAGAAAAAAAGGATTTGCAGTCCAGCAAGAAAACGGATGCGCTAACGCCTTAGTTTCGCGCTCCAAAATCCGTTGATTGTTTTGCTCTAACCAGCTGAGCTACCAGAACCACTTGCCTAACTTTTCTTCATCTATGAGCATCCTACCTGCAGTGGAGGAGCTTGCTCAAGAACCGAGAGCCGGCCAGGGACTGGACGGCCCTCGTTCGGGAAGGTCTTCTTCGCTATAGACGCCACAATCAAAACTGCTAGTGCACTTCCTTATTCGCAATCCAAAATGCAAGAATCAAAGCGAAAATAGTGTACTTATTCTTCGATGGAATCAATCCCTTAGTTATCCTACTTGTGTGAAAATTAGAGTGGTCGAGTAATGAATTCAACGATTCCTGCTACTTGATTTGTCTTTTTTCCTGACCAGATCGACATCAGAGCTCTGACCTCCCTCGTTACTTGGCTAGAGGAATGAAGATTTCCTTGCTTTTATGAGAAGTATCATGTAGTCGACGTTGACATGACACCACTAGAAGAATAGCACCACAACTTAAATACTAAATCATTGAATAATAACTCAACACAAATCCAATACTAACAACATGACTTCTCCCATGTCCTCAAGAAGTAAACGAACTACTCACGAGACATCATATGGATCAAGATAAAAGATGATATGATAATGAATAACAATCTGAACATAAATAATAATCCAATGGTTCCACTCACAAGCATCAACTACAATAGTAATCAACACCGAGAAAGTTTCCCCTAAGAACTAAAGCAATATCCAACACAATTGTTACAGCGGGACGGAGTGGTGATGATGGTGTGGATGATGATGATGATCCCGATGAAGCCTAGCTTGATGATGGTATTGATGGCGACGATCTCCCCTCTCCAGGAAGGAATTTCCCTGGCAGAAATCTATCTGCCGAAGAGATCTTTCTCTCTCGGTGTTTTCCACCCCACAAAGGCGACGGAAATTTATCTGTGGTCGCTCCCCTCGTGTTAGGGTTCCGTAAGGAACATGTAGGCGAGAGGGCGGAGTCGGGAGCCGAGCAGGTGGGCCACACCTGCCCTAGGTGCGAACTAGGGGGACCCGCGCCTAGGGGGTGTGGGCCCCCTATGGCCCTTCTACGCCTCCCCTTCTGGCTTCCTCTGTCTTCTGGGAAAATATAATTTTCCCATATTTTTCTGGTATTTTTCGGATCTTCGCGAAATTGCATCAAAACACCTCTTTTTCCATCAGAATCCAGACTCCAGCAGTTCATCCTCCAAGAATCATCCAACATGCAAAAACAGTGGAAAAAACATAAGTAATACCTCATAATAAGACATATATCAATGAATAGAGGTAAATTATGATATAGAATGGTGATGCAAATTGGACGTATCAACTTCCCCCAAGCTTAGACATTCGCTTGACCCCAAGCGAAAACTGAGCTCAGTAAACATGTCCACAGGATTATGGAGTGAAGTGTCGATAAAACAATACGGACAAGAAGCATCACACTTACCATTACACAACTCATAGAAGAAAGCAACTCACCATTATATAACTTAGCTTGCAACAAGTACAGGAGGCACAATAGAGATGCATAAAGAAAAATCATAATTGGAATTGGCAAACTTTGTTCTTGGTCAGAGAACAGCTGGCAAACAGTTTCTCAAAAATCTTTTTGTAGAATTTTTCAAAACAGGAGCACTCTTTGCTTAAAAAGGTTTTTCAATGAAGGCTTTCAAAGTAATACTCAATAGATAAGAGTCTTGTGCAAACAAGGAAGATAAAGAACATGATTGAATAAATCACCATATGAATGCTTTCAAAGTAATACTCAATAGATAAGAGTCTTGTGCAAACAAGGAAGTAGGTTTACTGCCTCAACTTGGAAATAGGAGAAAGGTCCCTTCATAGAGGGAAGCAGGGATTACAAGTCATAAAGAGCTTCCAAAAGATTATGGTACTTACTAGTTTTGAGCCCTCATTGCCCCTATCAAAAGAATCTTGAGATGATTAAGGTTAAAGTGAACAAGGATGGAGTATATGCTTGACGAAATATAAGTTGGCAATCTCATATCCCTTGAGTACGAGGTCCACTCCTCATGCTACTCATATTTAGTCACCGGTAAGTTCTTGTCATTGTAAGTACATGCGTATCATAGAGAACCGCCAACGGAGTACCCCTTGCACATGGTACAGGAGCTATCCCATAACCAAAATGACAAGGAAAGCAGACAATGAGCATCTCAGCGATCTTTTTATTTACTATATGCATAGCTTTTTATTGAGTATGCTTCACAGAATGCTCATTATGGTGATGCTGCAAGTTTCCACCATGATTAGGCATGGCTTAGGCTAGCGGCCCAGGCGTTTCTCTAACACACATACATCACTGTTGGAGATATGCCCAAGAGGCAATAATAAAGTGGGTTATTATCATATCTTCATACTTATGATAAATGTTTACATACCATGCTATAATTGTATTAACAGGAAACATTAATACTTGTGTGATTTGTAAACATAAAAGAGTCCCTAGTAAATCCTCTTGTTAAACTAGCTTGTTGGTTAATATATGATCATGGTTTCCTGATCATGAACATAGAGATGTTATTAACAACATGGTCATATCATTAGGAGAATGATGTGATGGACATACTCCTATAGATAAGCGTAGCATAAAGATCAAGTCATTTTAAATAGTTCAATTGATATATGCTTTCTGATACATAGTAACCTAATTCCTTCGACCATGAGATCATGCATATCACCTTTACCGGATGGATGTTTTGATGACATCAAACACCACACCGTAACTGGGTGGCTATAAAGGTGGCATTGAGTGTTCGGAAAGTATTGGTTGAGACACATGGATCAAGAATGGGATTTGTCCATCCATATGACGGATAGATATACTCTGGGCCCTCTCGGTGTAATGTCATCCAATTAGCTTGCAAGCATGTGACTGGCTCACAAGGGATCACATATCACGGGAACGAGAAAAGAGTACTTATCGGTAACGAGGTTGAACTAGGTATGCAGAGATACCGACGATCAAAACCTCGGATAAGTAAACTATCGTGAGACAAAGGGAAATTGGTATCGTATGTAAGTGGTTCATTCGATCGCAAAGTAATCGTAGAAATATGTGGGAGCCATATGAATTTCCAGATTCCTCTATTGGTTATTGTTCGAAGAAGTGTCTCGATCATGTCCGCATAATTCACGAACCGTAGGGAGACACACTTAAGGATTCGACGTTGTTTGAGTAGTTATGAAATGATGAGTAAGAGACCGAATGTTGTTCGGAGTCTCGGATGGAATCCGGGATATCACGAGGAGATCCGGAATGGTCCGGAGAATAAGATTCATATAAGGAAAGTCTTGTTTCGGAGTTGGAGAATGGTTCCGGTGTTTTCATCGGGAATGTTCTAGAAGGTTCCGGAATGTCCGGCACTCCGGAGGGGAAAGGGTACATGAATGTGTTATATCAAGTTGATATGATTTCATCATGTACTAGGTGTCATCGTTGTACCAAAATAGAGGGTTTATTCAAATCCTAGTTTGAAAAGTCAAACGGCTAGTTTGAAAGTCAAACGGCTAGTTTTGGGAAAGAGGAGAAGGAGGTTTGAAACCGACTTGGGGGAGGAGTTCCTCCTCCCACCGCCGGCCCACCTTGGGTCCGAGTTGGGGAGGGACTCCCCTCCCCAGGCGCGCCTCCCTCCACCTATAAGAGGAGGGGCAGGGCTCCCCTCCTAGACACACAAGTTGCCTCCCTCTAAACCTAAACCCTAGCCACAGCCTAGGGATTTCTCCCAAGCCGCCGAGTTAGAGCTTCTAATTGCCCTAGCCGCTGGTTTAGCCCCTTCTAATTGGTGTGTCTAAACCCTAGATCACCAAGGCTCTCTCATAGTCCAACATACTCGCTCCGGCTTAAGGCGAAGCCCTGCGAGATCTCCCCTCTACTTCCGGTACCACGCCGTCGTGCTGCCGGAATCGCGAGGAGAGTGCTACAACCTCCGCTGCCTGCTGGAACAAGGGAGAGGAAGGTCTTCGTCAAGTACCGAACGTGTGACCGACTGCGGGAGCGCTGCCGGAACGCAGTGCCGGAAGGATCGTCTACGCGATCTTGAGATCGGCAAGAGTACGACTACATCACCCACGAGAATCTTCTCTCGTTAACCGCTTTGGAATCTTCGAGGGTGAGTTCCTCTATCGACTCGTTGCTACAATCTAGTAGATAGATCTTGGCTTGTTTGTTTGCATGCGGTAGAATTTTTTTGTTTTCCATGCTATGAACCCCTACAGTGGTATCAGAGCCGTGTCTATATGTAGATCTGTTGCACGAGTAGAACACAATGGTCATTGTGGGCGTTGATGCTTTTGTTGTCGATTGCTTCTTGTGTACTTTGCATCTTGCGGGATGGTGGGATGAAGCGGCCCGGTCTAACCTTACATGACATCGTTCATGAGACTTGCTCCACGCTTGACATGCAACTTGTATTGCATAAGTGGCTTTGCGGGTGCCTGTTTCTCCCAACATAGTTAAGATTCAATTTACAACGGGTGATTGACAATACTAGTATCAATGTTGTGGTTCTTGTTCGTAAGTTAGAGCGACACTTATTGAAAGCCCCAAACCACGTAAAATATGCAAAGAAAAATAGAGGCGTCTAACTTTGTTTTGCAGTGGTGTGCTGTGATGTGATATGGCCATGATTGTGATTATATTTGATGTATGCAATGTTCCTTATTGTAAGTTGGCAACCGGCAGGAGCCATATGGTTGTCTTTAAATTCTGTTAAGACCCGCGTGTCTATTCAAAGTAGTTGTAATAGTTGAAGCTGGTGGACGACAACCATGGAGCAGCGTCATTGACCTTGATGCAATGCCGGTGATGATGGAGATCATGTTCGTGCTTGAAAATGGAGATCGGAAGCACAAGAAGAAAGGCCATATCATTTCACATATTATGAATTGCATGTGATGTTAATCCTTTTATGCATCTTGTATTGCTTAGTTCACGACGGTAGCATTATAAGATGATCCCTCAAGCACACAATTTCAAGTTTTAAAGTGTTCATCCTTAGTAAGCACCGTTGCTAAAGCTCGTTGTTTCGAAGCACCACGTGATGATCGGGTGTGTTAGATTCTGCGAGTGTATACAACATGAGCAAGCCAGATTTGCTCATGCAGAAGCTAAGGTTTGATCTTGACGAGCCTAGCATGTACAGACATGGTCTCGGAACACGGATCACCGAAAGGTAAAGCATGAGTCATATAGTAGATATGATGAACATGTTGATTGTTTGCCATTGAAGCTACATCAACTCTCGTGATGATCGGTTTTGATGTGGTGGATTTGGTTCGTGTGATCACTAAAACAATGTGAGGGATATTGTTTTGAGTGGGAGTTCAACGACAATATGATTAAAAGTTGAACACTATTTATCATAAATTAAATCAAAATGAATTTGCATAGTTGTTGTAGTCATTGGCATCCGTTTACCACCTTGCGCTTAGTTATAATTGAGATGATAGAACTATAGAATTCTGGTTAGTTACTTTACGAACTGGTATCGTATTGTTTTGAAGTGTTAATCTAAAGTTTAAAAGTCCTATTGCAAACTTTCAGTAAAGTTCCAGTTACTCCATGAAGTTTAATAATTGGTATTAAAACAAGAGTGACAATTCCAAGTGTTAGTGTATAAGTATCATGTTTGTCTCCATGATTCTTGATATTCAAAGGATTGTCTTCATATCAAGGTTATCTAGGATCTGAAAGAGTTGTTTCAGAAACCATGATGTGTGGAAGATATTGTGATATCTGAAATGAAGTTTTGGTTGCAATAAGACATAGTATAATATGGCAAAAGTCATGTTCTCATATTTGATGAGAATTTGCAAAGGGTTGGAGACACTAGTTGTCCTAATCCACCAAAAGGTTTTGGATAGCAACATTATACTCACGATTCATCTTTATAAGCTAAAAGTAGCTTGATCATGGATAATTCCATGATAAGGGTGAATATTTGATGTAGGTAAAATATTTACTACACCAAGAGATTACTAAAGAAAGGAATTTGAAAGAACACCAAACATTTGATGATGGTGATCTACTTCAAAGTGCAAGTCCAAAGACATTGGTATTTAATTATACACGCTTTGGATTATGTGTCATATGTATGACTCCACTATTGATGTTGATAGATTCTTTCAAACAGAAAAGGAAATACTGAAAGAGAATCTCATAAATATATGGCAGAAAAGAAAAGACTAGAATTGTTCAGTTTAAGTATATAGAAGATATACATGTTATGGCTATATTCTTTGCTTATTAAACAATGTGGTTCTTAAGTATTTGATACTAAATTTGTTGGTGTGAATCGTCATACGAAACAACACAATTCATGAACTACAATGGCCTAAGTAACTAGCAAAAGAATATGTGATGATGTTCATCGAGAACAAATAAAGGGTTATTGTGTTGCTCGTTAAACATCAAAGTTTGCCTTCAAGATTTGTTTTATCAGGTATTATGAGAACAAAAGGGTTGTTCAAATAATTGCCGTAATCCATAAAAGATGGATGATTCACAAATCTCGTTGGAGAAATCACATCCATAAAACTAGTGCTAAAAATGTCAAAAGACAAATTGATTGATAGATCACTTAGGAAGTGACATCGCCGTTTAAATTATATTTGAAAGAAAACATGAAGAAACTCCATGTGGATGGAATTTTGGAGTCTTTTGATTTTGATCACATGACGCTTGTGAAACTTTCCTAGAGATAATTAAAACTTCGTTCATAGGCCAAAAGGGAACGAATGACTAGCCTATTGGAACTTGTACATATTGTTGTACGAAGTCCATTATGTGTAGTCAAGAGCGATGGATTTCAACTTCATATGCTTTCTCCGAAAATTTGAGTGAATATATGAATATTTACTTAATAAGGATGAAGTATGAAACATTTGAAAAGTTCAAAGACTTTCAAGATGAAGTGCAAGATCATTGTAACAAGAATATAAATAGTTTATGATAAAATCATAAAGGAAGATATTTGAGTTACAAGTTTAGCATAATACCTAAGATTTAAGGAATCGTTCCGTGGATTTGCATGTCCCGAAACACCATAAGAGTATGGAGCATTCGAGATATGTAATTAAACCTTGTTTGACATGGTGAGATCAAAGGTGTAATTCATAAAATGCCATTATATTTTAAATATTAAAAGCTTGAGAGACTACCGTTTTTCCACTGAAAAGAGCTTCATCATAATCCGTTGAAATGGCACCATATAAAGTTATGGTTTGGGATAAAACCCAAGTTGTCCTTTCTTAAAACATTGGAATGCTTTGCATAAGAAAGATGTTTGCAACCAAAGTCGGATGAACCTGTCTTTGTATGTTATTTCGAATAACTGCTAAGTATTCCTCCATAACACCAGAGACAAAAGTGTTTGTCGCTTAGAATGTCAAGTTTCCTTGAGAAGGAATTTTTCGTGAAAAGTAAAGTGAGAGGACAATAGAACTTTGATAAGGTTAAAAGAACCTTAGCTATATGTGCAGAGTTGCGCAGCGCCGAAAAATGTTCTGGTGGCAGCAACAATGCTCATGGCTCACGTGCCTCAAAGGTTGTGGTCACGGAGATATAAGTTCCTATTGAAACAAGTAGGTCGAGTAAACAATCAAATACCAAGATTTGAGGGTTGAATCATTATTTGAGAATAATGAACCGACTACATGCAAAGAAGCGATGATGGTCCCTGACTCCGTCAAATGGCTTGAAGCCATAAAATCCGTGATAGTTCCATACACGAGAAATCAAGTTTTGAACTTGAAGGACCCTCGAGAAAGGTGTAAGACCTTACAGTTGTGTTTGGATCTATAAAGAAATAGACATAAATATGGTCGACATGTTGGGAAAGAGTTCACAACAATGTTCAAGGATTGACTATGACAAGATTTGATCTTTCATAGCGATATTTAGTCTATACGGATTAATGTAGCAACCACGACATATAATTTTGTTATGTGTTGGATAAACAAAACAAATTCTTCTAATAGAAGGGTTACCTAGGATGTGTGCATGACACGGTCCAAAGGGTTTTGTTAGTTCAAAGGATGCTAAATGCATATGCAAACTTCAATGGTTGAAGTAAGCATTACGGAGTTGGAATCTTCACTATGATGAAACTGTTAAAGGAGTTTAAATTCGTCGGAGATAATGAAGATGCTTGCATTTGCAAGAAATTAAGTGGGAGCGCTAAGACATGTTTCTAGTACATTATGTGGAATACATATTGTTGATTGGAAATGATGTATCTTTTATTAACACAAGATAAGAATTTCATCTCGATGAAAGGCTTAGGCAAAACCCAAATATTTAGCATCAATAAACGCTAATATGGTTGTGCCGAAAGTACATAGATGATGTATTGAATGAGTTCAATATAGAAACTACAAGAAAGGTTCTTGTCGCACAGAAAGGATTGAATGAGTTCAATATTAATGATATATTCAAGTGTATTGACGCTTGGTAAGTGAAACAAAGATTCAAGTATAGATTGATACTTGATGTATGAAATCACAAAAAGTATTTATATCAATTATGCTGTGATATGTACAAATCCATATATGTCCTATGCTCTAAATGATGTGAGCATATACCAGAATGATTCATAAGATGATCATTGGACAATAGTAAGGATATTCTTATGATCTTTTGGAAGAACTAAGAATATATTGTTTGTAGAAGTGACAAATAGATGGTTAGTTCATTGTAAAAGTACTACATTGATACTAGTTTTGTCACAAAGTACAAATTAAGTTTATCTCAATCTAAACTAAGGGTGGCACAATATAATGGAAAGTAAGTTCCATAATGGATTTGGATGAGTTCCAAAGTTAAGACATTGTGACAAATACTACAACAAAAGGCTAAGTATATGACTGCTATTATAGCAGCTAAAGAGGGCATTTGGGTCAAGTAGTTTGTTATCAAACTAGGTGTAGTTCATAGCGGGATAATACTATGAAGATATATTGTACGACAATATTACCAAACATGTTTGAACCCCAAAGAACTAAAGGTCTCACCAAAGGACCAAATTTATACAAAGCCATCTCATTAGAGAATGAGTGATGCGTAGAGACGCAAATACATGCAATTACACACGGACCTGGAAGTGTCAGATCCGGAGATCAGTTGACCACTAGCGAACGTGTACTTACAACACCAGAAAGCCATAGGTGTTGAATACACAAAGGTTTGAAACTAGATTATTGACTCTAGTGCAAGTGGGAGACTGTTGGAGATATGCCCAAGAGGCAATAATAAAGTGGGTTATTATCATATCTTCATACTTATGATAAATGTTTACATACCATGCTATAATTGTATTAACAGGAAACATTAATACTTGTGTGATTTGTAAACATAAAAGAGTCCCTAGTAAATCCTCTTGTTATACTAGCTTGTTGGTTAATATATGATCATGGTTTCCTGATCATGAACATAGAGATGTTATTAACAACATGGTCATATCATTAGGAGAATGATGTGATGGACATACTCCTATAGATAAGTGTAGCATAAAGATCAAGTCATTTTAAATAGTTCAATTGATATATGCTTTCTGATACATAGTAACCTAATTCCTTCGACCATGAGATCATGCATATCACCTTTACCGGATGGATGCTTTGATGACATCAAACACCACACCGTAACTGGGTGGCTATAAAGGTGGCATTGAGTGTTCGGAAAGTATTGGTTGAGACACATGGATCAAGAATGGGATTTGTCCATCCATATGACGGATAGATATACTCTGGGCCCTCCCGGTGTAATGTCATCCAATTAGCTTGCAAGCATGTGACTGGCTCACAAGGGATCACATATCACGGGAACGAGAAAAGAGTACTTATCGGTAACGAGGTTGAACTAGGTATGCAGAGATACCGATGATCAAAACCTCGGATAAGTAAACTATCGTGAGACAAAGGGAAATTGGTATCGTATATAAGTGGTTCATTCGATCGCAAAGTAATCGTAGAAATATGTGGGAGCCATATGAATTTCCAGATTCCTCTATTGGTTATTGTTCGGAGAAGTGTCTCGATCATGTCCGCATAATTCACGAACCGTAGGGAGACACACTTAAGGATTCGACGTTGTTTGAGTAGTTATGGAATGATGAGTAAGAGACCGAATGTTGTTCGGAGTCTCGGATGGAATCCAGGATATCACGAGGAGATCCGGAATGGTCCGGAGAATAAGATTCATATAAGGAAAGTCTTGTTTCGGAGTTGGAGAATGGTTCCGGTGTTTTCATCGGGAATGTTCTAGAAGGTTCCGGAATGTCCGGCACTCCGGAGGGGAAAGGGTACATGAATGTGTTATATCAAGTTGATATGATTTCATCATGTACTAGGTGTCATCGTTGTACCAAAATAGAGGGTTTATTCAAATCCTAGTTTGAAAAGTCAAACGGCTAGTTTTGGGAAAGAGGAGAAGGAGGTTTGAAACCGACTTGGGGGAGGAGTTCCTCCTCCCACCACCGGCCCACCTTGGGTCCGAGTTGGGGAGGGACTCCCCTCCCCAGGCGCGCCTCTCTCCACCTATAAGAGGAGGGGCAGGGCTCCCCTCCTAGACACACAAGTTGCCTCCCTCTAAACCTAAACCCTAGCCACAGCCTAGGGATTTCTCCCAAGCCGCTGAGTTAGAGCTTCTAATTGCCCTAGCCGCTGGTTTAGCCCCTTCTAATTGGTGTGTCTAAACCCTAGATCACCAAGGCTCTCTCATAGTCCACCATACTCGCTCCGGCTTAAGGCGAAGCCCTGCGAGATCTCCCCTCTACTTCCGGTACCACGCCGTCGTGCTGCCGGAATCGCGAGGAGAGTGCTACAACCTCCGCTGCCTGCTGGAACAAGGGAGAGGAAGGTCTTCGTCGAGTACCGAACGTGTGACCGACTGCGGGAGCGCTGCCGGAACGCAGCGCCGGAAGGATCGTCTACGCGATCTTGAGATCGGCAAGAGTACGACTACATCACCCACGAGAATCTGCTCTCGTTAACCGCTTTGGAATCTTCGAGGGTGAGTTCCTCTATCGACTCGTTGCTACAATTTAGTAGATAGATCTTGGCTTGTTTGTTTGCATGCGGTAGAATTTTTTTGTTTTCCATGCTACGAACCCCTACAATCACTCCATGGACTTACAAGTTCCCTCTTTATTTCACACCGTCGACATCCGCAAACAAAAGAGCATGATATCAACTGGACGAGTATCCATAAGTGTTGAAAACGTTCCCCGTGAGAGCACGGTTCTGCTAATCCCAACGTATAGATGCAAGCATATACAACTTCGATGACACAATGGTTCAAGTCTATTAGGGGCAAGAAAATAAGGTGTGCCATCAAGTTCGTGAGAGCTTTACTAACTAGTTTTCACATAACAAAATAATTTTTAATTCGAAAGATAGATGAAGCTTGAGAATTTTCTTGGAATAGCAGTAATGTTAATAGGTAGATATAGTGGACACAAATGTCACGGGTTTTGGTTCAAAGGGATTGGAAACATGAGAAGTATGCCTTCTCAAAACAGGTTTTTGGCTAGCAAGGCTGGGTAGCAAGCAAAAGAGTTGAAAGAAACAAGCAAACATACAAGTAATAAAGCCAAACATGCAATCTTCCTTGAAGACACAAAAGATCTTAAATAAAGAATACTAAGCTTATGAGCCAACAATAAAGAAAAATAAATGATACAAAATACCTGTAAGCTTTTCTCTTTTCCTTTCAAACCTCAAAAAGTGTTGCTACTAACCAGAGCTCGGTTTTCCAATACCAATTTAGATTTACTTGATGCTCCCAAAGTGATGCCAATACTGATCAACAAGATCCATCATATAATAGAGATTGCAAACTAAAATAAGAAGTGCAAAAAGTAAAAGATAAGACTTCTCATTAATATTCAATAAAGGCACTCACACCAAGGGATACATAGATAACCAACTAAAGGAGAGATACTTCCACATGAAAACTAAACTATAAGATAACCTCTCTACCAAAGATATGAATCCACTAAAAAGGTAAAAGATAAAAGATAATGGTGGTGATACCGTGGCAATCCCCCAAGCTTGGAACAAGCTAAGAGGATGCCAAACCTGATGACGAATTACTACTTCGGTGGTGGTGGTGTTCTCTTGTCAAGGATCAGAAAATCCTCCAGCATCTTACGAATTCTGTTATTCTCCTCTTGAAGCATATACACCTTCATCCTCAAAGCACGGTACTTATCACAAAACTCGTCAGTGGTTCGAAGGGCTTCCACTACCTCAGGGCAGTATCTGAAGTCTGGACCGAAGGCTATGATTCCCTGCATGTTATGTCCAGTGTTAATTGCTCCTACAAAAGTAGATTTCCTTGCCCTTGTCCCTGTGGCGGTTTGTTCTTCCAACTTTATCTCCTCCACGGGCTTCTTGCCTTTGTTGTTGGCGGAGACCATGGTACTCTAAACTTGAGAAGATTTCCTGACAGAAACAGATCGAAACTAAAAAACAATGAGAACACGAATACACAGACCTCGGGGGATCCGGAGGGTTATATATTATGAAATTTAAATGCATAAGGAAGGTACAGGTACGAACACGAGGCGGAGACGGAGCTCGGGGGCTCACACCCCCCTCAGGCGCGGCCAGCTGGGGCTTGTTCCTGGGGTGGGTGTGGCCACCCCGGCCTCCTTTTCGTCCTCTATTTCATGTCATAATCTTCCATATATATTCAAAACATGAAAAATATAAAAATATTAGGCTTTCACGAACCTTCTATTTTCACCATTTTTACCTATTTAAAGTCGAACTCTGCATATTTTTTTCTCCTTCTCCTGGAAATTCCTTTCTACAAGGTCTCACACAAATCTCAATGGCAACATTAGTGTAAGAAAAAACAATAAATCTTTGGGTACACACTTCAACTGAAATCCATCAAAACAAAAGCTTCTGTAAGAGGCAAATGCAAATGATAGCAGAAATCTGTCAAAACAGAACAGCAGGTAAAGATTGATTTTTTCGAAAACCTTCTGTTCCTCAAATCAAAAAGTATAGAACTAATGAAAGTTGGGAAACAACTTGGAGAACAAGCTCAAAAAAATCAGCTCCATCCTAAGTACTGAGCTCCCTCACGAATTTTTACAATGCAGCACAAAAATCTGTCCCAGGACAACCACTTTTCACAACTCCTCTACTTCACAAAAGTAGTTGAACTTGACACAAAAACCAAAACAAAAAGGATAAGGAGCAGTTATTATAGAGGTAATAACTTCCAAGACTTGACAAAACTCTTGGTTTATCTCCCAACAAGTACTTTTCTTTAATGCTTTTAAGTTAGGCTTGAAACTTTAAAAGATGCTCACAAAGGAGATATATATTTGAAGTGAAAGAGAGCATCAAGAAGCAAATAACCAACACATTTGAGTCTAACCCACTTCCTATGCATGGAGGTATCATGATTAAATGAATTATTGAAACAAAAAGCCACTATCATAGGAAGACAAAACAGATGCAACTTTAAAGCTTTCAACATAAAACGGGTAAACTTAACATTATTGAGATGCATAAAACCATGTTTCCCTTTCTCATAATAACTTTCAGTAGCACTTTGAATAAAGTTGACAATATAATTGTCACTTGCAACAACTTTATCATCAGAATGAGCATACTTACAGACATCAAAAAGAGGTCCAGGGTCATAGACTGGATCAATAGAAGCAAGTTGTTCCATCTAGAAATCTTTATTAGGCAAGCTATTTTCACAAGGAGCTTTAGCAAATTTGGAAAATTTAAACTCATAAGAATCTCCACCAAACTTGGTTAAAACTTTCTCCTTCTTACAATCTATAATAGCTCCACAAGTGTTCAAGAAAGGTCTACCAAAAATGATAGGGCAAGTTTTGCTAGCTGCTGAATTAAGCACTAGAAAATCAGCAGGATATTTAATCTTACCACAGAGAACTTCCACGTCTCTTACAATGCCAATGGGGCAAATGGTCTCCTTATTAGCAAGGTGAATAACCACATCAATGTCATCAAGCTCACAAGGACCAATCTCATGCATAATTTCCCTATAAAGCTCACAAGGAATAGCACTAGAACTAGCACCAATATCACATAAACCATAGTAGCAATGATCACCAATTTTAATAGAAAGCACAGGAACACTAGATTTTCTAGCCTTACTAGGATGAGAAATAATATTAGAAGCGTCTTCACAGAAGACAATGTGCTCATTCTCTATATTTCTAGTGACAGGGTCTTTCACAATGGCTACCATAGGTTCAACACTCATTTGCTCATCAAGCTCCACAATTTTTATTGTACCTTTATTATTTGCACTAATAATCATAGAATACTCCTTTATATTAGCTGGGAAAGGAACTGTCTCAACATGAGGTTTAGGGATAATATGATTAGTAGTACAAACTTCAGTATTTCTAACAGGAACATGACTAACAACATATTTATAAGGAGCATGGTACTTATTCCACTTCTTCTTGGGAATTTCTATCTAAGAGGCAAAGGCCTTAAAACAGTTGGCAATACTTTGGGAATAAAGACCAAACTCATTACTAATATCACGGAAGTCAGCAGTTCCCATAAAATATTTAATGCATTCATAGTCATAGTTTATACCTGACTTTCTTCCTTTGTCATTCTCCCAAGCTTCAGTGTTATCTTTAATACGGTCAAGGAGATCCCATTTAGCTTCTTCCTTCATACGTGTGAATGATCTAGCACAAGAAGCATCTAGCAAATCTTTATCATGAAGAGAAATCCTAGCATAAAAGTTATTGATAATGATATTGTTAGGGAGTTCATGAATAGGATATTTAAGCATTAGTAACTTCAATCTCCCCCAAGCTTGAGCTCTACTCTCTCCATCACCAGGCCAAAATTTATATATCAGATTTCTATCCTTATGAATCTCACTGGGAGGATAGAATTTAGAATAAAAGGGAGATGTCGTGTCCTCCCATTCCATGGATTGTCCATTCTTCATCAGCTTATACCATTCTTCAGCTCTCCCTTTCAAGGATATGGAGAGTAACTTATTCTTTACCTGTTCAGTTGTGATACCTGCACACTTAAACAACCCGCATAATTCATGGATAAAAAGAAAATGATCACTAGTGTGTAGGTATCTTAAAAGGATCTATCTCAATAGGTGGTGGTTCATCTACTACCCTAACAGTGGTAGTAGTTTTCCCAAACAGAAAACCAAGTGGGTTATCCATAATGGAAACAAAGTAATAAATAAAAACAAAAGGCAATACTCACAATAGAAGTTTCCCATACCAGTTCCACTCTTCAATAGCGCTTCACTCCCCGGCAAAGGCGCCAGAAAATAGTCTTGATGACCCGCAAGTATAGGGGGTGTATTGCAGTACTTTCGATAAATAGGAGTGTCGATCCCAACGAGGAGCAGAAGGTGTTGACTAGTGGTATGGAGCAGGAAATCTCTGTAAATATTTAGCAAACATATTTTTAGTGGTTTTCTGATAAAGCAAAGAAACAAGGTGCAAGTAATAAAGACAACGAGCAAGTAGCCCAATCCTTTCTTAGCAAAGGACAAGCAGGTGGAAATACTTATAAGGAACAAACGTTCTCGAGGACACATGGGAATTCTGTCAAGTGCTTTCTCTTCAAATAGCCGAGTACTCTTCTTTGGTGTTGTAAGTGTTCTGTGGGTGAACCTGTGCTAATGTACCGACCTTACTTGGACTAATAATACTTATGATTAAACCCCCTGCAAGCATCCGCAACTATAGGAAAGTAATTAAGATATAAACCTAACCATAGCCTTAAACTCTGAGATCCTACGCTCCCTTGTGCAAAGGTGTCCTAACGGGGGTTTAGGTTTCTATCACTCCGGCAACCCCACAATTAGTAGCCAAATACACAATGCATTCCCCTAGGCCCATAAATGGTGAAGTATCATGTAGTCGACGTTCACATGACACCACTAGAAGAATAGCACCACAACTTAAATACTAAACCATTGAATAATAACTCAACACAAATCCACTACTAACAACATGACTTCTCCCATGTCCTCAAGAACTAAACAAACTACTCATGAGACATCATATGGATCAAGATCAAAGATGATATGATAATGAATAACAATCTGAACATAAACAATAACCCAATGGTTCCACTCATAAGCATCAACTATAATAGTAATCAACACCGGGAAATCTTCCCCTAAGGACTAAAGCAATATCCAACGCAATTGTTACAGCGGGACGGAGTGGTGATGATGGTGCTGGTGGAGATGATGGTGTGGATGATGATGATCCTGATGAAGCCTGGCTTAATGATGGTGTTGATGGCGACGATCTCCCCTCTCCGGGAAGGAATTTCCCCGGTAGAAATATGTCTGTCGGAGAGATCCTTCTCTCTCGGTGTTTTCTGCCCCGCAGAGGCAGCGGAAATCTATCTGTGGTTTCTCCCCTGGTGTTAGGGTTCCATAAGGAAGATATAGGCGAGAGGGCAGATTCGGGAGTCGAGCAGGTGGGCCACACATGCCCTAGGCACGGCCCTAGGGGGACCCGCGCCTAGGGGGTATGGGCCCCTATGGCCCTTCTACGCCTCCCCTTCTGGCTTCCTCTGTCTTCTGGGAAAATATAATTTTCCCATATTTTTCTAGTATTTTTATGATCTTCGCGAAATTGCATCAAAACACCTCTTTTCCATCAGAATCCAGACTCCGGCAGTTCATCCTCCAAGAATCATCCAACATGCAAAAACAGTAAAAAAGACATAAGTAATACCTCATAATAAGACATATATCAATGAATAGAGGCAAATTATGATATAGAATGATGATGCAAATTGGACGTATTAATAAACATATTGTGTCACAATTACTGTATTACAAACAGAACTTGTATTAGTCCAAGTGATCCATTAGTGAACTTGTAGAAGTAGAATCTTGCAAGATTCGATCTGGCACTATATTTCACCACTTCCTTATTTACAAGGACTACAATCTATATGTATTATGTGACACTGTATTACTCCACTGCCTTATTTACAAGGAGTGCAGCACTATATTAAATTGTTTTGTTTAATGATTTGCAGGCGTTGGATTTCATTTTCCTGCAACTATTGTTCTTTCACATTTTTATAAGGGATCTTGGACGAAGTCTGCCGGAAGAAGCTAGAACATGCACCCAACTTCTAGCCATAGCGACAAGCTCCCGCCGGCCACGATGGGCTTTTCTAAGGACCTTGAAGCCCAATGATGGCGAGGGTGCTTGTCCGACCTGTGGTGGTTACCGTCTGGCGCTGCGGTGATCGCCGAGACTGGCGGTGCGTATGGTTATCCTGTGCAGGAACCTCTTGAGGAGATTTTTTGCAGTTCTCTATGTTTCGAGGTGGTTTTTGTAAATGTCCTGTATTAGTTGTGCTTGTGGTGTAATTGGGTTGCATGCGTGTCCTGTATGATCTACGAATGCATGTGTGTCCTGTATGATCTGTAAAATATACTGTATCTGTTTTGATTAAATTATTAATTGTTTAATTCCTTTCAAAACATTAAAAAATAAAATACTGGGATCGGAGTGGAAATGAAAACTGATATGTGGTACTGGTATAGTAGGCATTGACAACCTGAAGTTGTTTGTAAAAAGGCCAAAGCCTAGAAAATAAAGAGTCAAAAATGTTGGGCTTGGCCCATGTAGATGACTAGAATGGATAGGAGAAAAAATAAACAAGCTGGAATTATTGGGTCGAGCCCATGTAGAATCCAGAAATGGACTGGGCTGAATTTACACTACGACGATTTAATTTCATCATAATTTTGCCACGTAGGATCGGCCACGTAGGATTTAACTTGGCTAGACTAAATGGCTCGTGATGATATTGGATCGTCATAGACGTTATGACGATCCAATATCGTCATAAACGGTTATGACGATTTTACCAAAAACGTCATTATAGTTCATTTGCGACGTCCAGCTTTCGACGATCTCAAAATTGTCATAGAATCATCATAAACGGACTAGTATGACGATTTTGTGATAAAAATGGAGGGTCATATATAGCCAGATTTCTTATAGTTACTGAATAGCTCCAAATCACGGAATCCATCCCGCCGGAGGCCTTCGATCGTGCAAGTTTTTCCCATGAAATCCAATGCATAGCTTTCTTATCAATCGAGCCACTCCACCAAAATGACGCAATAAGTGATAAAATTTTCTGACAAGTACCCTTTGAAAGCTAAAAACAACTCATACTGAAAGTTGGGATAGCCTGGAGCACTGCATTGATCATCACATCCTTTCCCGCGTAAGACATCAATTTATCCCATCTAGTTATCTTACTCCTTATGCGATCGGAAATATACACAAAGTCCTCATTAGTGATATTGCCCACTGCTGTAGGTAGACCCAAATACTTCTCGCTAAAGGCCTCTACCATTATATACAGCTCCTGTTTCACCAAAACACGGGTGTTAACGGGAATTCCAGAACTGAAGAAAATAGAACTTTTCTCCCTATTTACCATTTGACCCGAAGCCTCATTATATATATGTAGAATAGTGTTTAGACGCACTGCACCCTGGACAGATGCATCAATGAAAATGAGGGAGTCATCATCAAATAGGAGATGTGTGATCCATGGTGCACGATTGCACACCCGCATGCCTCGATCCACAAAGCTCCATGTATAATTATTTAGGAGCACTGAGAGACCTTCTACACACATTAGAAAGACGTAGGGAGAAACCGAATCGCCCTGCCTTATACCTCGAGAAGGACTAAAATGTGGTAGAAATTCACCATTAACCTTAACTGATGTGACACCCCCGGAATCAGGGCTAAACAAATTCCAGACCTCCGTCTGACATAAGCTTAATCTTGAGCTCGAGAATATCCAGTGAAGAATCGGTAACATAGCAGTGACCCTACGACACAAAATTTATTACAACAAGCTCATAACTGAGCAGAGAACCAAATTATTACAAGTAGAGGTCACTGACCACAAACATCAAACAACGGAAGGCAAATTATGCTGTTAAGTATAGCAAACTTAACAAATGTCCTAAGAGGCCTGAAGCATAACGATGACGTCCCAGCCCATAGATTTCAGGCTGTCGGCCGGGAACCCCAAGCTACTCGTCGATGTCGATGTAGTACCAAACTGATCTTCAGGGTACACTTACTCTGCCAAAAGTATCAACAAAGCAAGGGTGAGCACAGGGTGTACTCCGCAAGACTTCTGGCTGGTGGAGTTGTTTGCATAAAGCCACTTTTGTTTATAAAACAAGAGAGAGAAGAAGATCGTCTAATCAGAGTATTTTAAAAGGGGATAAGAGAGCGACATCTCCGAAATATTGATCATCATCTTTTGATATCCACCAAATCATCATCATCTACCAACTAGGATCACCCCCTCGTACCCATGAGGAAGCATCCTTAAGAACACGTTGATCCACCAAGTTTTAAGATTAGGTTCAAGTTCTCTATGATCTTAGAATCTGGTCACCAAGCGTTCATAATCGTGAACACGGCTTTTCGAAAAGATTTAACCCTGCAAGGGTGTACAACTTTACCCACACGTACCAACCGACTCTTAATGCCAACGTTATTAGCCCTCTTCCTTGGAAGGCCGGCAGAGGGTGGTTGGCCACGACCTTTATCTTGCTTTCGCCGAGACCATGAGTCACGCAATAAGTATGGTTCCGCCGTAACGGGTCAAATCCCGAAGCCGGTACTTAAAAATGTGAGGCGAGGTTGGTTAACAAGGGCTCCATCAACCCCAAGCAACCCGGTCCACGCTTACCTACCTGTTATGAATGCACCAACTTCACCCGGTGAATCTTTCAAAATATTTTCTATGCATATGTCGAATGGAACACCCGAAATATGTGACTCATGGAATCTACTAGGCAAGTTAATCAGGCGAGGGGTTCCCAAGCCCCGTGTAGCTGTACGCTCATCTCGGTTCCAAAGGCAAGAACTCAGGTCCTAGTGGTGGCGAGCATGGGACTAGAAAAACCACATCCCACCGTGGCCTCCCATACAAGCCTTAGCATGTTTAATCTCATATCACTGATCTTATCTCATCACGTTCTCCTGTCATACTAGATTCTCTGCATCTGATACATCATCTGGATGAACCAGAACTGACAGCTATGCATGGCTAAGCAGACACATATAAGAGCTCTTGCAGTGCACACAAACCAAACGTAGTTTATGCTAGGAGCAGTGGATCAGGTAATATAAGCTCAAATGGAGTAATGCAATAGATAGGATACTCTATCTATCGATAAAAGACCACAGTAGAATCGTATGCATCATGGCAGGATTTGAAATGCTTTCAAAATCGTAGGATTGTATCATGGTGGGGCTATGCTTGCCTTTGCCTATTGATAACGGATAAACAGATCTTCAGAATCCTTGTACTTGACTTGGTTACATTTGGTCAAGTATTGTTCGTCGATCTTCGATCTTCGATGGTGTTGACCTCGGCTTCGATCTCGATCTGGATATCGTATTCTATCGCGAAGAACCGAACACCGGAAAGAGAGGGGAAACAATCAACACATGGCACTGATGCAATGCTCAAGCAAGTATTATGATATGACAATTGAATTGTATTGAAAAGTAACCCTAAAGCAGGCTCGACAAATTAATCGGGGTTCCGAGGGGTTAAAACCCTAACTCGGGAAAAACTACGGAATCACCTATTAGGGTTACTAGGGGGTTCTAATTAAACTTGTCATTTAAGTTGTTGAACAATGCATGGTTATAGCTTAGATAGCTAGGTTTCATTTTTCTGAACATTTTGATATATTATTTGTATTTTTCTGAATTATAAATTAAAAGTTATTGAATTTACAATATTTAAAACAATTCCTGAAATTATTAAACTTTTTCTTAATTTAAATAAACCTGGAAATACTTTTTACACCCAGGCTACAGCTAGCAACTATGGCTGACATGTGGGTCGGAGGCCACATAGGCAAGTCACGCAGGCAAAGTGGGACAGAGGGGGCCGTTGGGTGTTTTTCACCAAGGCGGTAGCTAGCCGCTGCGGCTGACTACTGGGCCCGGTGCCATGTTGGCAAGCCACGCGGGATCTCCGTCCGACAGGCCAGAGAGCGGCGCGGGCGGCGTAGGGGGCGATCTAGGGAGCATGGAGTGTTGCGTTCGAATCAGGGCATCGGGGCGAACATAATTGGGGCGGCGCGGCTGTCTAATGGTCACCGGAGCAGGGGATTCGACGGCGCTCTACGGTGGCGCACGGAGGTGATCGGTGCGAGCACGGCCAAAGAGGGAGAGAGACAGTGGGGAGGTCCAGGAGGACGGGATTCTCACCGAGGTTGAGACTGTGGGGTCGTTGGCACGAGGGGAGGTCGGTCGGCGTCGGAAACGTCGATGAAAGCCACGGCTGGAGCTCGGGAAGATGTTGTTGATTGCGGCGTCTCGAGCTTCTCCTACATGCGCCGTCTGGGGCAAAATATAGAGGAGGGCTAGGCAGTCACGGGGGCATGCTCAACGGAGCTCGGGGTGGCGCGGTACAACGGAGACCGGCGAGACCTGGACGGCGAGGGTTCGGGTTCGCGAGGGGAACGAGAGAGAGGGGTCGCGGGGAAGAGGGGAAATGGATGAGGGTGGCCAGGGCGACGAGGCGATGATCTTATCCTCCTCCACACGGCGGCGGACGACCGGATACAAGCGGTGGGGATCGACAGCGACGCCACGAACACAGAGCAGCTCGGCGTCGGGGAGGAAGACGACGAAGCAGTGGCGAAACGGTATTGGGCCAGTGATGGGCCGGGGTGGGCTTCTGACTTGCGCATGTGGGCGGTAGGGAGAGGAAAGAGGGTTATAGCTTAGATAGCTAGGTTTCATTTTTCTGAACATTTTGATATATTATTTGTATTTTTCTAACTTATAAATTAAAAGTTATTGAATTTAAAATATTTAAAACAATTCCTGAAATTATTAAACCTTTTCTTAATTTAAATAAACCTGGAAATACTTTTTACACCCAGGCTATAGCTAGCCACTATGGCTAACATGTGGGCCGGAGGCCACATAGGCAAGCCACGCAGGCAAAGTGGGACAGAGGGGGCCATTGGGTGTTTTTCACCAAGGCAGTAGCTAGCCGCTACGGCTGACTACTGGGCCCGGTGACACATTGGCAAGCCATGCGGGCTCGCCGGCCGACGGGCCAGACGGCGGCGCGGGGCGGCGTTAGGGGGCGATCTAGGGAGCGCGGAGGGTTGCATTCGAATCAGGGCATCGCGGCGAACCTAATAGGGGCGGCGCGGCTGTCTAATGGTCATCGGAGCAGGGGATTCGATGGCGCTCTGCGGTGGTGCACGGCGGTGATCGGCGCGAGCACGAGCCAGAGAAGGAGAGAGATAGTAGGGAGGTTCAAGAGGACGGGATTCTCACCGAGGTTGCGACTGTGGGGTCGTTGGCACGAGGGGAGGTCGGTCGGCATCGAAAACGTTGACGAAAGCCGTGGCCGGAGCTCGGGAAGATGCTGTCGATTGCGGCGTCTCGGGCTTCTCCTGCATGCGCCGTTTGGGGCAAAAGATAGAGGAGGGCTAGGCGTTCACGGGGGCATGCTCAACGGAGCTCGGGGTGGCGCGGTACGATGGAGACCGGTGAGACCTGGACGGCGAGGGTTCGGGTTCGTGAGGGGAACGAGAGAGAGGGGTCGTGAGGAAGAGGGGAAGTGGATGAGGGTGGCCAGGGCAACGAGGCGATGATCTTATCCTCCTCCACACGGCGGCAGACGGCCGGATACAGGCGGTAGGGATCGACAGCGACGCCATGGACACTGAGCAACTCGGCGTCGGGGAGGAAGACGACAAAGTAGTGGCGAAACGGTATTGGGCCAGTGATGGGACAGGGTGGGCTTCTGACTTGCGCATGTGGGCGGCAGGGAGAGGAAAGAGGAAGGGAGGGGCAAGCTGGGCCGGCCTGGGTTGCTGCTGGTTGTACATTTTTTTAATAGAATCTTTTTCTTTTTCCTGTTTTGTTTTCTCTTTGTATTTGCATTTTCAAATCTTCTTTGAATTATTTCAAAATTACCAGAGAGTTTATAAATTATCTAAAATATTGCAGAGCCCTAGTATTCAATTTGGGCCCCATAACTTTGGCACTTTTCAAATATAAAACCTTTTTGAATGTTTCAAAGAGAGGGGGTAGATTAGGGTTTTAGGGTTTGCTTTATTTTCTTGTTGCATGCATTCTTTTTATATGATGCTTATGAATGCACAATCAACCCTAAATATTGATTTACTACGAAACTGGGGTGTTACAACTGAAAATTTAACTGACGAGACACATCTCATAATAAGATTTATCAAGTGATCTGGGAAGCCCAGCTTGCACATCATAGCCTCAATAAAGGGCCATTCCACTCTATCATATGCCTTCATCATATCAAGCTTTATCGCACAAACTCCTTTTTTGGCCTTCTTTCTTCTCCTCATTGTGTTGATGCACTCAAAAGCCTCCAAAGTGTTATTTGTGATCAACCGTCTCGGAACAAAGGCACTCTGTTCTAGACTAATTGTTTCCTGCAAAACCGGCATTAACCTCAAAGAAATCACCTTTATACAAACTTATAAATCACTGTACAAAAGGAGATCGGTCGGTATTGCTTAATGGACTGGGGGTTTCGAACCTTCGGAATTAAAACGATGGATGTGTCATTAAGCTGACTTGGAAGCTCGCCCCCACTCAAAAATTCCAACACCGCCTGAACCACAATTGTTTTCACGGTCTCCCAAGTGGCGTTGGAAAGAGGTAGGGAGAAACTGAATCGCCCTGCCTTATACCTCGAGAAGGACTAAAATGTGGTAGCAATTCACCATTAACCTTAACTGATGTGACACCCCAGGGATCAGGGCTAAACAAATTCCAGACCTCCGTCTGACATAAGCTTAACCTTGAGCTCGAGAATATCCAGTGAAGAATCGGTAACACAACAGTGACCCTACGACACAAAATTTATTACAGAAAGCTCATAACTGAGCAGAGAACCAAATTATTACAAGCAGAGGTCACTGACCACAAACATCAAACAACGGAAGGCAATTATGCTATTAAGTATAGCAAACTTAACAAATGGCCTAAGAGGCCTGAAGCATAACGATGACGTCCCAGCCCATAGATTCCAGGCTGCCGGCCGGGAACCCCAAGCTACTCGTCGATGTCGATGTAGTACCAAACTGATCTTCAGGGGACACTTACTCTGCCAAAAGTATCAACAAAGCAAGGGTGAGCATAGGGTGTACTCCGCAAGACTTCTGGCTGGTGGAGTTGTTTGCATAAAGCCACTTTTGTTTATAAAACAAGAGAGAGAAGAAGCTCGTCTAATCAGAGTATTTTTAAAAGGGATAAGAGAGCGACATCTCCGAAATATTGATCATCATCTTTTGATATCCACCAAATCATCATCATCTACCAACTAGGATCACCCCCTCGTACCCATGAGGAAGCATCCTTAAGAACACGTTGATCCACCAAGTTTTAAGATTAGGTTCAAGTTCTCTATGATCTTAAAATCTGGTCACCAAGCATTCATAACCGTGAACACGGCTTTTCGAAAAGATTTAACCCTGCAGGGGTGTACAACTTTACCCACACGTACCAACCGACTCTTAATGCCAACGTTATTAGCCCTCTTCCTTGGAAGGCCGGCAGAGGGTGGTTGGCCACGACCTTTACCTTGCTTTCGCCGAGACCATGAGTCACGCAATAAGTATGGTTCCGCCATAATGGGTCAAATCCCGAAGCCGGTACTTAAATATGTGAGGCGAGGTTGGTTAACAAGGGCTCCATCGACCCCAAGCAACCCGGTCCATGCTTACCTACCTGTTATGAATGCACCAACTTCACCCGGCAAATCTTTCAAAAGATTTTCTATGCATATGTCGAATGGAACGCCCGAACTATGTGACTCATGTAATCTACTAGGAAAGTTAATCAGGCGAGGGGTTCCCAAGCCCCGTGTGGCTGTACGCTCATCTCGGTTCCAAAGGCAAGAACTCAGGTCCTAGTGGTGGCGAGCATGGGACTAGAAAAACCACATCCCATCGTGGCCTCCAATACAAGCCTTAGCATGTTTAATCTCATATCACTGATCTCATCTCATCACGTTCTCCTGTCATACTAGATTCTCTGCATCTGATACATCATCTGGATGAACCAGAACTGACAGCTATGCATGGCTAAGCAAACACATATAAGAGCTCTTGCAGTGCACACAAACCAAACCTAGTTTATGCTAGGAGCAGTGGATCAGGTAATATAAGCTCAAAGGGAGTAATGCAATAGATAGGATACTCTATCTATCGATAAAAGACCATAGTAGAATCGTATGCATCATGGCAGGAATTGAAATGCTTTCAAAATTGTAGGATTGTATCATGGTGGGGCTATGCTTGCCTTTGCCTGTTGATAACGGATAAACAGATCTTTGGAATCCTTGTACTTTACTTGGTTAAGTTGGTCAAGTATTGTTCATCGATCTTCGATCTTCGATGGTGTTGACCTCAGGCTTCGATCTCGATCTGGATATCGTATTCTATTGCGAAGAACCGAACACGGGAAAGATAGGGAAAACAATCAACACATTACACCGATGCAATGCTCAAGCAAGTATAATGATATGACAATTTAATTGTATTGAAAAGTAACCCTAAAGTAGGCTCGACAAATTAATCGGGGCTCCGAGGGGTGAAAACCCTTACTCGGGAAAAACTTCGGAATCACCTATTAGGGTTACTAGGGTGTTCTAATTAAACTTGTAATTTAAGTTGTTGAACAATGCATGGTTATAGCTTAGATAGATAGGTTTCATTTTTCTGAACATTTTTATATATTATTTGTATTTTTCTGACTTATAAATTAAAATTTATTGAATTTACAATATTTAAAACAATTCCTGAAATTATTAAAGTTTTTCTTAATTGAAATAAACCTGGAAATACTTTTTACACCCAGGCTACAGCTTGCCACTATGGCTGACATGTGGGCCGGAGGCCACATAGGCAAGCCACGCAGGCAAAGTGGGACAGAGGGGGCCGTTGGGTGTTTTTCACCAAGGTAGTAGCTAGCCGCTGCGGCTGACTACTGGGCTCGGTGCCACGTTGACAAGCCACGCGGGCTCGCCGGCCGACGGGCCAGACAGCGGTGCGGGGCAGCGTTAGGGGGCGATCTAGGGAGCGCAGAGGGTTGCGTTCGAATCAGGGCATCGGGGCGAACCTAATAGGGGCGGCGCGGTTTTCTAATGGTCACCGGAGTAGGGGATTCGACGGCGCTCTGTGGCGGCGCACGGCGGTGATCGGTGCAAGCACGAGCCAGAGAGGGAGAGAGACAGTGGGGAGGTTCAGGAGGACGGGATTCTCACCGAGGTTGTGACTGTGGGGTCGTTGACACGAGGGGAGGTCGGTCGGCGTCGGAAACGTCGACGAAATCCGCGACCGAAGCTCAGGAAGATGTTGTTGATTGCGGCGTCTCGGGCTTCTCCTGCATGCGCCGTCTGGGGAAAAATATAGAGGAGGGCTAGGCGGTCAAGGGGGCATGCTCAACGGAGCTCGGGGTGGCGCGGTACAATAGCGACCGGCGAGACCTGGACGGCGAGGGTTCGGGTTCGCGAGGGGAACGAGAGAGAGGGGTCGCGGGGAAGAGGGGAAGTGGATGAGGGTGGCCAGGGCGACGAGGCGATGATCTTATCCTCCTCCACACGGCGGCGGACGGCCGGATACAAGCGGTGGGGATCGACAACGACGCCACGGACACAGAGCAGCTCGGCGTCGGGGGGAAGACGACGAAGCAGTGGCGGAACGGTATTGGGCCAGTGATGGGCCGGGGTGGTCTTCTGACTTGCGCATGTGGGCGGAAGGGAGGGGAAAGAGGGTTATAGCTTAGATAGCTAGGTTTCATTTTTCCGAACATTTTGATATATTATTTGTATTTTTCTGACTTATAAATTAAAAGTTATTGAATTTACAATATTTAAAACAATTCCTGAAATTATTAAACCTTTTCTTAATTTAAATAAACCTGGAAATACTTTTTACACCTAGGCTATAGCTAGCCACTATGGCTGACATGTGGGACGGAGGCCACATAGGCAAGCCAAGGCAGGCAAAGTGGGACAGAGGGGGCCGTTGGGTATTTTTCACCAAGGCAGTAGCTAGCCATTGCGGCTGACTAATGGGCCCGGTGCCACATTGGCAAGCCATGCGGGCTCGCCGGCCGACGGGCCAGACGGCGGCGCGAGGCGGCGTTAGGGGGCGATCTAGGGAGCGCGGAGGGTTGCGTTCGAATCAAGGCATCAGGGCGAACCTAATAGGGGCGGCGCGGCTGTCTATTGGTCACCGGAGCAGGGGATTCGACGGTGCTCTGCGGCGGTGCACGGCGCTGATCGGCGCGAGCACGAGCCAGAGAGGGAGAGAGATAGTGGGGAGGTCCAAGAGGACGGGATTCTCACCGAGGTTGCGACTGTGGGGTCATTGGCACGAGGGGAGGTCGGTCGGCGTCGAAAACATTGACGAAAGCCGTGGCCGGAGCTCGGGAAGATGCTGTCGATTGCGGCGTCTTGGGATTCTCCTACATGCGCCGTTTGGGGCAAAAGATAGAGGAGGGCTAGGCGGTCACGGGGGCATGCTCAACGGAGCTCGGGGTGGCGCGATACGACGGAGACCGGTGAGACCTGGACGGCGAGGGTTCGGGTTCGTGAGGGGAACAAGAGAGAGGGGTCGCGGGGAAGAGGGGAAGTGGATGAGGGTGGCCAGGGCGACGAGGCGATGATCTTATCCTCCTCCACACGGCGGCGGACGTCCGGATACAGGCGGTGGGGATCGACGGAGACGCCACGTACACGTACCAGCTCGGCGTCGGGGAGGAAGACGACGAAGCAGTGGCAAAACGGTATTGGGCCAGTGAAGGGCCGGGGTGGGCTTATGACTTGCGCATGTGGGCGGCAGGGAGAGGAAAGAGGAAGGGAGGGGCAAGCTGGGCCGGCCTGGGTTGCTGCTGGATGCACATTTTTTTAACAAAATATTTTTCTTTTTCCTGTTTTGTTTTCTCTTTGTATTTGCATTTTCAAATCTGCTTTGAATTATTTCAAAATTACCAGATAGTGTATAAATTATCTAAAATATTACAGAGCCCTAGTATTCAATTTGGGCCCCATAATTTTGGCACTTTTCAAATATAAAACCTTTTTGAATGTTTTAAAGAGAGGGGGTAGATTAGGGTTTTAGGTTTTGCTTTATTTTCTTGTTGCATGCATTCTTTTCATATGATGCTTATGAATGCACAATCAACCCTAAATATTGATTTACTAAAAACTGGGGTGTTACAACTAAAAATCTGACTGACGAGACACATCTCATAATAAGATTTATCAAGTGATCTGGGAAGCCTAGCTTGCGCATCATAGCCTCAATAAAGGGCCATTCCACTCTATCATATGCCTTCATCATATCAAGCTTTATCGCACAAACTCCTTTTTTGGCCTTCTTTCTTCTCCTCATTGTGTGGATGCACTCAAAAGCCTCCAAAGCGTTATTTGTGATCAACCGTCTCGGAACAAAGGCACTCTGTTCTAGACTAATTGTTTCCTGCAAAACCGGCATTAACCTCAAAGGAATCACCTTTATACAAACTTATAAATCACTGTACAAAAGGAGATCGGTCGGTATTGCTTAATGGACTGGGGGTTTCGAACCTTCAGAATTAAAATGATGGATGTGTCATTAAGCTGACTTGGAAGCTCGCCCCCACTCAAAAATTCCAACACCGCCTGAACCACAATTGTTTTCACGGTCTCCCTAGTGGCGTTGGAAAACCCCGCGGTAAAACCATCTACCCCAGGAGATTTAGACGGATGCATCGGAAATAGAGCGTACTTGATCTCCTCCTCCGAAAATGGTGTATCCAAAGACACCCTCATCTCATCTGTAACACGTTCCTGGACAAAAAGCAGAAGTGCATCCATAGTTGGTGCCCCTTGAGAAGTGTACAGCTGTTGGTAAAAATTCTGAACCTCTTCATGTATTTATCCTTCAACACAGAAAGAGCTGCCATCTCTTTTAAGAGAGGAAATTCAATTTATCCTCTTCCTCTGAGCCGCCTAAGCATGAAAATAGGTAGAGTTTTTATCCCCTGCCTTTAACCATTGAACACGGGGCATTGTTTAATCCATATTTCCTTCTGAGCAAGGACTTTGGTAATTTCAGCCATCACCTCCCTTTCCTCCTTGATTGGACCAGAACCCATGGAATTCAGCCTAAGCCAATCCAAATCCTTTCTGAGCTTGGATAACTTGTTCTTAAAATTTCCAAAAGTTTTGTCACCCCATTTATCCAGTCCCTTCTGCATATTCTGTAGTGTAGTCATTACACCCCTCAAACCGCCACCGACAGCATTCTCTGTCCACAGATTTTGAACAATTTGATCATATTCGGTATGCGTTTTCCAGACATTCTCATACCTGAACACCCTCTGTCCCTTTTTGCCAGCACTTAAATTCTTTCTTGTCATCTGAATAAGAATGGCACTATGGTCAAACTCCACCATTCTCAAGTGATGGGCTCGGGATACAATAAATTTTTCATATAAAGCGTCATTACCAAAACCCCGATCCAGTCTTGCCTTCACATTCGAACCCTCATGTTGTCTGTTATCCCAAGTGAAGGGGAGTCCCGTCCAGCCCAGATCAATTAGATTGCAATCTTCAACACATTCTTGAAACGCTCGCATTTGAGGTTCCGGGCGCTCCGAGATACTGAAGTGCTCACTAGCGAACAACATTTCATTGTAGTCGCCAACACATAGCCATGGGTAATCTAGAGAGTGAGCTAGACGCCTCAAGAGTGTCCAACTTAGATTCCTATTTTCCTTCCTGGGTTCACCATAGAAGTCGGTGAAGCGCCATGGTTTCTCATCATTTCCCATAGATTTGATAAGGACATCAATATGATTGGAACCAAAACTCTTCAGTTCTACCACCATGTCTTCTTTCCAGAACAGCCCAATACCACCACTGAGTCCATCACTGTTCACTGCAAAACTCCCTCCAAATCCCAAAGAGTTTGCCAATTTTTCCACTCTTTTACCTCCAATCTTCGTTTCCGTCATGAAGAGAAGAGAGGGCGATTCCCGCTTAATAACATTACGGAGTTCTCTAACTATCGGATGGTTCCCAAGCCCCCGACAGTTATAGCCTATGCAACTCATTGGTCCAGGCGGGGCTGGTTCTCAGCCGCCGCCATAAAATCAGACTCGGATTGCTGTTCGTTAATATCTCCAGTGCCCTTAGTTTGCTTTGCCGGGATACTAATACCAGAAACTTTACTTGGAGAATTAACTAGAGCATTTCGCTTATTCCCCGCTGGATCATCTTCAAACATGACTACATCGTTGGGGCCTTGATGAGTGCGTGAACACTTTGTTGGGAGACCCCAAGAGTAAGGTATGATGAGCACAACAAAAAGTTTTCCCTTAGTAAGAAACCGAGGTTATCGAACCAGTAGGAGGAAGGAAACGACTCAAAGGTGTTGCTACCAACTTGGGGATCTGCACAACACAAACTCAAGTCTTTGCCCCAATGAACAGTGAGGTTGTCAATCTTACTGGTTTGCTATAACAAAGTATTAACTGTATGGTGTGGAAGGTAATAGTGGTTTTCAACAAGTAAACAGGAACAGTGGAAGATGTATCAATGGTAAAGATTGGACCAGTGTCCATAGTTCACTAGAGGTGTGCTCCTTCCATAAACAAACATGGCATGCTGGGTAAACAAATTATAGCGGGTCAATTGACAAGACTGAGCAAGGCATAACAATGCAATACTAGACATTCATGATCCTATGAGATTCGACTGGGAAATACAACAAGATACATAGACCGCCATCCAACTGCATATATGACTAGAAGTCCACCTTTGGGTTATCATCCGAACCGCCTCCAGTATTAATTTACAAGCAACAGACAACTGATTTAAGCAAAGTGTGTAAGGTAAACAATCCACTTGTTCCATGAACAAGGGACCGTTGTTTTCTCCCTAGTGGAAACAACACATCTACAACCTTAGAGATTTCTGTCACTTCCCTTAGATTAAATAGAGGCATGAACCCACTATCGAGCATAAATACCCCCTCTTGGAGTCACTAGCAACTACTTGGCCAAGATAGCTACTAACAACGGAGAGCATGCAAGATCACAAACAACACAGACATGATAGAATCCGTAAGACAAAACCATTAATCAAATCTGACATAGTAATCTCAATATCCATCGGATCCCCGCGAACACAACATGCATGATTACAAATAGATGAGATTTTGATCATGAACGGAGCTCACAAGATCTAAACATGAAAGCACAAAGGAGGAGATACAACCATCTAGCTACTACATGGACCCGTAGTCCAAGGTGGAACTACTCACGCTTCATATTGGAGGCTAGCATGATGAAGAAGAAGGCCTCCGGGATGATCTCCCCTCCGGGAGGGTGCCGGGAAGAGCTTCAAATCCCCCCGATCTAGGGACGATGGTGGCGGCGGCTATAGACGGTTTCGTGGAATATTGATCGGATACTTAGGGTTTAGGCATTGGGGGCTTCTTATAGGGAAAGAGGGAGGCCGAGGGGGTGCCCGAGGCGGCTGCACCCCCCAGGCGCAGGCCAGGCCTGGCCGTGCTGCCAGGGGGTGTGGCCCCCTCGAGGCCCTCCTCCATCTTGTCTTCTGGCTCAATGTTCCCCACGGTAAAATATTGACTTTAGCTTTTGTACCATCCAATTCCGAGAATATTGATTTTCTGCCTTTCTGGAACCAAAAACATAAGAAAACGGGCAACTGGCACTGTGTCATCTTATTAATAGGTTAGTACCAGAAAACATATAAAAACACCTCAAAGTGTAGACAAAGTAAAGCAAAGTAGATACTAAACAAGCATGGAACATCAAAAATTATAGATATGTTTCCGACGTATCAAGCATCCTCAAGCTTAACTCCTGCTCGCCCTCGAGTAGGTAAGTGATAAAAAGAATAATTTTTTAGGTGACATGCACCATCAAAAACAAGATCAAACCATTTGCAAGCATTGAAAGCTGGGATCAAAGAACTCTAAACATGAGCATGAAAGAAGGAGTTCTAACAGTAAGATAAAGTAACTATGCATGCAACATGAAAGGCTACAAACAAAGATCATGAATAACATGCATTTTAAAAACGTTTGTTTGTTTCACATACAGAAAACATAGCAAAGTTGCAAGTAGCAAATAGATTCATAGGACACCTTCAAAGTTCATAAGAGTGATTAGATACAAATAGCACAAGAACAAGTATTATCAACAATATGCATCAATCAATAAGTTTTGGGACAATGCACATAGAACTAAGAATGGGAACAATGATCTCTTAACTAGTGCCTAAAGGTAGAAGGTGGAGACTCAATATAATAGTGGAAGAAAGGCCCTTCATATAGGGAAGCAAGGATTTCAAAGTTTCAAAAGGAGCTTCCAAAAATTATGGTACTTGTTAGCTTTCAGCTCTCATTGCCCTATCATAGGCCTCTTGAAGTGATTAAGGTTAAAGTGAACAAACTATGGAGTATATGCTTGACAAAGTATAAGTTGGCAATCTCATATCCCTTGAATATGAGGGCCGCTCTTCATGCTACTTAACTTTAGTCGCCTGTAAATTCTTGTCATAGTAAGTACATTACATGTGTATCATAGAGAACTGCCAACGGGGTACCCCTTGCACATGATACAGGAGCTATCCCATAACCAAAATGATAAGGCAATCAGACAATGAGCATCTCAGCAATCTTCTTATTTACCATGGGAATATGGTGATTTTTTCTTTCTTTCCTCTTTTCCAATATGTCTCCCTTTTTTTATAAGAAGAATGCTTCATAGATGTCACTATGGTGATGCTGCAAGTTTCCACCATGATTAGGCATGGCTTAGGCTAGCGGCCCAGGAGTTTCTCTAACACACATACATAACTCCATGGACTTACAAGATCCCCTTTTATTTCACACCAACGACATCCATAGACAAAAGAGCATTATATCAACTGTGTACAATGTACAAGTGCAATGTTGAAAGCGTTCCCCATGACAGCATGGTTCTGCTAATTCCAACATATAAGTGCAATCATAGACAACATAGATGACACAATGGTTCAAGTTTAATAGGGGCAAGAAATATAAAGTGCGCCATCAAGTTTGTGAGAGCTTTAATCACTAAGTTTTCACATAACAAAATTCTTTTTAATTGGAAGATAGATGAAAACAAGAATATACTTGGAATGGTGTAACACACCATGCATAGGAATTTATAGTGGACATTTGGAATAACTTGGTTTCTTGGGAGTTGGAAGCATGAGTACGGCTTACTCATACAAGTGGAGGCTAGCAAAAGACTGGGAGTGACCAACTAAGAGAGCAATAATGGTCATAATCATGCAGAGCGACAAAACATTACTAATCAAAACATAGAGTGGTACTACAAGTCAAGTACTAAATGATCATAGAGGCTATGGTGACTTGTTCATAGTCATAACATGGTGTTATCATGTGCCATGTCAACCCAAACAAATCATCAAAGGAGAATACCACAATACTATGCTTTTGTATGCTAAAACAACGCATGATTCTTTCAAGGCACACTAAGCAATCCCAATTGTTTGGAACAAGTCATGCTACAACAATAATCACTAAGCATAAGGTCAAAACAAAACCTAGCATGACATGCTAGAGTCTAAGTCACAGTCAAAGCAAGCTCCTCTTGCACTATTTCAAGCAAGAACTTTCTACTCCTTTCCAACACCAATCAACTTATTTGAAACAACATAGAGAAAACAAGGGTCCAAACTACTTTATTCAAGCAAACTAAACAAACTAATCAAAGAAAACAAAAACTAAGACGCTCCAAGAACAACACAACAATGCATGAAACAATGAAATCGAAGTGTCTAGAAAGACCTGAGCTTTTTATTGATGAAGAAGGGGATGACTTGGGCATCCCCAAGCTTTGACGCTTGTACCTCTTGAATTTTTATTGGGGTGACACGGGGTGGCATCCCCAAGCTTGAGATTTTTTCCATTCTTTATCTCATTACTTCATTCTCTCACTACACGTGAAAATTTTCCTTCATACAAAACTTCACACAATCTTCATTAGCAACATTAGTGTATTCAAAAGATAATAGACCCTTGGGTTTAGCTTTGGAACAGCAAAACTTTCACTAAAACACAAGCTACGGTAGCAATTCCCTCAAAAATCTCAATTTCCAAAAAATAACCCAAAAAGGAATCAATAAGAAGCAAATGCAAATAATGGAAGAAATCTCTCAAAACAGACCAGCAGGTAGAAACCGATTTTTTCTAAGACCTTCTGTTGCTCAAATCAAAAAGTGTTGAACTAACTAAAGTTATCTAACATATTGGGGGATGTATTCATAAATTATCAGCTCAATCCGACTTACAGAGATTCCTCATGAATTTTTCTGGTGGAGCACAAAAATCTGTTTCGGGACAGCAACTCCCCAAATCTTACTTCCCTCTCATTAGAGTTCATTCTTGGAACAAAAAGCAAACAAAAAAGGATAAGGAGAGGTCATTACTGAAGTAATAACTTCCAAGACTCAAGAAAACTCTTGGGTTATCTCCCAACAAGTACTTTTCTTTAATGCCTTTAAGTTAGGCACAAGAAGCAAGAATCAAGTATTTTCAAATGAAGAAGCATTAACATCAAGCCTTGATTTTAAAGGAGGGAAAAAAATCAACTTCTCTCTCCTAATAGGTAAGTGTTCAATAACTTTTTTGAATGGAAATTGATATTTAATGGTGCCTTCTTTCATATCAATGATGGCACCAACAGTTCTAAGAAAAGGCCTTCCCAAAGTAATAGGACAAGAAGCATTGTATTCAACATCCAAAACATGAAATCAACAGGGACATAAGCATTGTTAACCATAATAAGAACATCATTAACACTCCCCATGAGTTTCTTTTAAGCATTATCATTAAGTGGGACATCCAAATAACAATCTTCCAAAGGTGGCAAATCAAGCATTTCATATATCTTTTTAGGCATAATAGAGACACTAGAACCAAGATCACATGAAGCTTTGAGATCAAAGTCATTCACTTGCATATTAATAATGGGTTCCCAACTATCTTCTACTTTTATAGGAATAAAAGCTTTGTGTTTCAACTTATCTTCCCAATAGTAATTTGTATGGCATGAGTAGCAGCAAAGGTGCTTCCCAAAGTTTCAGGTTTAGCAGCCATTTTATTAATCAGAGAGGACTGTGCTTCAGATAAAGAGGAAATATTTTTCTCTACATTTAAAAGCTTTTCCTCCACAGTCTTGTTGAAAGTGGTTTGTTTACTAATAAAGTCTTTGAGCGTGACTTCAAGTTCAGAGGGGCACTTCTAGTATTGTTGTAGGAGTTTCCATAGGTATTGCCATTATTAGAAGGATAAGGCCTATAATTATTGTTGCTACCAAAATTATTCCTATAGGCATTGTTGTTGAAATTGTTGTTTCTAATGAAGTTCACATCAACTTTCTCTTCTTGAGCAACCAAAGAGGCCAAGGGAACATTATTTGGATCTAAAGGAGCTTTCCCATTAACAAGCATAGCCATGATAACATCAATCTTATCACTCAAAGAGGAGGTTTCTTCAACAGAATTTACCTTCTTACCATGTGGAGCTCTCTTAGTGTGCCATTCAGAATAATTAACCATCATATTGTCAAGGATTTTTGTTGCATCACCCAAGGTGATGGTCATAAAGGTACCTCCAGCAGCTGAATCCAATAGGTTTCTTGAAGAGAAGTTCAAACCTGCATAAAAAGTCTGGATAATCATCCAAGCAGTAAGTCCATGAGTGGGACAATTCTTAATCAAAGATTTCATTCTTTCCCAAGATTGAGCAACATGTTCATTATCAAGTTGTTTAAATTGCATAATATTACTTCTCATAGATATAATCTTAGCAGGAGGGTAGTACTTTCCAATAAAAGCATCCTTGCACTTAATCGAAGAATCAATATTATTTCTAGGCAAGGATAGCAACCATTCTTTAGCTTTTCCTCTCAAGGAGAAAGGAAATAATTTAAGCTTAATAATATCTCCATCTACATCCTTATACTTTTGCATCTCACAAAGTTCAACAAAGTTATTGAGATGGGCAGCAGCATCATCAGAACTAGCACCAGAAAATTACTCTCTCATCACAAGATTCAACAAAGCAGGCTTAATTTCATAAAAGGTAGCATCAGGAGCAGGTGGAGCAGTAGGAGTACTTAGGAAATCATTGTTGTTTGTGCTAGTGAAGTCACACAACTTTGTGTTCTCCACAGAGTTCATTTTGGCAAAAGTGGAGCAAGCCAACAACAGCAGCAACTAGAGAAGGAACTAAACTTTTTTTGTGTTTTTGATAAGGGAAAGCAAACCAAACTAAACTAATTTTTTTGGAGTTTTTGATAAAAAGAGGCAAACAAAACCAAACAAAATAAACTAAGCAAAACAAAAACAAAGTAAAGAGAAAGTTTGAGAAGAACTCCCCTTGTGAAGACGTTCTTAGCCTTCACGGCAACGGCGCCAGAAAAAGGCTTGATGAGTGCGTGAACACTTCGTTGGGAGACCCCAAGAGGAAGGTATGATGAGCACAACAGCAAGTTTTCCCTCAGTAAGAAACCGAGGTTATTGAACCAGTAGGAGGAAGGTGCAGTGACCCAGCATACCACTTCATGATGTAGTACACTATAGTCGTTGACATAACACCAACGAAACACCGTTCACTAGTATTACATCCCTCAGAGTGGTACAATAGAAACACAGCAGGTCTAAGACATGACTATAGGTTACAACTCAACTCTTTACACAAGATCCATAGAACACTCTAGGTTAAAGAGAGAGAAAGAAAGTTCTTACAAAGAAGAATTAGAAATAAATAACTCAAATACTATCATACTATTAAGACTAGTATCTTAACTAATGGTTTGGCATTGCTGCTATCGCAATACACTACAGAAATAGGTTCTATGGCTAGAGATTGTATTCCTATCTAATCAGTAACTTCGTCTTCACTTGAGTTGCTGTATATGTTGACTTTCTTGACTTCATTGAAGAACTTTAGCTTCTGGTGATGATTCCGGGAGCATTACTTGATGTAGACATCGTCTTAATGGCTTCAGAATCTAGCAAGGGTTAAGAAGATACGTTGAGTACGAGCGTACTCAGCAAGTTCACTAGAAAAGGAGTGTTTGATGCACTATATCTATAGACACAGACCATAGGTCGTAGGCAATGCAGATTTTCGTAAACATTTCTTCAAAGGTTGCTTTTATTCTGAAAAGCTATGTCCATCAGCCTTCACGGGTTTACCAGAACTTTCATGGAGTTCCTTTCCCGCCGCGTTCGCAGCTCCTTCCCAAAACAGGGAGTACAGAGGTGCGTTACTTTATCCATGAGAGATCTTAGCTTTGTTGCACATCCGGGCCGCGAACCCGTTCACACTTCCTTGGTGTGAGGCCCAGACTAAGACCCAAGCCAATCACTGCCTTCTCCGCGACCCCGCATGTCTAATTGGTGTACGCCAACCCACCTATTAAATTACGGCTATTGGCAGTACAGACCGTTCAGATGCCAGAACTATCGTGGGACATTGAGGGCTCCCACCCATATGCTGCATATCCTCTACGAATTACCAATTAATATGCACGCTACGAGTGATAACAGCCACGACCCGCACATCCGGCTCCATGCGAGAGGGAAAAGATACAGCTGACTTCTTCGCCACATTCCAAATCTCATGGTCAACGTGTAATATATGACGCAAGAATCACTGGTGACATTGGTTGTTAAGTCCTAGATAATATGTTCCTTTACCACCGGAACTTTCATAGTAGGTTATTACATCATGGTAAATAACCTATAATCATATTATTATGAAAATAGTATTTTCTGACCTTTTTCAAATGCAGGTGATGACAACACTGGATATGTAAAATACTTTACAGAAAATAATCAAAGGACATGAGCAAGTGTGAACTTTCCTTTTGTGATTGCAAGATTATGCACTCACGGTCTCCGAAACAATATAAGATCCAATATCTGAAAACAGCATCATTGGTCCGATAAGGACTAATGTTTAAAGAAGCAAGATGCTATTATGCATAAGTAATGTAATGCAAGTTGATAAACTCGAATCCCGAGGATAACGTTGATCTAGGTTTTGGAATGCTAGGAATGGTTTCTTTAGAATGTGTTGCCCTTTTAGATTAAGTTTCACACATGTGCTTCTTATTAAGGCTTGTGAGTGTGTGTGAAACAACGTGTAATTATAATACCATAAAACAATGAGATACACATAAATGTGAAATGCTACTCAAGATTGCTTATACTATAATTGTTTAACTTCAAATTTTTATTTTACAAGTAATGTTACTTATAAAGAACTTAAGTGTTATCAATCCTAAGTATACAAGTAAAGTATAAAGTAATGTGATTACTATTAATTGTCATATGTTGACGGAAGTGGCAAAATGAATAACTTTTGAAGAAAATGTTTCTTGATTAAGGTTTAAACAATTCTGATAGTTTTTGGAATATGGTTGATAGAATTTGGTTGATATTGTTTATGCTTGCTTGAATAGTCTGGACTTGAGATGCGTTATAACTTAATTATAACAGACAAAATGCAGTGACCCAGCATACCACTGCATGTGTAGTACACTATAGTCATTGACATGACATCCACAGAACACCGTTCTGTAAATATCACATCCCTCAGAGTGGTACAACAGAAACATTGCGGGTCCATATTATAAAAATACACACGTTATTATTATTACAATACCGGAAGTTCAAGACTTCCAAAAGATTCAACTTACAAACCAAAATATAAGTGTTTCAGCGGAAGTTTCAAATTTAAAACTTAAACTCCAAATTGAGCTCAGCAACTTATTTTTATATATTGTTCATGATGCTCGGCTCAAGTGGTTACTAGAACTATACTAATTATTCCGACTCCTAGAACTCTCCTTCGTAGACGATGTCGTAATCCTTCCCTTCTACGGCTCCATACAAGTTGGGCTCTTCATAGAAGACCGCCTCTTGACTCTCAGATGCGTACATTGGAGTACCTTCGGGATCCTCAGAGTCTAAGCAAGGATTCAAAGGAAAGGATGAGTAACAGCGTTACCCAACAAGTTCATTGTATGCAAGGTAGGAAGTTTGATGCTCTAACTACCACCTTGGACTATAAGTCCTAGGCATTATGCAATTTTCGTAAATCTTTCTTCAAAGATTGTTTTTATTATGAAAAATCTATGACCATCAGCCTTCACAGGTTGACCAGAACTTTCATGGAGTTCCTTTCCTGCTGCATTCGTCGCTCCTTCCCGGAACCGGGAGTAACAAGTTACAATTCTTACACTCTACACAGGTGCGTTACTTTTCCCATGAGAGATCAACTCCTTGTTGCACAACCGGGCGTACTTTCCCGTCCACAATTCCATGATGTGGGGCCTAGTAGTTTGTCCAAGCCAATCACTGCCCTCTCCGCGACCTCATGTGGCTGCACGATCCTTCGGCTAGCTCACCTTGGTTAAGCCCCCTTTCGGGAAGGCTAAAACCCTGATGAGTTTCCGAAGACTCTATGACCTAGTGATGCCCGAATTAGTACCATTTACATGGACTATCTCCCTAAACACCATTCATAGATAATCTAGACACCAAAAGTGTGGGGCATAAGGGTGCCCACCCATATGTTGGATCCACACAAGGAATCACAATGTCACGTTAAGGTCGTCTTGCCTCCATACAAGAGGAAAAGGATAGAGCTGACTTCTTTGTCCCATTCCAAATCTCATGGTTAACGCGTAATATACGGTGCTAGAATCACTGATGTCATGGGTTATTAATCCCTAATTGTTCATCATTATTGCAATTAGAACCCTAAGTTCTATTGCTTCATCATATCATCACTTAGGATGATATCTAAGATTTAGTATCTTGAGAAAATAGTGTTTTATTTTACTATAGTATAAATGATAACACACAATTTTGCAAATACTTTGATAAAGACTCTTCAAAGGACATGAGCAAGAGATGAACTTGCCTTGTGATGGCAAGGTAGTGAAGTTTGATGCTTGCACTGGACCTTGAGCTTCTATGTCTACAAAAACATCATTATTGCCCGGTAAGGACAATATTTAAAGAAGCAAAATGATTATGCAAAGTAATGTAATGCATCTTTTAACTTGATATGCATTTTCCCCATTATTATAAAAATTCTCTTTTTAATAATAAAGGATTTATAAATATTACCTTATTAATATTTATAGTATATATTGCATTTACTTTATTTCCCTTTTATTTGACTTTTATTGTTTTAATAATTCTTTTAAGAATTATCACTTTAAATATTAAAAATTGTTATTAAATATTTATTTAGTATTTTTCTAAAATACTACAATATTAATATATAATGAAAGTGATTTTTATTTATTTTTATCATCTTTCAATAATTTTGTAAAATTCCATAAGGAATATATAATTTACAAAATTCTTAATAAAATTTATATGTCTAAAATTTTATGTCTCAATTTATTAGGATAGTTTGGGATTTTTTGAATACAAAAATATTTTATTCATAATTTTTGGACTTTTATTTTATTTTCTAGAATTTTATTGAGTTTAGGGGCATTTTGGTCTTTTCCTATTTATTAAAACAGATTTTAAATGACTTGGGTTGGCCATTTGGGCTTATTAGGCCCTTGTGGCCCAATAGGGAAGGGTCAAAATCATCACCCTGAAGGGTTTTCGGCCCAACCAGCCCACTCATTCCCTCTGTCTCTTCTTTGTTCTCATCTCACCCTCTCTCTCGACCCCGTGGGGTTCTGCCGCCGCAGTGGCCCTCCCTGGCCGCTGTCGTGGTGTAGGGCGAGGTTGGCGACTACGTTCATTCATCTGGTCCAATTCGATTTGACTCCGGAGCTCCCCTGTGGCCAGGTTCACCCTGTTCCCGAACCCTAGGGTTTGGGGAAAGTGCTGCCGCCGCCACGGGCTCTCCCTTGGTGAGGTGTGGTGCCCGAGTACTGCTATGGCCGCTGCCGTGGCTGGTGCAGGTTGCAGCGCCCTCTGGGGTGCTCCCTGTGCCGTCGCGGGCTCGTCGGCCAATATGCTTCCTCTTCAATTCGTCAGCGAGGACCCCGGGTAAGTTGCCTCTATGGACCTTGGTTCATCCTATCACCATGAATCTCTCTGTGTATCTAGTGGCTACCCTTGCGTAGTGACTACGTTCTGATTAGGGTTCATCTCCTAATTATGGTTCTTGCTCTAATTAGGGTTCATATCCCTCTGTTGATCATTTCTAAGATGATTTAGATCTAGTGGTGATCATCCTTGATCATGATGAATGATTGTTTGCTATGGATCATTATTTATAGTTGGCTTTGGTGATGCTAGTGGCTTGTCAGACTTATTCCAGTGGTAATTTACTATGATCCAATGTTAGTGTTTCTGTGAAATCCCTAATTGGAAATGTTGTTGATCTGAGAACTTTCCACTCTCAAGATGTTTATACTGAGTAGTTCTCTCAGTAATTGCTTACTGCATTTATAATGGTTGGCTTGTATGAAAATATACATACTGATCATAATCATTACATGTTAATGATTTTCTGTGGATGTATAGATAAGTTTGATGTTGATTCCTGGCATTTGGTTTCAGGAAGATGATATTTAGTGGCTTGCCCCTTTTTATTTGATAAATCTAAGTAAATATTGGGATTAGCTCATTAGAACTTGTCCTTGTGATACCATTATAAACTGCACACAAGTGATTGGGTCCTATTCCTGAGCTTAGCTCTGACAGTGCTTGTGATTAATACTGACAAGATAGAATGAAAGCTTCCTCTAATTCTCCTGCTTATGATGTTGGTCTGAGACATAGGAATTAGATTCCTAATGGTTGTCCCTGATAGAAATATTCTGGTAGAATTACCAAGTGCTAATACTTGAAACATTATTGGAGAACAATGGTTGTGCTAAGGTTTTTGTATGGATCCATAGGATTTATGAATACTGAGGTGCTACTCTTTTAAGAGATGTGCCCAGATTTCATAATCTTTCCTTTGGGCTATATTGAAATATAGGATTTGGCCTTTGTAACCAGGATCAATGATGTTGGTCTAAGATCCTAGTTATACTGGTAAGTTGATCTTGTGATTATGACTTTATTTTAAAACCTTCTAGGATGGATTCATCCCACTTGGATGAATACTGAGAGGTTAGATATAAAACAACACATGAATCTTTTATATTGATATGATAAACAGATCATGTGATGGTTTTATATAACTCACCACAACAGTAGGTTGTTGTTGTGGTTGTAGCTGGTTGATCTTGTGGCCTGATCTTGCTGGCTTGATCTAGTCCTTCTCCCGTTGCTATTCCTAAAGCTTCCAGCTCCTGGAATTTGTCCTTGATCTTGCTATCCCCCTTCTGATTCCTGGTAGCTTGTCCTTGACCTTGCTATCCACCTGATCCACCCCCTCCTTAAGTCACCATCTTGGTGAGTACTGGGTTGATCAAATGTGTGATTGATTTACTATGGTTTGGTTTGGATGTGGCTAGACTGTTGGTGCTTGATGTGTATGAGCAAGGAAATGATGTGGTGGTGCTTTCCCACGGCTGTGTTGAGTTGTTTTGCTGGTGTGGGCTGCTGTTGTGGGGCTGACAGCACACACCATGCAATTTGGTGTGTGTGCTGCCTGTGTGCTTGTTGTGCACTTGTGGATATGCTCTGAATTTGAGAGTGACTATTATCTAGTTACTTTTATCTGGCTGGTGAAACTTGCCCCTCCTTGCTGTCATTTGACTTCTGGCTTAAAAATTATGAAAGATATATTCTTTCATAATGGTGAAACTTGCCCCTTTTATAAAATTACTCAATGATGAATCTTGATCAGTGCACCTCACTGACAAGTCTGAGAGTAATTCCATTCTAACCTTAACCTTCTTTATTTTTATTCGTGTTTGTTTTGCTGATACCAGATTTGAAGATCAAGACTTTAGTTTAGGTTTTTCTCTTTTTTATTTTTTATAGAATAGTCACTTGTAATATTTCTCTGATTCAATTATAATCTTTAATTTATTATTTTGTATTTTTTATTTTATTCTTTTGTAATAACTATTGTACTATTATTCAATATATAAAGATTTTTCTGTTGTTTTATTTACTACTGTAAATATTTCTAATAAGTTACATTCTGTAACTCATTTATTAAATAAAGTTTTGGAATCAATATTCATTCTATGGGTTCATTTATTTTATTCAAAGTTTGAGTCATAAATTGTTAAATCTTGACTAAATCAAAACACTCAAATCTAATTATTAATCCTTTTGAATTATAAATTCAAATCTTCAAGTTTTAAATTCAAATTTCATTTCCCAAAACCATAAATCCACAAAGATCATATCAAAGTCTATAACAATCATTCTTCAAGACTAAACCTATTCTCAAAGTATGAAAGAAACCTTGATCACTTTAGGTTTTTTATTTGGCGAAAAATTTACTCACCTTTTCACAGATGAATGCATGCAATGTTTCAAATTCCTAAATCTACCCTTCATTCGTTCCTATATGCTGGGATGTTACACAAAAGTTATTATAAAACACATAACAAGGTTTTAGCATTATATTTAAAGTCTTGTGGACTAAAGTTAATTTTAAAAACATAGATGAACTTAGGGTGTAATGTTTATGTTATTTGTACCTTGTGTACTTTATGATGTTTCCTTAAAGACACTTAAGAATGGTTATACTTTTATTTGGTAGTGGTTTCTTTACATTATAAATGTATAAAGGGGTTTATCTCCCTATAAGGGTGTGGTTATGGTTTGTGAATAAGTAAACAATATTATTTACTACTTATGAATTCACTATAGTGTTTTGATTTGTTTATAAACTTGTGATTGAGGTAAGTAAAAAGGTTTTATTTAATTCCATATTATTCTTGAAGATTTTATACTTTATAAAGATCTTTTTAGAAATACACTACACATATGGTTGAATGATAATTCAATCAACTTGTATTTAAAATATGTTGGACCATTTTGAGTTCATATTATCAATATTTAAGTTTAATACCATTTATTAGACCTTAATTGGCTAATTTTAGAAATATTAGCAAATTTTATTTACCCTTATATGAATTATTAATTAAGGAAATAGGTTTAAATTCAAGTTATTAAAGTGTTTAAATTTTTATTTACTTTAAAGGTGGGATATTATATTTTTAACTTGTAGGTACTATTTTTGTGATCATTTTGGTATATTACATTTATTTTTGTGATTTATAAATAATAAGATATTGTTTTTATAAGATTTACTACTTTACAAATACTTAATAAATAATAAATATTTACTTAAGTAAAAAAATAGTGCATGTTTATAGTTTTAAATTATAGTTCTTATTTTTCTAAGATTTTTGGTATATTATTTATATTTTTAACATTTACCAATATTAAAATATGAATTTTTAAAGTATTACAACTTATAAAATCTTTATTAAATAATATTTATTTAATTAATTCACATAATAATGTTTGATAATAGTTTAAAGTTGAAGATTTTATTTTTCTGAAAATTTTCATATATTACATGTATTTTTCTCAATTATAAAACAAAAGTTATTAATTTACAAGAATTAATCATTTTAATACATTTTGGGAAATATTTATAATTGATTTTAAAATATTTTATCTATTTCCTAAACATAAAATACTTTTTGTACCGAAGCTAAACCTAGACTAGGTCGCTGAATGGTGGGGTCACATGCCACATGTGCATGAATAGACGCAGGCATGACGTCAGCATGACGCCAGCCTGGTATCCACCACCAGAATGAGGTCGCCGGCGGCGATTGACGGCGCCCTAGCAAACGTGACCAACCTATATCGAATAAGCACGACGTGCTAAACCCTAGTATGGTGGCGCTGCCAAGAAATGGTTGTCGGAACCTCGTCGGCGACGAGCTTGCACGGCGGGACGGCTCAGGCTCGTGCGGGTAGATCAGTACGATGAGCGAGCGACAAATTGATGGATGCTAGGATACTCAGAAGCTCACTAGGAGCGTGAAGAAGGGCTCGGCAAAGCGAATCGTGACCGGAATCGAGATGCACGACGGCGGCCAGACTTCGGGAATGAGGTCTCAATCCGAGTGTCTGGGACCTCACCGGCTTGCGTGCTTCAGCAGGAATAACGAGGACGACATGGCGGTTCTTGTGGTGGTCTCAGGCGAGCAAGAGGAGTGACAGCGACAAGAGTCTCCGGCGAGCTAGGGTTTGGCTTCTAAGACAGACAAAGAGGAAGAGGAAGGGAATGGAGATAAGGACGAGCGAGGTGGCATCGTGTCCTTCTTATCCCCCCTTCGGATGACGTCATATTCGGCACGAATCATGGCGACCCTAGAGGACAGCGGAGCTCGAGCCAGGCAGCTGCTTCGCCGGCGAGTCCTTCTGGCGAGAGGAAGAAGAAAGGAGAAAAATCACCGAAATGTTATGGTCTAATGCTGGGCTTCACCTGGGCCAAGTTGGGCTACAGCAAGGCTTGCTGGACGACTGCTACGGATGCTTGTGGGCGACAGATAATTAAGAGGGGAATAGGCCACGGGCCAGAGTCAACTACTGCCTCTACTTCTTCTATTTTTTCCTGTTCTCCCTTTTTTCTATTTTCTGTTTTGTTTTCAGGTTTGAATATTACACATTTGATTGAGATTTCTTTATAGAATTTATTTTCTAGATAATTGCAGTCTTTAAAAATGTATTTCAAATTCTAGTATAAATTTAGTATTTTGATAGCATACTTTATTTATTATTTTCTAACTTGATAATTGTAGAGATATTCTTTTATTAAATAGAATAAGTAGGATTTAGGGTTTTTAGGATTTGTTTAAGATCTTTAAAAATTAACTATAACATTGTTTTTACTTTTATTTGGAGTAATGAAGTTTTAAAATGTTTAGTAATAGTCATTGGGTTTATTTTTATGTATTTAATCACATTGTAAAGTATAGGGTGGTTTATAATTATTGTATCCCCACTTATTCCATGCTCATATGGAATGAGTGGTTAGAGATATGGATCAAGGAATTTGCCCAATTAATATAGATTGAATATTTATGAGGTGTTGATGATAAAACTCATTAATAAATTTAGGGTTCTGAATTGTAATGGCTTACCCTAGGTTTTAGGGTACTTACTATATGTATATTCTTTTGTTAATGTGAATAAAGATTAATGACTAAACATATTGTATTTATGTTTGTGATCTTTAATGATCTCACCCTTTAAAACAGAAAGTTATTTTCTATAATGTCTTTTGGGAAAGAATTGATAAATATAACTCCTAAGTACATATGCTTATGTTAATTGGAAATGGTAAAGATGTGCTTAAGTGATTTGCTATAGGAAAATATTCCTATAAGCCATTGTAGAAATAAGATGATAGATCAATCATAGAAAGTGGATATTATGTTCCGTTCTAGATTTAGGGTTTAGGGTTTTACCAAGAATTCCTATCCTCCATAATTCATAACTCTTGACTTCTACTTAAATAATTCCTTTCCTAGATATACTACTCTTTCATAATCATCATCATATGCTAACATGATGAGCTTAACTTCACAAGAATATTCTTATCCATCTTTTATTCTTCTAAATCCATTTATAATTCCAATGAGCTTAACACTGAAGCTTCATAATCTTCTCATATCCATACTTGGTTATATCAAACTATTCTACTACTAATAATCTCCAACCCAACAAGTGGTTACTTATAACTCCATTCATACTCTTCCTTAATCATCCATCACTATCATTACTCCAATGGATGTATATATATCAAATTCTACTTTCCTCAAGAGCTCATTATATTTTTAAGAGAAATACACTACTTCAATAACTCCATGCTACTCTAGCTTCAACTTAATCATACTTTCTTTATATCAACTTAACTTCAGTATCTTATATTCCAACCTCACATTATATTAATGTGACTTGTAATGACTAATCTAGGATAATATATCTAGACTAGGGTTTAATCATGTTCTATCCACCAATGTCACTTATACATGATATAAGCATTCAATCTTGGTGACAAAAGCATGATCATTAGAATCCTTTGATCATTTATTGTCATGGTATTGCCGACGAGTATGCCATGGAGGGGTCCTCACAGTGCGTGTTTAGAGACGTGGGGGAAGGCGGACGGTTGACGGGTACGAGGTAACATAGCTTACCCAGGTTCAGATCCCACGACGGTGGCGGAATCCTACTCCTGCTATAAATCACTATAAGGGCAATACACCGGGTTACAGGGATTGGTTCGCTGTGCGAGGTTGCGTGAAGTTCAACTATGAACGTCTGAGGTTGTGCCCTAAAGGCTCCCATAGGCCCGACTTATATAATCGCCAGCTCCTAGGGTTACAGGGAAAAGTCCTAGCCAGACAGGTTACAGAGTCCTACACCGTCTATTACTAGTCTTGTGTATCTTGTGCTCCAAGGCTCCGGGTACGTTGGTGACTCCATCGTAGCCTTCCTTTATCCGGCATGGGCCTCCCTTCTGGATCCATCTAACTGGGCCGCCCAGTAGGCCATAGGCCATACTACCGACTATGGACCACCCGGGTTATCCGGTGACATGCTATGAGGATACCCATATAGCATATCCCCAACAGTAGCCCCTGGAGAACTCCGAGATCTTGCGCCGTCTTGCCTCTTCACATTGAATGCTCCGTCTAGATGGATGTCTGCAAATCATCAAGCAATATCTTGTAGTCCTCCCAAAGAACCCTGCAAAACTTTCTCCATCTTAAACTTGTAAGCCGAAAGAATGTTGAGTCTTCCATTATACTCTTCCATAGTCGGATTGAATCCGTCTATGTTGGAATCTTCGATGTGACGGCTCATCTACCCATGTCAGCTAGGACGACGTAGGCTTAAGTCAGCGACGCCTCGTAACTCACACATGCAGAAACGCAATCATATCCGTTTTTCCCGCGTGAGCGATACGAACCGTTGGCAGCGACGATTGGAGACGTGGCAAAATTTCCGCGCACGTTCGCGAACACGTCGTCTACGCGGCAACCGTCCGATCAAGCTGCATGAATCTTGATGCCGAGGATGATAAATAGTAACCGTGGGGAAATCTCTACTTTGTACCTCATTCTTCTCGCGTCATCTTCTTCCTCCAGCCGCGCGTCTCCTCGAGCTCTCCTCGAAAAAACCCTAGCTTCCATCTGCCCCAGTCGCACCCAACCTTCACTCCATGGCTAGCAGCAGCACCTCCCCATCGATGGCGGCGTCGAGCGAAGTCGCGACGAAGCCGAGGAGAAGCCGGCGAGCTCCGTCGTCGTTCCCCTATAGGTCTTGGTCATCCCCGCATCGATGGTGATCGAGTCCACCGACGGCGACCAAAATTTGGCGGCGCTAGAGCCACTAGAGGAGGAGCCAGATTCGCACAAGGGCGACTGGCGCGGCTCGGACATCACCGACCATGACATCCAAGAGATGGTCGCCGAAGGCTACCTCCCCGTGACGGAAGGGCTTGCCTGGCGGGCAGCACCGTGTGGCGAGGTGACACCTTCTCCCCAAGCCGGAGAAAAGGTGTACCTAAAAGCTCAGCAGGTACGCGGTGTTTCCCTGCCTATCTCCCACTTCTTCCTCTCCATCTTAAACCACTACAAGGTCCATCCCCACAACCTTTCCCCCAATAGCATCTTAGTGCTTAGCAACTTTGCGGCACTTTATGAGGGATATCTAGGGATAAGGCCTAGGTTAGACCTTTTCGTGTATTTCTTCACCGTCAAACGTGAAGTCGGACATAGTAAGGAGGAGCTTAGGAACTGCGGCACCATAAGCTTCAAGATTCGACCTAGCCGGCGGTTCCCCGACATCGTCAGTGGACATACTTCTATGGCCCCGACATTCCTCTGGCGGGCCGAGAAGTAACATATCCGGACTTCGCGGATGGAGCTGCCGCTGAAGTTTCCACATGGAGATCCCAAGCGTCCCTTCCCTCCGACCCTGACGCTTCTCGCGCTATAAGGCGGATCGAATGGTTTGTAGAAACGGGTTTGATCGGCTTGGACCTAGCCATGTGTTGGTTCATCAGGCAAATCCAACCTCTACAGCACCGCCCGAAGTACATGCACGAGTATACCAGCGACAGAAGGGATAGTCTCCGCATCTCCGTGGACAACTTCTCGAGCGACTCCGTCAAGCTCCGCCTTAAACACATCGTCAAGGTGAAGGATAAGAAGCATGGCTTCACCATCACCTATGACATGTTCGTAGACGGCAAGTGCCCAAAGGTAGGTTTTTATTTTCCATGTATGACATATACTGCAGTTCTTCCGTCTTGCAAATGTCATTTTGTCTAACACGGTGACTTCTTACTTAATAGCTTAGAGATCTAGAGGAGGGCAACCTGGCTGCCCAAATCTACGATCCAAAGATGAAGGAAGTCATGGTCGTGTCCGACGACGAAGTCCAGTTGGCGCGAAAGCGGAAGAGCTCCACCTCTGACGCTGCCGACGGAGGCAAGAAGAAGAAGACGGAGGGTGGAGCCTCCAAAAATACTACCGCCGCCCTGGAGGCGGAAAAGAGAAGAACCACCGGGATCTTTGCCAAAGCACCCTCCCACCCCTAGTGTAAGCTTCTCATTTTCCGACATTGTATATTTATCTGTCTTGCTCCTGTACTTATGCATTTTGCATGTTTCAGGAAAAAGCCATGACCAGCCTCAAGAAGACCTCCAAAAATTTGGGGGCTTCTCGAAATATCAAAGACATGCTGCATCGCGACGCCTCCCCCGCCATCGCCCCTGCTACCCCTGCTGTCAAGCCCTTGTCTGCCCCGACAAGCTCACAAACTAAGGAGGCACCAGGCCCTTCCGCCATGGAAGTGGATTCTGGCGCCTCTACCGAACTTGCTGTTGTCGGCGAGCAGGCGACGCAGGAGAGCATTGCTCATCAAATGGCTGAAGCTCCGGCTAAGGATGCCATCGGTGGCGGCAAGGCGGTGGTGGAAGCTGGTACTTCCGCCGAAGGTGGTGCCCTTGCTCCCCAGAAACCCTTTGAGTTCCCAAAGATAGTCTACCCCGCGCTTACGCCGAGTAGCACATCTGTGGTTCCTGGAGAAGCAACGACATCTCCGACGTGCGGTCTTGAGGAGCTCCTCCGACAAGCAGAAATATTGCAAGGAAATAGCATTTCCTTTGGCAAGCTGCTAGCCGAGAGCGCTACGAACCTCAAGATCATCGCACTTGTAAGTTTTCTTTGCCTTTTGCATTTCATATGATTATCCCACTGTAGCCCCCGAGGATGTAGACGGAAAACCATAGGTTTTGCATATACATGCTCTAAGAGTGACTAAGTTAGAAAAAACTCTCACTGTAGCCCCCAAGCATTTAGATGAAATGAATTATTCCAACTAGATGCTTTAAGAGTAGCATACGCAGTGTTTATAATTTTCAATACTGTAGCCCCCAAGCCTTTAGTTGTAACTGAATCAGTTCCGACTAGATGCTTAAAGAAAAGCTAAGTAGATTCCGAGTTAAAAACTTTATACTGTAGCCCCCAAGCTTCTAATCGAGAACTGAATTAATTCCGACTAGATGCTTTAAAGAAAAGCTAAGCATAATGTTAAGTTAAAAACTCTCGCTGTAGCCCCCGAGCGTCTAAGTGGAAATTTTTCCGACTAGATGCTCCAAGTAGACTAAACAACGGTTTAACTTTTTTCTTTTTTCCACAGAACGAGAATGCTCGGAGGGGCATGGCCAACGACAAATACCAGAAGATGCGCGCAGATCTTGAAGCCGAAAAGGATAAAACTGCCATCTTGAAGGAACAGATCATCAAAAACAAGAGTCTGTTTTCTTTTTGCGCATACCGTCTTGGTTTTGTGCCTACATTCTTCGAGTACTCACTGTGTACTTTGTTTTCTCCGACTTTGCAGAACATGTTGCCAAGGCCAAGGACATTGTCGAGCAGTCCAAGCACATCCAACAGCTGGACAGCGAGAACAAGATCCTTAAAAAGGAGAGGGAAGACGTGATGAAAATGCATGAAGAATCAATGAAGGCCTTGTAGGTCTCCGCTGCCGAGGAAATCACCCACTTGAAGGAGGAAATCGCGATCTTGAAAGAACAAAAGCGTGCTGCCGATGAGCAGAATCACCACCATAGCGAGGCATATAAGCTCCTCCAACAAGAGAAACAATCCTTGGCGGACACCCTCTGGCAAGCTGAGGCCAGCATCTTCAGTAAGTTTCCTCCTCCTTGTATTTCTGTAGTCTGGATACTTTGAATTGCTGAACTCATGCGTTTCTTGTCGGAATTCGCAACTCCTATGGGTTTAACCAGATCACCTCCTCCAGCCAAGGAATGCATGGTTCTTGCCGGCAACTTTATCAACACCGCCATCACCCAGGACAAAGAGATTGCCAAGCCCCTCCAGATACACATCAAGGCCTCGGACTCCGTGGAGAAGTACTCGGAGATTCTGCGTCGATCCCCCGAGCGTATCACAAGCTGGAAAGCTTCATGTGCACGGGCTGGCGCAAGGATGGTGCTGTCAATGGTGAAGGCACACTACGAAGGTGCCGACATCAATACGGTGACCTCTGGTATCCCCGATGTTGACGATGACGGCAAAGAGATTGATCACGAAGCCATCTTGTCGTCACTTGCGGGTTATGACACCAGAGTTGCCGAATTGGTGGACATCGACGTCTTCGTGCCTATGAACACTATTGACAGCATCAACCGGGATTCCTCTGAGTCCAACCACAGTGCTGATGTTGAGGGTGATTCTCCGGCTGGCGACGATGCTGCTTCCAAGTCTCCTGCGCCAAAGGAATGAAAAACAACTTTGTAATATTTTTTTCACCTTTGGTGTATGCGCGGAAAAAACTTGATGGTGTAACTTAAGGCGAAAAGCAATGGTTGTTATTTCCTGCTACTTAAGAACTAGTTTCTAGCATGTATATATTTTTTAAGCAAGTGCTGGCTTATCCATTACTTTGGTTCTTATGCTTGAATTTTCGTGAGTTGGAAGACTCGTTGTCGGAACCATGCGCTTAGGTGATGATGCCCAATGGCACCGTCAATAACCTGAGCACAAAATCGCCGACAATAAGTGCCAAAAGTCACTACTCCAGAATCCACATAAAAACAACAAAGAACGTGTAGACCAGAAAACTTAAGCTAACGCCCGTAGGCGGAAACACAAGCGCAAATGCAAGACTTGTGCATAAAGGTTTTACATGATCCAAAAATGAACACTAAAGGAGGTAAAAGATTCAGAAATATGAGTGAACCAGAGAGATTTATTTCATTGATCATATAAGAGATACACAATTAGATAAAAAATGCTAAGTGTAAAAAGGACGTAGCTGTGCTATGTTCCATGGCCGATCAAGCTCCGGGTAGTCATCATCCGGGTCACGTCGCTTACGCTTATGATCCTCGTTGGGTCTATCCTTTAGTTCACGATTGTCAACAAGGTAGTAAGACCCATTGAGTAGCGCCTTGCTTATGATAAACGGTCCTTCCTATGGCGGGGATAATTTGTGTGACTTCTTCTGGTTAAGTCGGAGCACCAAATCCCCCTCTTTAAACGAGCGATGCCGAACGCGGTGACTATGGTAGCTGCGTAGCTTCTGCTGGTAGATGGCGGATCTTTGGCATGCCAAAACGCGCTCCTCCTCGAGAAGGTCCACATCTAGGCGTCTGGATTCTCCAGCGTCATCTTCGTCGTAGGCGGCAACTCGTGGTCCATCGTGGAGTATGTCGGAAGGCAGGATGGCTTCTGCTCCATATACCATGAAGTAAGGGGTGTAGCCGGTAGATCTGTTGGGTGTAGTTCGTAAACTCCACAGCACAGATGACAATTCTTCCGCCCAGGCCCCAGCTGCTCTATGTAGCGGTACCTCAAGACGTGGCTTGATTCCCTGCAGAATTAATCCATTGGCTCACTCAACCTGACCATTGGATTATGGGTGTGCCACAGATGCAAGGTCAAGTCGGATGCCTTGCTCCCAGCAATATGCCTCCACTTCTCCGAGTGATAAATTGTTGCCATTGTCGGTGATAATGCTATGTGGGAGACCAAATCTCACCACTAGATCTCGGACGAACCTGAGGGCTGTTGCCCCATCAAGCTTTCTAATGGGTTTAGCTTCTATCCATTTAGTGAAATTGTCAACTGCTACAAGCAGGTGCGTAAACCCACAAGGTGCCGTCTGTAACGGACCCACCATGTCCAGCCCCCAGACTGCGAACGGCCAAGTTATTGGTATTGTTCGCAGTTCTTCAGCAGGAACATGTGGTTGTCGGGCGTAATACTGGCATCCCATGCATGTCTCAACCAGCTTGTCGGCATCCGTCTTCGCGCTCAGCCAGTAGAATCCTTGCCGGAAGGCTTTCGCGACCAACGATCGAGGAGCGGCGTGATGCCCGCAGTCTCCAAGATGGATTTCGTGTAGGATTTCCATACCTTCTAGCTGGGAAACACACTTTAGGTATACACCAGTAGTGCTCCTTTTGTAGAGTTGCCCATTGATTATGGTATAACCCTTTGCTCGCCGTACTATTTGCCATCTTTAGACTTCGTCGTCGGGCAAAGTTCCGTGTTCGAGGTATTCCATGAACAGTTTTGTCCAAGTCGGAGGGACCTTGGTCACCATGTTGACGAAAGAGTCAGCTCTATCCGGGTTGTTGATGTCGGCTCCCTTCACGGATGGTGTGCGCAGGTGCTCTAGGAAAACTCCTAGCGGAATTCGCTTGCGCCCTGATCCTAGCTTAGAGAGCAGATCAGCCGCCTCGTTTTGTTCCCTAGGCACATACTTGACTTCGTAGCCCAAGAAGCTCTTGGTTATCTCGTCCACTTCATCTCGATATGCCGCCATCATAGGGTTCCGCGCATTCCAGGTGCCAGCCACCTACTGGGCAACCAAGTCGGAATCTCCACAGCAAACTATGCGCTTGATGCCAATATCCTTGGCTACACGTAGTCCGTGAATGAGTGCTTCATACTCCGCCATGTAGTTTGTAGCCTCGAAGTGGATCTGCAGAATGTAGTGTAGCTTGTCTCTAGTTGGTGACTGTAGCAATACACCAGCCCCCGAGCCGTTGAGCAGCTTTGATCCGTCAAAGTGCATCACCCAGTACTCTGGTTCTGGCAACGGAGTAGCATCTGGCATCTCCGTCCAATCTACAACAAAATCCGCCAAGGCTTGTGACTTGATAGCGTCGTGTCTCTTGTAAGCGATCTCGAAGGCGGCAAGTTCAATGCCCCACTTCGCGACCCTTCCTGTAGCGTCGCTATTATTGATGATGTCGGACAGTGGAATCTTGCTCACCACTGTGATTGGGTGCTCCTGAAAGTAATGCCTTAGCTTCCGAGAAGCAAGGAATACTCCATAAGCTATCTTTTGGTAGTGCGGGTAACGCTGCTTGGACTCCGTCAAGACCTCGCTCACATAATAAACTGGTCGTTGAACTCCGTGCTCATAGCCTGGTTCCTTCCGCTCTACCACGACGACGATGCTGATAACCCGGTTGGTAGCCACCATGTAAATTAACAGGGGCTCAGCAGGCGCGGTTGGAAGCCGCCATGTAAATTAACAGGGGCTCAACCGGCTAACTGCTGCAACACAACCTGATAGTCGTTGAATGTCCTATAGGCATGTCGGACGGTTTATGTTTAAGATGGCCTTGATTTTCTCCGGGTTGACCTCGATTCCACGTTGGTAAATGATGAAACCCAACAATTTGCCGGCTGGAACCCCGAAGACGCACTTCTTAGGGTTAAGCATCATGTTGTATTTTCGGAGATTATCAAAGGTTTCTTTTAAGTCGGAGATTAAGTCATTTGACTTTTTAGACATCACCGCGATATCGTCCACATAGGCGTGAACGTTCCGACCAATTTGGTCGTGAAGGCAACGTTGCATTGTCCGCTGGTAGGTAGCACCTGCGTTTTTCAGCCCAAAGGGCATCGTGATATAGCAAAACATGACGTATGGGGTAGTGAACGAAGTGGCCAATTGGTCCGACTTCCTCATCTTGATCTGGTGGTATCCTGAGTATGCATCAAGAAAACACAAAAGTTTCGAGCCAGCCGTCGAGTCATTGACTTGGTCAATGCGAGGCAAAGCAAACGGATCTTTGGGACATGCTTTGTTCAAGCCGGTGCAATCAACACACATTCTTAATTCATTGGTTCCCTTTTTGGGGACAAGTACAGGATTGGCCACCCATTGGGTGTGAAGGACTTCTCGGATAAATCTAGCCTTAAGTAACCTAGCTATCTCTTTGCCAATGGCGCGTCTCTTCTCATCTCCAAAGCGTCATAGAGGTTGTTTCACTGGTTTACATTTTGGGTTAATGTTTAAGCTGTGCTCGGCAAGTTCCCAAGGTACACCTTTCATGTCGGCAGGTTGCCAGGAAAAGATGTCCTTATTCTCACGGAGTAACTCGACGAGCGCGCTTTCCTATTTGGGGTCCAGGTTCGTCCCAATGGCGGTGACCTTGGAGGCATCGCCTACCACAAGTTCCACCGGCTTGGTCTCGATGGCGGCCTTGAACGCAGGAGCGGAGTCGGAGATTTGCTTCTTCGACGCGGGCATCTCTGAGTCATCGACCTTGCTCTGGATCTCCTTGAATTCTTCGCTGTAGAGGACAGCTTCTACAATGGCTGCTTCGTTGATCTCGCAGTCCCTTGCCTTGGTAAAGCTTCCGGATACGGTGATGATGTCGTTTGGTCCAGGTATCTTGAGTTTGTTGTAGACGAAGCATGGCTTGGCCATGAACGTGTGGAAAATGTCGCGGCCGAATATGATGTGGTACACGCTCTTGAAGGGGACCACCTCAAAGGTCATGCGCTCTTGGCGGTAATTATTAACATCGCCAAAGGCAACCTGAAGTGTAATGCACCCAAGGGACCGAGCCTCCCAACCAGGAACTACGCCATGGAAGATGGTGTTGGTCCGCCTTAGGTTTGCCTCTGTCAAGTTCATTTTCTACAATGTATCCAGGTACATGATGTTGATGATGCTTCCACTATCCACCATACACTTGGTGAACTCCACGCCGTCAATCAAGGGGTTGATGACCATGGCGTACTGGTTCTCCGTGGGTATAAGGTCTGGGTGGTCCGTCCTGTCCCAAGTTATTGGAACCTCCGACCAGCGCAGGTACTGGGGAACTGGGGGAGAGTAGCCATCAGGATCCTCAGGGAGGTCTTCTGTTGTCGGATGGTGGGGGTGCCAAGGAAAGTGTGGTAGACTGGGGCCTTCTTCGTGAAGGGGTTCTTGCCCTTGTCGTCGCTCTTGGTGGCGTTCTTGGGGTCAACGTCCTCGTCCATGTCACTTGAATCCTTGGATTCCTCCTCCTTCTTCTTCCCCTTGCCCTTGCCGCGCGGTATGTTCTTTCGACTTCGCTTGTAGCCGGACTCCAAGTTTTCCTTGAGGTCGTTGACGAACTTGCAGTGTCGATTGGTATGGGTGGCCTTTCCGTTGGCGTCGAGGTGTACGAGGCACGACATATCGCGGTACTCCTCGTAGGTTTGGGGAACGCGGAGCGGCACCGAGGTGGTTTCACTTTCTCGTTGCTGCCCTCGACCAGCTCCCCTTCCTCGGCCACGTTGTCCGCCTTCTCCTCGTCCTCAAAAGTCATAGCAAACATGTTGGTAGATTGCTTTTCTTCTGGAGTGGTTTTCCGCTTTGTACTGCTGTTCCTCCGAGCTTGTGTTGGAACGGCCGTTGCCGGCAAGCAGCCACAAGCGTCGTCATCGGCAGCTGCGAACTCACTAGCCAACTGAATCATCTGGTTCAAGTCAAGCTGGTGATTGTCATGCAGGCGCTTCAGCTTATGTCGGACCAGCGTGCCTCTTTCCAACCCATCGATGAAGGCGGCCATGGCGGTTTGAGCGTGCACTCCGGCGCAGGAATTCTTCATATCCAGCCAGCGGGAGAGGTAGGCGCGAATGTCTCGTATTCCTCTTGCACGCAGCGCTGTAGATCGCCTACGGTGCAGGGATGCTTGTATGTACCCTCAAAGTTCTTGGTGAACGCTTCTTGCATGTCCAGCCAGTTGTAGATAGATTTCTCCGGCAAGTCGTCGATCCATTGACGGGCCATGCCTGCCAGCATTAGTGGGAGGTACTTTATGGCAATGTTGGGGTTGCCTCCGGCAATCTCCACCGCGTTGTCGTAGTCCTGCAACCATGTGGCTGGTTTGGCGGTGACGTCATAGGGCTTGATGGTCTTGTCAATCCGGAAACCTTTGGGGTAAGTTGCGGACCGTATCCAGGTCCAAAGCAACGTGGTCCCAGGTATGGTCCTTCCCGGGCTTCGTGGATCTTATCGATCCGCGAACATGCATCGTATGGCTCCGGGTTCTTCTTCTTTTTGTCAACATGGGATGGGCTGTGTGATCGACGCGGGCCCTCTCCGCCATGGTGACTGCTTGGTGGTGACGGAGGCGGAGGTGGCGGTGGTTAGCCTTCTTGTTGTTACCCTCCTGCGACGTCTCACGCCTGTCACGGTTGCTTGTCGGACGCGGAGGGTCATGGCGTGACCTGCTCTTGTGTCCTTGGTTACGCTCTCCGTCATGACGGGTTTGCTCCGTATTGTCGCGGATGACGATGCCGCACTGCTTTGGTGGGGGCATATCCGTACGATGGTGAGCTTTGTAGTCTTCGCGATGTCGGGGAGATCGGGGCAGTGGTGATGGGCGGCGAGGTCGGGCCTTTTCTCCGTGGTCGGAGGATATGGGGATGGCATCCTTCCTGTTGCGCGCATCCCTCCGTCTTTGTTCTAATGAACCCGTCTGAGACCCGACATCAAGAGGAGATCTATCCCTTGGTGGCTTGTACTGGATAAATTGGCAGAGCGCTGGGTCAGACTCAAGCCTCTGAGAGGTGGCCTTTTCCTGCTGCTTCACCACCTTGGCCACTAGGTCATAGACCTGTTCCACTGCCTCGGGCGATCTATCCTACTCCAGAAGGGTCTTGGCGACAGCAAGGTTAAGGAGTGGGGTGGGCATCACCTGCTTGCCTTTACTGTCAATGTATGGTTTGGCATGTGCCGGCTTTGAGGGAGCCCATCCTAGGTTGCGTCGTACACCAGGATCGTTGATGACGCGAGCTAGAGCTTTCTTAGCCTTCTGCTGCTGCAGTAAGGTCTTGTACTCGGCCTCCATTGCTCTAGCTTTCTCTATGGACTTCTGCGCGTTGACCAGATCTCGATCTAGTTTAGCGCCTTGCTCTGCAATGGCTTCCGCTTCCTCCAGCAGCTGCTGGCGCTTCTCATCAAGCTGGGTCACGTTCTGGATATGAGCGACGGTCAGTGGCTCGACGAGGAGATTGCCGTACATCACTCTATCAGCTGGAGTAACTTGGGCTGTTGTAGACGTAGATGCTGGAGGCGGCAAGTTTGCGGTGTTGTTGTTGCTCGGGCCGGTACCGAGTTCCTACGGCTGCTGCACTGGGTTAGGTGGAGGAGGCATGACTTTTGCGCGATCATTGTCAGCAGCAATAAGTGTCCCCTTCCCCTTTTCCAGCGCTGTAGGCGGAGCTCGTCCGGTTTGATCTTCATTCATCGCCATCCCGATGGCGACGAACACTTCTCGGGATGCGACGGCATTGTTGGCTTGCTCGTCACGCGTGTACTCCTCCTCCATCTCCTGCATGGCGGAGTCTAGTTCCTCTGGACTAAAATCTATCTCCTCTGAATCTGCATTGAATTCAGCATAAAGCGCGTCAATGACAGAGTCGGAGGGTGCCAGGACTTCCTCGATGACGGGCGGTGGAGGTTCAACAGCCTCGACGATGACTGGAGGTGGTGGTGCAGCTGCGACGATGGCGGCCGGAGGCGGTGGTGGCGGTGGCTAAATCGGAGGGGCTCCGTCAATGAGCGCAAGTGCTGTTTGAGCTGCCGCTTCGGCCTCCGCGTAGTTATTGACGGTGTTCACCATGCCTTCGAAGTTAAGGCGTCCTGACGTCTGCTGCCGTCTTAGAGAATGTCGGAGAAGCGTGCCATGGTCCAGTCCTTCCACAAAGTGATACATAGCATCCTCATTGGGGTAGTGGGCCAGATCGGCTCGAATACGGAGCCACCTGGCCAGGTAGTCGCGGGGGTTTTCGCCCTCTCTCTGAACGCAGCGCGCCAGATCAAAGATGGTAACCACGCCGACGAACTTGGATCTCTGCTGTCCAGACGCACGGATGAAGCCGGCGAATTTGCAGTGATCTTCCACCTTTATATCCTCCACAAGGGCGGTTTGGGTGGGCCTTGAATTTTTCCGATCTTTGCCGACAAACTCCGAGGAGAGATCCGACATTGATCCTTCTGCGAACGTATCTTGCCCGTAGGTGGTCCGTGCGGGTCTTGATGCTCCTCCGACTCCCAGGGAACTAGTGCCCGAGTCGGTTTCGCCGATGAAGAGGTGGATGTCTCCGATAGGAACGATCGAACACCGCGTAGGGTTCGTCTTCGCCGGGATCAAGGACTCGTCGGGAGGGACGATCGGAATGTTGTCGGAGAAGAGAACGCGACCGATGGCTACGGTTTTGCCGATTCCCGCGAAGATCTTGGTCCTCGCCCGCTGAAGAGCCTGAAGCGCCTCTTGCCCCACGGTGGGCGTCAACTATGGATTTCGTATAGGATTTATGGCTTAGGTTTCCAGTTGGCTAATCAAGGCTTCCATCCATACAACATTACAATTGTATTATAATTATCTTCTATTTATCTCTATTGGATTAAGAGATATAATTCATTGACTATACCTACTTGATCCAATAGGATTACTCCTGGTAACTATCTTTAGGATTCATTCTTGTAATCATCTTTATTACCATATAATTATATATTCCATATAACTCTTCTTTTAGTTTAGGAGTGAGTTTAATCCCATCAATTATCATATTGATTTAATTCTCTTCCAACACTCCCATCATATATATGATATTTAAATCTAACATTACCACCTATCTCTTCTTTCTTCTTTCTCTAAAGGTTTTAGAGTGGATGCCATGATAAGGACAAGAGTTTATAGATCAATAATTGATAGGTTAAGAATTGGCGAATCAATAGTTGATTACTCAACATTGATGAACAACAGATATTAAGATAAGGTTCATTAGAGATGATAAAGATTGATATGGAAAGAAAGATATATGGTGAATGATCTTGACTTGGTTTCTTTCCTACTCAAACTCACTAAAGAGTTAAGGTTAGGTATTACCATGATACTCATGGTATAAGTAGATGAGATTAAGGTAGGTCAATATTAAGTTGTTACATTCCTATACTTAAGTTATATTTATAACTTGGGGTTCATGAGGTGTTGTAATAAATACTAGGATATGATTCCTTAAGGATCAAATATAGACCATTAAATAATGTATTAGGGTTTAACTTTTATTACATTTGATCTACCCTTAGATCAAATCTCCCTTACCCAAAATAAGGTTTTAACAAAGGTCATATTGAAACTTATCACAGTCAACTTGATGATCTACTCCAATTCCATCAAGTTAAGAGAAGCTTCAATCACTTTGACAAGTTTTGTTCAAAAGCGCGAAATTTATTCGGATTTTCTATGCATGAATGCAATGCACACATCTATGTTCAGCTTATTTCTAAGCTCTAATGCTGGGATGTTACAGACTCTCCCCCTTAAAATAAACTGCATCCTCGAAGTTCGTAAACTCTCATGTTTCGGAATGAGTAATTGACTTTTGTTGATTATGGCATTTCTCAACTCCATGGTAACCTCAATGGGAATAATTGTAATATCCCATATCCAAATCTTTTCCTTGAATCCTCATCATATTCAATAATCTTTAACTTGGTGTCTCCAATGCTCCAAAGTTCTTTTTACTTTAGTCCCTTAGAGATCTATCCTTATTATGAACTCCTCAAATTGGGGTCTCTTCTTTAGTTCCTTATCCTGATTAGGTATCCTAATCCAACTCCTTTTATTTAATCATCAAACTTTCTTACTATACTATGTAAGATCTAGGAAGTTTCACTAAAATAGGGTTTCTCAATTCTATTAGACAATATTTGTGGCCAAAAGACTAATCTTTGATTTGTCATTATATGAGTTGTACTGGTGATCCTTCCAAGAATGGATTTGAACTCATTTAGTCCATACCCATTGCAATTTATTGTTCCTCGATACTTGTCCAATTGGGTGTGCTCTATTACTTCTTAAGGGTCACTTAAGAGTTGTTTCTTTTAGAATTAGTCTATCAGGACTATTCTATTTTATTACTTCAAGCTTTTACCTTATCAGGCTTTAGACAAACTTTTGTCATTATCTTAAGTACTTTTATAATAATGGCTTTCTTTTAACCTTATGAAAATAAGGCTTAATGTTGGCATAGGTTAGTATTTCCTCTCCAACCTTTACTTTGAAAGTCAGATAACAGTATTTCCACAATTGTTTACTCTCCCCCTTAGGGTTTACTAATGGTCTCTAAACTGCCTATAGAGTAACCATTGGCTTTATAACTAGAATGTAGGCTTTGTCTAGCTTATTCTCTACCTAGTTAGGGTCTCATGAAATATTGTACGGTGTATGCACACATTTGTGGATCTCCGAAGTGAATCTTTCAGCATTATTTGTCTTACTTACTATTTGGACATTTTCGCTTTGATAGGTCAATTTTCGTGACGAGTCTCGAAAGACGATCGCCTAAAATTTTATACTCCTTTAGGTCTTACTTAGCTTAGGCAATGTTTTATGCTCTTTATGCAACTTTTAAGATGATCTGGTTAACTATGTCAACCAACACCGGCTGCGGAAAAGATACCAACTGTGGATCAAATACCAGCTGCGGATCATCCTAGGTTGTAGGTATTACCCTACGGCTTCCAACATCCTTATGGCATTCTCTATGAATTGTCAGAGCTTGAATACCATTTTGGTTCCAAAGCTTCTTATTTATACTAATTCATGATACTTCCATAAACATGGTACAATTACTTCATTAACTTCCTATCAACATCACCTATTTTAGGTGAACTCTAAGTTCATGACTCCTTATTGCTCCAAGTATTTTCTACATTAGACTTCCTTCTTATATCTGGCTAAGAATAACCTAAGCATGATCTATCCTTCAAACTGCGCTAATAATCCTTATATTTTGCTTCATCCTTCATGTAAATCTTCATCTTGGTCTTTGGTACTCGTCACTCCCTTACACGAATTCCCATTCCTATCTAGGTCTATATCATCAAGTAGTAACTGGATGATGCAACATGCACTTTGCACACCAAGTCAAACTTCATGTACAGATCTAGTCAATCAAAAAGATCCAAGAGAAACAAATAAATCAAAATGTGGTACATATAACACACAATATTCTAAGCCCGAAATATAGTAGTTGAGTATAATATCTCTAGAATTCAGGCTTAGTTGTGTAGTTTATGACACCTCCTCATATAGGTTTACATCGTGATACTTAGCACATAGGGGTCAAACTATTCTTTGTCTCGGCATTTACCCAAATTTCTCAATTGCAATAGGATAATTTCAAACAAAGTGGTCTTATTTTGGTTTTTGACTAACCTTTAGTCTTACCTTTGGAATGATTAACTATAACTAACCTTTCTTTATTAGTAAACTATCCTCACATGATCTCTCCAAATGACTAACAATATTCTATTTACTACTTTAAACCAAAGATTATTTGAATTTTCTAATACCTATGACTTCTATCATAGTTCTACCACATTATTATCTTACTTCTACCTAAAGATAATTTACTAATTAATTCTCATGATTATACTATCATCATGGTTTCAGAGCTAATCTCACCATGATATTGTTATGTTTTATCTGTACATCATGATTCAATAGCTAATCTCACCATAATAACTTTGTTTCACATTACTCTATTATTATATCCTAACAATATTTCAATTCATCACGTGGAATTCTCAAGTAAATCCCACATGATTACTCCTCATTACATCAACACTTATCCTAATGATATTCATCATGTTGTCTTTGGTTATCAGCAAACCATAAGAGTCCACTGTCTTACATGAATTCTAATGTTAGGCTACACCATTAAGACTACTTCAATTGATGTCTTACACTTGATCCTAATCTACTGTGGCCAATTGATTTTCCTACAGTATCTTGGTGGTTTATGTCTCCTTTGGAAGACACTAAGTAGCACTATATTGAGAAAATATAAAATAATTACTCCTAAGAAAGAATGACTTAAGCATATGACTTAAGTGTGACAAGGTTATCCTCAAGTGGATACTCATCACCAGTCATAAGATCATTTGGTTTAGATAAGATGGCTCCTATAGTCACTATCCAACCTACAGATCTTCCTAAAAGGGTTTTAATCCTAAGGTCAAAGCATATGCTCTGATACCAACTGCGGTGACCCAGCATACCGCTGCATGATGTAGTACACTATAGTCGTTGACATAACACCAATGAAACACCGTTCAGTAGTATTACATCCCTCAGAGTGGTACAACAGAAACACAGCAGGTCCAAGACATGACTATAGGTTACAACTCAACTCTTTACACAAGATCCAGAGAACACTCTAGGTTAAAGAGAGAGAAAGAAACTTCATACAAAGAAGAATAAGAAATAAATAACTCAAAAACTATCATACTATTAAGACTAGTATCTTAACTAATGGTCTGGCATTGCTGATATCGCAATAAAATGCAGAAATAGGTTCTATGGCTAGAGATTGTATTCCTATCTAATCAGTAACTTCGTCTTCACTTGAGTTGTTGTATATGTTGACTTTCTTGAATTTATTGAAGAACTTTAGCTTCTAGTGATGATTCCGGGAGCATGACTTGATATAGACGACGTCTTAATGGCTTTAGAATCTAGCAAGGGTTAAGAAGATACGTTTAGTACGAGCGTACTCAGCAAATTCACTATAAAAGGAGTGTTTGATGCACTATATCTATAGCCACAGACCATAGGTCATAGGCAATGCATATTTTCGTAAACATTTCTTCAAAGGTTGCTTTTATTCTGAAAAGCTATGTCCGTCAACCTTCACGGGTTTACCAGAACTTTCATGGAGTTCCATTCCTGCCGCGTTCGCAACTCCTTCCCGGAATAGTGAGTAACAAGTTACAGTTCTTACACTCTACAGAGGTGCGTTACTTTACCCATGAGAGATCTTAGCTTTGTTGCACATCCGGGCCGCGAACCCGTTCACACTTCCTTGGTGTGAGGCCCAGACTAAGACCCAAGCCAATCACTGCCTTCTTCGTGACCCCGCATGTCTACTTGGTGTACACCAGCCCACCTATTGAATTACGGCTATTGGCAGTACAGACCGTTCAGATGCCGGAACTATCGTGGGACGTTGAGGGCTCCCACCCATATGCTGCATATCCTCTACGAATTACCAATTAATATGCACGCTACGAGTGATAACAGCCACGACCCGCACATCCGGCTCCATGCGAGAGGGAAAAGATACAGCTGACTTCTTCGTCCCATTCCAAATCTCATGGTCAACGCGTAATATACGGCGCAAGAATCACTGGCGACATTGGTTGTTAAGTCCTAGATAATATATTCCTTTACCACCGGAACTTTCATAGTAGGTTATTACCTCATGGTAAATAACCTATAATCATATTATTATGAAAATAGTGTTTTCTGACCTTTTTCAAATGCAGGTGATGACAACACTGGATTTGTAAAATACTTTACAGAAAATAATCAAAGGACATGAGCAAGTGTGAACTTGCCTTTTGTGATTGCAATATTATGCACTCACGGTCTCCGGACCAATATAAGATCCAATATCTGAAAACATCATCATTGGTCCGGTAAGGACTAATGTTTAAATAAGCAAGATGCTATTATGCATAAGTAATGTAATGCAAGTTGATAAACTCGAATCCCGGGGATAACGTTGATCTAGGTTTTGGAATGCTAGGAATGGTTTCTTTAGAATGTGTTGCCCTTTTAGATTAAGTTTCACACATGTGCTTCTTATTAAGGCTTGTGAGTGTGTGTGAAACAACGTGTAATTATAATACCATAAAACAATGAGATACACATAAATGTGAAATGCTACTCAAGATTGCTTATACTATAATTGTTTAACTTCAAATTTTTATTTTACAAGTAATGTTACTTATAAAGAACTTAAGTGTTATCAATCCTAAGTATACAAGTAAAGTATAAAGTAATGTGATTACTATTAATTGTCATATGTTGACGGAAGTGGCAAAACGAATAACTTTTGAAGTAAAGATTTCTTGATTAAGGTTTAAACAATTCTGATAGTTTTTGGAACATGGTTGATAGAATGTGGTTAATATTTTTATGCTTGCTTGAATAGTCTGGACTTGAGATGCGTTATAAATTAATTATAACAGACAAAAGTTACTATAAAACACATAACAAGGTTTTAGCATTATATCTAAAGTCTTGTGGACTAAAGTTAATTTTAAAAACATAGATGAACTTAGGGTGTAATGTTTATGTTATTTGTACCTTATGTACTTTATAATGTTTCCTTAAAGCCACTTAAGAATGGTTATACTTTTATTTGGTAGTGGTTTCTTTACATTATAAATGTATAAAGGGGTTTATCTCCCTATAAGGGTGTGGTTATGGTTTGTGAATAAGTAAACAATATTATTACTACTTATGAATTCACTATAGTGTTTTGATTTGTTTATAAACTTGTGGTTGAGGTAAGTAAAAAGCTTTTATTTAATTCCATATTATTCTTGAAGATTTTATACTTGATAAAGATCTTTTTAGAAAATACACTACACATATGGTTGAATGATAATTCAATCAACTTGTACTTAAAATGTGTTGGACCATTTTGAGTTCATCTTATCAATATTTAAGGTTAATACCATTTATTAGACCTTAATTGGCTAATTTTAGAAATATTAGCAAATTTTATTTACCCTTATATGAATTATTAATTAAGGAAATAGTTTTAAATTCAAGTTATTAAAGTGTTTAAATTTTTATTTACTTTAAAGGTGGGATATTATATTTTTAACATGTAGATACTATTTTTGTGATCATTTTGGTATATTACATTTATTTTTGTGATTTATAAATAATAAGATATTATTTAAAAACTACTTTATAAATACTTAATAAATAATAAATATTTACTTAAGTAAAAAATAGTGCATGTTTATAGTTTTAAATTATAGTTCTTATTTTTCTAAGATTTTTGGTATATTATTTATATTTTTAACATTTACCAATATTAAAATATGAATTTTTAAAGTATTACAACTTATAAAATCTTTATTAAATAATATTTATTTAATTAATTCACATAATAATGTTTGATAATAGTTTAAAGTTGAATATTTTATTTTTCTGAAAATTCATATATTACATGTATTTTTCTGAATTATAAAACAAAAGTTATTAATTTACAAGAATTAATCATTTTATTACATTTCGGGAAATATTTATAATTGATTTTAAAATGTTTTATCTATTTCCTAAACATAAAATACTTTTTGTACCAAAGCTAAACCTAGACTAGGTCGCTGACTGGTGGGGTCACATGCCACATGTGCATGGACCGGTGAATAGACGCAGGCATGACGTCAGCATGACGCCAGCCTGGTCTCCACCACCAGAATGAGGTCGCCAACGGCGATCGACGGCGCCCCAGCAAACGTGACCAACCTAGATCGAATAAGCACGACGTGCTGAACCCTAGTGAGGTGGCGCTGCCAAGAAATGGTTGTTGGAACCTCGTCGGCTACGAGCTTGCACGGCGGGGCGTCTCAGGCTCATGCGGGTAGATCAGTACGGTGAGCGAGCGACAAATTGATGGATGCTAGGATACTCAGAAGCTCACCAGGAGCACAAAGAAGGCCTCGGCAAAGTGAATCATGACCGGAATCGAGATGCATGACGGCGGCCGGACTTCGGGAATGAGGTCTCAATCCGAGCGTCTGGGACCTCACTAGCTTGCGTGCTTCAGCAGGAATAACGAGGACGACATGGCGGTTCTTGTGGTGGTCTCAGGAGAGCAAGAGGAGCTACGGAGCGACGACAAGAGTCTTCGGTGAGCTAGGGTTTGGCTTCTAAGACAGACAGAGAGGAAGAGGAAGGGAATGGAGATAAGGACAAGCGAGGTGGCATCGTGTCCTTCTTATCCCCTTTGGATGACGTCATCTTCGGCACAAATCATGGCGACCCCGGCGGACAGTGGAGCTTGTTGGAACTATGCCCTAGAGGCAATAATAAAGATGTTATTTTTATAATTCTTGTTCATGATAAAGTTTATATTCCATGTTAGAATTGTATTAAGCGGAAACTTTGATACTTATGTGGTTTATGAACAACACCGTGTCCCTAGTACGCCTCTATGGACTAGCTCATTGATTAATTATGGTTAAAGGTTTCCTAACCATAGATATGAGTTGTCGATTAATAATGAGATCTGTCATTAGGAGAATGATATGATGGACAAACCCAGATTAAGCAGAGCAATTAGATCGTGTCATCCTGTTCATCTTTGCGAAGATTTTTCTTATGTCAAGTATTGTATTCCTTAGGCCATGAGATAATACAAATCCCTGGTATCGGAAGAAAGCTTTGAGGTCATCAAACATCATCATATGTGAGGGTGATCATAAAGGTGTCTCTCAGGTGATCGGAAAGTACTTATTGGGTTGTATGTATCGAGATGGAATTTGTCCCTCCTGAGTCGGAGAGATATACTTCGGGCCCACTCGATAATCGATATCAACACCGCTTGCAAGCACGTGGTTAAGGAGTTAATCACAAAGTGATATCGGAATACGGAACGAGTAAAGTACTTGCTGTGAACGAGATTGAACTAGGTATGTCGATACCAACGATCGAATCTCAGGCAAGTAAAATATCGCTTGACGAAGGGAATACATATATGGGATTAATTGAATCCTGGCATTGTGATTCATCCGATATGATCATCGATGAATATGTGGGAGTCAATATGGGTTTCCAGATCCCGCTGTTGATTATTGATAGAAGATCATGTCTGCATATTCTCGAACCCATAGGGTCACACACTTAACATCCCTCGACGCTAGGATAGAATGGATAATTGGTTTATGAGTTTTTGTTCGGAGTCTCGGATGAGATCCAGGACATCACGAGAGGTTCTGGAATGGTCCGGAGAATAAGATTCATATAAAGGAAAGCAGTTTTTGGATTTCGGAATCGTTTCGGAGTATTCGGTATCATACCGGAAGGTTCTAGAAGGTTCCGGAGCGGGACCAACGTGGGCCCACTTATCGGGGGCCTGCATGGGCCTAAGGGGAAGTGCCCTGGCCGCATTGGGCCAGGGGCACAAGGCCCCAAAGGCCCAGCCGGCCAGCCTAGGGGAAACCCTAGGGAGATCCTCTAGAAGGAGGGGGAAACTTGCCCCCCACTCCAACCCTTGGGGCCGCCGCCCTAGGGCTTGGAGGAGGGGCCAAGTGGGCCGGCCAGCCCCCTATATAAAGAGGGCAGGGGTGCACCCTCCCCCCACTCCTCCAACCCTAGCTGTCGTCCTTCTGCCCTCCACCTCTTTCTCTCTCTCCCGACTGCGCGTAGGCGAAGCCCTGCCGCAGAAACTCTCCACCATAGCACCACGCCGCCGTGCTGCAGATCCAATCTATCTCTCCACCCTACTTGCTGGACCAAGGAAGGAGTAGACGTCGAGGCACCATACGTGTGCATCTCTCGGAGGCGCCGTCACTTGCGGCGTTGGATCGGATCGGATCGCGAGGAGGAGAAGGCTAGTTCGACTACATCACCCATGTTCTGTTGAACGATTCCGCTGTGCGATTTCTTCAAGGGTATGAAGATCTCATATATATATCTCTTGTTGATTGCATCTCCTAGATTAGATCTTGTCTTTCTTGTTCACATCCGTAGAATTTTTTTTGATTTACTATGCTGCAAAACCCTTCAGTGGTATCAGAGCTAGATCTATGCGTAGATGTGTTTCACGAGTAGAACGCAACATGCTTATTACGGGCGTTGATGTTTTCTGTTGCAAGCCTCTTGTTGTGTATTTCTTATGGCGCGGCATAGTGAGATCGAAGCGGTCCAGGCCAACTTTATGTGACCTCGTTCGCGAGACCGGATCCGCACTTGACGTGTGGCTTGTTCCACACATGCGGCTGGTGGATGCTAGTTTCTCTCACTATAGTAGTCATGGGATTTACACCGGATGTTGGCAACCATAATATCACCATTGTGGCTTTCCATAGGTAAGAATCGTTATTAGCTTGTTACTCCCATAAGCCACGTAAAACATGCAACAACAAAGTAGAGGCGTCTAACTTGTTTTTGCAGGGAGTGTTTTGTGATATGGTATGGCCCAAGACATGATGTGTATGATGTTTTGTGATCATGTTTTGTAATATTTCATGACTTGTGTGTCGATGAGTTCACAACCGGTAGGAGCCATATGGTTGTCTTTATAATTGTGTATGACCTGCGAGTCAACTTCTTATACGCTATGTAATAGATTTACTTCATCGCTAAGTAGTTAGCAATAGTTGTAGTTGCTATTCGTGGTGGAGGCAATCATGATGGAGTGATGGAGATCATGCTGGCATGCACAAGATGGAGATCATTGCGCGGATATTGGCTATACCATGTCACATAAAATTATATGCATGTGCGTTTATCCTTTTATGTATCTTATTATGCTTAGATCGCGACGGTAGCATTATAAGATGATTCCTCACCTAAAGATCAAGATAAAATTGTGTTCTCCCCATGTATGCACCGTTGTGAAAGTTCGTCGTGTTCAAGCACCTCGTGATGATCGGGTGCTATAAACTCTACGTTCACATACAACGGGGCAAGCCAGTTTTGCACACGCGAAAATACTTGGGTTTGACTTGACGAGCCTAGAATTTACAGACATGGCCTCGGAACACACGAACTGAAAGGTTAAGCATGAGTCATATGAATGATATGATCGACACTTTGTTGTCCACCATTGAAACCACATCTCTTCTCGTGAAGATCGGATTAGGTGACGAGGTTTGATCTCGTCAATGCCCATTGTTATGGACTTGGGTTTTGGAGAAGATGGGGATGCTGGAGATCGCGGAACGGTTAGCAAACAAGCAACACAGGACACGAGGTTTACCCAGGTTCAGGCCCCCGGAGGGAAAACCCTACTCCTGCTTGTCTGCTCTTGATTACGGCGGAACCGCTGATTACAAGGGTGCGCAGATGCAATCTGGCGTGGAGGTGTGTATGCGAAAGTATGAGGTCAGAGATCTAGGTCGTGCCCTCCTGGCCTTTATATAGACTTAGGCACGTCCCAAGCACAGATCTAGTCGGTTACAGGTTCTAGGGTTTACCCCTTTGAATTTCCTATCTACTCTAGTCTTGCTCTCCAAGGATCCGGAGGCGTCATGGGCCTTGGCCACCCGAAAGTCTTCATGGGCCGGCGTATATTTGTTGTGGGCCTTCCTTGGGCTGGACCAGGTATGCTGAGGTCGTGTATCCGCGGGGTATAACCATGTCATTAGGTGTCGTGAATTTGGATCGTGTTCACTAAACAACTTGAGGGATGCTGAATTTAGTGGGAGTTCATCTAGTAATTTGATTAAGTTGAACTAGTTATCATGAACATAGTCTAAATTGTATTTGAAAATTTTGTAGATCAAATGGCTAAGTCCAACTTCAACTTCAACGTTTTTGCTGAGAAAGAAAAGCTTAAGAACAATGGGTCTAACTTCACCAACTGGTTCCGCAATCTGAGAATCATTCTCGCTGGCGGTCAAAAGTACTATGTACTAGAGAAAGCGCTAGGTGACGCCCCTGCTACTGATGCTCCGGCTGATGAAAAAGTTGTTTATCAGTCACGCAAAGATGATTATGGAGTGATTAAGAGTACCATGTTGTTTGCTATGGAACCGGACCTTCAAAATCGTTTTGAGGAGTTCGTCGGGCCCTTTGAGATACTTGAGGAACTGAAAACCATGTTTCAGACTCAGGCCTGTTCTGAGAGATATGAGATCTCTGAGAAGTTCTTTAACTGCAAGATGGAGGAAGGGAGTTCCGTTAGTGAGCACGCCATTAAGATGTCGGGCTACACTCAACGTCTTGAGCAACTGGACTGCAAGATTCCAGAAGAGCTCAGAATTGACAGAGTTCTGCAATCACTCCCTCCTAGCTACAAAGGTTTTGTAGTTACTCACAATAAAATTGGTTCCACTAATATGATCACTGAGCTCTTCGCTAAGCTGAAAGCTGTGGAGGTGGATATCAAGAAAGATAATCATGTGTTGATGGTCAACAATACCCCTAGCTTTAAGAAAGGTAAGGGTGCAAAGAAATCCTTCAAGAAAGGCAGCGGCAAGCGCGTTGCCCTGCTGAGAAGAAGCTCAAGTCTGGACCTAAGCCGGACACTGAGTGCTTCTATTGCAAGGACAAGGGTCACTGGAAGCACAACTGTCCGACGTACTTAGCGGAAAAGAAGGCTGGCACCATTAAAGGTATATTTGATATACATGTTATTGATGTTTACCTTACTAGCGCTCGTTGTAGTGCGTGGGTATTTGATACTGGTTCAGTTGCTAATATTTGTAACTCGAAACAGGAGCTACAGAATAGACGGCGGCTAGCTAGGGATGAGGTGACGATGCGCGTTGGCAATGGATCAAAAGTTGATGTGATGGCCGTTGGCACGCTCTCCTTAGTTTTACCTTCGGGATTAGTTTTAAACCTTAATAAGTGTTATTATGTGCCTACGTTGAGCATGAACATTATATCTGGATCGTGTTTATTGCAAGACAGTTATTCATTTAAATCGGAGAATAATGGTTGTTCTATTTATATGAATAACATATTTTATGGTCATGCACCTGTTGTGAATGGTTTATTTCTTCTAAATCTCGAAAGCAATGAAACGCACATCCATAACATTGAGGCTAAGAGATGCAAAGTAGATAGTGATAATCCAACTTATTTGTGGCACTATCGTCTAGGTCATATTGGTGTGAAACGCATGAAGAAACTCCATGCTGATGGACTTTTGGAGTCTCTTGATTTTAAATCATTTGACACGTGCGAGCCGTGCCTCATGGGCAAGATGATCAAAACCCCGTTCTCCGATATGATGGAGCGAGCAACGGACTTATTAGAAATCATACATACCGATGTATGCGGACCAATGAGTGTTTCGACGCGTGGTGGATATCGTTATTTTCTCACTTTTACCGATGACTTAAGTAGATATGGGTATATCTATTTAATGAAACATAAATCTTAAACATTTGAAAAGTTCAAAGAATTTCAGAACAAAGTGGAAAACCATCGTAACAGTAAAATTAAATTTCTACGATCCGATCGTGGAGGTGAATATTTGAGTTATGGTTTTCTCACGCATATTAAAGCAAGTGGAATCGTTTCGCAACTCAAGCCACCCGGAACACCACAGCGTAATGGTGTGTCTGAACGTCATAATCAAACTCTATTAGATATGGTGCGATCAATGATGTCACAGATTTGCCGTTATCATTTTGGGGTTATGCATTAGAAACCGCTGCATTCACTTTAAATAGGGCACCATCTAAATTCGTTGAGACGACACCGTGTGAACTATGGTTTGGTGCTAAACCTAAGTTGTCGTTTCTTAAAGTTTGGGGATGCAAAGCTTATGTCAAGAAGTTGATGCCGGACAAGCTCGAACCCAAAGCGGAGAAATGCGTCTTCATAGGATACCCTAAGGAAATGATTGGGTATACCTTCTACCACAGATCCTAAGGCAAAGTGTTTGTCGCAAAGAATGGATCCTTTCTTGAGAAGGAGTTTCTCTCGAAAGAAGTGAGTGGGAGGAAGGTAGAGCTAGACGAGGTTATTGAACCTTCTCTCGAGTTGGAGAGTAGCACAGCACCTGAAATTGTTCCAGTGCCGTCTGCACCAACAAGGGAGGAAGCTAATGACGAGGATCATGAAACTTCGAACGATGCTACTACTGAACTTCGCAGGTCGACAAGGTCACGTGCCACTCCTAAATGGTACGACAACCCTGTCTCAACCGTCTTGTTGTTAGACAACAGTGAACCTGCGAATTATGAGGAAGCAGTGATGAGCCCAGACTCTGAGAAATGGCTAGAGGCCATGAAATTCGAATTGGGATCTATGAGCGAAAACCAAGTATGGACTTTGGTGGACCCTCCTAGCGACCGTAAGGCCGTTGAGTGCAAATGGATTTTCAAGAAGAAAACGTACGTGGATGGTAATGTTACTATCTATAAAGCTCGGCTTGTCGCAAAAGGTTTTCGACAAGTTCAAGGTGTTGACTACGATGAGACTTTCTCTCTCGTAGCGATGTTTAAGTCCATTCGGATTTTATTAGAAATTGCTGCATTTCATGATTATGAAATATGGCTGATGGATGTCAAGACTGCGTTCCTCAATGGCAACATTGATGAAGAGTTGTATATGATACAGCCCGAAGGTTTTGTCGATCCTAAGGATGCTAATAAGGTGTGCAAACTTCAGCGTTTCATTTATGGACTGAAGCAAGCATCTCGGAGTTGGAACCTTCGTTTTGATCAAGTGATCAAGAGCTTTGGATTTGTTCCAAATTGATACGAAGCTTGTATCTAAAAGAAAGTGAATGGGAGCTCAGTGACATTTTTAGTACTATATGTGGATGACATATTGATTATTGGAAATGACATTGGTATGCTTAATGATGAGAGTTATTTGAATAAATGTTTTTCAATGAAATACCTAGGAGAAGTGCTTATATATTAGGCATCAAAATCTATAGAGATATACAAAGACTCCTAATAGCTTTAAGCCAAAGTACATACCTAGACAAAGTTCTGAAAAGGTTCAGAATGGACAAAGTAAAGAAAGGTTCATTGCCCATGTTGTCAGGTAAGATATTGAGCAAGGCTCAGTGTCCAGCTACGGTAAACGATAGAGATACTATGAGCAAAGTTCCATATGCCTCGGCCGTAGGTTCTATCATGTATTCCATGCTATGTACTAGACCGGATGTGTCCAATGCTCTTAGTTTGACGAGTAGATACCAAAGTGATCCAGGAGTGGAACACTGGACAGTCGTAAACAACATCCTAAAGTATTTAAATAGGACTAAAGAAATGTTCTTGGTCTATGGAGGTGATGAGCAGCTCGTCGTAAAAGGTTACGTCGATGCTAGTTTCGACACCGACCCGGATGATTCTAAATCTCAGACAGGATACATTTATATTTTGAATGGAGGAGCTGTGAGCTGGGGAAGCTGCAAGCAAAGCGTTATCACGGGATCTACAACGGAAGCGGAATACATGGCTGCTTCAGAAGCGTCAAGTGAAGGAGTTTGGATCAGGAACTTCATCACTGAGCTTGGTGTGGTTCCAAGTGCCTTGGACCCATTGGAGATATTGTGCGACAACACTGACACCATAGCACTAGCTAACGAACCAAGATATGATCCAAATACCAATCACATCAACCGCCGTTTTCATATAATTCAAGATTATATATCAGATGGAGATCTGAAGATTAGCAAAGTACACATGGATCTGAATGTCACAGATCCGTTGACTAAACCTCTTAAACGACCAAAACATGATTAGCACCTCAATGCCATGGGTGTTAGATTGTTGCCAGATGTAAACTAGATTATTGACTCTAGTGCAAGTGGGAGACTGTTGGAATTATGCCCTAGAGGCAATAATAAAGATGTTATTGTTATAATTCTTGTTCATGATAAAGTTTATATTTCATGCTAGAATTGTATTAAGCGGAAACTTTGATACTTGTGTGGTTTATGAACAACACCGTGTCCCTAGTACGCCTCTATGGACTATCTCATTGATTAATGATGGTTAAAGTTTTCCTAACCATAGATATGAGTTGTCGATTAATAATGAGATATTGTCATTAGGAGAATGATATGGTGGACAGACCCAAATTAAGACGAGCAATTAGATCGTGTCATCGTGTTCATCTTTGCGAAGCTTTTTCTTATGTCAAGTATTGCATTCCTTAGACCATGAGATAATACAACTCCCTGGTATCGGAAGAAAGCTTTGAGGTCATCAAACATCATCATATGTGAGGGTGATCATAAAGGTGTCTCTCAGGTGATCAGAAAGTACTTGTTGGGTTGTATGTATCGAGATGGAATTTGTCCCTCCCGAGTCGGAGAGATATACTTCGGGCCCACTCGGTAATCGATATCAACACCGCTTGCAAGAACATGGTTAAGGAGTTAATCACAAAGTGATATCGGATTACGGAACAAGTAAAGTACTTGCTGTGAACGAGATTGAACTAGTTATGTCGATACCAACGATCGAATCTCGAGCAAGTAAAATATCGCGTGACGAAGGGAATACATATATGGGATTAATTAAATCTTGTCATTGTGGTTCATCCGATATGATCATCGATGAATATGTGGGAGTCAATATGGGTTTCCAGATCCCGCTGTTGATTATTGATAGAAGATCATGTCTGCATATTCTCGAACCCATAGGGTCACACACTTAACGTGCCTCGACGCTAGGATAGAATGGATAATTGGTTTATGAGTTTTTGTTCGGAGTCTCGGATGAGATCCAGGACATCACGAGAGGTTCCAGAATGGTCCGGAGAATAAGATTCATATAAAGGAAAGCAGTTTTTGGATTTCATAATCGTTTCGGAGTATTCGGTATGGTACCGGAAGGTTCTAGAAGGTTCCGGAGTGGGACCAATGTGGGCCCACTTATCGGGGGCCTGCGTGGGCCTAAGGGGAAGTGCCCTGGCCGCATTGGGCCAGGGGCACAAGGCCCCAAAGGCCTAGCCGGCCAGCCTAGGGGAAACCCTAGGGGAGATCTTCTAGAAGGAGGGGGGAAACTTGCCCCCCACTCCAACCCTTGGGGCCGCTGCCCTAGGGCTTGGAGGAGGGGCCAAGGGGGGCGGCTAGCCCCCTATATAAAGATGGCAGGGGCGCACCCTCCCCCTCCCACTCCTCCAACCCTAGATGTCGTCCTGCTGCCCTCCACCTCTCTCTCTCTCTCTCTCTCTCTCCCGACTACGCGCAGGTGAAGCCCTGCCGCAGAAACTCTCCACCATAGCACCACGCCGTCGTGCTGCAGATCCAATCTATCTCTCCACCCTAATTGATGGACCAAGGAAGGAGGAGACGTCGCGGCACCATACGTGTGCATCTCTCGGAGGTGCCGTCACTTGCGGCGTTGGATCGGATCGGATCGCGAGGAGGAGAAGGCTAGTTCGACTACATCACCCACGTTCTGTTGAACTTTTCCGCTATGCGATTTCTTCAAGGGTATGAAGATCTCATCTATCTCTCTTGTTGATTGCATCTCCTAGATTAGATCTTGGCTTTCTTGTTCGCATCCATAGATTTTTTTTGATTTACTATGCTGCGAAACCTTTCAGAGCTCAAGCCAGGCAGCTGCTTCGCCAGCGAGTCCTTCTGGCGAGAGGAAGAAGAAAGGAGAAAAATCACCGAAACGGTATGGGCTGATGCTGGGCTTCACCTAGGCCAAGTTGGGCTACAACAAGGCTTGCTGGATGGCTGCTACGGATGCTTGCGGGCGACAGATAATTAAGAGGGGGAATGGGCCACGGGCCAGAGTCAACTGTTGCCTCTACTTCTTCTATTTTTTTCATGTTCTCCCTTTTTCTATTTTCTGTTTTGTTTTCAGGTTTGAATATTACATATTTGATTGATATTTCTGTATAAAATTTATTTTCTAGATAATTGCAGTATATAAAAATGTATTTCAAATTCTGGTATAAATTTAGTATTTTGATAGCATACTTTAATTATTATTTTCTAACTTGATAATTATAGAGATATTATTTTATTAAATAGAATAAGTAGGATTTAGGGTTTTTAGGATTTCTTTCAGATCTTTAAAAATTAACTATAACATTGTTTTTACTTTTATTTGGAGTAGTGAAGTTTTAAAATGTTTAGTAATAGACATTGGGTTTATCTTTATGTATTTAATCACATATTAAAGTATAGGGTGGTTTATAATTATTTTATCCCCACTTATTCCATGCTCATATGGAATGAGTGGTTAGAGATATGGATCAAGGAATTTTCCCAATGAATATAGATTGAATATTTATGAGGTGTTGATGATAAAACTCATTAATAAATTTAGGGTTCTGAATTGTAATGGCTTACCCTAGGTTTTAGGGTACTTACTATACTTATATTTTTTGTTAATGTGAATAAAGATTAATGACTAAACATATTGTCTTTATGTTTGTGATCTTTAATGATCTCACCCTTTAAAACAGAAAGTAATTTTCTGGAATGTCTTATCGGAAAGAATTGATAAATATAACTCCTAAGTACATATGCTTATGTTAATTTGAAATGAGAAAGATGTGCTTAAGTGATTTGCTATAGGAAATATTCCTATAAGCCACTGTAGAAATAAGATGATAGATCAATCATAGAAAGTGGATATTATGTTTGGTTCTAGATTTAGGGTTTAGGGTTTTACCAAGAATTCCTATCCTCCATAATTCATAACTCTTGACTTATACTTAAAGAATTCCTTTCCTTGATATACTACTCTTTCATAATCATCATCATGTGCTAACATGATGAGCTTAACTTCACAAGAATATTCTTATCCATCTTTTATTCTTCTAAATCCATTTATAATTCCAATAAGCTTAACACTGAAGCTTCATAATCTTCTCATATCCATACTTGGTTATATCAAATCCATCACTATCATTACTCCAATGGATGTATATATATCAAATTATATTTTCCTCAAGAGCTCATTACCTTTTTTAAGAGAAATACACTACTTCAATAACTCCATGCTACTCTAGCTTCAACTTAATCATACTTTCTTTATATCAACTTAACTTCAGTATCTTATATTCCAACCTCACATTATATTAATGTGACTTGTAATGACTAATCTAGGATAATATATCTAGACTAGGGTTTAATCATGTTTTATCCACCAATGTCAATTATACATGATATAAGCATTAAATCTTGGTGACAAAAGCATGATCATTAGAATCCTTTGATCATTTATGGCTTAGGTTTCCAGATGGATAATCAAGGCTTCCATCCATACAACATTACAATGGTATTATAATTATCTTCTATTTATCTCTATTGGATTAAGAGATATAATTCATTGACTATACCTACTTGATCCAATAGGATTACTCCTGGTAAATATCTTCAGGATTCATTCTTGTAATCATCTTTATTACCATATAATTATATATTCCATATAACTCTTCTTTCATTTTTAGGAGTGAGTTTAATCCCATCAAATTGTTGGAGATATGCCCTAGAGGCAATAATAAATGTAGTTATTATTATATCTTTGTGTTTATGATAAATGTTTACATTCATGCTATAACAGTATTAACCGGAAACATTAATACTTGTGTGATTTGTAAACTAAAATGGAGTCCCTAGTAAAGCCTCTTTATAATACTAGCTTGTTGGTTAATATATGATCGTGGTTTCCTGATCATGAACATTGAGAGGCTGTTAACAACAAGATCATATCATTAGGAGAATGGTATGATGGACATACTCCTATAGATAAGCGTAGCATAAAGATCAAGTCATTTTAATAGTTCAATTGCTATAAGTTTTCTGATACATAGTAACCTAATTCCTTCAACCATGAGATCATGCTAATCACCATTACCGGAAGGATGCTTTGATGACATCAAACACCACACCGTAATTGGGTGGCTATAAAGGTGGCATTGAATGTTCGGAAAGTATGGGTTGAGGCACATGGATCAAGAGTGGGATTTGTCCATCCATATGACGGATAGATATACTCTGGTCCCTCTCGGTGGAATGTCATCCAATTAGCTTGCAAGCATGTGACTGTCTCACAAGGGATCACATATCACGGGAACGAGAAAAGAGTACTTATCAGTAACGAGGTTGAACTAGGTATGTAGAGATACCGACGATCAAAACCTCGGATAAGTAAACTATTGTGAGACAAAGGGAAAGTGGTATCGTATGTAAGTGGTTCATTCGATCGCAAAGTAATCGTAGAAATATGTGGGAGCCATACGAATTTCCAGATTCCTCTATTGGTTATTGATCGGAGAAGTGTCTCGATCATGTCCGCATAATTCACGAACTGTAGGGAGACACACTTAAGGATTCGATGTTGCTGTGTAGTTATGGAATGATGAGTAAGAGACCGAATGTTGTTCGGAGTCTCGAATGCGATCCGGGATATCACGAGGAGATCCGGAATGGTCCGGAGAATAAGATTCATATAAGGAAAGTCATGTTTCGGAGTTTGGGAATGATTCCGGTGTTTTCACCAGGAATGTTCTAGAAGGGTCCGGAAGGTCCGGCACTCCGGAAGGGAAGGGTACATGGATGTGTCATGACAATATGGAATGGTTGCATCATGTACTAGGTCACTTGGCTGGGCAAAATAAAGAGAGAAATCAAATCGAAGTTTGAAAGTCAAACGCCAATTTGAAAAGTCAAATCTCAAGTTTGCTTGGTGGAGGGAGAGTAGGAAACCTACTTGGGGAGGAAGTCCCCTCCCTACACCCGCCGGCCAAGGAGGAGGAGTTGGAGGAGGACTCCCTCCTCCCAACCGGCCATCCTCCACCTATATAAGGAGGCGCAGGGTTGCCCCCTACCAACACACCTCAAACCCTAGCTCTGGCGCCTCCACCTCCAAGTGCAGCCGCCGCCTAGGGTTTCCCCTCCAACTCGGCGACTTGGGGCTTCCAGAAGCCCTAGCCGCCGGCCAAACCCTCCCCTTGGCGCCCTCTAAACCCTAGATCACCAAGGCCTCTCTCATACTCCACCATACTCGCTCCGGCTTAAGGCGAATCCCTGCGAGATCTCCCCTCTACTTCCGACACCACGCCATCGTGCTGCCGAAATCGCGAGGAGAGTGCTACAACCTCCGCTGCCTGCTGGAACAAGGGAGAGGAAGGTCTTCATCGAGTACCGAACGTGTGACCGACTGCGGAAGCGCTGCCAGAACGCAGCGCCGGAAGGATCGTCTACGCGATCTTGAGATCGGCAAGAGTACGACTACATCACCCACGAGAATCTGCTCTCATTAACCGCTTTGGAATCTTCGAGGGTGAGTTCCTCTATAGACTCGTTGCTACAATCTAGTAGATAGATCTTGGCTTGTTTGTTTGCGTGCGGTAGAAATTTTTGTTTTCCATGCTACGAACCCCTACAGAGGTTGCACGAGTAGAACACAATGGTCATTGTGGGCGGTGGTGATTTTATTATCAATTGCTTTTTGTGTACTTTGCATCTTGCGGTATGATGGGATGAAGTGGCCCGTGCTAACCTTACATGACATCGTTCATGAGACTTGCTCCACTCTCAACATGCAACTTGAATTGCATAAGTGGCTTTGCGGGTGTCTGTCTCTCCCATCATAGTATAGATTCAATTTACAACGGGCACTCGATAGTTCAAACATCAACATTGTGGTTCTTGTTCGTAAGTTAGAACAACACTTACTGAAAGCCCCAAACCACGTAAAATATGCAAAGAAAATTAGAGGCGTCTAACTTTGTTTGGCAGGGGTGTGCTGTGATGTGATATGGCCATGATTGTGATTATATTTGATGTATGCAATGTTCCTTATTGTAAGTTGGCAACCGGCAGGAGCCATATGGTTGTCTTTAAATTCCGTTAAGACCCGCGTGTCTATTCAAAGTAGTTGTAATAGTTGAAGCTGGTGGACGACAACCATAAAACGGCGCCATTGACCTTGACGCCATACCGGTGATGATGGAGATCATGTTCGTGCTTGAAGATGGAGATCGGAAGCACAAGAAGAAAGGCCATATCATATCACATATTATGAATTGCATGTGATGTTAATCCTTTATGCATCTTGTATTTCTTAGTTAACGACGGTAGCATTATAATATGATCCCTCAAGCACACAAATTTCAAGTTTTAAAGTGTTCGTCCTTAGTAAGCACCGTTGCTAAAGCTCGTTGTTTCGGAGAACCACGTGATGATAGGGTGTGTTAGATTCTGCGAGTGTATACAACGTGAGCAAGCCAGATTTGCTCATGCGGAAGCTAAGGTTTGATCTTGACGAGCCTACCATGTAAAGACATGGTCTCGGAACACGGATCACCGAAAGGTAAAGCATGAGTCATATAGTAGATATGATGAACATGTTGATTGTTCGCCATTGAAGCTACATCAACTCTCGTGATGATCGGTTTTGATGTGAGGGATTTGGTTCGTGTGATCACTAAAACAATGTGAGGGATATTGTTTTGAGTGGGAGTTCACCTAGATTAATTTAACTATTAATTAGAACTCAATTTGTCATAAACTTAGTCTAAACTATTGCAAATATGTTGTAGATCAATGGCGGCCCCTACCATCAATTTTAATGTGTTCATGGAGAAAGAAAAGTTGAAAAACAATGGACGCAACTTCGCGGATTGGTTCCGCAATTTGAGGATTGTCCTCAATGCTGGTAATTTGACCTATGTGCTGGATGCACCGCTGGGTGACCCGCCTGCAGCTACTGCTACCGATGAAGTAAAGAATGTTTACCTCACTCGGAAGAATCAGTACTCCACAGTTCAGTGTGCTATCTTGTATGGTTTGGAATCGGAGCTTCAGAAAAGGTTTGAGAACCATGACCCACATGATATTGTCCATGAACTCAAAATGATATTTGAGGCTCACGCGGTAGTTGATAGTTATGAGGCTTCTGAAAAGTTCTTTAACTGCAAGATAGAAGAGGGCAGCTCCGTCAGTGAGCACGTGCTTAAGATGTCTGGGCACGCAAACAAACTCCAAAGCTTGGGTATAGTGATTCCTAATTCTTTGGGGATTCATCGTGTCCTCCAATCAATACCACCAAGTTACAAGAACTTTGTGATGAACTACAATATGCAAAACATGGACAAGACGTTGCCAGAACTCTTCTCCATGTTGAAATCTGCAGAAGTGGAGATCAAGAAAGAGCACCAAGTGTTGTTGGTCAATAAGACCACCAAATTCAAGAAGCAAGGCAAGTCTAAGCAAAAGGGAAACTTCAAGAAGGGCGGTAATAAAGTTACTGCGCCGGCGAAGAAGACCAAGGTTGGGCCTAAGCCTGATACTGACTGCTTTTACTGCAAGGGAGAGGGTCACTGGAAGCGGAATTGCCCAAAGTACTTGGCGGATTTGAAGAACGACAACATCAAGAAGAAAGGTATATCCGATATACATGTTATTGATGTGTATCTCACTAGTACTCGTAGTAGTGCCTGGGTATTTGATACTGGTTCGGTTGCTCATATTTGTAACTTGAAACAGGTGCTGCAGAATAAACGGAAGCTAGCGAAGAATGAGGTGACGATGCACGTTGGAAATGGATCAAAGGTTGATGTGATAGCGATCGACACGCTACCTCTTCATCTACCATCGCGATTAGTTTTATACTTAAATAATTGTTATTTGGTGCCTGCGTTGAGCATGAACATTATATCTGGATCATGTTTATTGCGAGACGGTTACTTGTTTAAGTCCGAGAATAATGGTTGTTCGATTTATACGAGCAATATGTTTTATGCACATGCACCTTTGATAGATGGTCTATTCTTATTGAATCTCGGTTGTGGAAATACACATATTAATAACATTGAAGCTAAACGTTTGAAATTGAGCGATAACTCGACCTATATGTGGCACTGTCGTCTTGCTCATATTGGAGTGAAGCGTATGAAGAAACTCCATTCCGATGGACTTCTTGAATCACTTGATTTCGAATCACTTGAAAGATGCGAAGCATGTCTAATGGGTAAAATGACTAAGACTCCATTTTCTGGTATGATGGAGCGAGCTACGGACTTATTGGAAATCATACATACCGATGTGTGTGGCCTAATGAGCATTAGCATCGCGCGGTGGTTATCATTATGTTCTTACCTTCACGGATGACTTGAGTAGATATGGGTATATCTATTTCATGAAACATAAATCCGAAACTTTCGAGAAGTTTAAGGAATTTCAAAGTGAGGTAGAGAATCAACGTAACAAGAAGATTAAATTTCTACATTCTGATCGTGGAGGTGAATATCTAAGTTACGAGTTTGGCGAGCATTTGAAGAAATGCGGAATACTTTCACAATTGACACCGCCGGGAACACCACAACACAATGGTGTATCCGAACATCATAATCGAACTCTCTTAGATATGGTTCGTTCTATGATGTCACTTACAGATTTACCGCTATCATTTTGGGGTTATGCATTAGAAACAGCCGCATTCACTTTAAATAGGGCACCATCTAAATCCGTTGAAACGACACCGTATGAATTATGGTTTGGGAAGAAACCTAAATTGTCGTTCCTTAAAGTTTGGGGTTGCAAAGCTTATGTAAAGAAGTTACAACCCGACAAGCTTGAACCCAAAGCGGAAAAATGTGTCTTCATAGGATACCCGAAGGAAACTATTGGGTATACCTTCTATCATAGATCTGAGGGCAAAATCTTCGTTGCTAAGAATGGATCCTTTCTAGAGAAGGAATTTCTCTTGAAAGAAGTGACCGGAAGGAAAGTAGAACTCGACGAGGTTGTTGAACCTTCTCTCGAACTTGCGAGTAGCGAAGCACCGGAAATAGTTCCTGTGGCGCCTACACCAATAAGAGAGGAAGATAATGATGTTGATCATGAAACTTAGGTTGAAGTTACTACGGAACCTCGCAGGTCAACGAGAAATCGTACCACTCCTGATTGGTATGATCCCGTTATGAGTGTCATGTTGGTGGACAACACCGATGACCCTGCGACATATGAGGAAGCGATGATGAGCCCAAATTCCAATAAATGGCAAGAAGCCATGAAATCCGAGATTGGATCCATGTACGAAAACCAAGTATGGACTTTGGTGGACTTACCGGATGGCCGGAAGGCTGTCGAGAACAAATGGATTTTCAAGAAGAAAACAGATGCTGATGGTAATGTTACTGTCTATAAAGCTCGACTTGTAGCGAAAGGGTTTCGACAAATTCAAGGAGTTGACTATGATGAGACTTTCTCACCAGTAGAGAAGCTAAAGTCTGTGAGGATTATGTTAGCAATCGCTTCATATTATGATTATGAGATATGGCAGATGGATGTCAAAACAGCGTTCCTCAATGGATACATTGATGAAGAGTTGTATATGATGCAACCCAAAGGTTTTGTCGATCCTAAAGATGCTAACAAGGTATGCAAACTTCAACGGTCCATATATGGATTGAAGCAAGCACCCCGAAGTTGGAATTAACGTTTTGATAAGGTAATCAAAAGTTTTGGTTTTATACAAACTTATGGAGAAGCTTGTATTTACAAGAAAGTGAGTGGGAGCTCTGTAGCATTCTTAATACTATATGTAGATGACATATTGTTGATTGCGAATGATGTAGACCTTCTTAATAGTGTCAAGGATTATTTGAATAATAGTTTTTCAATGAAAGATCTTGGCGAAGCAGCTTACATATTAGGCATAAAGATTTATAGAGATAGATCGAGACGCCTAATATCATTGTCACAAAGTACATATTTGGACAAAGTTCTAAAGAGGTTTGGAATGGAAGATAGCAAGAAAGGGTTCTTGCCCATGTTGCCCAATACGACCTTGAGTAAAACTCAAAGTCCCGCAACAGCAGAAGATAGAGAAAGGATGAGTAAGACTCCCTATGCCTCGGCCATAGGATCTCTAAAGTATGCCATGCTATGTACTAGACCCGACATTGCATATGCTGTTAGTTTGACTAGCAGATATCAAAGTGATCCAGGAGTGGATCATTGGACAGCGGTCAAAAACATCCTTAAGTACTTGAGAAGAACTAAGGATATGGTTCTTTCTTATGGAGGTGAAGAACAACTCGTTGTAAATGGTTACACCGATGCTAGTTGGAACACCGATCCGGATGATTCTAAATCTCAATCTGGATACGTATTTACTTTGAATGGTGCAGCAGTTAGCTGGAGGAGTGCAAAGCAAAGCGTTGTTTCGACATCTTCAACTGAATCGTAATACATAGCTGCTTCGGAGGCTTCACAAGAAGCGATATGGATGAAGGAGTTCATTACAGATCTCGGTGTGGTTCCAAGTGCGATGGACCCAATGTCTATCTACTGTGATAACATGGGCGCCATAGCCAATGCGCAAGAACCAAGGTCACACAAGAAGCTGAAGCACATCAAGCTATGTTTTCATGCTATTCGAGAACATGTCCAATATGGTGACATAAAGATTTGCAAAGTACACACAGATCTGAATGTGGCGGATCCGTTGACTAAACCTCTCCCGAGGGCAAAACATGACCAATACCAAACTACCATGGGTGATCGGTATATTACCATGTAATCTAGATTAGTTGACTCTAGTGCAAGTGGGAGACTGTTGGAGATATGCCCTAGAGGCAATAATAAATGTAGTTATTATTATATCTTTGTGTTTATGATAAATGTTTACATTCATGCTATAACAGTATTAACCGGAAACATTAATACTTGTGTGATTTGTAAACTAAAATAGAGTCCCTAGTAAAGCCTCTTTATAATACTAGCTTGTTGGTTAATAGATGATCGTGGTTTCCTGATCATGAACATTGATATGCTGTTAACAACAAGATCATATCATTAGGAGAATGGTATGATGTACATACTCCTATAGATAAGCGTAGCATAAAGATCAAGTCATTTTAATAGTTCAATTGCTATAAGCTTTCTGATACATAGTAACCTAATTCCTTCGACCATGAGATCATTCTAATCACCATTACCGGAAGGATGCTTTGATGACATCAAACACCACAACGTAACTGGGTGGCTATAAAGGTGGCATTGAATGTTCGGAAAGTATGGGTTGAGGCACATGGATCAAGAGTGGGATTTGTCCATCCATATGACGGATAGATATACTCTGGGCCCTCTCGGTGGAATGTCATCCAATTAGCTTGCAAGTATGTGACTGGCTCACAAGGGATCACATATCACGGGAACGAGAAAAGAGTACTTATCAGTAACGAGGTTGAACTAGGTATGCAGAGATACCGACGATCAAAACCTCGGATAAGTAAACTATCGTGAGACAAAGGGAAATTGGTATCGTATGTAAGTGGTTCATTCGATAGCAAAGTAATCGTAGAAATATGTGGGAGCCATATGAATTTCCAGATTCCTCTATTGGTTATTGATCGGAGAAGTGTCTCGATCATGTCCGCATAATTCACGAACCGTAGGGAGACACACTTAAGGATTCAATGTTGCTATGTAGTTATGGAATGATGAGTAAGAGACCGAATGTTGTTCGGAGTCTCGGATGGGATCTGGATATCACGAGGAGATCCGGAATGGTCCGGAGAATAAGATTCATATAAGGAAAGTCCTGTTTCGGAGTTCGGGAATGATTCCAGTGTTTTCACCAGGAATGTTCTAGAAGGGTCCGGAAGGTCCGGCACTCCGGAAGGGAAGGGTACATGGATGTGTCATGACAATATGGAATGGTTGCATCATGTACTAGGTCACTTGGCTAGGCAAAATAAAGAGAGAAATCAAATCGAAGTGTGAAAGTCAAACGCCAATTTGAAAAGTGAAATCTCAAGTTTGCTTGGTGGAGGGAGAGTAGGAAACCTACTTGGGGAGGAAGTCCCCTCCCTCCACCCGCCGGCCAAGGAGGAGGAGTTGGAGGAGGACTCCCTCCTCCCAACCGGCCACCCTCCACCTATATTAGGAGGGGTAGGGCTGCCCCCTACCAACACACCTCAAACCCTTGCTCTGGCGCCTCCACCTCCAAGTGCAGCTGCCGCCGCCTAGGGTTTCCCCTCCAACTCGGCGACTTGGGGCTTCCCCAAGCCCTAGCCGCCGGCCACACCCTCCCCTTGGTGCCCTCTAAACCCTAGATCACCAAGGCATCTCTCATACTCCACCATACTCGCTCCGGCTTAAGGCGAAGCCCTGCGAGATCTCCCCTCTACTTCCGACACCACGTCATCATGCTGCCGGAATCGCGAGGAGAGTGCTACAACCTCCGCTGCCTACTGGAACAAGGGAGAGGAAGGTCTTCATCGAGTACCGAACGTGTGACCGACTGCGAAAGCGCTGCCGGAACGCAGCGCCGGAAGGATCGTCTATGCGATCTTGAGATCGACAAGAGTACGACTACATCACCCACGGGAATCTGCTCTCGTTAACCGCTTTGGAATCTTCGAGGGTGAGTTCCTCTATCGACTCGTTGCTACAATCTAGTAGATAGATCTTGGCTTGTTTGTTTGCATGCGGTAGAATTTTTTGTTTTCCATGCTACGAACCCCTACACAATTATCATATTGATTTAATTCTCTTCCAACACTCCCATCATATATATGATATTTAAATCTAACATTACCACCTATCTCTTCTTTCTTCTTTCTCTAAAGGTTTTAGAGTGGATGCCATGATAAGGACAAGAGTTTATAGATCAATAATTGATAGGTTAAGAATTGGTGAATCAATAGTTGATTACTCAACATTGATGAATAAGAGATATTAAGATAAGGTTCATTAGAGATGATAAAGAAAGATATATAGTGAATGATCTTGACTTGGTTTCTTTCCTACTCATACTCACTAAAGAGTTAAGGTTAGGTATTACCATGATACTCATGGTATAAGTAGATGAGATTAAGATAGGTCAATATTAAGTTGTTACATTCCTATACTTAAGTTATATTTATAACTTGGGGTTCATGAGTTGTTGTTATAAATACTAGGATATGATTCCTTAAGGATCAAATATAAACCATTAAATAATGTATTAGGGTTTAACTTTTATTACATTTGATCTATCCTTGGATCAAATCTCCCTTACCCAAAATAAGGTTTTAACAAAGGTCATATTGAAACTTATCGCAGTCAACTTAATGATCTACTCCAATTCCATCAAGTTAAGAGAAGCTTCAATCACTTTGACAAGTTTTGTTCAAAAGCGCGAAATTTATTCGGATTTTCTATGCATGAATGCAATGCACACATCTGTGTTCGGCTTATTTCTAAGCTCTAATGTTGGGATGTTACAGAAGGAAACGACTCAAAGGTGTTGCTAGCAACTTGGAGACCTGCACAACACAAACTCAAGACTTTGCCCCAACGAACAGTGAGGTTGTCAATCTCACCGGTTGCTGTAACAAAGGAGTAACTGTATGGTGTGGAAGGTAATAGTGGTTTGCAGCAAGTAAACAGTAACAGTGGAAGATGTATCAATGGTAAAGATTGGACCGGGGTCCATAGTTCACTAGAGGTGTTCTTCTTAGATAAACAAACATGGCATGCTGGGTAAACAAATTAGAGCAGGGCAATTGACAGGACTGAGCAAGGCATAACAATGCAATACTAGACATTCATGATCCTATGAGATTTGATTGGGCAATACAACAAGATACATAGACTGCCATCCAACTACATCTATGACTAGAAGTCCACCTTTGGGTTATCATCTGAACCCCCTCCAGTATTAAGTTGCAAGCAACAGACAACTGCTTTAAGCAAAGTGTGTAAGGTAAACAATCCACTTGTTCCATGAACAAGGGACCGTTGTTTTCTCCCTAGTGGCAACAACACATCTACAACCTTAGAGATTTCGGTCACTTCCCTTAGATTAAATAGAGACATGAACCCACTATCGAGCATAAATACCCCCTCTTGGAGTCACTAGCAACTACTTGGCCAAGATAGCTACTAACAACGGATATCATGCAAGTTCACAAATAACACATACATGATAGAATCAATAAGACAAAACCATTAATCAATCTAACATAGTAATCTCAATATCCATCGGATCCCCGCAAACAAAACATGCATGATTACAAATAGATGAGATCTTGGTCATGAACGGAACTCACAAGATCTAAACATGAAAGCACAAAGGATACGATACAACCATCTAGCTACTACATGGACCCGTAGTCCAAGGTGGAACTACTCATGTTTCATACCAGAGGCTGGCATGATGAAGAAGAAGGCCTCCGGGATGATCTCCCCTCTAGCAGGGTGCCGGGAAGAGCTTCAGATCCCCCGATCTAGGGACGATGGTGGCGGCGGCTACAGACGGTTTCGTGGAATATTGATCGGGTACTTAGGGTTTAGGCATCGGGGGCTTCTTATAGGTCGAGAGGGTGCCCGAGGTGGTTGCACCCCTAGGCGTGGGCCAGACCTGGCCGCGCTGCCAGGGGGTGTGGCCCCCTCGAGTCCCTCCTTCGTCTCGTCTTCTGGCTCCATGTTCCCCACGGTAAAATATTGACTTTGGCTTTTGTCCCGTCCAATTCCGAGAATATTGATTTTCTGCCTTTCTGGAACCAAAAACAGAAGAAAACAGGCAACTGGCATTGTGGCATCTTGTTAATAGGTTAGTACCAGAAAACATATAAAAACACCTCAAAGTGTAGACAAAGCAAAGCAAAGTAGATACTAAACAAGCATGGAACATCAAAAATTATAGATACGTTTACGACGTATCAGGCCTTTAATAGCAGGAAAGACAATATCCAGCGGTGCTTTCGGCGTCTCTCTCCTCTTGTACACTTTGACACTTCCATCACGAGCCCCTCCCGTAGCCCTAAAGTTAAAATTCGATACCACATTCTTCACATGGCTAGTAGAGGGATCAACACTTTTTTCAGGGTCAGTTCCATTAGCTTTAGCGGTTCCATCACGCTGAACCTTAGAGTCACCTTCCCGGCTATGATAATGCATCTTTGTGTCGTCTCTGGTCCTTGCCTGCTGCCATTGAGATTCTTGCTTCCATGGATCCTGGTAGCGCAGCGAGGCATCATATGGAAAACTACCCTCCTCATCTCTTTCAGCGGGGAGTTGGACAAAAAATTTCGGAGTGAACGACTCTCCCACACGAGAAACAGAAGTATGGCAGACGCTCATATTTTATTGGGTACCACTCTACCACCCCCTCTTCTTAGAATCAATCGGGAACCCCTCATAAGAGGTTCATCAAGATCAATCCAGACTCTCCCACGCAGACTCTGTCCCCAACCAGACCTGGAGCCATTGCCATGTAGATCCAGCCCGATAATTTCTCCTACCTGGCTAGCAATAGATTTTCCACGAGCTTCATTCATCCAGTTGAACGGCAGATCATCACATCTGAACCACATCGAAAGTCTCTTGAATTGATTTCTGATGGCTTCATACTCTCACCGAAATCATCCAGGACGACTGCATGTTTTGATACTGTCCATGGTGCCCCTCCTAGATGCGCTTCCGATCTCTCTTCTCTCAAAATCCATACTAGCTAAGAAGACATTGTCACCCTTATCCATAAAGGACAGACCCCTAGGGTTTCCCCACTGCGGCCGCAAAGCACTGTCAATCATCTAAATATGGAAATTTTTTGTTGACAGAACTTTGTCCATCACTACAAACTTCACTGGAGCCCCTCCATCCTCCTTCTCATCCTCCATCACCAAGATCGTCTTCTCCTTGGCGGTCAGACCAAGCTTGACCAGCTTTGACGTGACCCCGTGGATCACTCGTTCTCCGTCACCATCTTCCCCCGGCTTGCACCAATCCCTGACCGCATTTTCACCATGGTAGATACCGCGGGAGGTGATCCAAGACGTGGTGTAGATTGCCCCCGTGCGTCGTGCAGGACCTGAATGCCGGTAGATCGCCGTTTGGTCGTCCACACGTGCCGTCGGAGCCCCTAACCCTAACCCTAGAAAAACGGTTCGGGCTATTTCCGATGCTAACTTTAACAGGTCTCGTGGCGCACGTGACAGATACTCCTCCAGAAACCCCACGAGCCACGACCACCGCTTCGCTACTTCCACGACCCACCGCAGTGACCGACGCCTCCGCCACCGCTGTCGCCTCTCGCTCCCCCGCCAGCCCCGACCACCGCCTACAGCGCCACGATGGTAACCGACGCGGCTGCGATGGCGGTCGTGAAGGCCGCGCGCCCCGCCGTCCGCGGCGCCCACGACGGCCTCGCGTTCGCCGCCAACGCCGCCTTCCTCGCCGCCGGGTACTCCCTCTGCGCGGTCGGGCCCGCCGCGCTCACGGACCCACCGCCCACTGGTACGCTCCGCCTTCCACCCCTTAAGCCCTAGGGTTCCGATTTTCAGTAGTTGAGCGTACTGTAGTCTGACCCCATGCTTAGGGTTCGGATTGTATCTGGGATGATGATTCTGCGGTTAATTAAACGAGTCGACATTTCTATTATACTTATATATCTTCTTATCTGAATTAGCAGTTTGATCCACGCAGTTGAGTGAAATTCCTATTTCCGAGTTAGTAATTTCCCTGTGTGACTGAAACCTAATAATCCAGGATACTACATATGTGTTACTATGCTATGTTGCTTCCACTACATGTTGATTGCTTAAGTTTGTACCGAGTCTCAGGCTTCATACTTGGATCATTGGATTGGTCAAAGCTGTTTGTGCAACAATAGTGCTACCTGATTATTGCAGTGTTCTGTTCTGACTGTATATATAAAACGAACACACACTAATATGACCGTAGATGCATAGGATGTTACATAAGAGTTCATATGACTCATGTTTTATATAAATTATAAAATCTAATTATATTTCTAGTCAAACATATCTCAGTAGGTGGGACATATCGTCTGCTCTGTTTGACAGTGAAGATTTTCCAAAATCTGAGTTTTCTAAAACCGACGTATATCCATGCCTAGGCAATGAATACTAGATTATTGGAAAATACAGGTCTGGACCACTTCTTTGTATAGTGCAAATATAGTTTAGTTTTTGCTAATACCATGCTATATAATACTGCAGTTTTCGCTTACGCCAAACACCTCAAAGTGTTTAAAACCACAGTATTTCTTAGATTACTTAAAAAAAACTTTGCTGCCAAACACCCCCCTAAACTCTGAAAGTCGGATGTTAAAGTAATGTTAGCATGTTTGAGAGTGGGGGGCATTCCTGTCATGTACTGAAATGAAACCCGTGCAGTGGAGCTGAATTATGTTGGAATGGAAGACATGCCATTATATTCGTGCTCGCATGGATGACTGCTGCACTATTATTCCAGCTGGAACATAACAAGTGTAAAATTTTAGCATGATGATTTTTTTGTTTAAATGTGTCACAGCATAGTTGGAGTTACTCTAGTTTTTTTGTTACATTTTGTCGGAGGTTAAAGAGGAAAGTAACTTTGTGTGAAGTCATGACTTGTATTATACTTATGATCCTTTTAGTTTATAGAAGTGATGTTTTAATTCTGCTTAAATTTTAGCCGATGAGGAGGTGGGGATAGATGGGTGGAACTGTATGGACAACTGCTATGCCTTTTTGTACTCCAAGGAGGTGGAGGGCAAGAAGAAGCACATTTTAATGAAATGTCTAGTGGTTGATGATTTCCTTGCTATTGATGTGCTGGATCTTGAGTCACACAAGGAACCTTGGAATGTTCAGATCAAGTATGTTTTAGCCTTACATGTTATTATTTTATCTCAGCTCATTCTTTTGTGCCATGGGATTTTCATATTGCTACTATAATGCACTAAAACAAAACGGATAGTTGCAGGGTTAGACTATATCAGAGTTATCTAGGATGTATTCTAGGATGTATGTGTTGTATGTATCTTAGCTTCTATAAATATTTCAGTTGGTGGTGATGATCTGTTCACCATCTACTACTTGGTTACCAACAAGCGGAGCTAATTGGGAATTTTATTTGTCTTTGGTCCTGCCCGTAATTTAGCTCTGATGCTCTTTAAACTAACTAAAATATTTGGCAAAATAATAACACAAACTTCAATCCATGCCATTTGAACTTAAAGACTTCTTTGTTTGGATGTTTGAACTTTGAAGTATAACCATGAGTATAAATAATATTGTAGCCATATAACACATTTTATGTTTTTTTTTGTGTGAAGACTATTCACACATGTGAAACTACTTCGATAGTTGAGCTAGTGCTATGGTTATTCGGCTCTGTTCTAGTGCACGTAAACTCTGGCAGTCAGCAAAAATAGTTGGTACCAACCACATTCTTGTATTCAAGTACCTCACTTGTATTTATCAGCATGAGAGATATCGTGTCTCTTAAGCTGAACAGTTTCGATGGTGTCGAGCTGGACATGCATAGCCTGTTTGTGAGTTCTAAGTATGACTTAGCTGCTTCTTGCTACTAAATGATGAGTTTGGTTGCTACAAACACCTTATTATAGAATTTAGTTTTTGCTGGATTGAATATAATTTTGTGCAAAAGCTGATATGGATACACAGCATGATACAAGGTGCAGTAAGTAATACTGGCTCACTTTCTAAATTATCTGTTAAAGGAGACCTAATGCAGTCAACAGTGCAATCTGCTCGTGTTGTAGTTTAACATTGTGTGAATATTTTGGGTGCTTGTTCTGCTGGCTGACCTTTTTGTTAAATAGTTCTGTCCACATGTGGAGCTTCCATTTTATGGTTTTGAGTTATTGACTTCCGTTCCTTGTATACAGTGTGAAGGATTTCTTCGTTGAAGAACAACTCAAGAATTATAAGGATATGTACAAGAATTTTACAGGCTTCATTGATACCCTTAACTCGAGTTTATTGGTTAAACTGGATGGTAAGGACTCTGCTACTGCCAAGAAGCAAGATGTCGAGAACAGTTCATCAAACAGGTATTTCTATGCTGGTTTTGGACTTCTCATGATAACCTACAACCTCCCCTCTTTGACATTAAACATCAGCACAGCTTTCTGTTCATCTTACTTTATTATGTTTATTGCCCCTGTAATCACTTCCATGTCTGTTAAACTTAGCTAGATGAAATCATATTGGAAGTTGTGCTTATTTCTTGTTATATTCTGCTGATTTTGCTTATACTTAATACTGTAACTGGAACATACCATACAAAGCTTTTGTGTTGTAGCTGGCCTCATTTGCTAATAGTTCTCTAATGCATGGCACTTCTTTTCCAGATCAGAAAATGTTCTGCGGGAAAATCCAACCGCTGGGACTACTGAACCTGCTGGGTATGACTATGACCTCAGACATTTTTGTTTCACCTAGTTTTTTGTGTGGACATTCTCTATCAGTTAGTCCTTCTATGGGAACAGGGGTTCAAGATAATTGCTCCTCTATTTACATTTTTGTATTTTGTTGATATTTTCTCCTCAAGTGCTGTCCAATATAATTAGTACCTATGTATTATTAGGGTTTCTAGTAATAGTTCGATATCATGAAAGAAACAAAAGATGCAACCTGCCGAGGCTTAGCAACTAGGGAACACATTTTCTCGAACTTTTTTCATGCCGTAGGAGTTAGGCCCTGCTTCGCAGCAGTCAGAAAACACAGGAAATAGGATAACAAGGGAATTAAGAACCATATCTTGTGGATTTCTACAGGAATGTGAAACTCCGGAATTTCACAAGGTTGCTGTGTGGATCCCCTATTGGAATTTTTCAGGAAATGTTCATTGACTGTAGATAGAAGAGGGGAGAGAAAGGCTATTGTGCCGTGGACTTCTCGAAAGAATTTGAACATGAGGTTGGAGCTCATGTTTAGATCCTCCAAAATGTGAAGCAAATGCAAGTTTCCTGTGGAAATTCATAGGTTCCTATAATCCAATGCTTTTTAGAAAAGTTCTTATAGGATTCTAATCCTATGAAATTCCTTTGTTTCAAAGCCATTAACTGCATCAGTTACAAGCTGAATGCCCTGATCCGTACCTTCGAGATTTCATAGGATTAAAGCTTGTTGGGTCCTGATATCAACTGGCCTCATTCAGTTTTTAGTTTTTTCATGAGCATGGATGTCTTTGCATTGCTTAATAAATTACTTTTCCCTCAAATTTTAGTGCAACTCGGAATGAAAATTACTGCAAAGTATTGGCACTGTTGGCAAATTTAAAGCTTATACTTTAAATTATCTTGATTTATACATGGAGTAAATGAGTTCACTTGATGTATGTCAAAAAATCAACAGAAGAAAATCCGTGGAGTGATCATTGTTGTTACTTTTGGTTATACCATTGGAATAGCATATGCTGCTGGTAGTATTCAAGACATGTATAATGTGTCTTAAGTCTTGACACTCGTTTTACAAATATTGCTCTAAAGTATAAGGAAAATTTTGTTGAAGTTCAGGTAAATCGAGTGGTTGCATAATAAAAGCTATGGTATATCCTTTGTACAAGTTTAGTTCAAAGAAGGTCGATCTACAAGAATAATATCATATAATAAAATTGTACTCGCTATCACTCTTGTAGATCAGTAAGTTGCTTATAGGATATTGATAGCGTGGTTAATATTTTCATTTATGTATATGTATTATGATACAGCCTGATTTATCCCCCGGTAGCTCCATTTGGTCATGATGACCTCTTCCCTACTCCTGGTGCAGGCTTCTACCCTCATAGGTTTGTCTCATCATAATGTTCATTTTTAAACATTGATAAATCAGTAGCTTCACACATAAGTAACTGTATCTTGTTTTTTTTATTTTTTTATTTTTGCAGAGGTGGAACGGGCGGTGGTGGTATGCATGTTGGTAATATTTTGTCCATTTTCCAGAAACTCGTTTATATTTGCGCCTCTGTGCAGTCTAGCTTACAACATATTTGATACTGCAGGTCCAGACGATCTGCGCTTCTTCCCTTCCAATCCTTCTCGTGCCCCATTTCGTGGTCCTGGGTATGTTCAGTTCTCTTTCACTCTTGTGCAATTGCAACATTTGTTTTTCTGATGTCCTCAGGCATAAATGAAAATGGATGTCTTTATTATAGGAGTGTTCCACCCGGTGGTCGTTACGATCCAATTGGCCCGCCTGACGTTCCAGGATTCGAACCATCTCGTTTTGTGAGGTAATTATTCTTTTATAGTGTGCTAGCATCCAGTAAGGTTGATGATGGACTGTTATTGCCACTCGGTACTGCCTGCCAAACCATTATCCAAAATTTCCATTTTCGTAGTCCTTATTGCTATCCAATGCCCATTGCAGCATTGCTAAAATCGTATATGATCCCCACATAATTATGGAGGTTTTAAGATGGCACTGACACCTTGTTGGATCTGTCGCTGGTTATCTGTACTTAAATTTCACAGACAGGGCGACCACTGCCCGAGGCTGTGATCAAGAGCTGATGCCGACCTAATGATTTTCCTTTTGATGCAGGCGTCCAAGGCCTCCTGGCAGGGGCGCCCATCCAGACCTTGAGTTCTTCCAGCAAGACCCGTTTTTCTGAGAGACTCATGTTTAGAGGCTTGTCGCGTTGACACCCATCTTTCTGAATAATCCTGCTTTGTCTATCGTTAGGGTGCCCTTGCTGAAAGTGAAACGAACTGTTATCTGGCAAATAGTGCCAACAGACTGTGCCTGTAAACATGGATGCGAACTTGTGTAATCACCTCTAGTTCCAACCGTGGCTTTGTCACGGTAGACTGTGCAATTGTATATAGAGCTGTCTTCGTTGGTATCCCGCCTTGCTTCTTGCCTAAACAAATGGTGCTGGTGATGGAAACGCATTGCCGGATGCATCTTCAGCCGGCAGCCACGGGAATATCCCCAGATTGTCACAATACGCCCTAGCGAAAGCGATGGTGCCTACACGTCAATGTATCAGCCCAATCCAACAGACTTGCATATTCCAGCTTCTGCTAGCATATTTGCCCTGCCGGTTCACCCTGCTGCCCCCCTTGATCCACTGCCTCACCACCGCCGCACGGGCACCGCCGCGCGAGCTTAACTGAAGTTATCTGTAGTGCCAAACCTTCCTGAATGTTTGTGATTTATGAATGGATCATCTCAGGTTTTCTTTCCTGCTTGTCCGATTGCAAGGGCAGCTTATTCTAGACTGTTTATTACAAGATAGTATATGGTAACAATTCCCCTCATCATATTGGCTTTCAAACCGAATAAATTCAGCACCATTTGTTTCCCGCGGCTGCCGGCTGAAGATGCACCCGGCAATGCGTTTCCATCACCAGCACCATTTGTTTAGGCAAGAAGCAAGGTGGGATACCAACCAAGATAGCTCTATATAGAGGAGTAGCTCGTGTTTCCATATCAGATGATCTCGTCTTCTTCATCTTCTTCTTGTGAAACTTGTCAATCCAAGTTCACTTTCTCTTCGAAGTTTTCTTCTTTGGAGATATTTTTCTTTAGGCGTGCAGCCTTTGAAGTTCATTTGCTTTGAGGTATAAATTCTGTATTAAATCCCTTGTCATGCTTACTTTGACTTCCCATTTACAATTTAGTCTTAACCTCCTTATCAACACTATCAAGTGAATTCTCAATTAAAATATACCATACTTCAGATCCGGATGCTTTAGTGGCCAAATTAACAAATTTAAATGAAAGAAATTTGTAGCGGAGAACAACATCCGCTTTTGATCGGAAAGTGTCTTTGACTCCCGAGCTCCTGTGCTCTCTTTGTTTTCAAAAATAAAAAAAAAATCATATGTATAAGTTTTAGAAAAATCTAAAAATAATTCTGGACTTGGTTAAATTTGTATCTCACAAGCATTCAAAATCACAACACCAATTTTATTTGTATTTTGGGCTACATAAAAATGACAAATATGATAAGGTTTAGGGTTTTGAAAATACATGCACAGATCCACACATTTATCATATTTGTGTACCTCATAGTACAAAGTATTTTAAATTGATATTTTTCACGTCTGTAGAAAAAATCTTTGGCTACATCCGAATATTTTTTTCAATATTTTTTGAAACTCAGAAATACGATTTTCGAAATTTTAAAATGGCAGGAACAGTGGTGTTCGGTAGCACAAAATCTCCACTCGCTTTGGATTCTCAATAACACCTCTTCCAGTAATGTCTTTTTTTTGCGGGTACTTTCAGTAATGTCTTGTATAGTTCCAAACCGTGCTTCTCAGGTCCATTGCTTCAAAATATAATGGGATGGTAGTAACTTGATGTTCATCAAATCAAAAACCCTTATAGCATGTGTCCCTATTCTCTCAAACTATCCACAACTACATGAAGTTGTTTGTTCACATAGGTTACCAATAACTTTGCTTTCCTCTTGGAAGGTTGGATCTACAAAAGGGCTACTAAATACTGCTGCAAAAGGGCGCAAGATAAGGATTCTCACTCCGTGGGTCTCTATTCTCGCACGTGGAAGCTAGAATAGGCAAGTCCGTTGGATTGTTTTTCACCTACAAGGGACGGCTGATACGTTGTCACGTCATTTATACCGTGCCTTCAACACGTTTGAGCATCTCTAGCCGTCATCGCCATAGGCCAATTACCAGCGTCAAAATGGGCTTCTTGGGGGCGCCGGATTCCCAGCCCCCCCCTTTCAGTCCCCTAGCCAACGATTTTGGTGGGGGAAACAAAATAAATTTAGCATATTGGACATAAATTTGGCAAATAGTTTGACAAAGCTAGCAGATAGTACAACAAAGCACATAGTTCAGCATAAATTTAACAAGTTTTGAAACACAAATTAAAACACATAAAACTAGGTGTTGTATTTTCTTCTCCATAGGTGCTCCACCAGATCCTGCTGTAGTTTTTAATGCATATGTGGGTCTCGGATCTCCTGACGCATAGCGAGAAAGGCATCCCATGATGACAGCACCTCGTGATCAATAGATGCAAGAGAACACTATCTAAAATATGGTTCGATGTCAAACGTCGGCTCCTCCTGCTCACTCTCAATGATCATGTTTTGCAAGATCACACAAGCATTCATCACCTCCCACATCTGAAATTCTAACCAGGTCAGAGTGGGTACTGGACAATAACAAATCGGGCTTAGAGCACAACAAACACCCGCTTGACATCCTTCCTACAAGTTTCTTGCTCCTTGGAAAAATTGAAATTCTTACCCACAACGGGATTTGAGTTAGTCTTCAGAAATAACCATCTTAGATAGATGCCATCTGCCAGGAGTATCCCTTGTTGTAGTGGTGTCCATTGATCACATAGTCCATCGGGGGAGCATGACCTTCAACAAGCTTGGCACGACATTCGAGCACTACAGGACATTGATGTCGTTGTGAGATCCTGCGATTCCGGATAAGGAATGCCAAATCCAGAGATTATGTGTAAGCATTGCCTCAACTATCACACTATGAGCTCCATTGTGGCCTTTGTATATTCCCTATCAAGGAAATGGGCAGTTCTTCCATGCCCAATGCATGCAGTCAATGCTTTCAAGCATCTTAGGACATCCTATGGCTTCATTCATTGCTAGAATCTGAGCAGAGTCTTCAGCATTGAGTGATCTCAAGTATGTTGGTCCAAACACTGCAACCATCCCCCTGCAGAATTTGTACATGCACTCAATGTCGGTGGACTCGACCATGCGTAGATAGTCATCTATTGTATCACCAGGATCTCCATATGCAAGCATCCTCAAAGCGGTCGTGCAATTTTGGATTGAGGAAAATCCCATCGTGTCGGTGCAGTACTTCATGCATTTGAAGTAGGTGTTGAACTCCTGGATGGCATGCCCGGTCTTGATGAAGAGCTTCCGGCCTATCCTAAAACGGCGCCAAAATACAGTCTCACCATGCAACAGATCATCAGAGAAGTAGTCGGCGTATAACATGCAGTGGCCCTCCAGCCTTTGCCTCGACTTGCTTTTGTGGCCCTGGTGCCTAGCCACCACGCCACGACTTTGAACCGCGCATGCAAGCCGTACAGACAGGAGAGGATCTTCAATTGTTCCTCATCATCATCGGCGGCAGCGGTTTCCTCCTCCATCAGGACGGCGAACATCTCCTCATTGTAGGAGTCCATCACCGAGTAGGAAAAACGCCAAACACCTAGCAGGCATGGTGGAGAGAAGTTGCCCGCGAAGCTGCCCATGACGCCAAATCATTGTGAAAACTCGATTCGATGGAGTAGGGAGGGTGGTACCGGCGGCTGAATGGCGGCAAAGGGAGAAGAGAGGGAAAGGTGGGGTGAAAAGGAGAATCTAGTCGGGTAATATGCGTTGTCTCGCTGACAGAGCTGGTGAAAGTGCAATGGATGTCGCCTAGAGGGGGGTGTGAATAGGCTTCTAAAAATATTATGGTTTAGGCTCTAATAAATGCGGAATAAAACTAACGTTTAATTTATAGAGCACAAACCCTAAAAACACTAAGTTCACCTAAGTGCACCAACAACCTATGCTAAGCAATACAAGAAACAAGGCAATAGCAAGATATAATACTTCAAGCACGAAGGCTATCACAAAGTAAAACGCATAAGTAAAGGGTTGGAGAGGTTGAAAGGATATAGGTGTCGCCTAGAGGGGGGGTGAATAGGCGATTAAAACTTTTCCGACAGTGTCTCAACAAAGGCGGAATAAAACTTGCGTTTACTTTGTCAAGCACAAAACCTAGAACAACTAGGGTTCACCTATGTGCACCAACAACTTATGCTAAGCAATACAAGCAATAATGTGATAACAAGATATAGATTACTTCAAGCACGAAGGCTATCACAATGTAAAGTGCATAAGTAAAGAGCTCGGGTATAGAGATAACCGAGGCACGCGGGGACGACGATATTTTACCGAGTTCCTCACAACATGGAGTATGTCTCGTTTGGAGAGAGGGTGGTATCAAACCACCAACACCACAAAAGGCCTCCCTTGTTCTCCGGTGAATCTCACCCCAACGAGATCGATCCACACTTCCACTATCGGTGCACTTGTCGGTGGCAATCCGAAACCTCTCACAAGGTTGGGGCACTTCTCCACAACTTAATTGGAGGCTCCCAACAAACGCCACCAAGGCCAAAAAACCGTCTAGGGTTCCAAGAACCCAAGAGGGACAAACTTTTAATAAACACCACGAACCAAATCCTCCGAGGAGAACTCAAACTGATGCACCTAATGCAAAAGGCAAGAACACCACAAAGATGCTCCAATCCCTCACTCTCAAGTTCCAACAAAGATACTAAAGCTATTGGTGAAACAAGAGAGAAAGAACAAAGGGGAACACAAAATCCCCCAAAATATAGATCCCCAAAGATACACTCACAAAGAGATGTTTTGGTTTGGTCAAAACGTGAATCTAGATCTCTCTCTTCTACTCAAATATGGGCAAGAATCATTAGAGGGGAAGAGATTAATCAAGCTTCAAAATCTAGAGCAAATGGGGACAAAGCTTAGATAAATAGAAGAGGAAGAAGCAACCCTAAAAGATAAAGGGCAACGTTATTTAAAGGGATAGGACAAAACTGCCCGTTAGGGTGAAAACGTTCTGGACCGGCCGGTAGTACCAGAATGGACCGGCACTACCGGACCAGACCCAATAGCGAGCGAGCGAGAGGCAGCAGGGCGGACAATAGTGCGCGAGCCAGAGAGAAACGAGCGGTAGGCGAGCGACGGCTGCAAGATGGGCCTAGCGCGGGGCCAGCAGCGAGGCGGCATGCGCACAGGCAGGGTCCAGCGGCAGCGAGCGGGGCGCGGGATCTGGCGAGGCGCCAGCAGCATGCGGCAGCGCGAGCGCGGGACCAGGGCTGGCGCGACGCATGCGCAAGTTAATGCGAGGCGCGCGATGCGTGCGAGCGGCGACAGCAGCAGGACACGCCCGCGGGATTTGCGGGACGCGGCGGGAGCAAGGCGTGGTGGCTGGCTGCGCGCGGGAGCAAGCGGAGATGGCCCAGCGAGCAGAGAAGAAGACGGCAGGGCCTGGGAAGCTGGGCGAGTTGGGCCGGTAGTACCGGATGCCCGGCCCGGTACTACCGCAGGGCCCAGTACTACCGGCTATAGGTACTGAGCGAGGCAGAGGAGTGGGGAGGCGCACAGGGTACCGGCCCGCTCGGGCGGTACTACCGCTTGGCCCGGAAACCTGATTCCTTTTCTTTTTAATTAAAAAGGGGCAAATTCAAACCACTATAACTTTTGATTGATAACTCCGATCGACCCGATTCCAATTGCGTTGAAAATATTGGTTATCACCAAGTGAGAATGTATCATGTATTATAATGTGAGATACCTCATTTGGTGAGAAACCGAAAAACCGCCAAGATCAAAATCGCAACAAGATACAAACGGAAGACCCGATTTTGATGAACAAGAGCTTGTTATGGAGATTACCACAAGCTCTATATACTCACATGGATAAGACCAAATAACAAACAAATACGATGATGCAAGTATGCGAAGATTTGAGATCTCTCCGAACGATGTGACCGAGTTACTCATTCGAGAGCCCCTCTTGATAGTACGGTTATCTATCCTAAAACCGGTCTCCCACAACAACATGAGACCGGCAAAAGGGGAAACCTATCAAGATTATACCTTTGCCTTGAGCATTCCACTTGAGCTCGATGTAGACGAACTTGACCTTCTCAAGATAGAACGCCTTTCTTGATTCCTCATCATCGATCCATGATCACCGAGGATGGAAAGCATCAAACATGAGATCTTCTATAGATGACGCATTTTGAGCTTGCACAACACATCTTATTCTCATTTCATCGACCTTGAAGCGAACACATGCTCCAAGCGATGCCAAAGGACAAATCCTACAAGTATAACTTAATACACACATTAGTCCATAAAGATTGTCATTAATTACCAAAACCACACATGGGGCCCCACATGTTCTTTTAGAGGTGTTATGGCGCAATGATCCTCGAACGCCACAAATGGCTCACCTTGAGGTGTGGTGGCTCGATGCTCGCCCAACGCCACACAAGGCCTCACCACAAGATGCGAAGGCACGCAACTCACCGATGCCACAAAAGGCTCACCCTATTCTCCCGTGAGCTTGCCACAAAGGCCTACTCACGATCCACTAAGGGACGCTCGAGGGCGGTCACCAAACCCATACAAGGTTGGGGCTATCTCCACAAGTCAATTGGAGGCTCCCAACAACAATGCCACAGAAGGCCACAAGCTTGAGGTCACTCCATAATGGAGGCCTCAGGAAAACAACACACCAACCACAACCGTCTAGGATTCCAAGAACCCAAGAGAAACAAGCCCACAAGCTTGTACTCGCCGAATCTCCATGGAGAACTCAAACCTATGCAACAAATGCAAGGGCAAGTCCTCCACTCCCAAATTCCAATAAAGCTACAAAATCTATTGAGGGAATAAGGAAGGAAGAACACAAAGGAGAACACAAAACTCTCCAAGATCTAGATCCCAATAATTCCTTCACAAAGAAGGGTTTTTGGCTTGGGGGGATTATAGATCTAAATCTCCCCTCTCATATCCCTCAAAAAGATGCAATAATCATAGGAGGGGAAAGGGGAGAGGGAAAGTTCTTCAAGGTCAACAATGGAGGAGAGAGAGAAAGCTAAGAACCAAGAGAAGAGTCAATACCCACGAAAGGGAAGAGGGGCCCCTTTTAAAGGGATCCCAGATCTGACCGTTTGGACATTTTTGACCCTGGCCGGAACTTCCGGTGGGAGTCCGGAACTTTCGGTGGCACCCAGCCAATGGTCAGAAAAAAACGTTCAAAAGACGGAAAACGAGCCTGGCCGGAACTTCCGCCTGTCCACCCGAACTTCCGCTGAGACCGATACTACCGGCAGAAATTCCGACCGAAGATCCGACAAATAGAGAACATAAAACAGAGAGGTTACAGTACGTGAGCAGAAGTGGAAGCGGAAGTTCACTCGGTACTACCGGCGGCAACTAGGCCCGAGCGGAATTTCTGGTGCAACTTCCGGTCCAGATTTCGCTAAATCAGAACAAATAGACGCAGATGATACAAAGCTGAGCGGAATAAGAACCGGATATTCCACCGGAACTACCGACGGCAAAATGCCCTAGCGGTACTACCGGTGGCTAGCCGGAACTTCCGGTCAGGAAAACTCCAGAAACCAAAACTCCAATAACTTTCGCATCTGAACTCCAAACGAGATGAAACCAATTTTGTTAAAAAGATAACGACATGCAGAATCCAAAAAATGGGAGAAAATACCATGAATATATATGTGATGTATCTACCAAGGTGTGGAGCCGAAAAACTCGCAAGATCAGCAACCGCAATAAAATATGCAAGAGAAATCCTTATTTGATGAACTAGAGCTTGTTATGATGATAACCACAAGATCTAGATCCTCTCATGGACAAGAATCAACTAACAACCAAGAAATATGATGCGATGTATGCAAAGGTTTAAGCTCTCTCCGAACTATGCGATCGAGACACCCGTTTAAGAGCCCCTCTTGATAGTACGGCTATCTATCCTAAACCCGATCTCCCAACTAACAACACGATACCGGTAAAAGAGAAACCCTATCAAGACCATAACTTTGCCTTGAGAATTCCACTTGAGCTTGATGTAGACCGTCTTGACCTTCTCAAGATGGAATACCTTTGTTGATTGCTCTTGCTCGCTCTTGCTTGATGAAGACTTGCAAATTGCTCCCCCATACTCCATGGGGAAACCTCTTCTTTGGACTTTACTTCATCACTCCATGATCACCGAGGATGGCAAGCCTCAAGCATGAGATCTTCTAGAGAAGGCGCATCTTGAACTTGGCCTTCTTCAATCCTTCTTAAGAGTTGATCCATCGAGATTCAACTCTTTGCACTTGTCTTGATTAACTTTCAAGCTCCTTCTTTCTTCATAATTCCAATGGGCACATAGCTCTTGGACATTTCTTCTCATCCTTCTTCATTTCTTCATCTTCGAGATCAACACATGGCACAAGTGATGTCAATGGACAAACCTACAAGTAAAACTTAATTTACACTTTAGTCCATAGGGATTGTTATTAATTATCAAAACCACACATGGGGACATACGTGTCCTTTCAGCTGACCCACTCGCCCTTTTCCTTTCACCGGCATCTCCAATAGCCCCAGCGCGTTGGGTTTGCCCTGAGTTCATTGAATAAAAATTTGGCCTAATCCAACGATTTCTCGGCTCCTAGAAGGGTGAGTGGGAGGAAACGTTACGCCGGCGAAAAAAAGCCTCCCCAGGACTCTTGGGAGCTGGCTACAAAAAAAAAGCCTCCCAAACTAGAGGAGCTGCGTCCAAAGGCCACTCCCAAATACATGATCCGGTGTCATGTCTGTATATTCAAGTTATTAAGTACGTAGACCATAGTGATTTCTATTCTAGGCCGATGTACTACCTCCGTCTCGGTTTATAAGACTTACGTCTATTACTAGGTTAACAAATTAACCAACTTAGCATGAGGTACATAAGCTAAAAATTATATTATTAGAAACTTCAAAAGTTGTATTTTCTAATAATATAATTTTTATATTATATAATTTATATTATATAGCTTATGCGGACGACCTAGGTATACGCGTAAGTCTTATAAACTGGAATAGAGGGAGTATTTTACTTTATTTATTATTTTGTACTAATATTGAGCTAGTCCCACCCTAGTGGCAGGATACTTGTTTAGACTTACTATTTAAGTGGTATTTTACTCTTTATTTATTATTTTGTACCAATATTGAGCTAGTCCCACCCTAGTGGCATGATAATTGTTCATACTTACTATTTGAGTGGAGATTTGGTGCACATGTGACGGTGCTTCTTTTTGAAATAAAAATAAAATAAAAATGATACTTTTGAGTTTAAAAAGTTTAAAAAAATCTCAGTATACATATACACGGTGCAAAATTTCAGTACACGTATCTTTTTATTTTAGGCTACAGGAAAAAACGAAAGTGAATAAAACTAGAAATACTAGTTTTGTGAAAAAATGTCTTTATGTAGCCTAAAATAAAACATATTTTAAACAAAATTTCTGGCTTACATTCTAGAAGATGGACGTAGAGATCTCATTTATGTATCTAGTTAAATATTTGTTTTTAGAATTTTTGGAGACCTAAAAGTACAGTTTTTAAAAAAAATAAACAAGAACCCTAGCGCCCATGTGCCAAAGACAGTTTCCACTTACTATTTTCATTACAAAGATAGCCATCACAAAATCAAATTTCTCCAGCTTCATCAAATAAACAATAATGCCTTTCTGGAAAAACAGCATTTCAGTTTGAAGCAAATGAAGGAATGTGCTTAAAAACACATTTCTCAGACTGAGAGCATAAGGAAGACATTCACAAACCAAGCCAAAGTCTCAGTACACACTACTCAATTCAAGTTTTTGAGACCACATGGTACTTAACATACCACATTACTCCATGTTCTCCAGACAACATAGACTCCAATACTCCATACATACTTCAGTTCCAGTACCATACCAACTAGTCTCAAGTTTCAGACATCTTATTCAGACACAAACTTAAAACCTGCTACCGCGACACTTGTTCAGATAATGGTAGCAAGCAGTACTAACTTGTACTATGATAAATTTTTATGGCAAAGGGGTGTTCCACTCACCACAGGATCCTAGAAACTAGCACTGAGCGAGTTTCAAGGAGAAGTAGCGATGAGCGGGAGCACTACCGATGCCATGAGCCAAGAATGAATTGCCTTGGGACAGCCAGATGACGGCAGGGGCAATCCCTGACCTGGAGATGGACAGTGCCGGCGGCGGCAGATGCTGCCGGTTTACACCATCTCTCGGCTGCCCGGTACCCCCCTCACGTCATGCTTTGAGGAGGTTGCAGAAGCCATCAGAGGCTGCTGCCCACCTGAAGGGGTTGCCAGCCCCATGCTCACCGTCCATGATGCTTGGGAGCGGGGTGAAGAAGTGTGTGCGGAGATGCTCGAAGCCGTGGTAGTGGCCCACGTCTTCATGGTCGTACAAGCTTGACACCTCTGAGCCAGACAGGCTGGACACGCTGCTTGGGTTGCCCTGCTCAGAGTGCTGGATCACTGAACTGGGAGATGCAGCTAGGCGCATAAGCGTGTTGCTGTCCATCACCTTACCCCCTCCACTGGCCTCTTTCCCATTCATCTCTTTCTTTGTGTTGAGGAAGCGTCCACCGGAGCCTCTTGCGCGGCGCATTGCATGAAGATGGCGTGACTCGTGAAGATATGGCTGCATTATCAGAGGCACTCACGTCAATGCGGATGACAGAAGAAATTTCGCATGCTGTGGCAGTACTGAAGTCATCCGCGTGCTGGTTGAAGTCAGCACTTGCTTGATAGTTGAGAAGGTGAGACATACCTTTCTGGCCTTGACCAGCCTATGCTCCTTCTCTGCCTTGGCACGGGCACGGCGGCGACGAAGGATGCCTTCATATTGCTTTGCATTAACATAAATCGGTGCATCAGCTGGCATATTCAGTGGTATTAGCATACGTCCAGTCTGCATTATACAAAGGGAAATGGTGGAACATATTAGCTTAGCATGCATTACTTGGACAAGCAAATCACATACTACAAGCTTCGATCTGATAAATTACAGTGTCAAACAAAGATAACCCTCATACCTCCTTGCCGGAATGTCAGGAAAAAGAAGGATAACCCAAGAACATTTTCTGATATTACCCAAATAAAAGTTCACTATCCAGTTACTATTCTCAACGTTTCGTAACCAGCCACTTTGTGCTACACCAGCCATCCCGTTTTTATTTATTGAATGAATTAACAGATCGTACTACACTAAGAAAGGAAACTTCAGTTGAATAGTTCAAGCACACAAACTAGCACTAAAACCATTTCTCGAGAACTAAAAAGGCTACACAAGATGTTCAAACTACAGAATTCAAGTGATCATTAGAGTAGTTTTCTGATAGTTTTGCCACAGTGAAGGGAGTCATGGAAAGTATGAAGAAGCGTCATTCAAAACTAACTGTCCACACATTACCGTCGATCTCATGCCAAAGGGAGCAAGTATGCCATAGTTATGATCAGCGTAAGGATAATTGGAGGAAACCTGAAAATTCAAAACTCACGATCAATCAAGACACCGATGAACTCAGAGCAAAGGAAATTCAGCAAGGCATAAGGTTAGCAAAGTTCTTAGTGTACTGCTAATTAACCACAGATAGGTTATTGTTATCCATAAGGACAAACAAAAGAGTGGAAAAAGCTTACCACAGTTTGGCCAAGGCCCAACTCAAAACGGTCACCGTATTCCACGAACGGTGACTGCAGAGCGATAGTGGCAGTGTGCTCAGAACCTTTTCCTCCCTTACCTGATGTAAAATACCCCAAAACAAATTATAATTCCAAGGTCGGCAAAATAGAAATATTAAATAATGATCTGTACACCTTAGGATCCATCAGACAATCAAGTTACTATAGGCTAAAATTTGACATCCATAACTGTAGATCCTTAACTGAAAAAGGAAACTTCTAGTCTCATTGGCAAGATTACATGTCAGTACAATTAAAATAAACATCACTACCAGTTGTGGATCCATGTACCAATGACATGTTGACCTTTTTGATTTCCATATCAAACGTGTAAATTTCAGAGGAACCTAGTATATATATGTAACATCATATTTTGTACAACGTATATTAGGTTACATATTAAGGTTATCTTGGTGTCATGCCACCTCGGAATCAAAGAAAATAAGATAATTTTAACCCAGGAAATATCGAATTTTATCTGGCACATGTCTGAGGACTAGTTATACACATATGTTGTGTGTCTATGTTAGAAATACCACAATTTGGCAGTTCGATTGTTTCTGAACCTAGATCAAGTACATGCATGATCTGTGAATTAGGTATATAATAATTGACAATCTTATGCTACATCTTGAAACGAAGTGCTAAATTTAATGAGTTCAAGGGGTATAACTTTTCTTTTCGAAAAGGGGAAACCCCGACCTTTGCATCGGTTGATGCATGCAGCCATTAGGGGTATAGCCTTATTAGTAGGAAGATTAATGGATTCCACCAAAAAAGCTACTTTGTGGTAGTCCATTGTACACCATGTTTGCCACTATTTCCATTTTTTGGCTACCTAACTAGACCATCACCAATTTCTAACCTTCACGAAAATACGACATCACACAATATTGACCCCTACTATGATATGTTATGGAATTTTACAAGGTATAACCTTTTTGTGAAAGCGGCAACAAATATCCGATGATAGTGTGCTGTAAATAGAATCTATGAATGCATAAGGATGCGAGAACAAGACGACGTGTCATGCAAAACGAGGCATGTTTAGGATCGCCCGTTGCTTTGGTCTCATGGATGCTGGCGTTACTTCCTTGCAATATGACCCTATAATTTGAGATAGCATCCTCCTAGTTTGGTATACACTTAAAACTAAAAACCTATCTAAGCTCCTGCACAAAAAAAAACTACTTTATGTCTACATATGCTACAAGGAGTGCAAAATTTGTACTAGTAAAGTCACATATCTCTCTACTCATTTGCACCAACATGCACGGATTAAACAAGTTCACCTCAGAGCTCAAGCTCTAGCATCCTTCAGGTGACTTATAGTACTACTGATGTTAAATTTGTACTACACTAAATGTCACACATCTATCTACTCGTTGCTAAGTTAAACAAGTTGACCTCAAGCTGTTGCAAATCAATAAGAGAGCAGCCTCACCATGAGCCATGGAGAACATCATCACCTCAGGGTTGCCACTCTCCGCCATGGGCTGCTGCTGCGACGGCGGCGGCGGCGGCACCGGAGCCGCGTCCAGCAGCGCCTGGGCCCTGGGCACGACCTGGAACTGGCCGTCCCGGCACGCATCCTCGGGCGGCGACGCCGACCTCCCCTGGCCGCCCATCGGCTCGCCGTACAGCAGCTGGTGCCCTACCCACCACGGCAGCGGCTGCGCCCCACTGGATGCGTGGCCCGCAGCAGCAAGCTGTCCCCCAAATCCGTCCTGGTGGTTCTTGAAGCTCATCATTGCGCCGGCCCGGCAGCAACTACCACCACGGCGCGGTGTTCTCTAGGGTGGATGTGATTAATCACCTCTGCAATCAAGAGCAACAAGAAACAAGTAGATAGATTGAGCATCGAATCGAATCAAAACAGTAGTGTTGGGAAAGAAATTGGGAGTGCACATGGTTGCTAAAGAGGGGATAAAAATCTTGAGAAACAGAATGCGAAGGATGGCATGGGGAAAAATGACAGAGGAAGAAGAAAGGTCGCCGGAAAAAATCAAAGGGAATAAAGAACCGAAAGAGGCACCGAATGAAAGATTATACCCAAAATCCAGAAGTAAGTCCAGACCCGGACTCCAAAATCGAGAGTGCAGCTCACAGGGCAAGAACTTTGAAGAGCCCGTGAATGTGCAGCACCTAAGAATCAGAGCAAGAAACCAATCAAGGCAAAAGGATCCAAGACATGCATGCGGCACAGGAAGGGAGTGGAGGACGGAACAAGAAACCAAAGACCACTCACATTCCAGCCGTCCAGCTCCTGATGGGGTGGAAGAGGACAACGAGAAGAGCACAGAGAGAGAGAGAGAGAGAGAGAGAGGACAAGACGGGACGGGAGAGGGGCGTATAAATGGGCAGTACTGAAACCGAGACAAAAGCTTTCATCTTTCCCCAGCCAAAGTAAACCTCATTGCTTTCACATTTTATAAAATTCTAGTATTATTATTTCTCTCTAGAAAAAGCACAATACGTTTTCCTGTAGTAATTTATTTTGATTTTTAACTGCCCAACTGGGCTCTCTTTCCCAACCATGACTTTTCACCTCCCACTGCAGGAAATAATTAGGTTGAGTGCTCATAGCAAGTGGCGATTAGAGTACACTAACCATGCTGTCAAAAGAAGGTAAGTACTAGTTGGTTTGTTTATCATCCATGACAGAAGTAGAAATATAGTTATAGTACTACTTGGAGATAGTAGTGCTAAGCTGGGTATGATCTGCAGGAGTGGCAAGCGAGTGACTACTAAAAATCGGCGAGACAGGAACAGAACAGGCACTGTAGCAACTACTACCAGTAGCCATCAGCTGGCTCCCAAATATCTAAAGATGTAATTGGTGCCCCTTCAAGGAGCCTCCAGGTTAATTAGAAAATACCAGCCGTTAAATCTTGTCTCTAAACAATCTTAGCCGTACGTTGCTTTTAACTGCCCCATATAAAAAGCTCAACCCTAACCGCCGGTCCCAGACCCCAGGACTCACTCGCCCCTCCCTCTCCTCTTCCTCGCGCGTGGCGGCTGGCGTGCTCCGTCTCCCTCTTTCCTCCCGTGATTCCCCTCCTCGCCGTATGGCCGCATCCTGCAGGGGCACGGCCCCGCCTCCACACCGGCCTCGAGCAGGTCGCGCGGCGACGGCAGCGAGCAGGGCGTGGGCCGAGCGGCGAGCAGGGTGCAGCTACGGGCGAGCAGGGGCAGGGCGCGCAGCGAGGGCGGCGGCGGCGAGCTAGCGGTGACGGATGCTGATGGGCGAGCAAGGGCAGGACGCGCAGGTTCCCTCTCTGCGCCATCCACCTCCGCGGTGAGAACCCTAGCTCCAATCCCCGCTCTCCTCTTTCCTGGCTTCACCTTCTCCTCTTCCTCCCTGCTCGCGCCGCCGCCGGAGCGCCCGCTCACGCGTCCCATCCTCTCCCCTCCCGAGCTACGCCTCCATATCCCGGAGCAGAGGGTCGGCTAGAGCAGCGCAGGCCTTTGATCGCTCCGCCGCCAAGCGCCATGATGTGACCAGGAGGAGTGCCTCGCACCGCCGCGTGTCGCGTCGCACACCGGAAGGAGCGGCTGGTGGCCACTTCTTCCCCACCAAGCTTCATTCCCTCCGAAAGGATCGTATGGGCACCTAGAGGGGGGGGGGTGAATAGGTGCTACTTCAAATTTTCTTCTTTTTCAAATTAAGGTTTGACAATAAGGTAAATTCTCTAGATAATGCAACTACGGTGAATTTACCTATATGACAAAATGCAAGAGCTACGACAACACATATAAGAAACAAGTAAGTAAGGTGCGGTAAAGGATAGAGGTAACCGAAAAGTGGACACGGAGACACAAGGATTTGTTTCCTGTAGTTCCTTCCTTTTGAGGGGAAGTACGTCTACGTTTGGAGAGGGGGTGGTTACAAACCACCAACGCCACAAGAGGCCTCCCTTGTTCTCCGATGAATCTCACCCCAATGGGATCAATTCACCTTCCGCTATATCGGCAACCTTCAAGGTGGAAGCCGGCACCGTTACAAGTTTGGGGCACACATCCACAACTTAATCGGAGGCTCCCAAATACAAGCAAGCTGTCAAAGCAAACAAAGACAAGCTTGTAAGAACAAAAACTTGAGCTAGAGTTTCCAACAAACACTAGAGCAAAGGGGGGCCTCAATGAAATGAGGGGGAAATGAAGATCTTGTTTGGTGAAGTAGTAGATCGGGGACTCCTCCTTCGAATCCCAAAAGATCAAGGACTTTGAATGGTTGGATGATGAGATCTTGCGAATTTGAGTGGCTCCAATGGACTCCAATGGTGGGCAATGACTTTAATGTACTGAGCAACTTGTCCCAAGGTAGGTGGAGGAGTATTTATACCCCTCCACGAAACAGGTGGCCGTTGGAGCAATAAATGACCGGTAGTACCGGTACTCAAGCGGTAGTACCGCTTGCAAGCGGTACTACCGGTCCAGTACCGGACCAAGTACCGGTGGAGACCTTGCCCTTGCGTGAAACCTTCAGTCTTGGGCGGTACCCCCTTGCGGTACTACCCCCAAGCGGTAGTACCGGACACTATCAGCGGTACTACCGGTTCGAGCGGTAGTACCGGTCCCAAGTACCGCTTGGTACTGACCAAAGTGGAGAGGGGAGGGTGCTAGTCAGTATGCAGCGGTACCAATGAGCGGTACGACCGCCTCAAGCGGTAGTACCGCTTGTACCAAGCGGTACTACCGGTTGGACCGGTAGTGCCGCTCCGTGGTACCGGTGTGTACTGACTAGTACTCACCCTTCTCTCATTTGATCTGCGCCAACCGGTACTAGGACCGGTAGTACCGGTGTCAAGCGGTAGTACCGGTTGCAGGTCCGGTACTACCGGTTGACACTGAAGTTTTGCAAGGGGAAAACTGCTATGCCATGACTTGTGCCTTCTTTTGTCAATCCTGTGATAAACTTAGTACACGGTTAAATCGATAAATGTATTGTTATCAAACATCAAAATCAGAGGGATTAGAAAAATGCTCTTTCAATCTCCCCCTTTTTGGTGTTTGATGACAATACACTTTTGCAGGATGATTTTAACAATGGACAACTGAGATTTGTAAACTAGAGAAGATACTCCCGCTAGATGTGTAGAGACAAATCTCCCCCTCTAATTTACAAACCCAACATGGGTGCACAAGTATGGAAACTAGCAATTGAAGACATACCTTTGCCCAAAACATGTGATGAGCAATAAATAGACAATAGGTGTTGCAACACATCACAAGATGGATCCACAGACATAAAACACATAGTCGCATAAGATGGATCCAAACACAAAGTTTCACACACGACATAAACACATAGTAGACCACAAAGTTCACAAGCAATAAAAAAAGGTCAAGAGAAGAGCGAGCTTGTGACTTCCCATGCAACACCCGTGCCTAAAATGCAACTTCTCCCCCTTTTTCATCAAGACGCCAAAAAGGGACAAGTGCAGAGCTAACGCCCCAAAGATCAATCATCATACTCCTCGTCCTCCTCTTCCTCCTCATCCTCAAGATCCTCCTCATCTTCATATGTAGGTGGGGCGCGGTGCGAGGAAGAGACATCATCGTCCCAACGGCTGTGCTGAGAAATCCACTGGTCCTCTGGAGTGATATTGTTCTCGGATCCCTCAGAGATTGTCAACCCTTGAGCAGACATGAGCTCCTTCTGATGAGCACAGGCTTTCTTTGCAGACACGTGCGCCTCATACATACGCTTCTGGTTGTCAACCTGGAAGCAGAAGATCTTCTTGAGCTTGACCTCCATCCTTTTGGCCCAAGAGGGCTGAGCGTGCTTGCGGCGAGAGATATCAAAGTCATCATCATGACCACTGTCAGCATGCTCAGAGTCATCCTCATCCTCATCCTCCTCACCTGGTGCAGCTCGGGGTTTGGCATGAACCTTGATCTTGAGGGCCTTGGGCTTGTGCACAACAAGAGAGCGAGTGGAGAGCGTCCGAGCAACGACAGGGCACTTGGACACAATAAGGGCCATAATGTAAGGCGCAAAAGGTGGAACCCTCCGAGTGTGTGCAACCGCAACCATCTCATTCCAAATGTAGTCTGTCACATCAAGAGGTTGACCGGTTTCTCTGTTGAGGAAGGTGTTGAACAGCAAATCAACGGAGAAGCCATGTATCTCGTCCTTGTTGCCCGCGCGAGGAGCCACAGTCTCACGGAAAATGCGATGGAGAATGTCATAAGTGGGGAGGAGGTCCTTGATTTTACCAGCAATCCCACGGCCTCGAATATACAATGGTCGGAGAACATCCTTTTTGGAGGGATTCTCCCGCATGTGGCAGCGGAAACCACAAGGAACGTCCCGACCGCGATCCTCATACCCCAAAATGGCAGCAAACTCCGCAAGCGTAGCCTCCTTGACAGCACCTTGAGTCATCCATGTAATCTTCCGAGTGCGGCCAGTGTGGAAGTGAGCAGTGGCATAAAACTGACAGATGAGCAGGGGATCATAGTCATGCTGAAACTGCATAATGGGGAGCATACCAAGGTTTGAGCAGATTTCCTTAGCTTCACCAAAATAGTCAGAGTTCTTGTTAATGTGGCCCAAGTCAATCCACTGCCGAGGCACCACCAGTTGGGTATTGGTCATAAGAACCTCATGGTACACACGCTCTTGGAAGTCATCATAGAAAAGACTGTCCGCCCTTAACGCGCTCCTGCTGTGAGAGTATGCATTGTCCAGACGGAGAGCCCTAAACTCTGCCTCAGAGATGTCAGAGAGTGTCTTTGGCCCAGATGGCCCAGAGCTGAGACTCTTGGTACGTCCAGAGGAAGGGGGCGAGGGGGAGGGGCTCTGCCACGCCCAGCTGAGCGCTTGGTAGCCCCTTCGCGACCCCCATGACCACCTCGAGTGGTAGGCAACTTGGAACGGCGTCTAGGCTGAGGCAAAACTTCTTCCTCAGACTCAGTCTCTTCCTCAACAATCTCACGGTCAGACTTGGAGCGCTTCCGTGCACCCCGAGAACCACCTGCATCTGTGAAAGCACGAGGGAGGAAAGCACGAAGATAAGGACACAAGAATCAGGAAGACAATACCGAGAGAATCTACACGTTTGAACAGAACATAGTGGTCAGGGTGGACCGGTACTACCGGACCTGACAACCGGTAGTACCGCTTGCAAGCGGTAGTACCGGAAAAAGTTCCGGTACTACCGGTTGAGCGGTACACAGGTGGTCAGATCTGAAGGAGCGGCCCAACTTGACAATATATACTGTTAAATTGAAGATTCTACGCGGTAACAAGGAATAATATGGCAGTACAACCTTGCAAGTATTCAATTTCTCCACGGATCTAATCCAAGACCTAGATCTAATGGGGAAATCAAACAAGAAGAGGAGGGGCGGTTGTACCGGGATCCATGGCGGTGGAAGGGAGTTGGAGCTTGCCCGGAGGCCAAATCCAAAGGGAATCCGGAGGGAGGAGGGCGCGGCAGAGCTCCGGGGCCTTCAAGATCTCCGGTGGCGGCGCAGTAAGACAGGGGGAAGTGGGAAATAATGAGGCACTGAGGGGTGCCTCTCCCCACACGCCCCTTATATACCTGGAACCGTCAACCGGTAGTACCGGTTGTTGGAGCGGTACTACCGCTTGGAAGCGGTAGTACCGGTTCTACGACCGGTAATACCGGTTACCGGTAGGGCCGGACACGCGGGCGGTAGTACCGTTCCTGGAGAAGTTTGCCAGGACATGACCTGGGAACTTCCCAGGTGCGGTAGTACCGCTCTCACATCCGGTAGTACCGGTTCCATCTGAGTCCAAAGCCAGGGAACAAGGATGATTCTTGTGCGGGAAGAGAGAGAGTTTTCATGAGGGAGTACGGAGGCTTGGGTTAAGACACGAGAGCTGAGAAACACATGCACTCTAAAACTAAATGGAGGAAACACCTAAAAACCAAACTAGAGTGCACGAGACTAAGAGGGAAAGAGACACTCCAAATAGATGGCAAATAAGAGTGAGGACCAAAAGAACCAAGTGACAAACATGAGTAAGCACATCCAACCTCTCGATTGAGAGGGGGCGGTGGCCTAGGCCACCATATTTGAGTATACTCGGCTTGGCACCACGAAGATATATCTTGGGTCCATTACCGAAACTCATCATTGAGCTCACATATCACAAAATGATATTAAGAGGAATGATTTTTGTTTAATTTGCGCATAATGGGGGGAGGGATAGTCCAATCAATTAGGACCGCACTCCCCCTATTTCCATGCCTACACCTAAACCAAACATGGGTTGAGAATTAGGTGAGAGTGCAAGATAATCAAGTCAAACTCCTAGAATCTACGATATTTAGTTCATTCCTCAAGTAGCAGAACCTTGCTTCATCAAGAGGCTTCGTGAAGATATCGGCAAGTTGATCTTTGGTTGATACATAGGATAGATCAATATCACCTCTAGCAACATGATCTCTAATAAAGTGATGTCGAATCTTAATATGCTTTGTCCTTGTGTGATCCACCGGGTTGTATGCAATCTTGATGGCACTTTCATTGTCACATAGAAGAGGCACTTTGTCACAATGGACACCGTATTCCTTTAAAGTTTGCCTCATCCATAGCAATTGGGTGCACGCACTAGCAGCAGCAACATACTCGGCTTCGGCGGTGGAGAGAGAAATACAATTTTGCTTCTTAGAAGACCAACATACCAAGGACCTACCAAGGAATTGGCAAGCCCCGGAGGTTGATTTTCTGTCATCCTTGTCTCCCGCCCAATCCGAGTCAGTGTATCCACAAAGAGCGAATGTTGAGCCTTGAGGGTACCAAAGACCAAAAAATGGGGTATGAACTAAATATCGAAAGATTCTCTTGACCACCATTAAATGGCTTTCCTTAGGAGCTGCTTGATATCTTGCACACACACCTACACTCAACACAATATCGGGTCTAGATGCACAAAGGTAAAGCAAAGAACCAATCATAGACCGGTATACCTTTTGATCCACATCTTTACCATTTGGATTTTGTTCTAGATGAGTCTTTGTTGCCATGGGAGTTGGGGCTCCATTCAAATCTTGCATTTTGAATCTCTTGAGCATATCTTGGGTGTACTTGGCTTGATTGAAGAAGGTTCCTCCTCTAACTTGCTTTATCTCAAACCCAAGGAATACTTTCAACTCCCCCATCAAGGACATCCGGAACCTACTAGTCATAAGCTTTGAGAATTCATCATTAAAAGCTTTGTTAGAAGAGCCAAAGATAATATCATCAACATAGATTTGGCATACGAAAAGCTCCCCATTAACTCTCTTAGTAAAAAGAGTGGGATCGATTTTCCCAACCTCAAAGCCACGGTCAAACAATAACTCTCTAAGGTGCTCATACCACGTGCGTGGGGCTTGCTTGAGCCCGTAGAGCGCCTTATCAAGTTTGTAGACATGGTTTGGGAAGTTGGGGTCCTCAAATCCCGGGGGTTGTTTGACATATACCAATTCATTCAAGGGACCATAAAGGAATGCACTTTCTACATCCATTTGTTGTAACTTAAAGTTATGATGTGCCGCATAAGCAAGAAGGATACGTATGGACTCAAGACAAGCCACGGGTTCATAAGTCTCTCCATAATCAATGCCTTCAATTTGGGAGAAACCTTGTGCAACCAACCTAGCCTTGTTCCTTACAATAATCCCATGCTCATCTTGCTTGTTCTTGAATATCCACTTTGTTCCAATAACATTGCGGCAATCTTTTGGCTTCTCAACTAACTTCCACACTTTGTTTCTCTCAAAATTGTTGAGCTCTTTGTGCATAGCTTCTAACCAATCCGAATCTTCAAGAGCTTCCCACACTTTCTTTGGTTCAATCATGGAAATATGAGCTTGATGTTCACTGAACCTCTTCAATTGTGCTCGTGTGGAAATACCTTTCCTTAAATCTCCAACAACATTTTGGAGAGAGTGGTCTCTTATTTCCAACATTCTTTCCTTTCTAGCTTCGCGACGAGCGTGGATCTCCTTGTTGTTTCTTGGAGGACCCTCTTCATCATTTTGATCCTCGTCTTGACCATCAACTTGACCTTGATCATTATTGGATTCATCCTCTATATTGGGAGGCACAGATTGACCTTGGTCTTGATCAAGAGTTCTTCTAGTCTCAACTTGAGCATCCCTCAAAGCAGCTTGGATGGATCTTCCTTGGCAAATTGACTTGACTCCACTTGACACCCCATCAGATGAATCATGTTCCCTTTGACTAGAGTTCACACATTGATCACTATGTTGAGGGTCCACATCTTGTCTTTGGCTTGAGTCAACGTCCTCCTCGGTAGATGGAGCTTGTTGAGGTTGTGAAGATGAGGGCTCCACTCGAGTGGAGCATAGTTCTTCTCGATCCGCCATAAGGGGTTCCTCAATGGGGCGGATAAAACCCACACCCATTCTCCCTATGGCATCCTGAGGCATTTCAACATCTGCATCACAAGCATCAACACGCCCCCCTTGGGGACCATCATATTCTTCGAAGGTCACACTACAAGATTCTATGACGGCTCCGGAGAGCTTGTCATAGATTCTATAAGTGTGAGATTCGAGACCATAGCCAACAAAAATACCCTCTAATGCTTTTGATTCGAATTTGGACAAACGAACACCTTTGATGAGATAGAAACACTTACAACCGAACACCTGGAAATAAGATATGTTGGGCTTGTTACCGGTAAGTATCTCATATGGAGTCTTGTTGATTTTCTTGCGGAGGTAGAGCCGGTTCGAAGCATGGCAAGCGGTGGAGACGGCTTCGGACCAGAAGTTGTATGGAGATTTAAACTCCGCCAACATGGTCCTAGCCATCTCAATAAGAGTCCGGTTCTTTCTTTCGGCCACACCATTTTGTTGAGGGGTGTATGCGGCGGAATATTGATGCTTAATCCCCTCATCACTAAGAAAGTCATTCAAGGTGTAGTTTTTGAACTCGGTGCCGTTGTCACTTCTTATAATCATCACGGGAACATTGTGTTGCCGTTGAACCAAGTTGATGAAGTCAATAAAAGTCCTTTGAGTTTCACTCTTCAACTTGAAGAAATAAACCCAAGAGTATCTTGAAAAGTCGTCAACAATCACCAAACAATATTTCTTCCCACCAAGGCTTGCATGAGATGGAGGACCAAATAGGTCCACATGAAGAAGTTCCAAGATCTTGTTAGACTTGATTTGGTTCGTGGGCTTATGAGGAGCGTCATGCATCTTCCCTAGAACACATGCCCTGCAAACACGATCTTTGGCAAAGGAAACATTTTCTTTTAGTCCAACAATATGGACCTCTTTATGGAGACTTTGCAAAGTTCTCATATTGACATGGGCTAGTCGGCGGTGCCATAGCCAGCCCACATCGGCCTTTCCGTATAAGCACATCGGACCTGCAGTTGCTTGCCCCGAAAAGTCCACCACATACAAGTCATTTTCGACGTACCCAACGAAAGCGACCTTGAGAGACTTGCTCCATAAGAGAACCACAATATCATTATCAATAAAGATGGAAAAGCCCATCTTTCCAAGTGCACGGACAGAAAGTAAATTGTAACCAAGGGTTTCGACAAGCATGACGTTCACGAGTGTAATGTCGTGAGCCACCACTACCTTGCCGAAACCCATTACCGTAGATTTTGACTTGTCGGCATATGTGACGGTGATTTGATCTTCATTTGACACTAAGTCCTTGACAATAGACGAGCTTCCGGTCATATGACAAGTGCAACCACTATCAAGCACCCATTTTGAACCTCCGGAAGCATAGGTCTACAAAAGATCAAGCTAGTTTTTTAGGTACCCATTTTTCAATGGGTCCTCTTTTGTTAGTAACAAGGGTCTTGGGAACCCAAATAGACCAAGCAATATAACCATCATACGGACCAACATATTGTGCATACACATCACCATAGTAATCACACATTAGAACATAGTGAGGGTTAGCACTTCCCGCAAAATCGTCATGAGACATAGTTTTGCCAATTGTGGTCTTACTTCCCACAATGGTCTTGTTGGTCTCTTGTGCGGGCTTGTCCTTCTTCTTCTTTGTTTTGGAGACAAAACCAATGCCACCTTTATCTCCACTACGCCTTTGCTTGCTCAAAAGATCATCAATGGACTTGTTACCTTGTGGAAATGTGGTCTTTGCAAGCTCCCCCTTCAACCTAGCATTCTCTTCAAGGATAGTCGTGCTCCTCGATGGAATGAAGTTACTAGGTACGGAATATTGGCCAATTGAGTTTGAAGCGTTTCATGGGACTTTGTGAGAGACAAGAGTTCACTCTCCAAGGCTTTGTGGGCCTTGTTAAGCAAGCTAAAGTCCTCGGCAAGTTTTTCATGAACCACACCAAACTCAACCTTGTCCTTTTTAGCTCTTTTGTATTTGGCAATAGCATGATCACGCTCTTTAATAAGTTTGTTAACAATAATGTCATTGGCCTCATCAAGCCCTTCAAGTTTTGACTCAAGGGACAACCTAGTCTCTTGTTCTTCTTCTAGAGCATTGCTTAACGCTTCTAGTTCAATCATATGTTCATGCCCAAGTTTGCATCTAACATCTAGAAGCTCTTGAGTGCGGGAGAGTTGATCTAAGATGTTCCCAAAATGTAGTTTAGCATCACCTTCTAGGTTAGTCATGAACTCATCAAAGGCAATTAATTCCTTTTTAACATCAAGCGACATTTCATCATCAATTTCATCATTATTTAATTGAGTAGAGTGGGATGATGAGGATACCTCCGTTCCTCTTGCCATAAGGCAAGTGACGTCCTTGGAGGAGGAGTTCTCATTTGGAGAGTCAAAGAGTGAGAGTGTCGGAGTAGAGGTGGTGGCTAGAGCAGCCATACCATGTGCGGTTTCTTCTTCTTCCTCATCTTCATCATCGTCAATATCGGAGGAGTATTCTTCATGAGTGATCAAGACAATTTCTCCCAATTTCTTGTTGATGGGGTTCTTTTTGACGAAAGGTTTCTTGTAGGGTGCCTTGAGAGACTTCTTCAACACAAGCTTCCCACCATTATCTTCTCTCTTCTCATAGGGGCAGCTTGCCACAAAGTGGTAGCGGTCACCACAATTGAAGCAAGTTCTCAATCTAGTGGCATTCTCTCTTTTCCCTTTTGGATTGCTTCTCCGTTGCATTTCCATCTTGGCCTTGGCGGGATTCTTCCAAAAGTTCTTTGCATAGAAAGCCATATATTGAATATGAGCAATCTTGACATCATCGGGATGGTCCAAGGAGAGGCCTTCATCACTATCATCTTCATCTTCAAAGTTCACAACTTTGGCCTTTAAAGCCACATTGACCACATTGCTCATACCGAGAGCACGAGCACGGGCATCTTTGGCGTTCTTGGCGGCTACCTTGAAAGCGGCCATCTCTTGCATAACTTCGTTTGAGGTCATGAGATGGTAGTTGTGTCTCCCTTGTAGGCTCTTCAAGTCGGTGGGCTCAAAAGGCATGAGTGCACTCACATATTTCCTTTTTATCCATGCATCATCCACATGAGAGGCACCCACATTCCTAAAAGCGGTGGCGGTGGTCTTGAGCCTTCGATACATGTCTTCGTGATCTTCACCTTCTTTCATGTAGAAACCTTCGGCTTAATTGCTTAGAGCATCATATCTGTTCCTCCTCATACTCTCATTTCCAACAAACAACACAGTGAGAGCATCCCAGGCTTCCTTGGCAATGCTCAAGTGCTCAATGTGTGGATAATCCTTTGTTCCCAATCCTTGTTGAATCATATGCAAAGCAGTGGCATTGAGTTGACTGTTGACAACCTCTCTTCTTGTCAAGTTGTTTGGATCCCCAATAAAGAGTCCATGCTCGATGATGTTCCATAGTTCAATGCAAGAGCTACGCATATGAGTTCTCATTAGTGATTGCCATTGAGAAAAAGTAGCAGACTCTTCAAGCTTAGGTGGGTCACCTCTATTGTACACATGAGGGTGAGGGATGGGAGGATTGGGAGAGTACCAAGTGTCACGGTGCTCGCCCTTCCCTCCATCAGGTCGTGTGGAGGAAATAGTAGTGTCTAGTTTATCCCCTACCACCATACCTTCGGGGGATACAGGAGTATTCCCTTTAGGTGCGGATGGTAGTTCCTATTGAGGGGAAGGGGGGGGCGATGAGCCATCTTTGTCTTTAAGAAGTTGCTCAAGCATCTTCTTGACTTCGTTGACCAAGGAAGAGCTCAATCTTGTTTCCAAGTTTCTGAGATCTTCCATGGTCACCGGAGTTGACTCACTACCACCTTCCCCTTCTTGGCTACCCATATTCTCTTAGGCGGTAAAGCCCGAATAAAGAGCCGAGGCTCTGATACCAATTGAAAGGATCGTATGGGCACCTAGAGGGGGGGGGGGTGAATAGGTGCTGCTTCAAATTTTCTTCTTTTTCAAATTAAGGTTTGACAATAAGGTAAATTCTCTAGATAATGCAACTACGGTGAATTTACCTATATGACAAAATGCAAGAGCCACGACAACACATATAAGAAACAAGTAAGTAAGGTGCGGTAAAGGATAGAGGTAACCGAAAAGTGGACACGGAGACACAAGGATTTGTTTCCCGTAGTTCCTTCCTTTTGAGGGGAAGTACGTCTACGTTTGGAGAGGGGGTGGTTACAAACCACCAACGCCACAAGAGGCCTCCCTTGTTCTCCGATGAATCTCACCCCAATGGGATCAATTCACCTTCCACTATATCGGCAACCTTCAAGGTGGAAGCCGGCACCGTTACAAGTTTGGGGCACACATCCACAACTTAATCGGAGGCTCCCAAATACAAGCAAGCTGTCAAAGCAAACAAAGACAAGCTTGTAAGAACAAAAACTTGAGCTAGAGTTTCCAACAAACACTAGAGCAAAGGGGGGCCTCAATGAAATGAGGGGGAAATGAAGATCTTGTTTGGTGAAGTAGTAGATCGGGGACTCCTCCTTCGAATCCCAAAAGATCAAGGACTTTGAATGGTTGGATGATGAGATCTTGCGAATTTGAGTGGATCCAATGGACTCCAATGGTGGGCAATGACTTTAATGTACTGAGCAACTTGTCCCAAGGTAGGTGGAGGAGTATTTATACCCCTCCACGAAACAGGTGGCCGTTGGAGCAATAAATGACCGGTAGTACCGGTACTCAAGCGGTAGTACCACTTGCAAGCGGTACTACCGGTCCAGTACCGGACCAAGTACCGGTGGAGACCTTGCCCTTGCGTGAAACCTTCAGTCTTGGGCGGTACCCCCTTGCGGTACTACCCCAAGCGGTAGTACCAGACACTGTCAGCGGTACTACCGGTTCGAGCGGTAGTACCGGTCCCAAGTACCGCTTGGTATTGACCAAAGTGGAGAGGGGAGGGTGCTAGTCAGTATGCAGCGGTACCAATGAGCGGTACGACCGCCTCAAGCGGTAGTACCGCTTGTACCAAGCGGTACTACCGGTTGGACCGGTAGTGCCGCTCCGTGGTACCGGTGTGTACTGACTAGTACTCACCCTTCTCTCATTTGATCTACGCCAACCGGTACTAGGACCGGTAGTACCGGTGTCAAGCGGTAGTACCGGTTGCAGGTCCGGTACTACCGGTTGACACTGAAGTTTTGCAAGGGGAAAACTGCTATGCCATGACTTGTGCCTTCTTTTGTCAATCCTGTGATAAACTTAGTACACGGTTAAATCGATAAATTTATTGTTATCAAACATCAAAATCAGAGGGATTAGAAAAATGCTCTTTCACCCTCCCTCACATGTGCTTCGGTGCTCTCTCTCTCTCACTCACTCTCTATCTCTCTAGGGAGGTCACACAGAGTAGTGTGTCATATACATCACCAGGTGGATTGTAGGCAGATCAACCAGCAGTGGCCATGGTGCATCTGTCTTCTCAATTTGGAGAGGTGTTCTGTGTTATTCAGGTGCATTTGACTAATTTTCCATCTTAGTGCATATTTAATTTTAGTATAAGTATGATTAATTTAAAGTCAATGCTGTGAATTTTCCATAGATTCATGCGGGAGTGTGGCTCGGATGCTTTCATGGTGACATCAGAAAGGACGATGCTTCCGCCAAGGGATGTGGGCAAAGGACCACAACAAGGTGCCCGCACCCTGCTTGCCATCGCTCTCCGCCGAGGAGCGCAAGCACATGGCAACACAATAGCTCATGTATTTTCATCTCCTGGTATGTTTCTGATTTTTTTTAGTTCCTGCTGCAGCTATAGTTTGCACAGTAATAAGAATAATCGTATAGATGTCATGCTTGTGTGATTTATTTATTACTAAAACTAATATAGCTACGTATCCATTTAGGTTGTGTTCGGTCAGCCATTTCTTTGATACTATTATTGTCTCGCCTTGGTTATTTCCATTGCAGTGTTTTGAGAAGAAAAAGGTTATACAACGGGTGTACAGAGAAATGGAGTATGTGGTTCATCTGAACTGATGTCCTTGCTAGATGTGCATTCATTGATGATATAGTGAGATTGTGATATACCACATTGTGACTTTTCAGGATGTTTCTACAAGTTTACTGGTTATCCCATATCACTGGTTTTTTCATGTTGTAAAAAGGTAACTGGATGCTCGACGGGTAATTGTGGTGTTTGTTGTGTCATCTAGCTGCAACTTGACTCTGTTCCTGTGTTTCTTAGTGCAGCAATTATTCATATGATTGTCCATCTCATGTCCCAATCTTCTAAATGTTCAATCAAAGTCATCGATTGTAAATTTGACTCAACTCGAGATTGCTCGTCTTCAAGATGCCGATGCAGTTCGTGCATGTATTATATTCCCTGCATGGTGTCTATTTCAGGAATTTGCTACATGTATCATATATGTCGTGTCCAATGCAAGGTATTTTTTGTGCTGTCTTGTATTAGTTTTATAAATGGATCTCCTGTGTGCTCTGTAGTACCGAAGGAATGAAGAAATCTTATCCTTAGTATATGGTCCATCATTTCAGGGCACAACTATTATCTTGATGGTTTTCCATGGTGTGCCTATTCTGCCTTGATGTGCTGCTTGACCAACATGGGGCTTCGCCAGCATCAGAAGACCGTCCAGGCTGACCATGATGACGCCAGCTGTATAACCTACAGGTATATCATAATTTTCTTCTTAGCATATTCCCTCCAAGTAGAGCTGAAGCAAAAGCACAATAACTTATTTCAGCTCTAGAGTTTTTTTTGCCTCACTTTGGATTAACAATCTGCTCTAGAGCTGAAGCAAAAGCACAATAGAATGCTACACAAGTTCTCGGTGATGGATCATGCTTTCTTCAGAATGCTAAAAGATCTTTCTGATGTGATTTTGAAGTGGTAAGACTTTCTTTTATTCAGAACCATATGTGATATTCCACTTCAGACTATGTGACCTGATGCCTTTTTCCCTTTGCATGCTCAAATTAGTTATTCAGAATTATATGTGGATTTCCGCTTCAGCAGTTTACATAGTATTGGTTATCCCTCATTAAAATGTTTTAACTCAACAGAAACAGGGGACATATTTCCTTTGTCCTTGCCGATGACCCTATTTCCTATGTCCTTGCTAATGCCAACCCCAAGTGTGATAATTTTTAGCGTCAAGATTTCTATATGTTCACCTTCATGTTCAAAGGGAGGCTCATAGATCCCCTTATTGGTTTCTACTTTACCATGGAGACTATCTGTAAGGACTAAGAAGAGATAATTTCTTGCACTTCTGTAAGTGGCAACAGAAGACACAGAAACCATGGTAAGCACAAAAGGTATAGAAACATGGAAAGGGTTATGTTTCTTCTCATGCACTTTTGCTTCACTGCTCTTATGCATGTGCTGTAGTTTCTTCTTCACATACCCATACTTTTACTATAATGGCTTCTGGTGATTTAATATGTTGAGGTTTGCATATTATATACAAGTGAAAGTGCCAACAAAATTATACATATTATAAAATCACATGTTGCCATTATGATATAAATATACTATATTTTATAGTATGGTCTGCTAGAACTGTCATTGATTTTAATTATTTTTGGCATTTCTATCTAACTAATCACATTGCATATTCTTATGGTTTTTTGATTTTGGCAAAATGCTACTTCTGCAAGAGTTGTAACCCATTTTCTCATGGTTCTCGGCGTGTGCATTTCTGATTGTGGTAAATGAATCATGTGTTTTTGTTGCCCTCAAGAGGGTTACTTGGACAAATAGAATTTATTTCCTAGAATTACTTCTCAAAGAGTAATCAACATGTTGTATATTCAAACATGACGTGCTAACTTCCTTGGTTAATTCTGCACAGTTGTTTTTCTAAGAAACAAGCACTCCATTAGGTCAGCTGATCTCTTCTTCCCGACTGCTTATTCTCTTCGTACTTCTTTGAGTCTTCGATTCCCGTGTTCGTATCTACAATCAGCTAGGTATAGCATGCTCTCGGCTGCTTTATGCATAGAGAAGGTTTTGGTAATATCTCGATAGTAATTTTCAGCCCCTCCAGTTGAGAGACTACTAGCATGTTCCAGAAATGATGTATGCAGGGCTGTAGGTCTATCTACTGGCTAGGAGAACATTTTGTTGAAACTATTCCCAGATGCAGTGGACTATAGCAGCGTGGTCAGGACTGATTTATAAATCTTAGTTAGCAAGATCTAGAGAAATACTGAAAGGCCAAGCAAAGCATACATTTATTTCACTATGACGATGTTTTAGATCTTATAAACCTTTTATTTCCAGCAGATGCATGTCTCTTAAAGAAGTATCGGTAAAATGTATTGCACCAATTGAGTTATTTCTATCCTTGTAGTACTGGTCCGTACTCATGGTACTAAATTTCCAAAGTACAAACCTTGGTAAAGGGTGTCAGGTGGCTAAGAACAAGCCATGTAGCTTGTCACAAATAATCTGTGAAGCATTATTCTTAATACTTAGCGACAAAATTTTGGTCAAATCTCCCAAACTTGAACGTGCTAAGAGTGTTCTTAAGGTTTCTTGATTTGAAGACCTGCTATAAAATGGACTTGCATATGCATGAATAGAACACAGACGTGTAGAGGAGATAATGCCAGTCTTTAGTATTTATTATGTTTTTTTTTCAACTCCTCTGATCCAATGGGATTAATATTCTTTCTATCCACTATAGAAGCTTTATGGAGACCATCAAGATCCCGCTCAACATCATTCTGGAAGCATGCTGAGGAAACTAGATCTTCCATGTCCTTAGTATGAGAGCTGTGCTATCAGAAGAGGCTTCGTTCACCGAGATGTTGCTTTATCTTCTGTCCGTTATCTCCAGCTTTCACTCCCTCCTCATTCAGCGTTGAGCTATCTGGCAGACCTTGGAAGAAGCAACAAATGAAGCAGCGAGAGAGGCAATTAGGTACATGAAGACTGCTAAGAAGAAAGTGGAATAATAAACAAATGAACGGCTTTGTTGTGGTTCTGGATGGTGCTACTTTTGAGTACTTAGTTGTAGTTAGTTCAAAACTTGTCTATTTGTACATCTCTTTATATAATCCCCTTAATGAAGCCCTGTCGATATGAGACCATATATTCGTAAATGTTGTAATATATTTCGCTATACACCCTCGATGTACATGGCCGTATGCATCTGTGTTACTAATACGGTGTGCTCTACTCTTTTAACAAATGGCCCATATGATTCTCTTACCAGTTTAATTTAAATTTCCTCTCATACCAGTTTCAGCTATCAGGCTAGCTGCAGTAGTTATATTTCTTTGGTTAAACATGTTTCATTGGAATGTCTTTGATGGATTTTAGGTGTTTTGGTACCATGACCTTCTATTAGAATTCTTCAACTGAGGCTGGTTGGTTGGGTTATAGACTGATCAATGTATAGTTTCATGTTGGTCGAGGCTACTATTTGCAAATTTACCAAACCGGTGAAACAAGTTCTGGCTAAATCATCTCTTATATTTATCTGTTTTAAATACAATATGATGATCATTCTATGAGCATAATAATGTGAAATTAGCTGATGAAAAAGACAGTAACTTATATTAATAAAGAAATACATGCTGCTACTTCAATAATTATAAATTTAATAGCAAAAAAAATGAATATACCGGGGTAGTGCGCCAAGGCGCACCCTAAATCTAGTAATCTACTACTAGCGGTACTGGCAGCTAATCATCCATGAGCTAGGAATGGAATGACTCTGGAACAAATCACCACATAGTGTACCCTCCAGTGTCCATTTTTGAACAAATATGTTGTTTGATTTTTATTTGATATTTCCTTGAATCTTCTTAAAAGTTAGTGTGCAATATTCTTGGTCCTTCTCGTTGCAATCCATTGTTGGTTGGAGTAAATCCATTAAGAGAGTTACTCTCACGAGCATTTATGCATAATCTCAAGCATTATTTTGCAAAGCACTTAATGGGAGGGCTCTGTGAATAATTATTGACTTTTTGATCTCAGAGGTTTTCTACCGCTATGTACGGCGGGCAACTACCCGGGGTAGCTGTGCTATCGGGACAATCAAGCCAAATCACAGCCAGCCATTGGCTTTCAGGCTAGACCGGATAGAAATTGTCAAATGCAATTTACAATGGGTACTCCCCAGACAAAAGCTTTCATCTTTCCCCAGCCAACCGTCTTTCTCTTAGCGTGGTATACTTTGTTTAGTATGTGGCATGCCACTTATTGAAAAGAAAGAAGGTTGGTACAGTATTATCCTATGACTACTCCAATGCACTGTATCTTACCGTTGTATCTAAGGCTGGTCATAAGTCTGGTCATAGTGGGAGTTTTATAATACTAGTATCATGCATATGATACTGGTATATGATACTATGTATCTAGTGCATTGTATCATATAGTAGTATTATATTAGTGGTATATTTATTGATTTGTAGAATTTCCATGTAAATAGATGTATAGGAATTACGTATCATTATGATTTCTAGTTTTTTACGTGGTATGATACGGTATCTACCTATGATACTCTAACCACCTCTCTCTTTGTTAATTATGATGCCACATCAGATTTTTGCCAAGTTGACATGCATGATACACCTTATGATACTAGCACTAGAACCAGCCTAAGTGAGATCGTTTCATCTCAAGACTATAGCCTAATTGTGGCAACACGATGTATACGGAATGTGATATGCATGTGGAGTACCGACCAGCAAGGGAAATAAAGGTTGCACAGGATTAGAGTGTGAATTTAGCAACATGGGAGGAGAGCTAAGAGTCGTTTCTAGGCTAACATACAGCTTCCCTCTCTCTCCTAATTACCATGCCACATCAAATTTCTTCCTATGGTTTCACGCCAACATATGACCAAAACGGTCTAAGACTAGCCCCAATGGATATCATAGGTAGTATCATGCACTACGTGTATGCAAAATGTTTATGTGTTACTTTGAGGGGCAGATACCCCCTTCTACCTTTGCTTTGGTCAATGGAACACTTCGAAATAGAGGCTCCCGATTGAGAAACGAATGAGATTGTGTTAGTATCATAGGTAGATATGGTATCATAGCACATAAAACTAGAAAAGCTAATCCAAATAAATATTGTCCTCAATTTTACATTAAAATTCTACAAAACAATAAATACACTAAGACTATGATACTAATACATGATACTATACATTATACAGATGGTATCATATACTAGTATCATATACATAATACTCCTGTATGATATTCCCCATTGTGACTAGTCTAAAGCCTTTCACAATGGATGTATCTTAACTCTATATTCTAGTCAATTTGCTCATGTGGCACCATAGTTAATGATGAAAGAGAGGGATATTGTATCTTAGCTAGTGAAAGTATCATACTACTAGTATCATGCATGTGTAATATCCCAAAAATACTAAACTTGGATCATCAAACTCTAATCATCCAATTTAGGATTAATAAAAACTTTTCTAAATAAAATTATGAAAGTATGCATGTGTGTATGCATTTCCATTTAAATTCTTTTGAACCACCTTGTTTGTGTGTTTCTTTGCTTGTAAAATGTTTCTTAGGTGAAATAAACATCATCTAAACAATTCCCAAACTTTTCTCAAAGACAAATAAATCAAAACAAAGATAAATGAGTGAATGGTCATTTTGACCAATTTAACTCCCATGCCTACTTTGGCTGTCTCAAACTTTCAGAACCTAACAGAAACTTTTCTGGATCTTTGCACCCTTTGACTGTACTCATAACAAAGTATCAAGGCCCACTTTATGATCATCCAGAAACTTTCAAATGCATAGTTTAAATGGCAATTCAAAATTGAATCCTTATCATATGAGAAGATCCCACTTTTTCAAAAACCACTCAAACAAGCTCAACTTTCAAAACCCAAGCATCTGCAGACTCACCAGCACTAACCTAGCACACCCACCAAAAATCTTTTCAAAATTCAAAACTTGAATTCTTGCAGCCATTTCATCAAACACATTGCAGACACAAATCAAACAAAATTCATACACTGTTTTGAGCAGTGAATTGAGCCTAACTTGTTCCCTCTCTGGGCACCAATAGCCTTAGTAGATCATCTAACAATCTTAACTAATCACTAGCACCACTGTGAGCTTGCCAATGCCATCAATGGTGAACAGCCGAAGCCACCCATGCCACCCCAGTGGAGACAGCAAGCTAGGAGGAGATTTAGCCGTGCCAACCTTGTCTAGGAGGCAGCCCACCGTCCACCGCCACTCCCTGTCCAGCGCTCGAACGTTGCCAGCCACTAGACCACACACACGGACCGCGCCCAGCTCGCCAGCAACCATGCCGAGCATGCGCCAGAGCGCCACCCTCGACCGAAGCCCACAGACCGCGCGCCGCCCTTGCCGCACGCATACATGATCGCCACCGACCCAGGAGACCGCCAGACATCCCCGTTCGCCGCCCCATGCCTCAAAGCCACCGCTCGCCGTCGAAGACGCCGCCTCTGCCGCGCAGAGCATTGCGTGTTTCAGACCAAACGGCACCGCCCCTACAAGCGCATTAAAGCCGTAGAGCATCGCCAGGAGACCACCAATCGATCGCCACCGCCGGCCATGCCTCTAGCAGCCCGTAGCCATGTCGCCACCGTCGCCTGCCCATGCCATTCGGTCTCACCGTCGCGACTATAAATAGAGGCCTCCCCCGCTCGAACTCTTCACACCATTCCACTCCTCTCTCACCCAGAACCACCCCACCTCAGTCCCGGAGCAAGGCGAGCAGCGCTTAGCCGGAATTTCACCGGAGCCCGTCGCTGCTGGAGAAGAAGGGAGCCAGCGATTGGAGCCGCCCCAGGAGAAGCTGCCGGTACCAGGAGAACCGCCGTCGTCGACTTCGTCGTTTGCCCGCCTCGCCGACCCTCGCCTGAACCCCAGTGAGCCCCCAACGACCCCCACTGGCCGCGCTAGGTCTCTGTCTCGCCGGCGTAGCCCAACGTCGACGATGACTCTCAACCGTTGGATTAGAACCAGATCGAACGCACCACATCGCCCCATACCGCTTCGCACCCCCTGTCTCACTGACGCGTGGGGACAGCCACTTATGCAGCCCGCAGAAGCACTGTGCTTAGCAGGCCTGCCCAGTATCACTTCCCGCGTAGCCCAGTTATTTGAATTAACCTTTTCCTTTTTACTTCAAACACACTTCTGTACACAGTTTCAAAAATCAACCCAGGTCGATTCAGTGAACCAAATTGAATTAAACCAATTTTGTTAGAAAGGTCTGGGAATGCTGAATCCAAGCCCAATGGATTCAAGTCATTTGGATCTGTAGATCATCCATGGTAAAAATAACAAGGCAGAAGCTTTTCTACATTCAAACTTTTTTCAAATTAAAACCATAATAGCTTTTGAGTTGATTCCAACTCTCAAAAATCACATTTAACCATACCTTTCAGAATATATAAAAATATATAAGTTTACTTACAGGAATAATGTTCAAGTAATAAAAGAATGCCCCATAGGCATCTCTAACCACTTTAATTAATTAAAATAAAAGGGTAAAACCTTATTAAATTGTGACACCACTTTAAATCACATTCCCTTGGACTAAAGTGTGTGGTGATGACATGTGTCAACATGATCCCATATTTGGTTTGGAGAATATTAAATCTTAAGTAGTTTTTCAATGAGTAGAAATTACTTTTCTAAAAATAAAAGGAATTAAACCAAACTTTAATCTTGTAATGTTAGTGATGATGCTAGATCATCTATAGGACCCTTTTGTGTGATGATTGCAAGTAGTTAAGTATTGTTTGGTGATTGTGTACATCATATTTATTTATAGACGCTAGTATCGACCAAGGATACGAGGAGGAAGGAGAATACTACGAAGAAGAAGCCGAGGAGAACTTCAACCACTGCTCTGCGCAAGGCAAGCCTAATGCTACTAGTTGAATGTGCAAGCTAACACTTGCAAGATACCCTACTAATGCAAGCTTATACTGATACCTATGCAAGCTAATACTTGCTTGTTACCATGACCACTATATGCCTTAAGCATATGTGATCATATCCACTTGATAACCCAATCCTAGTTTTACTTACAAGCTTTATACCTTATTTCTTTATCAAAGCTAGTACTCAGATCTTACTTATTGTAGATATTAGAAACATAATTGAAGGTTGCATAAAGAGCATAAAATTTGGCCTAAGCTAGATAATCTTTATGTCATCCTAAGGCATAAGATTAAACTTAGTCAAACCCCACTAGTGTACCACCCCTCATTAGTGCTTACCTCCACTTGTAGATGCTAGTGCTAAGCATAAAACTTGATCAACTTTAGATGGGAATACTTGGTGGAAAAAATGGTTATGAAAACCTTGGAATGAAGGATCATTCTATTGAAATGTTTTGGACATGTGTTTCCGAACACTTGATGATTTTGGTGATGAAAATGTTGAGGCATGAGCCTTAGCCCTTTATAAAACTGATGATTGTCTGTATGCGATACCATTCCAATTTTATCGTACAACCACAATACCCGAAGATTGGGTAGGGCTTGACTGGAAACTTATATACCTTAGTATTGGTTCCCTCACGGCCAAGGTCTGAGCTGAGGCTACCTTGTGAAGATTGTCCACCTGTGTAGTACCCAAGATGACAGTGGTCATGGTTGGGAGACCAAATTCACAGGAGAGGTGCTTATACTAGGGCGTGTAATTAAAAGGTTAGGATTGATTATCCGCATACTGAGTATGGTGAATTCAGGATTTGTTCCTGACGGATGTATCAAATGTTGTGGTGAAAGTGTACAATCTCTGCAGAGTGTCAAACTATTCGAATAGCCGCGTTCGCGGTTATGGACAGTTGGAGTGGCCATACTGTTCCCCCGTCAGATGTTTTCAAAAGACTTGTGAAATGAATTGAGACTTTGACTTGACCACACCAGAGCTATGATATGAGATACAAGTTCCCACTTAGGTGTTATAAAACTTTAACTAGCATTCGTTGTTTCCAAACTTAGTAGAGATAAATCTGGCTTTTTGCAAAACAACCCTAGAGCCTAGTGTCCTATTATCAAAAACCCCTTTTACTTGTTAGTACTAGTTTGCGAGTACTTAAAGAGTACTCATGGTTTGTCCCTAGCTATTCCCGTGGCCAGACTATGAAGAGGAGTACCTGGAAGATGGACCCCAGGAAGGTTACGACAACTAGGATCATCTCCCATCGTCAGCATTGCCTGTGACCCCGAAGATGGAGCTTCGCCTATGCTACCGTTATTATTACGTATTCCGCTGCTTGAAGTTGTATTAAGAAATGGATCATGAGATCCCTATTTGTGTAAGACCTTATGTATGGTTTGTAATGGATGATGTACTATGGTATCCAATTCTGTTATGTCTCGCAAAAATGGTAATCCTGGGATTGCGATGCATGGCATAACATGCATCTGGGATTAAAAATCCGGGTGTTGACAAGTTTGTATCCGAGCCATCCTGACCATAGGAGACCCTAGTTAGACTGGACGTTGAATCAAAAACTTGGTTTCAAAACCAAAGAAAACAAATATTTACAAAAACTTATTCTCATTCTTATCCCTTTGATTCTTTCATGAAAATTCATGTTCCTCAAAAACTCATGCAATATACATAAAATATTGACACACTTAATCACTCTACTAACTTACTCATCCTATATTCTTATAGATGGACGTGAAGTACAACAAGTTTTATCAGTTGGGGAATGGAGGAGACCTTATCTTTGAGAGGGATTTGGACCAGCTTTCGGAACTTCTGGAGCATCCGCACCCCGAGTTCTTCGGAGCTCAGCTCAATGATCAAGGACGAGAAGATCTGCAGTGGCTAATTGTTGCAAGTCTCCGAGGAAAGATTGAACCTCCCACTGCGGAAGGAATTCAGTTTACCTTAAGAGAGAACAACTGGCTCGATGGACTTGCCAGGGCCATGCAGGAAGCTCTTTCCCGTCTGTGTGGGCATATCATCAATCAGATCAAGGGAACCCGCTTTGAGTTTTGCCCAAGGCGTGATGCTAATGGACAACCACTAGAATCCCCATACCACCCCGAGCTGAAGACTCAATTGGACCACCTCAGCTTCATGATGTACGATCGTCAGCAGGAGTTGGACAACTGCCGTGACTACTCCAACCACAAGTCTGCCATCATCAAGACGAAGGATCAGACCATCGCCATGTTAGCAAAGGATCGCAAGTCTCGCCGCCGTCATCTCGACAAGAAGGAGCGCATTATTGCCCGTCTTCGCCACCGTATCTCATCTTTGGAGGAGACCATCCACGAGAGAGACATGCAGTTGGAAGAAAGGGAGAATTCCGGAGAAGATCTTCGTGGAGACCCCTACTCCTACCTCAGCGATGATGATGATTTTCTGGAGGATCAGGCTATGGATTTCTTCACCGATGAGCATGATTTCGCATTCATCGATGATGATGAGGATGATGAAGCCACCGATTCCGAGGAGTAGTACCACTTGAGCACTAGCATAGTGAGTAGTATTCGGTCCCACTGTATCGTAGTTTTTAGAATGGTTCTTAAAACCATCTGTTCTTCTTTGTTGTGGTGTGTGTTGTATCGTGTGCTATGAATGAATGAATGAATGAATGAATGAAAAAGCAAGTTGCTAGAAAAATCTGAGTCAAACTTTAAAAACTTTTCAAAGACCCAAAACCTTAGAAATTTCCCTCTTTTCTCACGATCTATCTCAATCTTCAGATGCCACGTGGAGGAAGTGGTTCATCCCCGGACCCGATGTTGCAGATTCTGCAAATGTTGACTTCTGACCGCGAAGCTGAAAGAGCGGAACGTCAAGCCAACCTAGCCACACTGCAACAGATAGCCCAGCTTGCCCACAACAACCAAGGCCACGGAAATCAGGACAACCATGGATCTAAGCTCAAGAATTTCCAGAATACCAACCCACCTGTTTTCACTAAGTCAGAAGAGGCCCTAGACACCGATGATTGGTTGCAAACCATGGAAAATAACCTAGAAGTCGCCGGAGTGGAAGCTAATGAGAAGGTTCTGTTCGCCACCCACTATCTAGCCGGAGATGCCAGGGCATGGTGGAACAGTGTTCGCGCAATGACCGGAGGCTAGATGATGACCTGGGAGGAATTCAAGGTCAAGTTTAGCAGAACCCATGTGCCACCGGGTTTGATCAAGAGAATGAGAGACGAGTTCAGAGAGCTGAAGCAAGGAAGGATGACTATAGTGGAATACCGTGACAAATTCTTGTCATTAGCTAGGTATGCCCCGGATGAGATCGACACCGAAGCCAAGAAGAATGAAAGATTCCTGAATGGTCTGCACGATGAGATGCACACAGTGTTAGTCAATATCCCCTTTGCTGATATTGAAGCCCTCGTCGACTCTGCCATCCAGATGGAAGGAAAGATCAACCAAGCCAATGAGAACCGCAAGCGTCGCATGATGCATCAGCCAGGAACCCATCAGACCCCAAAGTATCGCCCTAACCCATCTCCAGGATTTTCCCCGAGAACCAACAGACCCCCGATGAACCGTCCGACCTATCCCAACCGTGGAAATCCTAGGCCCGGAGGAAATCACAACAACCCCGGTAACTCTAGCAATTTCAACAGTGCCCCACCCAAGTTCAACAACAACAATGCTACCACCAACACCAACGCTGCCCCGAGGACTGGAAGCAACGCCGTGCCTGTAGCAGCAAAGGAGAAGTCACAAGTGACTTGTTATGACTGTGGAAATAAAGGCCACTATTCCAACGAGTGCCCCAACAAGAAGAATGCCGCATCACCCAATGCCAATGTCCCAGCTCAGCAACAGCGTCGTGTTCAGCCTGGAAGAAGATTTGCCCCAGGGAATTCGCTCAACCGCAATGGTCGTCTTTTTCTCATGCATGCTGAAGAAGCTCAGGAAGCGCCAGACGTCGTGCTGGATGTTTTCTGTTAATTCAGTACTTGCACGAGTGTTGTTTGACTCTGGTGCATCGCACTCATTTGTCACTGAAGAATTTGCATGCACTAGTAAAATTCAACCAACCAAACTGAAGCATGTCATGATTGTTCATATTCCCGGATCAACCACCAAGGCTAGGCAAATTTGCAAAGCCGTCCCTATCCGAATCCATGGCATAGATTTTTATGCTAATCTGATAGTACTCGGAACTAAAGGTTTGGAAGTAGTACTAGGAATGGATTGGATGTCCAAACATAAAGGATTAATTGACTATGCCAAGAAAGCCATAACCATGACCAGTACAGCCGGAATATCAGTCGAGCATATATCTGAAACCTTACCTCGCCAATTCAAGTGTAACAAGAGTATAGCCCAACCTACCATTGACCAAGTCCGGATAGTCTGTGAATACCCAGATGTATTTCCAGATGTTTTGCCTGGTATGCCCCCAGATCGGGATATCGAGTTTATCATTGAACTAATCCCTGGAACTGGACCCATAGCCCAGAGACCCTATAGTATGAACCCGTCAGAGCTAGAAGAACTGAAGAAGCAAATGGATGCCATGCTAGAAATTGGATTGATTCAACCAAGTGCGTCACCATGGAGATCACCTGTCTTGTTTGTGGACAAGAAAGATGGAGGTAACCGTTTGTGTATGGATTACCGGAAGTTGAATGATGTCACCATCAAGAACAAGTACCCCTTGCCCAAGATAGAAGATATATTTGATCAGTTGATTGGTGCCAAAGTGTTTTCTAAGATTGATCTTAGGACTGGCTATCATCAACTCAAAATTCGTGCAGAGGATATTCCAAAGACTACCTTTACCACCAGATATGGATTGTATGAGTATACAGTCATGTCTTTTGGACTAACCAATTTCCCCGCTTATTTCATGAATCTCATGAATAAGATCTTTATGGACTTCCTGGATAAGTTTGTCGTTGTTTTCATCGATGACATTCTGATTTATTCCAAATCAGAAGAAGAACATGAGCTACACCTAAGGACCATTCTTGGAACCCTTAGAGAGCATCAGCTGTATGCCAAGTTTAGCAAATGTGAATTCTGGTTACAGGAGGTAGGATTCCTCGGTCACATTGTATCAGCCGGAGGAATTGCCGTTGATCCTGCCAAAGTGAAAGATGTAGAAGATTGGCAAGCCTCAACCACTCAAACCCAAGTTCGTGCATTTCTAGGATTGGCGGGATATTACCGCAAATTCGTAGAAGGATTCTCGAGTATCGCCAGACCCATGACCCAATTGCTGAAGAAGGACAAAACGTTTGAATGGACCGACAAATGTGAAGCGAGTTTTCATGAACTCAAGAGGAGATTGATTTCAGCCCCAATCTTGATCATGCCGGATATCACGAAGCCCTTCGATGTGTATTGTGATGCATCCAAGATCGGTCTCGGATGTGTGCTAATGCAAGAAGGCAAAGTTATATCTTATCTATCTCGACAACTGAAGCAACATGAGAAAAATTACCCAACCCATGACCTCGAACTCGCAGCCGTAGTTCTAGCCCTGAAGACATGGAGGCATTACGTGATGGGAAACCGTTGTGAGATCTATACGGATCACAAGAGTCTGAAGTATATATTCACTCAGAAGGAGATGAATATGAGACAGAGGAGATGGATTGAGCTAATCAAGGATTACGATCTGGACATTCACTATCACCCTGGTAAAGCCAATGTGGTAGCCGATGCCCTTAGCAGATTGTCGTGCCGCTTGAACTCCATGATTTTAAAGGAGCAACCAAGCCTGCACAAAGAGATGGAAGATTTTCGAATAGAATTAGTGAGTGAAGGATTTTTGGCTAGCATAGAACTTCAACCCACTTTGATCAATCAGATTAAAGAGGCGCAGAAGGGAAATGCTAGTATCGACGGAATCAAGCGTCGTATCGGTACATGCAAAGTACCCAGATTCACCGAAGACGAAGAAGGAGTTCTGTGGTACAAAGGACGCCTTTGTGTACCAGCACATTCTGAGTTGAAAGAAGTGATTCTGAAGGAGGCTCATGATACTCTTTATTCTATCCATCCCGGAGGAACTAAGATGTATCAAGATTTAAAAGAGCAATTTTGGTGGCATAAGATGAAGAGAGAAATCGGAAGCTATATCGCCAAGTGTGATATTTGTCAGCGAGTCAAGGCAGGACATCAAAGACCCGCTGGATTGTTGTAACCCTTGCAGATTCCGGAATGGAAATGGGATTCCGTTGGAATGGACTTTATCACTAGACTGCCTACCTCTAGTAGGGGAAATGACTCTATCTGGGTCATAGTGGACATATTGTCCAAAGTCGCCCATTTCTTATCCGTCAAGACCACATATCAGAGTTCGAAGCTAGCGGAGTTGTACATCGCTAGGATAATTAGTTTGCATGGAGTCCCCAAGAACATCGTATCGGATCGAGGAACTCAGTTTACCTCGAGATTCTGGAAGAAAGTCCAAGAAGGTTTAGGAACCCGCCTAGATTTCAGCACCGCGTATCACCCTCAGACCGATGGACAAACGGAGCGAGTAAACCAAATACTCGAAGATATGCTGAGAGCATGTGTGTTAGAATATGGATCCAAGTGGGAAGACTGTCTGCCGTTTGCAGAATTTTCATACAATAACAGTTATCAGGCTAGTTTGCAGATGGCCCCATTTGAATTCATGTACGGAAGGAAGTGTCGCACCCCTTTGAACTGGTCGGAAGTAGGAGAGAGTCAGATTCTTGGACCCGACATCCTACGAGAAGCAGAAGAGAAGGTTCACAAGATTCGTGAGCACCTCAAGACTGCCTAGTCAAGACAGAAGAGTTACACCGACAAGAGACGTCGAGACCTCGCCTTCAACATAGGAGATTTTGTTTATCTGAAAGTGTCGCCATTGAAGGGAATGCAGCGTTTCCAACTCAAAGGAAAGTTAGCCCCCAGATATATCTGACCTTTCAAGATTTTGAACCATCGAGGAGAAGTGTCGTACCAATTGGAACTACCCAAAGAGATGTCATCCGTGCACAATGTGTTCCATATCTCGTTACTTCGCAAGTGTCTCGAAGTCCCAGAGAAGACCGAAGTGTTCAAGAACATCGACCACTGGACCATAGAGATCAACGATGACCTGACCTATCCCAAAGTACCCATTCGTATTTTGGAAGAAGCTTTTCGAACTACCCGAACCCGAAGCATCAAGTTTCTCAATATTCAGTGGAGCAACCACACAGAAGAGGAAGCTACCTGGGAGCGCGAAGATCACATCAGGACAGAATTTCCCGATCTCTTCAAATCCTAGGTAATCTTTTTCGTCCTTTTTCAAATCTCGGGACGATATTTTGTTTAAGGGGGGAAGGTTTGTAACATCCCAAAAATAGTAAAATTGGATCATCAAACTCTAATCATCTAATTTAGGGTTAACAAAAACTTCTCTAAATAAAATTATGAAAGCATGCATGTGTGTATGCATTTCAATTTAAATTCTTTTGAACCACCTTGTTTGTGTGTTTCTTTGCTTGTAAAAGTTTCTTAGGTGAAATAAACATCATCTAAACAATTCCCAAACTTTTATCAGAGACAAATAAATCAAAACAAAGATAAATGAGTGAATGGTCATTTTGACCAATTTAACTCCCATGCCTACTTTGGCTGTCTCAAACTTTCAGAACCTAACAGAAACTTTTCTGGATCTTTGCACCCCTTGATTGTACTCATAACAAAGTATCAAGGCCAACTTTGTGATCATCCAGAAACTTTCAAATGCATAGTTAAAATGGCAATTCAAAATTGAATCCTTATCATACGAGAAGATCCCACTTTTTCAAAAACCACTCAAACAAGCTCAACTTTCAAAACCCAAGCATATGCAAACTCACCAGCACTAACCTAGCACACCCACCAAAAATCTTTTCAAAATTCAAAACTTGAATTCTTGCAGCCATTCCATCAAACACATTGCAGACACAAATCAAACAAAATCCAAACACTGTTTTGAGTAGTGAATTGAGCCTAACTTGTTCCCTCTCTGGGCACCACTAGCCTTAGTAGATCATCTAACAATCTTAACTAATCACTAGCACTACTGCGAGCTTGCCAATGCCATCAATGGTGAACAGCCGAAGCCACCCATGCCACCCCAGTGGAGATAACAAGCTAGGAGGAGATTTAGCCGTGCCAACCTTGTCTAGGAGGCAGCCCACCATCCACCGCCACTCCCTGTCCAGCGCTCGAACGTTGCCAGCCACTGGACCACATGCACGGACCGCGCCCAGCTCGCCAGCAACCATGCCGAGCATGCGCCAGAGCGCCACCCTCGACCTAAGCCCACAGACCGCGCGCCGCCCTCGCCGCGCACATACATGATCGCCACCGACCCAGGAGACCGCCAGACATTCCCGTTCGCCGCCCCATGCCTCACAACCACCGCTCGCCGTTGAAGACGCTGCCTCTGCCGCGCAGAGCGTCGCGTGTTCTAGACCAAACCGCACCGCCCCTACGAGCACATTAAAGCCGTAGAGCATCTCCAGGAGACCACCAATCAATCGCCACCGCCGGCCATGCCTCTAGCAGCCCGTAGCCGTGTCGCCACCGTCGCCTTCCCATGCCGTTCAGTCTCACCGTCGCGACTATAAATAGAGGCCTCTCCCGCTCGAACTCTTCCCACCATTCCACACCTCTCTCACCTAGAACAACCCCACCTCAGTCCCGGAGCAAAGAGAGCAGCGCTTCGCCGAAATTTCACCAAATCCCGCCGCTGCTAGAGAAGAAGGGAGCCAGCGATTGGAGCCGCCCAGGATAAGCTGCCGGTACCAGGAGAACCGCCGTCGTCGACTTCGTCATTCGCCCGCCTCGCCGACCCTCGCCTGAACCCCGGTGAGCCCCCAACGACCCCCACTGGCTGCGCTAGGTCTCTGTCTCGCCGGCGTAGCCCAACGTCGACGATGACTCTCAGCCGTTGGATTAGAACCAGATCAAACGCACCACATCGCCCCATACCGCTTCGCACCCCTGTCTCACTGACGCGTGGGGACAACCACTTATGCAGCCCGCGGAAGCGCTGTGCTTAGCAGGCCGGCCCAGTATCACTTCCCGCGTAGCCCAGTTATTTGAATTTAACCTTTTCCTTTTTAGTTCAAACATACTTCTGTACACAGTTTCAAAAATCAACCCAGGTCGATTCAGTGAACCAAATTGAATGAAACCAATTTTGTTAGAAAGGTCTGGGAATGCTGAATCCAAGCCCGTTAGATTCAAGTCATTTGGATCTATAGATCATCCATGGTAAAAATAACAAGGCAGAAGCTTTTCTGCATTCAAACTTTTTTCAAATTAAAACCATAATAGCTTTTGAGTTGATTCCAACTCTCAAAAATCACATTTAACCATACCTTTCAGAATATATAAAAATATATAGGTTTACTTACAGGAATAATGTTCAACTAATAAAAGAATGCCCCATAGGCATCTCTAACCACTTTAATTAATTAAAATAAAAGGGTAAAACCTTATTAAATTGTGACACCACTTTAAATCACATTCCCTTAGACTAAAATGTGTGGTGATGACATGTGTCAACATGATCCCATATTTGGTTTGGAGAATATTAAATCTTAAGTAGTTTTTCAATGAGTAGAAATTACTTTTCTAAAAATAAAAGGAATTAAACCAAACTTTAATCTTGTAATGTTAGTGATGATGCTAGATCATCTATAGGACCCTTTTGTGTGATGATTTCAAGTAGTTAAGTATTGTTTGGTGATTGTGTACATCATATTTATTTATAGACGCTAGTACCGACCAAGGATACGAGGAGGAAGGAGAATACTACGAAGAAGAAGCCGAGGAGAACTTCAACCACTGCTCTGCACAAGGCAAGCCTAATGCTACTAGTTGAATGTGCAAGCTAACACTTGCAAGATACCCTACTAATTAAAGCTTATACTGATACCTATGCAAGCTAATACTTGCTTGTTACCATGACCACTATATGCCTTAAGCATATGTGATCATATCCACTTGATAAACCAATCCTAGTTTTACTTACAAGCTGTATACCTTATTTCTTTATGAAAGCTAGTACTCAGAGCTTACTTAAGTGAATTTTAGATATTAGAAAGATAATTGAAGGTTGCATAAAGAGCATAAAATTTGGCCTAAGCTAGATAATCTTTATGTCATCCTAAGGCATAAGATTAAACTTAGTCAAACCCCACTAGTGTACCACCCCTCATTAGTGCTTACCTCCACTTGTAGATGCGAGTGCTAAGAATAAAACTTGATCAACTTTAGATGGGAATACTTGGTGGAAAAAATGGTTATGAAAACCTTGGAATGATGGATCATTCTATTGAAATGTTTTGGACATGTGTTTCCGAACACTTGATGATTTTGGTGATGAAAATGTTGAGGCATGAGCCTTAGCCCTTTATAAAAATGATGGTTGTCTGGATGCGATACCATTCCAATTTTATCGTATAACTACAATACCCGAAGATTGGGTAGGGCTTGACTGGAAACTTATATACCTTAGTATTGGTTCCCTCACGGCCAAGGTCTGAGCTGAGGCTACCTTGTGAAGATTGTCCACCTGTGTAGTACCCAAGATGACAGTGGTCATGGTTGGGAGGCCAAACTCACAGGAGAGGTGCTTATACTAGGGCGTGTAATTTAAAGGTTAGGATTGATTATCCGCATACTGAGTATGGTGAATTCAGGATTTGTTCCTGACAGATGTATCAAATGTTGTGGTGAAAGTGTACAATCTCTGCAGAGTGTCAAACTATTCGAATAGCCGCGTTCGCGGTTATGGACAGTTGGAGTGGCCATACTGTTCCCCCGTCAGATGTTTTCAAAAGACTTGTGAAATGAATTGAGACTTTGACTTGACCACAACAGAGCTATGATATGAGATACAAGTTCCCACTTAGGTGTTATAAAACTTTAACTAGCATTCGTTGTTTCCAAACTTAGTAGAGATAAATCTGGCTTTTTGCAAAACAACCCTAGAGCCTAGTGTCCTATTATCAAAAACCCCTTTTACTTGTTAGTACTAGTTTGCGAGTACTTAAAGAGTACTCATGGTTTGTCCCTGTCTATTCCCGTGGCCAGACTATGAAGAGGAGTACCTGGAAGATGGACCCCAGGAAGGTTACGACAACTAGGATCATCTCCCATCGTCAGCATTGCCTGTGACCCCGAAGATGGAGCTTCGCCTATGCTACCGTTATTATTACGTATTCCGCTGCTTGAAGTTGTATTAAGAAATGGATCATGAGATCCCTATTTGTGTAAGACCTTATGTATGGTTTGTAATGGATGATGTACTATGGTATCCAATTCTGTTATGTCTCGCAAAAATGGTAATCCCGGGATTGCGATGTATGGTATAACAGGCATCTGGGATTAAAAATCTGGGTGTTGACAGCATGGTACCATATGATAGTGCATGGTATCATATGGTAGTATCATAGTAGCACTATATTTAATGATTTATAGAATCTTGATGTAAAATTGTGTACAAGATTTATATGCATTAGGATTTCTAGTTTTACGTGCTATGATACGGTATCATCTAAGATACTCTAACCTCCTCTTTCTTCATTAACTGTTGTGTCACATCAGATTTTTGCCAGCATGGCATGCATGATACTAGTTATGATACTTTCACTAGGACTAGCTTAGAGCAAGTTCAATAGTAAAGCTCACTGCTGGCTTTAAGCCACCGCCACATCATCTATAGTCATCCTAATAGCCCTCACATACAATAGTTATTTATAAGTAAGTACTACTTTATTTGACTAAGACCCACCTTACACTCACACAAATGCCTAGAAGCACGTGCTATAGCTAGCTCTTGCATGAGAGCCCACTAGTATTCTCTCTCCTCCACCTTATCTCAAATATATTATTTAAAGTCTTATAGCCAGCTTATATAAGCTTATTGTACTTGCTCTTAAGCTACACCTTTCGCACACAACCATAGGCATAAAAATTGGTTAGCCCAATCCTATGCAAGCATGAGCTCCAAATCATTAAATGCATGAACCCTTTAGATACACCCTTAAGAAATAGCCAATTGGAGTGATCGTTTCTTAGAATATGACAGTGCCTACGATAGCGCGCTAAGAAGCTGGCCATTGTGGCCTTTCAAATAGATATTTCTTAGCGGTGTATCCTAGGCCCTTTCTTATGTGACACTATACTTAATGAAAAAAGAGAATAAGGTTATATCTTAGTTAAGAAACATATCTTGCACGAAATCATACACAAAAGACATTGATAGACCAATCACATGCATGCATGTCCTCTAAATCATTAATATAAGACATCATTTAAAAAACAATGCATTTGAGAGATTGTTTCTTAACTATTTATTTCTTCTATGATGACGTGCTAAGATACACTTCATTGTAAAAGGCCTAAGATACAACCCTTGCACGCTATCATAGCCAAAAAAATTGGCTAATCCAATCATACTCATGCATGGGACTAAAATCATTAAATGCAACTCTTCTAAAAAACACCAACTAAGAAACACTCTATTAGAAGCAGCGGCTGTGAGTCGCCTTGAGAGTCGCCTGCTCCGCCTCGGCTCCTCTTCCCCTACTCTCCGGCGGCCCAGCCGGCCAGAGACGACGCGGGAGAGGAGGCCGACCCTCTCCTATGTATAGTAGTAGCTTAGGTCTGTGTTCGTCCTACGTGGCGATTGGCGTGATGCCGCGGGGGTTGTGTTCGTCGGAGCTCTCGGGCGGCTTTAGGCGACAGGTGGTGGCGGCGCTGCTGCTCGTGGTGCTCCCGTGGAAGCAGCCGAAGGTGAGCAGTGGGGTTGCTTCTTCCTCCCCTGGAATAAATAAGCTCGGTAGGAGCCTTCTTTTCTTGCAGGGGTGCGCTGCCGTTCTTCCTCTTCTGGCCGGCCGTGGCGGCGAGGAGGAGAGGCTTAGCGGCAAGGCGCATGGCGTGGCACTACTTCCCCCGGCCGGCCGTGGTGGCGAGAGGGTGAGGTGGAGCTCGTCTTCTTCATGCCTTCTGCAAGCTTTTGGAGGTGCTGTCCATGGCGTCAAGCAGACCCAGCCGTCGTCTGTTCTGGCCACTGAGGTGGTGGAAGAGCAAACGCGGTTTGAAGCTTTGCCTGGCGTCGAGTTCGTGAAGCTGCGTACTGGAGATTCCAAGCTTCGCTCCCGACGAAGCTATCCGCGGTCAAGAGAGCCGCCTTGTGCTCGGATGAGCCCGAGCCCCGTCTTCCAAGAGGCCAAGTCTGCGCATGTTCGCAGCAAAGAGCCCAAGAGGAAGATCTTCCGCTCCCGCCACTACGCTGGACCAAGTGGTTCGTCCCCGGAGTCAGCGTCCTCTCTGTGGCGGAGCATTTCGACGGCGAGGTCCGTCAGCAGCGGTGCTGAGCTCGGCGGAGGACCCGATTGCTTTTTACCAATCTTTTCTAGAGTCTTCTTTGTAAGAGTTCAGTCCTTATCCATCAAACCCCTAACTTTTAGGGGCTTTGATGTAAAATGTAGCCACAACTTTGGTTAATGCGAGCAGCTTCTGGGTCTTCGGACCCTTTCCCGTTCAAAAAAAAAAACTCTATTATCATAGTTGTTTCTTAAATTTTAATTGCTTCTATGAAAAAGTGATAAGATACACCCCATTATAAAAGACATAAGATCTCCAGCAGCTGCCGCAAAATGGCTCCTACGCCTTTTTAGGTGTTGGCATAAAAAATTTCCTCTACATCAAATACCGGTGTCCTAAATATTTTTTGGGCACGTCATAAAAAACCCGGCACCGCGCTACATATTTGTGGCACACGAGCGGGCAAGCCATAAAACTTTCGGCCGCGCGTGCATCAACAGCTTAGCTAAAATCGCCCCATCGTCGTCTTCGCCTCCCGCCGTTTCCCAGACTGTCACCGGCCGCCAAATGGTGCATCGCTCTGCCGCCTCCCGTGCTGCCGTTGTAGATAAGGTCGTTTCTTCCCTCCTTTGGGCTCGTTTCCTGCCCGATTTAGGCTGCAGGCAAATCCTAGTCGTCGGCCACCGCTGACGGGATGTCCGGCCTCCCTTAGGAAGTTGGAGAACCGGTGCTGGCACTGATGCATGCACCATCGCAGGTAGCGACCTCCTCTTCTTATCTCTGGCACTGATGCATGCACCATCGCAGGTCGCGACCTCCTCTTCTTATCTCTGGAAAATGAAACATACCGAAAACCAATATGTTCCATTTTCCTTTTCATAGCTCTATGAAAAATAAGAAAGACGCAAAATAGTCGGAGGATAAAAACAATAATTTATACATGGGATGTCATAAAAAATATACTTGTTGATAAGACATTGTTCATAGAGAATGGAGCTAACCATTAGAAGAATTTTGGGAACAAATCCATGAGATTTACAATTCAAGAACAAGTGAAAAAGCTAGATTGTTATCGTTATTTATGAATAGGTAGCGCTTTCTAGTTATGTGATGTAATGCGCGTATGAATAGGTACCGTTGACTTGATTATTGTTCTAGTCACTCTTTGGATGTGTTGGATTATAGTGTAGTGAATTGGTACAAATGTTCTAATTTGGTAATGAATTGATTTGAAATGATACAATAATAGTTATGTACTATTTGTTTTAGATTTATTTGTGATGCCTTTGATCTTGTTTGTCCCATGTATGTTGAGAATACATGTTTGTGGTGCCTTATTTTAGGGCATCTGAAAAAGGTGCAGCCGGCTGCGTGCTGTGTTTAGGGCATTTGAAATAGCTATGGCAGTTTTCGTGGCCACAAACTGAAAAACAGGTGCCCTAGAAATAAAAACTAGTACCCTATTTTAGGGAAGCGGTTGGATTAAAAAAAAAACATGTCTACAACCTAATTAATGTAGTTATACTACGAATATCCCTAGTTGAACCTGGGAACCACATAGTCCTTTATGTTTTTTCTTCATTCCTGAATATCTCTTGTTGTATTGAGTGACTTGGATGTGAGCACATGAAGATGATCTCAGAATATGGAAAAGATGATAGAATAGAATCATGTGTACTCAGGATCAAAGCGCATAAAGGACAATCAAATCCAATTCTATTGGACACCACATAGTCACAGTTGGTTCAACATCCATCGCAACCCAGGCGGGTTACCATGGCTAAACAATATGCTAGCTAGTAGGGAGGTCACCATGCTTGGTTCTTTGCCATCTCAGTTGGTAACTCAGCTCATGGATCACAACTACTCATATGTCCTATCCTGTAGGAGGATCACAAGTTGGCGTGTACACTCCCATGTCCAAGCTGACAAAAGGCTTCACCGGACATGCTATATTTTCCACTTGGAGGGGTACCACAACCCACTCTATCATGATCCAGTTGGTACCTATCATGTCTACCTGGACACCAAGTCATACCATAATCCGGCTTGCTAGCCGATTGTATTAGTAGTGACACGAACGGTTTACAAAGACCCAAGCCGCGTGCCTTCAATATGACCTTGATATCTCCAAATTTCGACACTTTTTACCGATGATTTTCCTTTGGTTTTTGCAGGGTTTCGTTGGTTTTCACCTTTTAACTAATGTTAACATCGCGAATTAGCGAAACCTTGGTTTCTTGTGATGATTTTTAGTTAATGAACACTTTTGGAAGATCTGGGAGCATTTATGAGCTATTTACAATTAAAGAAACAAATCCCCAATTAAAGGCCCTTTCATTAGAGGCGTCCAGGGTGCATAACGACCGTTGGTACGGTCGGGACGCGCCAGTACTATTTGCCAGTACGACCCTCCTGTGGCTTCATTATATCAATACAGGCAACTTCCGTGAAGGAGGGACGAAAAACACAACATAGCCGCCGCAAATAGTTCCAGAAGAGGGGAGATCAAATCTAAAGATGGAGAATAACATCGCCTCATTCTTCAAAGATCTCTAGCCTCTAAACCATTCAATCCACCATCATCTCCACTTGTATTGAGAGAGAGATTGACACTTTTAAGATTAGGGTTTGATACTTTGATCTTTCTTGATTTGTATTTGATTTGATCCTCAAACAATATTGTGGCTTGCTATGGTAAAGTTGAGATGATTTCCAATAACAATATTATTGTGCCTTTGATCTATCTTCATCTCATGTCCGAGTAAATACCCATAGGAGTGGGAGATATAGGGGATTGGTGAGATGTGATGTTCCTCTATTATTTCCATCCATTTGTGATTGTTGTCGTGATTATTATATTGTGAGAATGAATATCTATGTTTGCCTCATGCTTGATTTTGTAGGGGTTCGTAGCATGGAAAACAAAAAATTTCTACCGCATGTACACAAACAAGCCAAGATCTATCTACTAGATTGTAGCAACGAGTCGATTAGAGTACTCACCCTCAAAGATTCCAAAGCGGTTAACGAGAGCAGATTCTCGTGGGTGATATAGTCGTACACTTGCCGATCTCAAGATCGCGTAGACGATCCTTCCGGCGGTGCGTTCCGGCAGCGCTTCCTCAGCCGGTCACACGTTCGGTACTCGATGAAGACCTTCGTCTCCCTTGTTCCAGCAGGCAGCAGAGGTTTGTAGGTATTCCCTCGCGATCCTGACAGCACGACGGTGTGGTGTCGGAAGTAGAGGGAAAATCCTGCAGGGTTTCGCCTAAGCCGGAGCAGGTTATGGTGGATCTAGCGTTTCCGATGATCTAGGTTTAGAGGGCCAGAGAGGAGGAGGCGTGGCCGGCGGTGGCTAGGGCGTCGACGGCGAGCCGGTGGCGGCGGCGGTGAGCGGCAACGACGACACTGCGGGGGGCGGCGACGCGGCTTGGTGGGGAGGGCTGGCTGTGTGGTCTTGGGGCACCCCTCCCCTCTATTTATGAGAGGGAGGGCAGCTTGGGAGAGGGGAGTTTGAATCCTTTCCCAACTCCCTCTCCTAGTTGGCTTGTGGTGGAGGGAAAGAAGGATTCTTTCCTTCCTCCACTAGGATACATTGTCCCAGTTTGACTTTTCAAACTTGCCTTTTGACTTTCAGTTTGGAGCTTTATTTCTTTCTTGGAAATGCCCAACCAAGTGACCTAGGACATGATTCAATAATTCCACTTATCCATGACACATTCATGTACCCTTCCCCTTCCGGTCCGGTGAACCTTCTAGACCCTTCTAGAACTTCTCCGATGAAATCATCGGAATCATTCCCGAACTCCGGAGTTAGACTTTCCTTATATGAATCTTATTATTCGGACCATTCCGGATCTCCTCGTGATATCCCGGATCCCATCCGAGACTCCGAACAACATCCGGCCTCCCTACTTACATTCCATATCTACTAAACAACATCGAATCCTTAAGTGTGTCTCCCTTGTTCCAGCAGGCAGCGGAGGTTGTAGGTCTCCCCTCGCGATCCCGGCAGCACGACGGCGTGGTGTCAGAAGTAGAGGGAAAATCCTGTAGGGCTTCTCCTAAGCTGGCGCAGGTTATGGTGGATCTAGGGTTTCCGACGATCAAGGTTTAGAGGGCCGGAGAGGAGGAGGCGTGGCCGGCGGCGCGAGGTGGCGGCGCGGCGGCGGCGTAGCGGGGGGGGGGGGGCTTGGTGCGGAGGGCTGGTTGTGTGGTTTTGGGTCACCCCTCCCCTCTATTTATGAGAGGTGGGAAGCTTGGGAGAGGGGAGTTTGAATCCTTCCCCAACTCCCTCTCCTAGTTGGCTTGTGGTGGAGGGAAAGAAGGATTCTTTCCTTCCTCCACTAGGATACATTGTCCCAGTTTGAGTTTTCAAACTTGCCTGTTGACTTTCAATTTGGAGCATTATTTCTTTCTTACAAATGCCCAACCAAGTGACCTAGGACATGATTCAATAATTCCACTTATCCATGACACATTCATGTACCCTTCCCCTTTAGGACCGGTGAACCTTCTAGACCCTTCGAGAACTTCTCCGATGAAATCATCGGAATCATTCTCGAACTCCAGAATTGGACTTTCCTTATATGAATCTTATTCTCCAGACCATTCCGGATCTCCTCGTGATATCTTGGCTCCCATCCGAGACTTCGAACAACATTCGGTCTCCCTACTCGCATTTCATATCTACTAAACAACATCGAATCCTTAAGTGTGTCTCCCTACGGTTCGTGAATTACGCAGACATGACAGAGACACTTCTCCAATCAATAACCAATAGAGGAATCTGGAAATTCATATGGCTCCCACATATTTCTACGATTACTTTGCGATCGAATGAACCACTTACATACGATACCAATTTCCCTTTGTCTCGCGATAGTTTACTTATTCGAGGTTTGATCGTCAGTATCTCTGCGTACCTAGTTAAACCTCGTTACCGATAAGTACTCTTTTCTCGTTCTCGTGATATGTGATCCCTTGTGAGCCAGTCACATGCTTGCAAGCTAATTGGATGACATTCCACCGAGAGGGCCCAGAATATATCTATCCGTCATATGGATGGAAAAATACCACTCTTGATCCATGTGCCTCAACACATACTTTCCGAACACTCAATGCCACCTTTATAGCCACCTAGTTACGGTGTGGTGTTTGATTTCATCAAAGTATCCTTCCGGTGATGGTGATTAGAATGATATCATGGTCGAAGGAATTAGGTTACTATGTATTAGAAAGCTTATAGCAAACGAACTATTGAAATGACTTGATCTTTATGCTACACTTATCTATAGGAGTATGTCCATCACACCATTCTCCTAATGATATTATCTTGTTGTTAATAACACCTCAATGTTCATGATCGGGAAACCACGATCATTCATCAACCAACAAGCTAGTATTACAAAGAGGCTTTACCAGGGACTCTAATTTAGTTTACAAATCACACATGTATTAATGTTTTCAGTTAATACTATTATAGCATGAATATAAACATTTATCATAAACACAAAGATATAATAATAACCACTTTTATTATTGCCTCTAGGGCATATCTCCAATAGTCTCCCACTTGCACTAGAGTCAACTAATCTAGATTACATGGTAATATACCGAACACCCATGGCGGTTTGGTGCTGGTCATGTTTTGCCCTCGGGAGAGGTTTAGTCAATGGATCCGACACATTCAGACTTGTGTGTACTTTGCAAATCTTTATGTCACCATCTTGGACATGCTCTCGAATAGCGTGAAAACGTAGCTTGATATGCTTCAGCTTCTTGTGTGACCTTGGTTCTTGCACATTGGCTATGGCGCCCATGTTATCACAATAGATAGACATTGGGTCCAGCACACTGGGAACCACACCGAGCTCTGTAATGAACTCCTTCATCCATATCGCATCTTGTGAAGCCTCCGAAGCAACTATGTATTCTGATTCAGTTGAAGATCTCGCCACAACGCTTTGCTTTGCACTCCTCTAGATAATTGCCGCACCATTCAAAGTAAATACTTATCCAGATTGAGATTTAGAATCATCCGGATCGGTGTTCCAACTAGCATCGGTGTAACCATTTACAACGAGCTATTCATCACCTCCATAAGAAAGAACCATATCCTTAGTTCTTCTCAAGTACTTAAGGATGTTTTTGACCGCTGTCCAATGATCCACTCCTGGATCACTTTGATATCTGCTAGTCAAACTAACATCATATGCAATGTCGGGTGTAGTACATAGCATGGCATACATGATAGATCCTATGGCCGAGGCATAGGGAGTCTTACTCATCCTTTCTCTCTCTTCTACCGTAGCAGGACTTTGAGTTTTACTCAAGGTTGTATTGGGAAACATGGGCAAGAACCCTTTCTTGCTATCTTCCATTCCAAACCTCTTTAGAACTTTGTCCAAATATGTACTCTGTGACAATGATATTAGGCGTATTGATCTATCTCTATAAATCTTTATGCCTAATATGTAAGCTGCTTCACCAAGATCTTTCATTGAAAAACTATTATTCAAATAATCCTTGACACTATTAGGAAGGTCTACATCATTCCCAATTAACAATATGTCATCCACATATAGTACTAGGAATGCTACAGAGATCCCACTCACTTTCTTGTAAATACAAGCTTCTCCATAAGTTTGTATAAAACCAAAACTTTTGATTACCTTATCAAAACGTTGATTCCAACTCCGGGATGCTTGCTTTAATCCCTAAATGGACCGTTGAAGTTCCATACCTTGTTAGCATCTTTAGGATCGACAAAACCTTTGGGTTGTACCATATACAACTCTTCATCAATGTCTCCATTGAGGAACGCCATTTTGACATCCATCTGCCATATCTCATAATCATAATATGCAGCGATTGCTACCAAAGTCCTCACAGACTTTAGCTTCGCTACCGGTGAGAGTCTCATCGTAGTCAACTCCTTGAATTTGTCGAAATCCTTTTGCGACAAGTTGAGCTTTATAGATAGTAACATTACCATCAACATCTGTTTTCTTCTTGAAAATCCATTTGTTCTCGACAGCCTTCCGGCCATCCGGTAAGTCCACCAAAGTCCATACTTGGTTTTCGTACATGGATCCAATCTCGGATTTCATGGCTTCTTGCCATTTATTGGAATCTGGGCTCACCATCGCTTCTTCATATGTCGCAGGGTCATCGGTGTTGTCCACCAACATTACACTCATAACGGGATCATACCAATCAGGAGTGGTACGAGTTCTCGTTGACCTGCGAGGTTATGTAGTAACTTCAACCGAAGTTTCATGATCAACATCATTAGCTTCCTCTCTTATTGGTGTAGGCGCCACATGAACTATTTCCGGTGCTGCACTACTCTCAAGTCAGAGAGAAGGTTCAACAACGTCGTCGAGTTCTACTTTCCTTCCGGTCACTTCTTTCGAGAGAAACTCCTTCTCTAGAAAGGATCCATTCTTGGCAACAAAGATTTTGCCCTCGGATCTATGATAGAAGGTATACCCAATAGTTTCCTTCGGGTATCCTATGAAGACACATTTTTCCGCTTTGGGTTCAAGCTTGTCGGGCTGTAACTTCTTTACATAAGCTTCGTAACCCCAAATTTAAGGAACGACAATTTAGGCTTCTTCCCAAACCATAATTCATACGGTGTCATTTCAACGGATTTAGATGGTGCCCTATTTAAAGTGAATGCGGCTGTTTATAATGCATAACCCCAAAATGATTGCGGTAAATCTGTAAGTGACATCATAGAACGAACCATATGTAAGAGAGTTCGATTACGACGTTCGGACACACCATTACGTTGTGGTGTTCTCGGCGGTGTCAATTGTGAAAGTATTCCGCATTTCTTCAAATGCTCGACAAACTCGTAACTAAGATATTCACCTCCACGATCAGATCATAGAAACTTAATCTTCTTGTTATGTTGAATCTCTACTTCACTTTCAAATTCCTTAAACTTATCGAAAGTTTCAGACTTATGTTTCATGAAATATATATACCCATATCTACTCAAGTCATCCGTGAAAGTAAGAACATAACGATAACCACCGCGCGATGCTACACTCATTGGGCCACACACATCGGTATGTATGATTTCCAATAAGCCCATAGCTCGCTCCATCATACCAGAAAATGGAGTCTTAGTCATTTTACCCATCAGACATGCTTCGCATCTTTCAAGTGATTCGGAATCAAGTGATTCAAGAAGTCCATCGGAATGGAGTTTTTTCATATGCTTCACTCAAATGTGACCAAGACAACAGTGCCACATATAGGTCGAGTTATAGCTCAATTTCAAACGTTTAGCTTCAATGTTATTAATATGTGTATTACTACAATCGAGATTCAATAAGAATAGACCATCTATTAAGGTGCATGTGCATAAAACATATTACTCATATAAATTGAACAACCATTATTCTCGGACTTAAACAAGTAACCGTCTCGCAATAAACATGATCCAGATATAATGTTCATGCTCAACGCAGACATCAAATAACAATTATTTAAGTATAAAACTAATCCCGATGGTAGATGAAGAGGTAGCGTGCCGACCGCGATCACATCAACCTTTTATCCATTTCCAGCGCGCATCGTCACCTCGTTCTTCGCTAGTTTCCATCTATTCTGCAGCACCTATTTTGAGTTACAAATATGAGAAACCTAACCAGTATCAAATACCCAGGCACTACTACAACTACTAGTGAGATACACATCAATAACATGTATATCGGATATACCTTTATTCTTGATGTTTCCGTTCTTCAAATCCGCCAAGTACTTAGGGTAATTCCGTTCCAGTGACCTTCTCCCTTGCAGTAAAAGCACTCAATATCAGGCTTAGGCCCAGCCTTGGTCTTCTTCGCCAGTGCGGTAACTTTCTTACCGCCCTTCTTGAAGTTTCCCTTTTTCTTAGACTTGCCTTGCTTCTTGAATTTGGTGGTCTTATTGACCATAAACACTTGGTGCTCTTTCTTGATCTCCACTTCCACATACTTTAACATGGAGAAGAGTTCGGGCAACGAATTGTCCATGTTTTGCATATTGTAGTTCATCACAAAGTTCTTGTAACTTGGTGGTAGTGATTGGAGGACACGGTGAATCCCCAAAGCATTAGGAATCACTATACCCAAGCTTTGGAGCTTACTTGCGTGCCCAGACATCTTAAGCACGCGCTCACTGACGGAGCTACCCTCTTCCATCTTGTAGTTAAAGAACTTTTCAGAAGCCTCATAACTCTCAACTGCCGCGTGAGCCTCAAATATCATTTTGAGTTCATAGACAATATCATGTGGGTCATGGTTCTCAAACCTTTTCTGAAGCTCCGATTCCAAACCATACACGATAGCACACTGAACTGTGGAGTACTGATTCTTCCGAGCGAGGAAAACATTCTTTACCTCATCGGTAGCATCAGCTGCAGGTGGGTCACCTAGCGGTGCATCTAGCACATAGGTCAAATTACCAGCATTGAGGATAATCCTGAAGTTGCGGAGCCAATCCGCAAAGTTGCTTCCATTGTTTTTCAACCTTTCTTTCTCTAGGAACGCATTAAAATTGATGGTAGGGGCCGCCATTGATCTACAACATATTTTCAATAGTTTAAACTAAGTTTATGATAAATTGAGTTCTAATTAATAGTTAAATTAATCTAGGTGAACTCCCACTCAAAACAATATCCCTCACATTGTTTTAGTGATCACATGAACCAAATCCACCACATCAAAATTGATCATCACGAGAGATGATGTAGCTTCAATGGCGAACAATCAACATGTTCATCATATATACTGTATGACTCATGCTTTACCTTTCAGTGATCCGTGTTTCGAGACCATGTTTGTACATGCTAGGCTCGTCAAGATCAAACCTTAGCTTCCGTATGAGCAAATCTGGCTTGCTCCCGTTGTATACACTTGCAGAATCTAACACACCCGATCATCACGTGGTGCTTCGAAACAACGAGCTTTAGCAACGGTGCCTACTAAGGATGAACACTTTTAACTTGATTTTGTGAGAGGTATCATCTTATAATTCTACCGTCTCGAACTAAGAAATACAAGATGCATAAAAGGATTAACATCACATGCAATTCAAAATATGTGATATGATATGGCCTTTCTTCTTGTGCTTCCGATCTCCATCTTCAAGCACGAACATGATCTCCATCATCACCGGCGTGGCGCCAAGGTCAATGGCACCTCTCCATGATTGTCGTCAACCAGCATCAACTATTACAACTACTTTGAATAATAGACACGCATGTCTTAACGAAACTAAAAGACAACCATAAGGCTCCTGCCGGTTGCCGACTTACAATAAGGAAGATTGCATACATCATATATAATCTCAATCATGGCCATATCACATCACAGCACACCCCTGCAAAAAAAAGTTAGACGCCTCTAATTTTCTTTGCATATTTTACGTGGTTTGGGGCTTTCAGTAAGTGTCGTTCTAACTTACAAACAAGAACCACAACGTTGATGCTTGAACTATCAAGTGCCCTTTGTAAATTGAATCTATACTATGATGGGAGAGACAGACACCCGCAAAGCCACTTATGCAATACAAGTTGCATGTTAAGCGTGGAGCAAGTCTTATGAACGATGTCATGTAAGGTTAGCCCAGGCCGCTTCATCCCATCATACCGCAAGATGCAAAGTACACAAAAAGCAATTGATAATAAAAGCACCACCGCCCACAATAACCATTGTGTTCTACTCGTGCAACATATCTACATATAGACACGGCTCTGATACCACTGTAGGGGTTCATAGCATGGAAAACAAAAAATTTCTACCGCATGCACACAAACAAGCCAAGATCTATCTACTAGATTGTAGCAACGAGTCGATTAGAGTACTCACCCTCTAAGATTCCAAAGCGATTAACGAGATCATATTCTCTTGGGTGATGTAGTCGTACACTTGCCAATATCAAGATCGCGTAGACGATCCTTCCGGCGCTGCGTTCCGGCAGCGCTTCCGCAGTCAGTCACACGTTCGGTACTCGATGAAGACCTTCCTCTCCCTTGTTCCAGCAGGCAGCGGAGGTTGTAGGTCTCCCCTCGCGATCCCGGCAGCACGACGGCGTGGTGTCAGAAGTAGAGGGAAAATCCTGTAGGGCTTCTCCTAAGCTGGCGCAGGTTATGGTGGATCTAGGGTTTCCGACGATCAAGGTTTAGAGGGCCGGAGAGGAGGAGGCGTGGCCAGCGGCGCGAGGTGGCGGCGCGGCGGCGGCGTAGCGGGGGGGGGGGGGGGGGGCTTGGTGCGGAGGGCTGGTTGTGTGGTTTTGGGTCACCCCTCCCCTCTATTTATGAGAGGTAGGGCAGCTTGGGAGAGGGGAGTTTGAATCCTTCCCCAACTCCCTCTCCTAGTTGGCTTGTGGTGGAGGGAAAGAAGGATTCTTTCCTTCCTCCACTAGGATACATTGTCCCAGTTTGACTTTTCAAACTTGCCTTTTGACTTTCAATTTGGAGCATTATTTCTTTCTTACAAATGCCCAACCAAGTGACCTAGGACATGATTCAATAATTCCACTTATCCATGACACATTCATGTACCCTTCCCCTTTAGGACCGGTGAACCTTCTAGACCCTTCGAGAACTTCTCCGATGAAATCATCGGAATCATTCTCGAACTCCGGAATTGGACTTTCCTTATATGAATCTTATTCTCCAGACCATTCCGGATCTCCTCGTGATATCTTGGCTCCCATCCGAGACTTCGAACAACATTCGGTCTCCCTACTTGCATTTCATATCTACTAAACAACATCGAATCCTTAAGTGTGTCTCCCTACGGTTCATGAATTACGCAGACATGACAGAGACACTTCTCCAATCAATAACCAATAGAGGAATCTGGAAATTCATATGGCTCCCACATATTTCTATGTTAACTGTCATAGGACAAAACAACATGATCTTCTTCAGACTCGAGTCCCCGGACTCGAATCCGGAACAAATGCTGGTGTAATTCGACTCAGGCCGCTGAGGTCTTACAGGAGTAAAATTCCAGTGTTTTTAAGTCATGTACCCAATGTTGACACGGTATTTTACTGGCAGAACGCAGTCTGGTGCGTTACCAGGCTATCAGATAATATCTGTAGGGATTATCTTTGCATCGTAGACACAACATCCGAAGTTTTATCACCGCGGAGGTGTTTCAGGTGACCAAGGAGACTGCTTCTCACTTAGCGTTAATTTGGGCAAAGTTGCCAAATTTTTTTTTGTTACTTTGATCCGAAGGATCTCACTCAAACAATTCATAGGGTGTGTGACCAGCGCTCCCTATGGGAGTAGCCCCCGAGTGTCTGTTCGAGTCGTAGACTCGAGCGAAGACTTTAGTTATGCTGATGTCATCCATGTCAATATGTTTTTGAATGTGCGACCAACGCTCCCTATGGAAGTAGCCCCCAAGTCCGTAGTTGATTGAGTCATAGACTCGAGTAAGTACTTTTTGTTCAATCGAAAGTTTTGAGCCGTTGTTGGCTTTGCTTTGATGACGTCATTGCTGACGATTGGTGGGCTCACCCGTCTGCGGCAGCAGAGACGATGTGACGGGACGACCATGAGTCTCACTTTCTGACTTGAATTTGACTAGTCACGTGCAACATGGGCAAAAATTATGGCGTCTCCTCGGTTCCCGTGCATAGTGCGCGGCGTGTTTGCAACGGTTCGGTCGTGTGTTGACACGTGTATGGTGAGATGGAGGGTACACGTTAGGGCTTCTGCATCAATGACTCTGCTTCGTCGTCCTCATCCTTTTATACTTTGAGAAAAGCAGAGAAATTTTACCCCTTCGCCATTTGCGTTCATCTTTCACCATTGCTGTCATTTCCAAAGCTCTTGCTTGTGCTATGCACTGGACATCCTCCGTGCATTCCCTTCGTCTTTTCTCTTCTCACACCGCCGCACCCGCCGCACCACCAAGATGGGCAAGCCGAAGAAGAGCTCGTCTGCCGCAGTGGGCTCAAGCACCGCAGGCGCCGCCAAGAAGATCACCGCTCTAAGCCGCACCACCGATGGTGGATGGCAGCGCACTGAGATGAGGGAGGCAGATTTGCGCAAGCTGCATGAGTCTGACCTGATCTTCAAGAAGAAAGGCGATGCCATCCTTCCTGATCAGGAGGTAATCCTGCACCCACCCGAAGGGTTTCGGGTTATGTTCTACGCTTTTGTTGTTCGTGGTCTTTCGTTGCCCGCCCACGAATTTCTTCGTGGGCTTCTTTTTCTCTATGGGATTCATCTTCATCATATTTCGCTCAGTTATCTTCTCCACATCGCCTGCTTCATCACTCTTTGCGAGTGCTGGCTCGATATCGATCCTCACTTTGGCCTCTTTCGGAGACTAGTCTGTGAAGAGGCAATCTGGCACCGGTGGTGTTTATCCACTAGGAGGGTGAGGGATTTGCATCCACCCCTCTGTCCAGTTCTTCTCCTTTTATCTCTGTGAGTCCGTCTAGCAGTGGCAGCGCAAATGGTTCTACATTCGTGACGGCAAGCTGGACGACCAACACTACGGGCTCGCCCACATCGACTCCACCCAGAAGATCATCCGAAAGCGTTCGTGGTCAAACGACATTTTGGAGGGTGAATCCAAAGAGGTGGAGAAGCTCTATAAGCGGGTGGAGGCCCTTCAGCTGATTCCAGGCAAAGAGGTCAACGATGTTGATATTATTCGCACCTTCCTCGAGCGTCGGGTGCAGCAGCTCCAAGAGAGAGCACATATGATGTTTTTGTACTCTAGTGCCAACGACCCGACAAGAGTTATGTCGGAGGAGATGTCTTCGGCTGACCTTGATAGGGCGCTTCGACCCCAGTTGAAGCACAAGGCCGATGAAGATTTGCCAGGGAAGTCTCTGACTTCCCCCTTTAGCACAAAGAAGGAGGTTCCTCAGGTGAAACCTGTAGTGGCTTGTAATGCTTGTTTCATTTGCTCATTATTTGCTATTCTTCTTTGAATGATCTTTACTTGTGTTGCTGACCCATAGAACTTCAAGGTAGCGAGGATGATGTCGCCCCTGCCCGAATAGTTCGAGGATGCGCTAGATGGTGGGGATGCGGAATCTAAGTCCGATCTCCCCTTGTTCAGTTGCCAACCACCGAAGCCCCCGAGCAAAGCGAAGGGTTATGTCGAAAGAGGTCACGGAGCGAAAGTTCAGATGGGGCAACACCGCCAACACTGAAGGGTCCCTCCTTCCTCAAGCATCATGGAGCGGATGAGGGTGCGACCTCCCCCATTGCGGCTATGACTGTTCGGGCCATGGTCCCTCAGCCGCCGGCCAAGAAGAAGGAGAATAAGGAGGCTCCTGTCTTCAACTTATAAGACATACCATCGTAAGTTACTCTGATCGCATCTTGTTATGTTGTTGATATGCTAAGTATTAGCTTGTTGTTGATTTGGTTCCTCGTATATGCTAGCAGGAATCCTTTGGAAGAGTCCTTCGATGAGGAGCTCGATGATATGTTCGGGGAGTCGAAGCCTGCTTCGTCGTTCCCCAAGATGGTGGCCAACTCCAACGATGATAATTAGAGCTCCCTATGGCAAGGGACTCATGCGATCATTGCTCGGAAGACACAAGAAAAACCTTCAGAGTCCTCAGCTGACCACGTAAGTACTTTTTCTCTTTTGCGTGGGCGAGCCCCCAAGCCCTTTATTCATCGGTTGCGTTGATTACTTTGCAGCCCTTTGTTTGTGATGCCAATCGCCTGATCCAACAACATATTTCTTTGGAGGGTGACCTTAAACAGCTTCGAGGTGCGTAGGTTTCTTCTGTTCGATTGCAAGTGCTAATAGAAAATTTTCTTGTGTTGATATTTCTCTGCCCAATGCTGTAGATGAGAAAAACGATGCCCTCCGTAAGATGAATACACTCGAAAAGAGTCTCGGCCAAGCGGATACCAAATCAAAGGATGCTGCAGAGGCCCTCCAGCGCTAATAGAAAGAGGCTGAGGACCATGAGCAGCAGCTCGCGGTTGTCACAACATCACGGGAGAAAGCCATGGCTAAAAAGCTTATGGCTGCTGCTAAAGCGATATCCGGTAAGCCATCTTGTTCTTCCTTGGAGTTGTATATTCTTCGGGTGTGGTTCCTTTTGTCTCATACGAAAGTTGTGCCTTTTTCGATACATGCTTCTGGTGTTACGTTTGATCGTAGCACCCTGGAGCATGGGGATCCCTTGGTAGACGCTATTGCGGCAATCGAAGATCGCTGCAACTATGCCGTGGAATCGCTCGACAAGGCCAAGAAGGTCCTCACTCGCTTCTACAAGGAGATCAACCCGAAGGGCGTTGACCTTGAAGACGTCGACTCCCTCGCAGACGCTCTGACGGGTGATGCTCCAGCGAAGTATAAGCGAACGCGGAAAGGGGTTGGTGCTGCGACGGGACCGGCAATGACGATTGCGTCCGGCGCTCAGCTAGATCTTTAGCAGGTTAGATCTAGAATGCCGACGGCGGCGGATGGTACTGAGGTAGCGTTTGCTTCCATCGCCTCCTGCTGCAAGCATTTTGGTCCTAAGCTGATAGATCTCCTAGCCAAATATGCGCTGGAGGAGCAACGAGTGGCTAAGGCTAAACAATCTGGATCCGAAGCTGCTCCGGATGCTGCCACCTAGGTCTTTCTACCCTGTAGCTTGCTTAGTTTAGTTTCTTTCTCTTCTACGCATGTAATGCTTTTGAGCTGAACAAGTGTCACTCTGCCACGTAGTGGCTTTAATCGTGTAAATATGAATGCATCTTTTAACTGTTGTCGAGTGTCATGATTTTGATGTTTACTTGTGCACCCTTAGGGTCCTTTGACCGCTGATCCAGTGGTTTCGCCTTCTCCTGCGTTTGTCGCTCATCCATAGCTGAGCAAGGCGTCACAGTTGCCATTTATGCATGATCGCACAAAAAGTCTAGAGAAGGACGTTCTCAGCATCCATGGTCATGCTGATGTTTGGAAGTCCAAGGCCGAGCGGGCCACTGCTAGGGAAGAGTTTCTTGTTGAGGAATTTCGACAAGTTGGCGAGCAACTCCAATGTAAATCACCCTGAGACTTTGTCCTTTCGACTGTGCCAGGCGTTTTATGTCACCTCACTTGCTGCATTCTGCAGTTGTACATCTTCTTCCGAAGGAAGAGAAAGAGCGTATTGCAATTCGAATGAATTGCTTGACGTATCAAGGCGGCTTCTTCTGGATGGACCGTGACCGAGTGGTTGTCCTTGTGACGGTGCAAGATCACGTTTATCAAGTTATTCGGGTTCTGAATCGGGCAAGGTCGTCACTCGCAGTGATTTGGGCCACGATATTCCCCTGGACTTTGCACCCTCCAGCTTGTTGGGCTTGCTTGGAAAATTTCGTGATACAAGCCACGTGAAGGAGATGGTGCGCCATCAGATGGTGGCGGTTGTGAAGGCAGCCCTGTCGCTTGTTCGGCTGCATCACCGTGATGTCAACCTTGCGGAGATAGCAGCTGGGCCACCTCCTCCTCCGGGTGGTATGGCGTGGGATATGCGTCCACACTACGCAGCGGTGGTGCAAAACGCTGAAGAGATTGTGGATGTGTTTGAGGAGAGGACGAACGTCCTGCTCCAGCATGGTTGAATCCTGTAAGTGAAAAACGAAATAATGTAAAGTCTGTATATTGTTGAGTGGGCTTGTAATGACCTTGTAAAGTTGTATGTATTGGGACGTAGTGCATTATTTGGTTATAGACTGTGCATGTCCTTTTTGTTAGCCTGATGTGGTCAGCTACTCAGGTTATATGCGTTGTTGTCAATCGACGAAGTCGTATGGTGAGGAATAACCCCTAAGCGTATTTTAGAGATAAAAAATGTAAGGGAGAAATTTTTTGGGCCAAGGAACTTAGCTTTTATTTATTGTAATGTAGGAGGTACAATGTTCGGCTGAATAGCCTGGCTAGGTAGCCTTATTGAAAGTAAAAGACAACTAGGGGTAGAAGCGTCGCAGTTTTGTAACGTTCCAGGGGTTGGAGTATTCGACTCCTGACTCGGCTTCCTTTAGACGGTAGGCGCCACCTGGGATTACTTCAGTGACGATGTAGGGTCCTTCCTAGGGTGACTCAAGCTTCATGTGCCCTTCCTGCTTGAGTCACAGAACGAGGTCTCCTTCGACGAAGGACCTTGGACGCAACCGAGGACTGTGGTAGTTGCGGAGACTCTATTGATACACAACTAAGTGGGCCGTGGTGATGCCGCGTGCTTCATCCAGTGTGTCGACAACGTCTTCGAGTGCGACCGATGATTCAGCTTCGCTGTATGCGACCACCCGCGGGGCCTTGTAGCATACCTCGGCGGGTAGCATGGCTTCGGCTCCGTGCACCATGAAGGAGGGCGTGTAGCCAGTTGAGCTGTTTGGCGTTGTGCGTAAGCTCTAGAGGATGGAGGGTAGCTCGTCCGCCCAGGCTCTCGCAAGCCTTTCGAGTGAGCATAGCAGGCGCTTCTTAATGTTGTTGACGATGAGACCGTTGGCCTTTTTGACCTGTCCATTGGTCTGTGAATGCGACACGGAGGCATAAGTGAGGTTGATCCCGAGGTATTCACAGAAGCCTCAGAACTCCTTCGACGTGAAGTTCGATCAGTCGTCGGTGATGATGCTATGGGGCACTCCGAACCTGTAGACAATGGACTCGAAGAACTTGATGGCGGCGGCGCCAGACTGGTTGGTGACAGGCATGGCCTTGATCCACTTCGAGAATTTGTCGACTGCCACCAGGAGGAAGACGTGTCCCCCGACAAGTACTTTGGCAATTTTCCGATCATGTCGAGTCCCACTGGGCGAAGGGCCCGGCCACTGGAATGCGCTGTATCTCTGATCCTGGTGCGTGCAGCTTGTTGGCATACCTTTGGTAGGCGTTGCATCTCTACACGATGTCCTTGGCATCGCGCAGTGCCGTTGGCCAATAAAAGCCAGCTCGAAGAGCTTCGGTGACGAGGGCACGACTGCCTGTGTGGTGGCCGCAAATACCCTCATGGATGTCGAGGAGGATGCTCTTTCCGTCATTGTTGGTGACGCGCCATTGGAGCACGCCCGAGATGCTATATTTGTGTAGCTCGCCGTTTATGATGGTGAAGGCCTTTGATTGGCGGGATATGCGCCGGGTGTCTGTTGGGTCCTCAGGCAGCTGCTTGATTATCAGGTAGCGGAGGTAATGTCTGGGTCCACGTCTTCTTGACTGCCATGACCTGCATGAGGCTCACCAGTTCGACCTCTGTGTCAAGCTTTTCAAGCTCCTCGACTTTCTTGGGTGGCGCAGCTCCCGAGTGTCCCGCGGCTTCGTTTGTGTTCTTTGGGAATTTTTGCGTGATGGAGGGCACACAGATTTGTTCGAGGAACACGCCTGGTGGCACTAGGGCACAGGTGGAGCTAATGTTGGCAAGCTTGTCATCCTCTTCATTGCTTTCCCTGCCAACATGCCGAAGTTCACAACCATCAAAGTCCCCTTCGAGTGAGTTGTAGAGCGTACGGTATGCGACCATGTTGGCACTATGAGCGTCGCACTCGTTCATCGTCTGTTGGACGACGAGGTTGGAGTCACCGTAGATGATGAGGCATGTGGCGCCGCACATCTTGGACATCCGCATGCCATGTATGAGTGCCTCGTATTCGGCCTCGTTGTTGGATGCGCGGAACTTCATCCGAAGGACGTATCTCATCTTGTCCCCTTGAGGGGACATCAGTATTATGCCAGCTCCTGCTCCAGCCTCGCATTTAGACCCGTCAAAGTGCATTGTCCAGGATTGGGACATGTTTGGAGTGTCCGACAACTGGAGCTCCATCCAGTGAACGAGGAAGTCAGGGAGCACCTGAGACTTGATGGCGGTGCGCCACTCATAGACGATGTCTCGAGGAGATAGCTCGATGCCCCATAGGGCTACTCGCCATGTAGCTTCGGGGTTGTTCAGGATGTTCGACAGTGGAGCGTCATTGACAACCACGATCTGATGCTCCTCGAAGTAGTGGCGCAACCGACGCGCCATCATGAATACGCCGTAGGTGAGCTTCTTGTAGTGAGGATACCTTTGCTTTGTTGGGGTCAGTACCTCGCTGAGGTAGTAGATTGGGTGATGCACCCCGTGGGTCTTGCCATCTTCGGGTCGCTCGACCACGAGGGTTGTGTGACCACCTGGTGCGTGGTTGCGATGTATAGCAACAAAGGATCCCTCTCCCTTGGTGTTACCAGCACGGGTGATGTGGAGAGCAGGCGCTTGAGGTCTTCAAATGCCGCATCCACCTCGCCCGTCCACTCGAATTTGTCGGCCTTGCGCAGCAGCTGATAGAAAGGAAGGGCCTTCTCGCCCATGCGGCTGATGAACCTGTTGAGCGCCGCGATTCACCCGGCAAGTTGCAGGACTCCTTTGAGGTTCTTGGGCTTCTCCATGGCTAGTATAGCCCTTATTTTCTTCGGGTTTGCCTCGATGCCACGCTGAGAGATGAAGTACCAGAGTAATTGACCGGACGGGACGCCGAAGGCGCACTTGTCCGGATTCATCTTGATCTTGTAGAGATCAAGGTTGTCGAATGTCTCGTGGAGGTTGTCGATGAGCGTCCTGGCCTCCTTGGTCTTAATTACTATGTCGTCGACCTAGACTTGAACGTTGCGACCAATCTGGTTCTTTAGACATGCCTGCATGCATCTATGATAAGTAGGCATGCGTTCTTCAGCCCTAAAGGCATTGTGTTGTAGCAGAACACCCCGAATGGCGTGATGAATGCCATTTTCTCCTGATCTTTGGCCTTCAGCCGGATTTGGTTATAGCCTGAGTAGGCGTCGAGGAAGAAGAGTTTCTCGCATCCTGCAGTGGAGTCGATGATTTGATCGATCTACGGTAGAGAAAAGTGATCCTTGAGACAATGCTTGTTAAGCGATGTGAAGTCCACACACATCCGCAGGATGTCTGTGTCCTTCTTGGGGACTAGCACGGGGTTGGCCAGCCACTTGCTTTCCTTTATCTCCCTGATGAAGTTGGAATCGAGGAGTCTGTTGACTTTGATGCCAACGGCTTCAGCTCTTGGCTCGGACAGTCGACACATCGACTGCTTAACTGGCTTCGCATCTGGAAACACATTGAGTGCATGCTCGGCGAATTCCCTGGAAACTCCTGGCATGTCTGCATGACACCAGGCGAAAATTTCCCAGCGCTCATGGAGGAATTCAACAAGCGCACTTTCCTATGCAGGACTCAGGTCGTTGGCGATAAACGCCGTCTTGGAGGCATCAACCTGGACCTTTTTAGTGTTGATTGTGGAGTCGAACGACATATCAAGTGGTTTTTTCCTGGTGACCGGGGGCGCCCCGTTGTCTGTGATCTCCTTTATTCTTGATAGCTCCTCTTGCATGCCAAATGATTGGGAGATTTGGTTGAAGTCCCTGTTGGAGTTGTCCGACCTGGTGAAGCTTTTTGGGACAATGATGACGCAGTTGGCTCCTGGCATATTGCGAATGTCCGACCTGGTGTAGCAGGTATGCGTAGTGCGGTATTGCTAGGAATCTTGCGAATGCTACACGCCCAAGGATTGCGTGGTACTGCGATGGCAGTCCACCACTTCGAACTCCATTCGCTCGCGCTAGAATTTGTCGGGTTTTCCGAAGATGACGTAGAGTCATATCTTGTTCAGGGGGTATATGTCCTTCCCTGGGACGATGCCATGTAATGTCATGTCCGACGCCTCTAGGCTGCATAGCAGGATTCACATAGATGCGAGTGTGCTAGCGAACATCAGGTTGATGCCACTGACGCCATCCATGAAGACGCGGGTCATCTCGAATCTTCCGATCTAGGCCTCGAGCACTAGGGCAGAGTGACCTGGGCGAGGTATCTGGCGTGGGTGGTCTGAGTGGTCGAATGGTATGCATGCCTCTGAGCCGCTGAGGTACTCATGTATGGCTGGTGGAGAGGTCACTACCGAGTTGACCTGACGGGTGATCTCCTTTTGCACCCTATTGGTTGGGCGCCCCTTTTGTATCATGAGGGCCCCTAGTGGCGGTGGGTATCCGTCTACCCCGTTGTTCTGCGCTGGCGCAGCCGCAGGCTATGAGGGTCCTCCGGGTGGTGGTGGTGGAGATCCATTGGCTACGACTCCTGGAGCGGGGGCAGATCCTGGGTACACCGTTTGGCGATGCATCTGGGCGAAGCCCTCGCTGAGTTTCTGGAACTCCCGGTAGTCCTTGAGCATGTGGCTAGCCTTCTTCTTACCATCTTGCTTGTCAATGTAGAAGCGGATGGTGCAGGGACCTGATAGCTTGTCATATGCGAAGGTTCATCATCGCGGTTGCGGCTCTGCCATGTTTGGGTGGGCCGCCCGCCGTCGCGGTAATTGCAACCGTGGTACCCGCTGTTGCGGTTGCCATCATCGTGACAATCGACGTAGCCAGCCGCAACCACGTCGACCCTCCTCGCGGTCGTCGTAGACGTGCGATCTTCTCTTTCCATGGCAGTCCCGCCTGCGGCCGAAGTCATCTTCGTCATCCGAATGTGCTCGGTTGACGGCATCTTCGCCATCGGCCTAGTGATTGGCGATGTCCATCAGGTAATCGATGGTTTTGGGCTTGACGCACCCGAGCTCCTCTTTGAATTCACGGCGCCCGACGCCGTCATTGAAGGCGTCGATTGCCCTCTCCTCAGAGATGTTTGTGGCGAAGGTCTTGATGATAGACCAACACAATATGTATGAGAGGATGGACTCGTTGGTCCGCTGGTAGCAGACCCGTAACTCTTCGATTGAGGCTGGCTTCTTGCTGGTGCCCTTGAAGTTGCGGATGAAGCTGTATGCCAGCTCTTCCCTGCTGCGGATGGATCCAGATAGGAGGCTGCTGAGCCAGGCCCTGGCTGCGCCTATCAGCTGCAGGTGGAGGCACTGCATGGCTGTGCTTTTGGTCTTGCCATGGAGCTTTACTGATGACAGGTGGTCGTCGAGCCAAGTTTTTTGCTCCTGCACACCGTCAAACTTCGGGTTGTCTGAAGGGAGCTTGAAGTTCTTTGGCATCCGTGATTGCCGGACGGCCCTGCTGAAGCACCTAGCGCTGCACAGCTCCCCGTCATCATCTTTGGACTCAGTTGAGCACGCATGCTTGGCACGCAACTTATCGATCTTGCACTGTGTGAGGTCGCTGCGAGCGTCGTAGTTGCTGCTCTTGCGTCGTGGCATCCAACGGCGTCGAGGCAGATCACGCTCTTCCTCCTAAGATGAGGGTGTGCAGCTTTGAGTGAACTTTACCACAACCTTTTTCTTCGGCTCCACGGGTGTCTCGTCATGGAGCGCTGCTCCGACGAGCCTAAGTCCTATGAGTGCATATTTGTGGATCATGTTCCTTGGATCCCCTGCCGGTGGTGGGTTAGATGCTAGGTAGGTGGTCGCCTCCATGACCATGGCTTGTGGCGTCTTGGGCATGACGTTGCCCTAGGAGTCCATCGTAATGAAGTACATGTCGAGTGCTTTGGTGGCCTCGGGTTGTGCGGCGGGGTTCATGCGCTCCAAGCATGAACGATATTTGCCACCATCGTACACCTTTGAGGTGGAGCCGCCAGCACAGAGCGCAGCTCGCTGCATGCACGACTCGTCGGTCACTCGCCTACGCTTGTCAAGCTCGCTTTGCTGCTGGATCTGTCGATTGTGCTCCTCAATGAGGAGCCAGTGATAGCCCATCAGCATGTCACGTGTGGCGTCGATAGGTAGAGGGTGACTGCCCCACACGGCATTATGCACCCTCTCCCAATCCTTGTCGGAGAGGTGTATCTCATTGCGGACACGGTGTAAACCCTCCGTGCGCGGAGGCGCCCGAGTCCCGTTGGGATTTGGCGAGGGTGCCCCGTTTCCTCCATTTTCGGCCTGAGGGTTGGGAGGTGGGTTCGGTGGCGGGTCGTCTCCGTCATTGATGTCACCGTTGTGGATGGCCGTGCATATGTAGCGTGTGGAGGGATTGTTGCTCCCGCAGCTCTCAGATCCAGAACCGTAGGTTCCTTCCTCCGTAGGAGGGTCATAGAGATCGGAGTTGCAGTTGTTGCTGTAATCCGAATCGTCCATCAGCAACGACTTGCGTGGAGCGTCGATTGGTGGGACCCACGAGGAGGGCCTGACTGATGGAAGTGGCACCCACTCTGGGAGGCGGAGGGTACCGGTCTTGCCCACCTGGAAGTAGAAGCTCCCGAACAACATCTCGATTATGTCGCCTACGGACTCGAAATCTTTGCGGGTGGCGGGCGATTGGGCGGTGAAGTCAAAAGTGCCAAAGAGGAGGTGATTATCCTCACCGAGGAATTGTAGATCACTCCGGATGGGACCGTCACGACCGCACGATCAACATCCCTAGTTCCCACAGACAGCGCCAATTGACGAGGGTTCGATTCGTCAATGCCCATTGTTATGGACTTGGATTTTGGAGAAGATGGGGATGCTAGAGATCGTGATATGGTTAACAGACACGCAGCAAGGGGACACAAGGTTTACCCTGGTTCAGGGCCCCGGAGGGAAAACCCTACTCCTGCTTGTCTGTTCTTTATTACGGCGGAACCGAAGGTTACAGGGGTGCGCAGATGCGATCTGGCGTGAGGTGTGTGTATGAGGTGAAGATATCCTCCTCGCTGTGCGCTCATAGCCTTTATATAGATAGGCTAGGTCCCGGGGTAGGCCGAGTCAGTTACAAGTTAGGGTTTCACCCTTGAATATTCTATCTACATCTTGATCATGTTCTCCAAGGACTCAAACTTCTGCTGGGTTTGGTCCACCTGGAGTCTCCTTGGGCAGCAAGTCTTCAAATGGGCCTTCCTTGGGCTAGACCGAGTATACCAATGTGAGGCAGCCGTTAGGCATATCTGTAGGGGTTCGTAGCATGGAAAACAAAAAATTTCTACCGCATGCACACAAACAAGCCAAGATCTATCTACTAGATTGTAGCAACGAGTCGATAGAGGAACTCACCCTCGAAGATTCCAAAGTGGTTAACGAGAGCAGATTCTCATGGGTGATGTAGTCATACACTTGTCGATCTCAAGATCGCGTAGATGATCCTTCCGGCGCTGCGTTCCGGTAGCGCTTCCGCAGTCGGTCACACGTTCGGTACTCAATGAAGACCTTCCTCTCCCTTGTTCCAGCAGGCAGCGAAGGTTGTAGCACTCTCCTCGCGATTCCGGCAGCACGACGGTGTGGTACCGAAAGTAGAGGGGAGATATCGCAGGGCTTCGCCTTAAGCCGAAGCGAGTATGTTGGATTAGGGTTTCTCGGAAAACTAGGGTTTAGAGATCCGGGAAGAGGAGGAGGTGTCAGCGGCGGCGGGCGGCTCGTGGAGAGGGCTTGGAACTTGTGTTGTTTGGGGCAGCCCTCCCCCTCTATTTATGAGAGGGAGGGGCAGCCTTGGGAGGGGTGGGTTTGAATCCAAACCCAAACCCAAGTTGGATTGAGAGAAGGACTTGTTTCTTCTCCCACTAGGAAACCATTGTTCCAGTTTGACTTTTCAAACTTCCTGTTTGACTTTCAATTTAGAGTTTTATTTCTCTCTTGCATATGCCAACACCAAGTGACCTTGGACATGATCCAATCATTCCACTTACCCATGACACATTCATGGACCATTCTCCTTTCGGACCGGTGAACCTTCTAGACCCTTCTAGAACCTCTCTGATGAAATCATCAGAAACTTTCCTAAACTCCGAAATAGGACTTTCCTTATATGAATGTAACATCCCAAAAATCATAGTTTCAAAACTCATTCATATCATCCATGCATCATTCATTCATTTAGGGTTTTATCAAAAATCACTTAGAAACAGAGGTTGAGTCTATGATTTCATGTGGACATTTGATTCCAAAATAACCATCACACTTTGAAAATTTGGAAGACTAGGTACTTGATTACTTGACTCCATTATTAGAATGTTTATGTGAAGCTTTAACTAAGGATTCAAAATTTAGAAATGATTTCAAAACCCTAAAATCAAATATTTGCAACTATAGCAAAAATCTCTGATTATGTTGAAAAACCAAGCTTGACCAAACTCTACAAAGTAATCACTTGGTTAAATGACTGTTTTTGAAAACACAAAACCTACAAAGATCCCCAAAAATAGTTTGAATTCAAAAGGATTTGAATTCATATTGAAATTCATACCAGAAAATGGAAATAGAAAAAGAAAAGAGCACCTGAATAGAAAAGGGCCGAGCGGCTAGGATCTGGCCCAGCAGAAGAACGAGCCCAGTAAGCCCACCCGGGGGTTTCCTTTTCTTCTCACACGCGCGAGCACACACGCTGAGCCGCTGACAGCCAGACCCCACCAGAATCCTGCGCGTATCACTGACAAGAGGGCCAACCCCACGTCAGCGTCGTCTCCACCCGCACGACGCATTCATCCCCAAATCAACACGGGCGTTTCTGGTCTTGATTCGTGGCATCAATTCGAGTTATGGGCAAGATGATTCTCACTCGCGACCAGGCTATAAGAAACCCCTCTGTCCCCTCTCTCTTTTCCCCAAAACCCCAAGCACTGAACGCCCCCAGGCTGCGCGCATTGCTCTCTGCAACTCCGCCGTCTCCGATGACTGCGCCGGCGAATTCCGGTGAGTCTCGAGTTTTCCCCAGTCTCGCGTTCACGCTATCCTGTTCAGAGAACTCCTGTGCACCTTCTGACACTCGCCGTTTGCTTTCGCATGACCCCTAGCGTTGGCAACATCGACGACTGACCGCCACCGTCTCCTGCAAGAACTCCGGCGACCTCCCTTCGTAAGTAACCACCGCCCCTTGACCTCTGACTAATACGCCTTGAATCCACTTCGTTTTACGCATCTGACAGTACCCCTGTTTTGACTTAGCGCGACGAGGAACCTCGCCAACGTCGACAACTGACCGTGGCAGACGCGTTCGCGAACTCCGGCGAGCAATCCCCGTAAGTTTCGAGCGCCCCTTGCTTTCTTGATCACCTGAGGATGTTCGTAGTTGTCCTGCGCATCATCTAAACCCATTAGTTCATGCTCTGGCAACGCAGAACGTCGGCAGCGACTCCGACGACCCTCACCTGACGCCAGACGCAACTCCGACGAGGTCTAGAGCCCATCTCCGAACACCCCTCCACAAGCCAGTACCACGACGAGCTTCAGCAGCCTCCGCCGAACCTGGTAATACTTCTCTCTCTCTCGCGGGCGACCTAGAACGCCGGCACCGCCACTGACTGACGCGCCGCCGCCTGTCACCGCCGGCAGCGCCGCTCGTTTTTGGTTAGAGGAATCTTAGCCGTTAGATCTGGATCCTACGAATAGAAACACTTCACTTATCGAAGGGGTAAGGACAGATCCGAGCCGCGCAACGTTAGTTAGATCCAACGACTCAGAAAGGTGATCCGGTGCGAACCGGTACGCGCCAGTAGAAACGCGACGCGTGGCAAGGTTTATATTAAAAACAGAATTCAAAACCTGAATTAGATTCAAATTTCAAATGCTTATAACTTTTGAATGCCACGTTGGATTTTTACAAACTTTATACCGTTGGATTCCATGAAACAAGACCATTCTGAATATCCACTTTATTTAGCATATAGTAACAGTTAAAAATGATTTTTATTGTGGAACATGTTTAGGACTATTTTAGATATAGTTTTATTCTTGTATATTGTTTTGGGCCAAATAAGTTTAGTTGGCAAACTTGTGTCTTGTTAGGTTTCTGTACTCATAAACACACTTGGTATAATTTTCAAAAATCACCACTTAGTAGATTCTTGCATGCATACATTCATATTATTTTTGGTTGTATATATATTGTGTGTAATTGTATGCTATTGTTCTTGTGTAGATTTCACTAGTGATTGTGATTGTGAAGAGTGCTATTCTCCCCATTACCAAGGCAAGTGATATTTTCATGAATATTCCTATCCCAAGTTTTGTGTAAGCATTAGTTATTTTGCTAAAGTGTTGCATGATATTTTGCTAAGTGCTAAATTGGAAAATCCTAAGTATAGTGAAATAGTAGAATTGTTAAGGAAATATTCCTAAGTTAGGTTACCATATTTTTGCTTAGCCTAGCTCATAGCAAACAGGGATGGTGAACAACTATATATTATGAGACAAAAATATACTAAGTCAAGAGACTTATATTTCTCTTAATAAAACAACTAAGACAAATGAACTCCTGGGTGGAATGGAAAGATTGGGTTATGTTGAGTGGTTACACAAGGCCATGGACTTGGGTTGTGTATCTCACTTGTGGAATGCCACCCAGGCACAAAGGGATTTGGAGGCCAAGTGTTGAGACAGCTTACAGTGCAGCCACTTGGCAAAATGGGCTCTGCCTTGATCATATAGGTTGCTAGAACTTAGTCTTTTGGACAGTTGGTGGTAGATGGGATGATAGGATGGAGCGCGTCCATTTGACTAAGGAAAGGCTTCTGAAAGGTCCTGTCTTGGGAAACCAAGTCTGGTGGGGAAAGTGCACAACCTCTGCAGATGGAAAAACTAAGTACTTAGCCTAGTCCAAGGAAATGGACACTTTGAGCATCAAGACATGGAAGCTACAAGAATCTCATCACTCCAACTTCTACAATAAAATTTGTGGGTGAACAAGGGTGAAGGACCCCAATGTCTATTGGTGGTTTCTTTGGGAATGTTTTTGACAAAGAAAAACATAGCAATTTCAACTAATAGGAAAAATATATTTTCAAGCAAAAGCAAGCCAAGCTACACTTAGCCAAAAATGCATATAGATATATAGTCCACTTAAAATATACCAAGGTATCACTTGCCAATACTATTCCAAAAGTATTGACCCTCTGTGGCTGTAACTTGTGATGTTGCAGGTTACTCCGATGATGATTAGGAGTCATGAGTCTACACTCAACATGCTTGCCTGTGGCACATGAAGATGAAGACTTGTGTTTATTTATTTGTTCCTTAAAAACTCTTGTATTAGGCCTATGGCCATGAGTTGTAAAAGACTATATTTTATCTCTGGAATGAATGTAATAAACGACCTTTGTATCTGTGTACTTCATCTTAAACTGTGGATGCTAGCATTGATCCAGGGACTAGCATTGCAATCACAGGGATCCTTTCCTTTATAAAGGAGGGGTCTAACAGATGGTATCAGAGCACTGTGTTGCCTGTAGGATTATGACCCTAGGATTGGAAAACCACCAAGGAAAAGTTTTTCAACTACTTCTACACTTGTCTATTCTTCTCGTAAAACTTCCCTAATCCCTTTCAAACTTCCTTTGTAGATGAATTCCATCAACGAAGCCGTGAAGAAGGGACCACTCATGACCATGACCTTGGAGTGTGAGACTGAGTTTCCCAACATTCTCAAGGACCTCATGGAGGCAATGGATGCTCATGGTGAAGCCGTATACAAGGGCTTTCCAGTAATGGATGAAGGAGTGGAGTATTGGTGGGTGCAACTTCACTTGTACAAAAACAAGGAAGACAACCACAAAGAAAAGGGGTTCTGCATGTACACCAACACAACAATGCACACCACATTCTTTGAGTCAGCCAGGGATGCAGCTTGGAGGACTATAAAGGAACTAAGTGCTAGAGTCAAATGCAGAATGCTCAACCTCCAAAAGGACTTAGAGAAAGAGAAGGAACTTACTCAAGAATTGGAGGACAACAACCAAGAAATAAGGGGAGATGTTATAGACTTAGTGATAGAGTCAAGGGAGCAAGATTGGTGGATTGCCTCTAGGAACATTGTGTTTAATAATAGATCCCGTGAGATTGGATTATAAGGACACTTCGTTAGTTGGACCACCACTTATCACCTTATTTTCAAAAAGATATTTTAAATAAGTATGGACCTTGAATGATGAAATGAACTTAGGTATGCATGGCTTGTGTGATAATTATGTTTCATGGATATGTATGAATGTTGCCTTGATTTATCTTGAATTACGTTGTTCTAACTTTTTAATCCTATAAATAGATGCCTGTTGCCATCAGCACTGTTGAGGAGTTTCGAGTTACTCGTTTTGGTTCACGTATAATTGAGCTTACCACTCTGCTTGACCTCCCTCTTCCCACCATCACGGTGTATCCACTCACCAAGTTCGAGAGGAAGGACCTCTGGGGCTTCAAGGTGACCCAGCCAGGACGCCAGACTGAGCCTACCACAGAGACCATCGTCTTCAAGTTGATGCACGATGACAGGGAGAGAGGCATGGAGGTAGTCATGCAGGACCTGATAGGACGATTATTAGGGCGTCACTCCCGACAGGTTAGAGGTACTCACTTTCACGTCTTCGGAAGACGTGATATTGACGGAGAGTCCATCGACTTTGAGGACGACTCGAGGAGCACCGCGGAGCCGATACGCCTTTACCTTCAGGACTTAGAGACTCTTCTCAGACACGTAGATACGGACAGGACGAACGTCATGCTAGGTAATGACGAGCTTCAGGTGCAGCTTCGCGAAAAGGACAAGCTTTTTGCGCAGCAGGAGGAAATGATCAAGGAAATGGAGACAAAGTTCGAGGCTCAGGACCGCAAGTTCAAGAGTCAAGAGAAACGCGTCCAGGATAGGAACAAGAGGATTCGGGACATGACCGAGGAGCTGAAGTCTAAGGACTTCGAGCTTGAGCAGCAGCAGATGGTTATTGAGAGACTTCGCTCCCAGAAGAGGGCTCTCAAGGCCAAGGTCGATTCCCTGACCACTACGATTGAGGAGAACAAGACCGCGATGGAGAACGCAGGTCTTACCTTCGTCGAGGAGGAGATTGTTATTGATGAGTAGACCTGACTACTCGTTTATCTTTTTATTCATACTTGTTTCTGCGAACTTGTTATTGGACCATCCGACATGTGGATGGCTTGCCACTTGTGTGTATCACTTCATGAGCTTGTTATGTGATTGTTGAACTTTTATTCATATGTTGCTTGTTGTGTGTTTGCTTATGTTGTATTGTGCATAAAACATCTATGGGTATCTCATTCTTATCTACTTGAACAAACCACAGATGCCTCCCCGTCGCGCAAACCCCAACCCCAACAACATCACCCCAGAAATGCAACAAATGATGAATGCGCAAACCCAGCTTATGCAGATGATGACAACGTTCATCCAAAACCAGAACAACAACAACAACAACAACGACCCCAACAACAACAACAACAACAACAACAACAACCCTCCGGGTTTCGATATGCTCACAAGATTTCTGCGACTGAGGCCAGCAAAGTTTTCGGGAACAACTGATCCTATGGTAGCCAATGACTGGTTACGTTCTGTGAACAAAGACTTAGTGACCGTGGGCTGCACGGATGCTGAAAAAGTCAGGTTTGCAGCACATCTGTTGGAAGGACCAGCCGCCACATGGTGGGATAACTTCCAAATCACCACTCCTATTGATGAGGTGACTTGGGCCATATTTGAAGATGGATTTCGCACCGCTCATATCTCATCCGGGATAATGAGCCTTAAAAAGAAAGAATTTCACAACCTGAAACAGCGCCATCGCAGCGTGGCAGAATATATAGAGGAATTCAACAATCTGGCGCGCTACGCACCGGATGAGGTTGATACTGATGCCAAGAGAAAGGAAAAATTCTTGGAAGGCTTGAATGATGAGCTGAACCTACAGTTATCTGTAGCATATGTTCCAACTTATCAGTCTTTGTGTGACAAGGCTGCTATTTTGGAAAGTAAAATAAAGCAAGTCGAGAGTAGGAAGAGGAAACACTCCGACAAACACAGCTCGGGATCATCTCACAAACGATCTCATTTTGATGACAGTGGCAGCTCAGGATCCCATAAACATGGGAAATTCAACAAACACCACAACCACAACTGTCATGACAACAAGCAGCACCGTAGTCATGACAGTGATAAGTACAAGAACCATAAGGGTGGACATAAGAGCCACCACAATGGAAATGGTAGTGGAGGTGGTAGTCAGTATGTTAAAAAGGACATCAGTCAGGTTGAGTGCTTCAAATGCAAGAAGCTGGGGCATTATGCTAATGAGTGCCCTGAAAAGAAAGTTGAAGGACCTAACAAACCAAATCCTTTCCAGAAAGTACAAGTTAACCACATCAATGTGGAGGAGGTCTATGAGGAACCTGATGCCGTTGCTGGTAAGTTCAGACTCAATTCAATTTTAGCATTTGTACTCTTTGATACCGGTGCATCTCATTCATTCGTATCAAAGGCATTTGTTGATAGAAATGGGTTTGCATCGGAAAACATTGGGTGTCCAATAAAAGTTAGTTCTCCGGGGGGAGACATGATAGTAAGCCTTGGATGCCGGGATCTCACCATAGAGTTTGGAAAACATAAATTTCCAGTAAGCCTGATAATCCTAGATTCCCAAGGATTAGACGTAATTATGGGAATGGACTGGATGGCTAAGTATGAAGGAGTATTAGATTGTGCCAATCGTACCATTACACTCACAACCCCAGAAGGAAAGAGAATAAAATTTAAGTCAAACTTTGAATCCAAAGGAAGTAAGCTGAATTCTCTTAAGGGGGTTAGCATGGAAAGTGTACCAATAGTATGTGAGTATCCGGATGTGTTTCCGGAAGAGTTACCAGGAATGCCACCTGATAGAGATGTGGAGTTTCTGATAGATTTGGTGCCAGGATCAGGACCAATAGCTAAGAGACCGTACAAAATGTCTGTTGATGAATTAAAGGAGCTCAAGAAACAACTAGGAGAACAGTTACAGAAAGGGTTTATACAACCAAGTTCTTCATCTTGGGGAGCCCCAGTATTGTTTGTGGAGAAGAAGGATAGAACACAAAGATTATGTATTGATTATCGTTCTCTCAATGAGGTTACCATCAAGAACAAATATCCTTTGCCAAGAATCAACGACTTATTTGATCAGTTAGAAGGAGCATGTGTATTCTCGAAGATTGATCTTCGGTCAGGCTATTTTCAACTTAAGATAAGAGAGCAAGACATACCAAAAACAGCATTCACCACAAGATATGGATTGTATGAGTATACTGTGATGCCTTTTGGTTTAACCAACGCTCCAGCATACTTCATGAATATGATGAACAAAGTGTTCATGGAATTTCTTGACAAGTTTGTGGTCGTTTTTATCGACGATATCCTAGTCTACTCCAAGAGCAAGGAAGAACATGAAAGACACTTGCGCCTAGTACTTGAAAAGTTAAGAGAACATAAACTTTATGCCAAATTCAGCAAGTGTGAGTTCTGGTTAGAGAAAGTTGGATTTCTTGGTCATGTTATGACAAAGGATGGTGTGGCAGTTGATCCTGCCAAAGTATCAGCTGTGACAGATTGGGAATCACCCAAGAATGTGAAAGAAGTTCGTAGTTTCCTTGGCTTAGCAGGGTACTACAGAAGGTTCATAGAAAATTTCTCGAAAGTTGCTAAGCCTATGACAGAATTACTAAAGAAGGACAAGAAGTTTGCTTGGACTGAAGGTTGCGAAGTCAGTTTCCAAGAATTGAAAAAGAGACTTGTAACAGCACCAGTTTTATGTCTGCCTGATTTGGAAAAGGATTTCCAAGTGTATTGTGATGCTTCTCATCAAGGTTTGGGTGCCGTACTTATGCAAGATGGTAGAGTCGTAGCTTATGCTTCGAGACAACTCAAAACTCATGAAGTAAACTATCCTACTCATGATTTGGAGTTAGCTTCTGTCGTCCATGCACTCAAAACATGGAGACATTACCTTTTGGGAAAACGCTGTGAAGTGTTCACCGACCATAAGAGTTTGAAGTATATCTTCACCCAGAAAGAAATCAACATGAGACAAAGAAGATGGCTAGAACTTATCAAGGATTACGACTTAAGTTTGCAATACCATCCAGGTAAAGCAAATGTAGTAGCAGATGCTCTAAGCCGTAAGACATTTGTAAATGGCCTTACAAAAGGGGAATAGCCAGAAGATTTGTGTAAGCAATTCAGATAACTCAGATTGGAGATTGTACCAGAAGGGCGTCTCATGTCCTTAGATGTTCAACCCACTCTTTTGGACAAGATCCGAGAAGTCCAGAAAACTGATGAGGAAATTAAAAAGATTAAAGTAAACATTGGTTTAGGAAAAGCTAAGAGTTTTCGTGTTGATGAAAAGGGTACTTTATGGCACGGGAAACGTATATGTGTTCCACAAGACCCAGAGTTGCGGAAACTGATCTTACAAGAAGGACACAACTCTCCATATTCTATTCACCCAGGAAACACCAAGATGTACATGGATATGAAAGAAAGATTTTGGTGGAACAATCTCAAAAGAGACATCGCCGAACATATCGCTTTGTGTGATGTGTGTAGCAGAGTCAAAGCGGAGCACCAGAAACCAGCAGGTCTGCTTCAACCACTGCCTATTCCTGAATGGAAGTGGGAAAATATTGGTATGGATTTCATTACCGGATTACCAAGGACCAGATCAGGGTATGATTCCATATGGGTAGTGGTAGATCGCCTAACAAAAGTGGCTCATTTTATACCTGTGAAGACAACCTATACAAGTGCTAAGTTAGCAAAAATTTACATGAGCAGAATTGTATGCCTTCATGGAGTACCAAAGAGTATTGTGTCTGATAGAGGAACTCAGTTCACATCTCACTTTTGGAGACAATTACATGAATCCTTAGGAACGAGATTAGAATTCAGCACTGCTTTTCATCCTCAAACGGATGGACAAACAGAAAGGACCAATCAAATTCTTGAGGATATGTTGAGAGCTTGTGCTTTAGACTATGGAGCAAGTTGGGATGAAAGTTTACCTTACGCAGAGTTCTCCTACAACAACAGTCATCAGTCTAGTATTGGAATGGCACCATTTGAGTTACTCTATGGAAGGAAGTGTACCACCCCATTGTTATGGAATGGTGTGGGCGAAAGGAGTTTATTTGGATCTGATCTTATCAAAGAAGCCGAAGAAAAAGTCAAATTGGTTAAGGACAGGTTAAAGATAGCTCAAACCCGACAGAAGAGCTACGCGGATTCTAAGCGTAGAGAAGTCACCTACGAAGTGGGGGATAGAGCTTATCTCAGAGTATCACCACTCCGTGGAGTGAAAAGATTTGGAGTCAAAGGAAAGTTGGCACCAAGATATGTTGGGCCATTCAAAATTTTAAGTCGCAAAGGAGAAGTTGCATATGAAGTTGAATTGCCAGAATCTCTATCAGCAGTCCATAACGTATTTCATGTGAGTCAGCTTAAGAAATGTCACCCAGAAATGGAGGAGTCTTCTTTGAAGGATACCATACCTTTGGAAGAGGTTCAACTAGAAAGTGATCTCACTTATGAAGAACAGCCTGTCAAAATTCTAGAGACAGCAGAAAGAGTCACCAGGACCAAGACTATCAAATTTTGTAAAGTACAATGGAACCATCACTCCGAAGAGGAAGCAACATGGGAAAGAGAAGATGATCTTCGGAAAGACCACCCACACCTATTTGCTAGCCAAACCGAATCTCGAGGGCGAGATTCATCTTAAGGGGGTTAGATTTGTAACATCCCAAAAATCATAGTTTCAAAACTCATTCATATCATCCATGCATCATTCATTCATTTAGGGTTTTATCAAAAATCACTTAGAAACAGAGGTTGAGTCTATGATTTCATGTGGACATTTGATTCCAAAATAACCATCACACTTTGAAAATTTGGAAGACTAGGTACTTGATTACTTGACTCCATTATTAGAATGTTTATGTGAAGCTTTAACTAAGGATTCAAAATTTAGAAATGATTTCAAAACCCTAAAATCAAATATTTGCAACTATAGCAAAAATCTCTGATTATGTTGAAAAACCAAGCTTGACCAAACTCTACAAAGTAATCACTTGGTTAAATGACTGTTTTTGAAAACACAAAACCTACAAAGATCCCCAAAAATAGTCTGAATTCAAAAGGATTTGAATTCATATTGAAATTCATACCAGAAAATGGAAATAGAAAAAGAAAAGAGCACCTGAATAGAAAAGGGCCGAGCGGCTAGGATCTGGCCCAGCAGAAGAACGAGCCCAGTAAGCCCACCCGGGGGTTTCCTTTTCTTCTCACACGCGCGAGCACACACGCTGAGCCGCTGACAGCCAGACCCCACCAGAATCCTGCGCGTATCACTGACAAGAGGGCCAACCCCACGTCAGCGTCGTCTCCACCCGCACGACGCAGTCATCCCCAAATCAACACGGGCGTTTCTGGTCTTGATTCGTGGCATCAATTCGAGTTATGGGCAAGATGATTCTCACTCGCGACCAGGCTATAAGAAACCCCTCTGTCCCCTCTCTCTTTTCCCCAAAACCCCAAGCACTGAACGCCCCCAGGCTGCGCGCATTGCTCTCTGCAACTCCGCCGTCTCCGACGACTGCGCCGGCGAATTCCGGTGAGTCTCGAGTTTTCCCTAGTCTCGCGTTCACGCTATCCTGTTCAGAGAACTCCTGTGCACCTTCTGACACTCGCCGTTTGCTTTCGCATGACCCCTAGCGTTGGCAACGTCGACGACTGACCGCCACCGTCTCCTGCAAGAACTCCGGCGACCTCCCTTCGTAAGTAACCACCGCCCCTTGACCTCTGACTAATACGCCTTGAATCCACTTCGTTTTACGCATCTGACAGTACCCCTGTTTTGACTTAGCGCGACGAGGAACCTCGCCAACGTCGACAACTGACCGTGGCAGACGCGTTCGCGAACTCCGGCGAGCAATCCCCGTAAGTTTCGAGCGCCCCTTGCTTTCTTGATCACCTGAGCATGTTCGTAGTTGTCCTGCGCATCATCTAAACCCATTAGTTCATGCTCTGGCAACGCAGAACGTCGGCAGCGACTCCGACGACCCTCACCTGACGCCAGACGCAACTCCGACGAGGTCTAGAGCCCATCTCCGAACACCCCTCCACAAGCCAGTACCACGACGAGCTTCAGCAGCCTCCGCCGAACCTGGTAATACTTCTCTCTCTCTCGCGGGCGACCTAGAACGCCGGCACCGCCACTGACTGACGCGCCGCCGCCTGTCACCGCCGGCAGCGCCGCTCGTTTTTGGTTAGAGGAATCTTAGCCGTTAGATCTGGATCCTACGCATAGAAACACTTCACTTATCGAAGGGGTAAGGACAGATCTGAGCCGCGCAACGTTAGTTAGATCCAACGACTCAGAAAGGTGATCCGGTGCGAACCGGTACGCGCCAGTAGAAACGCGACGCGTGGCAAGGTTTATATTAAAAACAGAATTCAAAACCTGAATTAGATTCAAATTTCAAATGCTTATAACTTTTGAATGCCACGTTGGATTTTTACAAACTTTATACCGTTGGATTCAATGAAACAAGACCATTCTGAATATCCATTTTATTTAGCATATAGTAACAGTTAAAAATGATTTTTATTGTGGAACATGTTTAGGACTATTTTAGATATAGTTTTATTCTTGTATATTGTTTTGGGCCAAATAAGTTTAGTTGGCAAACTTGTGTCTTGTTAGGTTTCTGTACTCATAAACACACTTGGTATAATTTTCAAAAATCACCACTTAGTAGATTCTTGCATGCATACATTCATATTATTTTTGGTTGTATATATATTGTGTGTAATTGTATGCTATTGTTCTTGTGTAGATTTCACTAGTGATTGTGATTGTGAAGAGTGCTATTCTCCCCATTACCAAGGCAAGTGATATTTTCATGAATATTCCTATCCCAAGTTTTGTGTAAGCATTAGTTATTTTGCTAAAGTGTTGCATGATATTTTGCTAAGTGCTAAATTGGAAAATCCTAAGTATAGTGAAATAGTAGAATTGTTAAGGAAATATTCCTAAGTTAGGTTACCATATTTTTGCTTAGCCTAGCTCATAGCAAACAGGGATGGTGAACAACTATATATTATGAGACAAAAATATACTAAGTCAAGAGACTTATATTTCTCTTAATAAAACAACTAAGACAAATGAACTCCTGGGTGGAATGGAAAGATTGGGTTATGTTGAGTGGTTACACAAGGCCATGGACTTGGGTTGTGTATCTCACTTGTGGAATGCCACCCAGGCACAAAGGGATTTGGAGGCCAAGTGTTGAGACAGCTTACAGTGCAGCCACTTGGCAAAATGGGCTCTGCCTTGATCATATAGGTTGCTAGAACTTAGTCTTTTGGACAGTTGGTGGTAGATGGGATGATAGGATGGAGCGCGTCCATTTGACTAAGGAAAGGCTTCTGAAAGGTCCTGTCTTGGGAAACCAAGTCTGGTGGGGAAAGTGCACAACCTCTGCAGATGGAAAAACTAAGTACTTAGCCTAGTCCAAGGAAATGGACACTTTGAGCATCAAGACATGGAAGCTACAAGAATCTCATCACTCCAACTTCTACAATAAAATTTGTGGGTGAACAAGGGTGAAGGACCCCAATGTCTATTGGTGGTTTCTTTGGGAATGTTTTTGACAAAGAAAAACATAGCAATTTCAACTAATAGGAAAAATATATTTTCAAGCAAAAGCAAGCCAAGCTACACTTAGCCAAAAATGCATATAGATATATAGTCCACTTAAAATATACCAAGGTATCACTTGCCAATACTATTCCAAAAGTATTGACCCTCTGTGGCTGTAACTTGTGATGTTGCAGGTTACTCCGATGATGATTAGGAGTCATGAGTCTACACTCAACATGCTTGCCTGTGGCACATGAAGATGAAGACTTGTGTTTATTTATTTGTTCCTTAAAAACTCTTGTATTAGGCCTATGGCCATGAGTTGTAAAAGACTATATTTTATCTCTGGAATGAATGTAATAAACGACCTTTGTATCTGTGTACTTCATCTTAAACTGTGGATGCTAGCATTGATCCAGGGACTAGCATTGAAATCACAGGGATCCTTTCCTTTATAAAGGAGGGGTCTAACAATGAATCTTATTCTCCAGACCATTCCGGATCTCCTCGTGATATCCCAGTTATGGTGTGGTGTTTGATGTCATCAAAGCATCCTTCCGGTGATGGTGATTAACATGATCTCATGGTCGAAGGAATTAGGTTTCTATGTATCAGAAAGCTTATAGCAAATGAACTATATTAAATGACTTGATCTTTATGCTACGCTTAACTATAGGAGTATGTCCATCACATCATTCTCCTAATGATATGACCCTGTTGTTAATAACATCTCTATGTTCATGATCAGGAAACCATGATCATATATTAACCAACAAGCTAGTTTAACAAGAGGCTTTACTAGGGACTCTTTTATGTTTACAAATCACACAAGTATTAATGTTTCCGGTTAATACAATTATAGCATGGTATGTAAACATTTATCATAAGTATGAAGATATAATAATAACCACTTTATTATTGCCTCTTGGGCATATCTCCAACAGTCTCCCACTTGCACCAGAGTCAATAATCTAGTTTCAAACCTTTGTGTATTCAACACCTATGGCTTTTCGGTGTTGTATGTACACGATTGCTAGTGGTCAACTGATCTCCGGATCTGACACTTCCAGGTCCGTGTGTAATTGCATCTTTTTGCGTCTCCACGCATCACTTCATTCTCTAATGAGATGGCTTTGTATAAATTTGTTCCTTTGGTGAGATCTTTAGTTCTTTGGGGTTAAAACATGTTGATAATATTGTCGTACAATATATCTTCATAGTATTATCCCGCTGTGAACTACACCTAGTTTGATAACAAACTACTTGACACAAATGCCCTCTTTAGCTGCTATAATAGCAGTCATATACTCAGCCTTTTGTTGTAGTATCTGTCACAATGTCTTAACTTTGGAACTCATCCAAATCCATTATGGAACTTACTTTCCATCACATTGTGCCACCCTTAGTTTAGATTGAGATAAACTTAATTTGTACTTTGTGACAAAACTAGTATCAATGTAATTCATTTACAATGAACTAACCATCTATTTGTCACTTCGACAAAATACTATATTCTTAGTTCTTTTACAAGATTATAAGAATATCTTTACTATCGTCCAATAATCATCTTATGAATCATTCTGTTATATGCTCATAACATTTAGAGCATAGGACATATCTGGATTTGTACATATCACAACATGATTGATATAAATACTCTTTGTGATTTCATACATCAAGTATCAATCTATACTTGAATCTTTGTTTCACTTACCAAGTGTCAATACACTTGAATATATCATCAATATTGAACTCATTCAATCCTTTCTGTGCGACAAGAACCTTTCTTGTAGTTTCTATATTGAACTCATTCAATATATCATCTATGTACTTTCGGCACAACCATATTAGCATCTATTGATGCCAAATATTTGGGTTTTGCCTAAGTCTTTCATCGAGATGAAATTCTTATCCTGTGTTAATAAAAGATACATCATTTCCAATCAACAATATGTCTTCCACATAATGTATTAGAAACATGTCTTAGCACTCCCACTTCATTTCTTGCAAATGCAAGCATCTTCATCATCTCCGACGAATTTAAACTTCTTTAACAGTTTCATCATGGTGAAGATTCCAACTCCACGATGCTTACATCAACCATTGAAGTTTGCATATGCTTTTAGCATCCTTTCAATTAACAAAACCCTTTGGACCGCGTCATGCACACGTCCTTGGTAACCATTCTTTTAGAAGAACTTGTTTTGTTTATTCAACACATAACAAAATTATTAATCCGTCTAGACTAAATATCGCTATGAAAGATCAGATCTTGTCATAGTCAACCTTTGAACATTGTTGTGAACTCTTTCCCAACATGTTGACTATTTCATAGATGTGAAACATCTATGTCTATTTCTTTATAGATCCAAACACAACTGTAAGGTCTTACACCTTTCTCGAGGGTCCTTCAAGTTCAAAACTTGATTTCTCGTGTATGGAACTATCACGGATTTTATGGAGTCAAGCCATTTTATGGAGTCAGGGCCCATCATCGCTTCTTTGCATGTAGTACGTTCATTATTCTCAAATAATGATTCAACCCTCAAATCTTGGTATTTGATTGCTTACTCGACCTACTTGGTTCAATAGAAACTTTGACCTTCGTAACCACAACCTTTGAGGCACGTGAGCCATGAGCATTGTTGCTGCCTCCGGAACACTTTTCGGCGCTGCGCAACTTTGCACATATAGCTAAGGTTCTTTTAACCTTATCAAAGTTCTATTGTCCTCCCACTTATCTTTTCACGAAAAATTCCTTCTCAAAGAAACTTGACGTTCTAAGTGACAAACACTTTTGTCTCTGATGTTATGGAGGATTACTTAACAGTTATTCAAAATAACATACAAAGACAGGTTCATCCAACTTTGGTTGCAAACATCTTTCTTATGCATAGCATACCAATTTTTAAGAAATGACAACTTGGGTTTTATTCCAAACCATAACTTTATATGGTGTCATTTTAACAGATTATGATGGAGCTCTTTTCAGTGGAAAAACGGTAGTCACTAAAGCTTTTAATCTTTAAAATATAATGGCATTTTTATGAATTACACCTTCGATCTTACCATGTCAAACAAGGTTTAATTACATATCTCGAACGCTCCATACTCTTATGGTATTTTGGGACATGCAAATCCACAGAACGATTCCTTAAATCTTAGGTATTATGCTAAACTTGTAACTCAAATATCTTCCTTTATGATCTTATCATAAACTATTTATATTCTTGTTACAATGATTTTGCACTTCATCTTGAAAGTCTTTGAACTTTTCAAATGTTTCATACTTCATCCTTATTAAGTAAATATTCATATATTCACTCAAATTTTCGGAGAAAACATATGAAGTTGAAATCCATCGCTCTTGACTACACATAATGGACTTCGTACAACAATATGTACAAGTTCTAATAAGCTAGTCATTCGTTCCCTTTTGGCCTATGAACAAAGTTTTAATTATCTCTAGGAAAGTTTCACAAGCGTCATTTGATCAAAAATCAAAAGACTCCAAAATTCCATCCACATGGAGTTTCTTCATGTTTTCTTTCCAATATAATTTAAACGGCGATGTCACTTCCTAAGTGATCTTTCAATCAATTTGTCTTTCGACATATTTAGCACTAGTTTTATGGATGTGATTTCTCCAACGAGATTTGTGAATCATCCATCTTTTATGGATTACGACAATTATTTGAACAACCCTTTTGTTCTCATAATATCTAATAAAACAAATCTTGAAGGCAAGCTTTGATGTTTAACGAGCAACACAATAACCCTTTATTTGTTCTCGATGAACATCATCACATATTATTTTGCTAGTTACTTAGGCCATTGTGGTTCATGAATTCTGTTGTTTCGTATGAAGATCCATACCAACAAATTCAGTATCCAGTACTTAAGAACCACATTATTTAATAAGCAAAGAATACAGCCATAACACGTATATCCTCTATATACCCAAGCTGAACAATTCTAGTCTTTTCTTTTCTGCCATATATTTCTGAGATTCTCTTTCAGTATTTCCTTTTCTGTTTGAAAGAATCTATCAACATCAATAGTGGAGTCATACATATGACACATAGTCCAAAGCGTGTATAATTAAATACCAATGTCTTTGGACTTGCACTTTGAAGTAGATCACCATCATCAAATGTTTGGTGTTCTTTCAAATTCCATTCTTTAGTAATCTCTTGGTGTAGTAAATATTTTACCTACATCAAATATTCACCCTTACCATGGAATTATTCATGATCAAGCTACTTTAGCTTATTGCGGTGAATCGCGAGTATAATGTTGCTCTCCAAAACCTTTTGGAGGATTAGGACAACTAGTGTCTCCAACCTTTTGCAAATTCTCATCAAATATGAGAACATGACTTTTGCCATATTATAATCTATCATGTTGCAACCAAAACTTCGTTTCAGATATCACAATATCTTCTACACATCATGGTTTCTGAAACAACTATTTTAGATCCTAGATAACCTTGATATTAAGACAATTCTTTGAATATCAAGAATCATGGAGACAAACATGATACTCATACACCAACTCTTGGAATTGTCACTCTTGATTTAATACCAATTATTAAACTTCATGGAGTAACCGGAACTTACTGAAAGTTTGCAATAGGACTTTTAAACTTTAGATTAACACTTCAAAACAATACGATACCAGTTCGTAAAGTAACTAACCAGAATTCTATAGTTCTATCATCTCAATTATAACTAAGCGCAAGGTGGTAAACGGATGCCAATGACTACAACAATTATGCAAATTCACTTTGATTTAATTTATGATAAATAGTGTTCAACTTTTAATCATATTGCCATTAAACTCCCACTTAAAACAATATCCCTCACATTGTTTTAGTGATCACACGAACCAAATCCACCACATCAAAACCGATCATCACGAGAGTTGATGTAGCTTCAATGGCGAAAAATCAACATGTTCATCATATCTACTATATGACTCATGCTTTACCTGTCGGTGATCCATGTTCCGAGACCATGTCTGTACATGCTAGGCTCGTCAAGATCAAACCTTAGCTTCCACATGAGCAAATCTGGCTTGCTCACGTTGTATACACTCGCAGAATCTAACACACCCGATCATCACGTGGTGCTTCGAAACAACGAGCTTTAGCAACGGTGCTTACTAAGGATGAACACTTTAAAACTTGAAATTGTGTGCTTGAGGGATCATCTTATAATGCTACCATCGTGAACTAAGCAATACAAGATGCATAAAAGGATTAACATCACATGCAATTCATAATATGTGATATGATATGGCCTTTCTTCTTGTGCTTCCGATCTCCATCTTCAAGTACTAACATGATATCCATCATCACCGGCATTTCATCAAGGTCAATGACGCCGCTCCATGGTTGTCGTCCACCAGCTTCAACTATTACAACTTATTTTGAATAGACACGCGGGTCTTAACAGAATTTAAAGACAACCATATGGCTCCTGCCGGTTGCCAACTTACAATAAGGAACATTGCATACATCAAATATAATCACAATCATGGCCATATCACATCATAGCACACCCCTGCAAAACAAAGTTAGACACCTCTAATTTTCTTTGCATATTTTACGTGGTTTGGGGCTTTCAATAAGTGTCGCTCTAACTTACGAACAAGAACCACAACATTGATACTAGTATTGTCAATCACCCGTTGTAAATTCAATCTTAACTATGTTGGGAGAAACAGGCACCCGCAAAGCCACTTATGCAATACAAGTTGCATGTCAAGCGTGGAGCAAGTCTCATGAATGATGTCATGTAAGGTTAGCCCGGGCCGCTTCATCCCACCAGCATCCCGCAAGATGCAAAGTACACAAGAAGCAATCGACAACAAAAGCATCAACGCCCACAATGACCATTGTGTTCTACTCGTGCAACAAATCTACATATAGACACGGCTCTGATACCACTGTAGGGGTTCGTAGCATGGAAAACAAAAAATTTCTACCGCATGCACACAAACAAGCCAAGATCTATCTACTAGATTGTAGCAACGAGTCGATAGAGGAACTCACCCTCGAAGATTCCAAAGTGGTTAACGAGAGCAGATTCTCGTGGGTGATGTAGTCGTACACTTGTCGATCTCAAGATCGCGTAGATGATCCTTCCGGTGCTTCATGCGTTCTGGCAGCACTTCCGCAGTCGGTCACACGTTCGGTACTCGATGAAGAACTTCCTCTCCCTTGTTCCAGCAGGCAGCGGAGGTTGTAGCACTCTCCTCGCGATTTCGGCAGCACGACGGCGTGGTACCGGAAGTAGAGGGGAGATCTCGCAGGGCTTCGCCTTAAGCCGAAGCGAGTATGTTGGATTATGGTTTCCCGGAAAACTAGGGTTTAGAGATCCGGGAAGAGGAGGAGGTGTCGGCGGCGGCTAAGGCGGTGGCGACAGACCGGCGGCGGCGGGCGGCTCGTGGAGAGGGCTTGGAACTTGTGTTGTTTGGGGCATCCCTCCCCCTCTATTTATGAGAGGGAGGGGCAGCCTTGGGAGGGGTGGGTTTGAATCCAAACCCAAACCCAAGTTGGATTGAGAGAAGGACTTGTTTCTTCTCCCACTAGGAAACCATTGTTCCAGTTTGACTTTTCAAACTTCCCGTTTGACTTTCAATTTAGAGTTTTATTTCTCTCTTGCATATGCCAACACCAAGTGACCTTGGACATGATCCAATCATTCCACTTATCCATGACACATTCATGGACCATTCTCCTTTCGGACCGGTGAACCTTTTAGACCCTTCTAGAACCTCTCTGATGAAATCATCGGAAACTTTCCTGAACTCCGAAATAGGACTTTCCTTATATGAATCTTATTCTCCGGACCATTCCGGATCTCGTCGTGATATCCCGGATCCCATCCGAGACTCCGAACAACATTCGGTCTCTTACTAATCATTCCATAACTACTCAACAAAATCGAATCCTTAAGTGTGTCTCCCTACGGTTCGTGAATTATGCGGACATGACCGAGACACTTCTCCGATCAATAACCAATAGAGGAATCTGGAAATTCATATGGCTCCCACTTACTTCTACGATTACTTTGCGATCGAATGAAACACTTACATACGATACCAATTTCACTTTGTCTCACGATAGTTTACTTATCCGAGGTTTTGATCGTCAGTATCTCTGCATACCTAGTTCAACCTCGTTACCGATAAGTACTCTTTTCTCGTTCCCGTGGTATGTGATCCCTTGTGAGCCAGTCACATGCTTGCAAGCCAATTGGATGACATTCCACTGAGAGGGCCCAGAGTATATCTATCCGTCATATGGATGGACAAATCCCACTCTTGATCCATGTGCCTCAACACATACTTTCCGAACACTCAATGCCACCTTTATAGCCACCCAGGTATGGTGTGGTGTTTGATGTCATCAAAGCATCCTTCCGGTGATGGTGATTAACATGATCTCATGGTCGAAGGAATTAGGTTACTATGTATCAGAAAGCTTATAGCAAATGAACTATATTAAATGACTTGATCTTTATGCTACGCTTAACTATAGGAGAATGTCCATCACATCATTCTCCTAATGATATGAACCTGTTGTTAATAACATCTCTATGTTCATGATCAGGAAACCATGATCATATATTAACCAACAAGCTAGTTTAACAAGAGGCTTTACTAGGGTCTCTTTTATGTTTACAAATCACACAAGTATTAATGTTTCTGGTAAATACGATTATAGCATGGTATGTAAAAATTTATCATAAGTTTGAAGATATGATAATAACCACTTTATTATTGCCTCTTGGGAATATCTCCAACAATATCCATGTCACTATTCGGATGAGATCCTTCGGATCACATGTGACAAAAAAGAAAAAGCACAACAAACAAATCATTTTGGAAATTTTCCCGAATTAACGCTGAGAGAGATATCGTATCCTTGGTCACCCGAAACACCTCTGCGGTGATATAATTTTGGATGTTGTGTCTACGAAGCAAAGATAAGACTTACAACTATCATCTGACGGCCTGGTACCACACCTGGCTGCGCTCTGTGATATGTTGGAAATGTATCTATAATTTTTGATGCTCCATGCTTGTTTAGTATCTACTTTGCTTTACTTGTCTACACTTTGAGGTGTTTTTTACATGTTTTATGGTACTAACCTATTAACAAGTTGCAATAGTGCCAGATGCCTATTTTCTGCTATTTTTGGTTTCAGAAAAGTTAGTAAATAAATATTCTCGGAATTGGACGGGACAAACGTCAAAGTCAATTACTTTCCGTGGGGTACAAGAAGTCCAGAGGGGAGACGAGGAAGCGGGCCAGGGAAGCTAGACCCTCCAGGCGCGGCCAGGGGTGGGCCCGCGCTTGGCTAGGGTTTGGCCCCCACTGGTCGCCTCCTCGGCCTCTCCCTTCGCCTATAAGAAGCCCCCGATGCAGAAACCCTAAGAACCCGATCAAATCTCCACGAAACCGTCTGTAGCATCCGCCACCATCGTCCCTAGATCGGGGGGGGGGGATCTGAAGTTCTTCCCGGCACCCTGCTGGAGGGGAGATCATCCTGGAGGCCTTCTCTCCGGTATGATGCGTGAGTAGTTCCACCTTGGACTATGGGTCCATGTAGTAGCTAGATGGTTGTATCTCCTCCTTTGTGCTTTCATGTATAGATCTTGTGAGCTTCGTTCATGATCAAGATCTAATATATTTGTAATCATGCATGTTGTGTTTGCGGGGATCCAATGGATATTGAGATTATTATGTTGGTTTGATTAATGGTTTTGTCTTTATGATTCTATCATGTCTGTGTTGTTTGTGATCTTGCATGCTCTCCGTTGTTAGTAGCTATCTTGGCCAAGTAGTTGCTAGTGACTCCAAGAGGGGGTATTTATGCTCGATAGTGGGTTCATGCCTCTAGTTTCCAAGGGAAGTGACAATAATCTCTTCGGTTGTAGATGTGCTGTTGCTACTAGGGAGAAAACAACGGTCTCTTGTTCATGGAAGATGTGGACTGTTTACCTTACACACTTACCTTCCACACCATACGTTTAATCCTTTGTTACAGCAAACCGGTGAGCTTGACAACCTCACTATTTCGTTGGGGCAAAGTCTTGAGTTTGTGTTGTGCAGGTCTCCGCGTTTGCAACACCTGTGCGACGTTTCCTTCCTCCTTCTGGTTCGATAACCTCGGTCTCTACTGAGGGAAAACTTGCTGCTGTGCTGCTTCACACCTTGCTCTTGGGGTTCCCAACAAGACTCCACATAAAGCACCAAGTTCTCTGGCGCCACCAAGGAGTCATCACTCTGCCAGTAACATACCGTGTCAATAGGTACAAAGAAAAATCCCGATGGGCACGTTGAGTACTCAACTTAAACACTGGAATTCGACACCTGTAAGACCTCAACGGCCTAAGTAAAATTATGCCAGCATTATTCCGGATTCGAGTTCGAGAACTCGAGTCTGAAGTAGATCATGTTGTTTTGTCCAAAGACAGTTAACTGACCCTGATCCGTCGGGCGAGTCAGGCACATGTATCAACAATCCCTATGAACTGACATATTCACCCGAAAACAGGGTCGGATGAGAAGCACCCGAAAGACTATAGAGTATCCAATCGAAACTATGATTCGACTGAACACTTGGGGGATACTGACATGGATATGTTCTAGGGGTACATCACATTGGTATACCTGGTCTAGCCCAGTGAAGGCCCACACGAAGACTTGTTTCCCAATGAGACTCCGGATGGCCCAAGTCTAGTAGAAGTTCGACTCCTTGGAGAACACGGCCAGGCTGTAGATAGAATTTTGAAGGTGAAACCCTAACTTGTAACCGACTCGACCTACGCCGAGACCTGGCCTCCCCATATAAATGCCAGTAGGGCACAACGAGGAGTATCTTGACAACTCATACACACACCTCACGCCATATTGCATCTGCGCACCCCCTGTAACCTTTGGTTCCGCCATCAATCAAGAACAGACAAGCAGGAGTAGGGTTTTCCCTCTAGGGGACTGAACCTGGGTAAACCTCGTGTCCCCTTGCTGCGTGTCTGTTAACCGGCTCGTGATCTCCAGCATCATCATATTCTCCAAACCCAATTCCATAACAATGGGCATTAACGAGTCGAACCCTCATCACATACAATCACCCGCTACAGATGGCAAAGCCTAGGAAGGATTCAGGTGACCTAGGCCCATACAGATGCGATTTCCTGGAGAACATGGCTAGCTATAGATAGAATTTCAAAGGGTCAAACCCTAACATGTAACCGACTCGACCTAACCACGAGACCTGGCCTCCCCATATAAAGGCCAGGAGGGCACGTCATGGAGGACCTCACCTCATAACCTAGCACACAATTCGCCAGATCTCATCTGCGCACCCCTGTAACCTTCAGCATCGCCATCAATCAAAAACAGATAAGCATGATTAGGGTTTTCCCTCCAAGGGCCTGAACATGGGTAAACCTCGTGTCTCCGTGTTGCGAATCTGTTAGCCGTTCCATGATTTCCAGTGTCCCCTCCTTCTCCAAAACCCAAGTCCATAACAATGGGCATTGATGAGTCGAACCCTCGTCAATTGGCACCGTCTGTGGGAAGCGGGGATGCTGATTGTTTGATCGTGACAGCCCCATCCACCGTGATATTCGACTTCTCTGCTGCGGAGAACCACCTCCTCTTCGGCAACATCGACTTCACTGTCCACTCGCCCACAACCCGCCAAGACTTCGATTACGTGGGAGACAGAGTCAATATGATGCTTGGAAGCCTATGCTTCCAGGTAGGCAAGATCAGCATCATCCGCCTGACAGAGAGGGTGGTACCTCCGGCAATTGCACCTGCTTCGTGGGTGCCGCCACCCAGTGTCCTGAGCGCACCATCGCTAACAGGCGATTCAGATGACAGTAGCAGATGCAACTCTGACCTCTGTGACCCTACTATGGAGGAAGGAACCTACGGTTCCGGATTAGAGAGTTGTGGGAGCAACGATCCCCCACCACTACATGTGCGCGGCCATCATCGATGGTCATGTTGACAATAGGGCCGAACCAACGGCTCCCCCTCCTAATCCGCAGGCTACTAACGATGCAAACAGAGTCAACGACCCACCCCCGGCTAATCCCAACAGGAACGGGCCACATGAAGCTGCCAACGATGGCAATCACAATCATGAGGATATCCATCTCAGCGACGCTCAGTGGGAAAGAGTTCGGGAGGCTGTGCGAGGTACCAATCCTCTGCCACTCTATGCCTCTCGCGACATGCTGATGGGCTACCACTATCTCCTCATAAAGGAGCATAATCGGCAAGTCGAGCATCATAAGGAGCTCGCAGCGCATGCGAGCATGTTGGGCCACGTAGATATAAAAAAAATTCATCTAACATGGTGATCCCAAGATCTAGCTGAGGTAGAAGGCCATGAGGTTTACCACTAGACACGCAATTGCGGATTACTGATGTAGCGCGTCAGTTGATGCAGTGCGGTCCTTTGCGATCCGATAGTCCTAGTGCTGATCGTACAACACCTCTACTGGTATCCACACGTACAAGGAGGAGCACCGGCGGCGAACTGCTAGGTTCGTTATGACGACAGGACTACTGTGGAGCTAGGGTTTCCAACACATGGAATGACCTAACCGATCAACTATTAACCCTTCTGGGTTACTGTTCTCTATTATATATAGGAGTGAACATGGGCTCCTCACGTGGCCCATTCACTAAAGCCCATATAACACTAGTCACCGTGAGTCCGACTCACTGACTCAGTCCTAATCCGGCTTGGGTCCAACCCAACCAGATTTCCGGTTCAGATCCAATCCGAACTTGCTCCCGCTCTTAAGTGTGTGACCCCGCAGGCTCATGGCTACTTGGACACGATTAGAGTCCGACTCTCAATCGATCAGTCAGTAGCGGCTCCTAGCAGAACATGCCGACTCCCAAGTACCAATGAGTCATGACGACTTGCCTTTCCAATGCGACTTATGTCCGAGTCCTTTTTGCCTCACGATATAACTTGTCAGACTATAGGCGAATATTTTTCATCCCTTAAATAGTCCAACTCTCTTCTCAATCCAAGATAAGTGATTCACCCGACTAACTCTTAGTCGATCGCCTCGGTTAACACTTAACCAAGTCATGCATGGCCATGCTTTCCGAATCATATCATCCGAGAGCGCCCAGAGAATATCTCTCCAAGTGGAGGGGCAAAATCCCATCTTGGTTATTCACATCACGCATCTTGATTCTCTGTCAACCCGATCTCTGCCTTTATAACTGTCCAGTTACGGATCAACGTTTGATAGAACCTAAGTCGGTGATCCTCAACTCGGACTATGCAATAACCTCAGGTCTAAGGATTACATTGATTGAGATATAAAAATGAAAACTTGTTCGTTGTACCTCAATATGGGACAATCCTACTCGCTAAACTCTTTAGCCAAATCTGTGTAAGTCGGAATGGCATCTCCATGCCCATGACAAGTGGAAATGAGTCATCAATCCGACTTTCACATTGATCTAAGTTGTGTGTCCAGCACAACCTCAATGACCAAGGACATTTAGTACAAACAACATGAATGTATATTTCCACAACTGAATCACATTCAATGATACACATCAGATGTTTATACAAGGACAACTTAATAACTTTATGAATACAATGGGAAATATCATCATACATGATTGCCTCTAGGGCATATTCCCAACAGTCTCCCACTTTCACTAGGGTCAATCTTCCGATATCACATGTCTAAGCATCTAATGCCCAAGGCTCTTAGGTGCGCCTCATGCTTTGGCTGTGGTAACGGCTTTGTCAACGGATCCGCAATATTTGCATCCATGTGTACCTTGCATAACTTGATATCACCCCGATCCACGAACTAGCGAATCAGGTGGTATCGCATGAGTATGTGCTTGTTCTTCTGGTGTTGTATAGGTTCCTTGGCTTGTGCAATAGAACCATTGTTTTTACAATACACGTCTAAGGATTGGACGAGCCCTGAACTACACCAAGATCCATGAGGAAATTCCTCATCCAAACAACTTCCTTTGTTGCCCCCGAGGCGGCAATATACCCAGACTCTGTTGTATATGCAGACACAATCTCTTGCTTGGAACTCTTCCAGCTCACAGCACCTCCATTTATAATAAACACGTATCCGGATTGCGAACGAGAATCATCAGAGTCGGTAAGATAACTCGCATCCGTGTAACCCTTTACACTGAGTTCATATTCACCACCATAAACCAAGAACATATCCTTAGTCCTTCTCAAGTACTTCAGGATATTTTTAGCCACTGTCTAGTGGATTTCTCCAGGATCAGCCTGGTATCTTCTCACAACACTTAGAGCATATGAAACATCCGACCTAGTACAAATCATGGCATACATGATGGATCCGACTGCAGAAGCATACGGAATCGCACTCATCCGACTTCGCTCATCAGTTGTCGAAGGACACTGAGTCTTGCTAAGTTTTACACCATGGGACATTGGTAAGAACCCCTTCTTATACGATTCCATGTTGAAATTCTTCAACACTTTGTCCAAATAAGTACACTAACTCGATCCAATGAGCCTTCTTGATCTGTCTCTATAGATCCGGATTCCGAGAATATATGTTGCCTCACCCAAATCTTTCATTGAGAAACTCCTTTCCAATGATTCCTTGGTTTCTTGCAACATCTGGACATCATTTCCAATCAATAATATGTCATCCACATATAAGATTAGAAAGTTTACTTTGCTCCCACTAAATTTCTTGTATAAACAAGAATCATGTTCACTCTTGATGAAGTCAAACGATTTGACTACCTCATCAAAGCGAATATTCCAACTCCGAGATGCTTGCTTCAACCCATAAATAGATTTCTGAAGTTTGCACACTTTGTCAGCATTAGCCGAATCAACAAAACCGTCGGGTTGTATCATATACACGTCCTCGGTTAAATTTCCATTAAGGAAAGCCGTTTTGACATCCATCTTCCATATCTCATAGTCGAAATAGGCTTCTATAGCTAACATGATCCGAACTGATTTAAGCATCACTACGGGCGAGAAAGTCTCGTCGTAATCAACTCCTTGAACTTGTCGGAACCCCTTAGCGATAAGACGGGCTTTATAGACCGAAACATTTCCGTCCATATTAGTTTTCTTCTTGAAGACCCATTTGCACTCGACGGGTCTTGCACCGTCTGGCAGATCAACCAAGTTCCAAACTTGATTTTCATCCATGTACTTTAACTCGGATCTCATGGCTCCAAGCCATCACTCAGAATTAGATCCCACCATCGCTTCCGAATAATTTGCCGGCTCATCACTATCTAACAGTAATACATCACGAACACTTTGTAATATCGCCGATCTTCGTAGTACAGGTGCTGCTGTCGGCTCAGCTACCACGACTGGCTCAACCTCCAAGGTTTTTTATGACTCGCTACTAGCTGGTTCCTCTCGAATTTCTTCGATCTGCACTGTGCTCCCACTGACTCCCCGACAGAGAAACTCTTTCTCAAGGAAGACACCGTTCCGAGCATCAAACACTTTGCCCTCTTCTCGGTTGTAGAAGTAGTAACCCAAGGTTTCCCTCGGATACCCCACGAAAATACACTTATCCGACTTGGCCGTAAGCTTGTCCGACTGCAGTCGCTTGACAAATGTTTCACAACCCCAAATCATAAGAAAAGACCAACTCGGCCTTTTGCCTGTCCACATCTCATGCAGTGTCTTCTCTATCGACTTTGATGGTACTTTGTTTAGTGTGAACGCCGCTGTTTCTAGACAATATCCCCAAAATGATAAAGGCAGATCTGTCCGACTCATCATTGATCGTACCATGTCCAACAAGGTCCGATTCCGCCTTTTTGAAACACCGTTCCTTTGCGGGTTCCTGGCAGAGTAAGTTGAGGAACTATTCCGCAACTTTTCAGATGGTCATCAAACTCATGGCTCATGTACTCGCCTCATCGGTCCGATCGAAGAAACTTTATTTTCTTGCCGAGTTGATTATGTGCTTCATTCTGGAATTCTTGGAACTTTTCAAAGGTTTCCGACTTATGTTTTATCAAGTAGATATATCCATACCTACTAAAATCATCAGTGAAGGTAATGAAGTACTCATAACCACCTCTGGTTGTCGTGCTCATTGGTCCACATGCAGCACTATGTACTAGTATTAAAAAGTAGGACGTCCTCTCGCAACTCTTTGCAAAAGGTGTCTTGGTCATTTTGCCGAGTAGGCAAGATTCGCATGTCTCGAACGACTCTAAGTCGAACGAAGTTAGGAGTCCATCATCATGGAGCTTATTGATGCGTTTCCAACTTATATGACCAAGCCGACAGTGCCAAAAGTAAGTCATACTCAGATCATTTGGTTTCAACCTTTTAACATTTATGTTATAAACCAACTCACCATCAAGATTCAAAATAAATAACCCATCCTGGACGGGTGCAAAGCCGTGAAACATATCATTCAAATACAAAGAACAACCATTATTCTTGATATTCGACTCATAGCCTTGCCTCATCAAACATGAAGCAGAAATAATGTTTCGACTGAGCACTAGAACATAATAACAATTATTCAGTTCCATAATGAATCCGGAAGGTAAATGAAGTTGCATCGTGCCGACTTCCAACGCAGCAACTCTTTCTTTATTGCCGACTCGAATATCAACCTCGCCTCTTGCTACGCTCCTAGTTCTTACCAGTAGTTGCAACGAGTTGTAGATGTGAATAACTGATCCGGTATCATATACCCAAGAACTATTAGGTGCATCAACAAGATATATGTCTATAACATTGCAAAAAATTGTACCTAAGTCGGAAGTCATACCTCCACTCTTGGCTTTATCAGCCATATACTTGCTGCAGTTCCTCTTCCTGTGGCCATATGCCTTACAATAGAAGCAAGTGGATTCGGCTGAAGGAGATGACTTAGTCCCTAAGGAAGCGCTTGGGACCGGGTCCTGATCCTGCTTTCCTCCTGACTTAGCCTTCTTCTTAGTCCAAGAACTTTTCTTGAACTTAGCCTTATTCTGCACCATCAACACTTGACTGACGCCCTTCTTGAGATCCGCCTCTGCCTGCTTGAGCATCCCATGCAATTCAGTGAGCTTCTTATCCATACCATGCATATGGTACTTCGAAATGAACTGCCCATATGCACTAGGAAGAGAGTTCAAAATTATGTCCATAGCGAACTCTTCACTAATGGGGTAGCCAAGTCTCTCCAGAGACTGCACATAACCAACCATTTTGATCACATGTGGACTCAGTGGATCACCATCCTTAAGCTTGCAACTCAGCAAAGCCTGAGAGACTTGATACCTCTCAGTCTTCGCCTGAGCCTGGAACATACTTTTGAGGTTCGATCATATCGTAGGCCTCAACATTCTCGAACTGCTTTTGCAAGTCCGGATCCATGTGAGCAAGCATAAGACAACTAATATCCATGGAATCATCCTTAGCCCGATGGTAGACATTGGTGGCAGCGACAGTCGCATTCTCATTCGGCTCATCTGGAAGTGGGTTGTCTAGGACATGGTCCTTCTTTTCTTGTTTGAGAACAATTCTCAGATTTCGATACCAGTTGGTAAAATTAGTGTCGTTTAGTTTATCTTTCTCAAGAATGGTTCTCAAGTGACTACTACTTGGTGCCATGATCTACAATAGAAAATATGCAAAACACTTAATACATGTATTCATAAAACAGCAAGCATATTAAACACTTTAATATTTTATGCTCCCACTAGAACCAACACCCCTCTGATGGTCACTTAGTGATTCAGGATCCTAAATAAGAAATTCGGCTAGTGAGCTTTAGCATCACCGCTAGCCGCCAAGTGATCTAGGTAGACAACTCCTTGTCAATCGCATCTCATACGACTCATGTTGGACGGGTGGCATCACATGCCCCGGCTCCCGTCCGACTTTTTCCCGAGCCCCACAACCGTTGTGATAGACCCTTCTAGCTTATCGAGTGTTTCCATAGTAAGAGTCCGACTCGAACCCACCTAGTCGGAAAGAATTGGCAGCACCTCAATTTTATGAGCCCACTACCAAAAATGTCCGACTTGTGATGGTGCAAACACTGGCGGGAAACCAACTAGACCTTCTTTGAGGGATTAGATTTTACCGACTATCTAATAGAGGTAAAACATAGACATATCAATAATACAAAATAAATCAAATATAATGTGAAATGGTATGGCTCTCTTCATGGCGATCTCCATCTCCACAAAGCCTGTAATCCGACTCGTGCCAACTCTTGTCACTTGTCGTATTACTCCATGTCGTCGACATGTATATCGCCTTGCATGTCATCCGGGTTCTCCATACATCTACACTAGCTTAGTAAAATAAATTACATAGAGAATCCGACACACATGTCGTTATAAAATAAAATGACAGCACCTAGGCTCCAGCCGGCTGACAAAACCATGATTCGCAGATCACGTATGGATTACACACATATATCACATGCACATGAATCATACCATTCACAACTTCCTGCAAAAACAAGTTATACATAGATACGCTATCTACCGGTGTTGTGAAACTCGCAACGACATCTAAGGCGCTACGACATGGCGAAGCCGGTGGTTTACATGTCACAGTCTACCCCGATCAAACTCTTTGATCCTCGATCACCGCTTCTGGATTTACGTGTCACAGTCTACCCCGATGGCGGAAACCGACCGGTAGGGGTACGTCATTCCACGACCTCAGCAGTATGATCATGGAAATCAGATCTACCATTCCCCGAGTATAGTTGATCCAATCAACCTCGTACAAAACCGATCTATCTCATAGATCGACCACCAAAATAGCACATAGATCTCATCTACAGCCAACCGCACATATGCAAGATCTCGAGCCTAAAATCAGAAGCAATCACTCTGATACCACTGTTGGGACACGTAGAGATAAAACAAAACTTTTTCCTCTAACATGGTGATCCCAAGATCTAGCTGAGGTAGAAGGCCACGAGGTTTACCACTAGACACGCAGTTGCGGATTACTGATGTAGCGCGTCAGTTGATGCAGTGCAGTCCTTTGCGATCCGCTCGTCCTAGTGCTGATCGTACACCACCTCAGCTGGTATCCACACGTACAAGAAGGAGCACCGGCGGAAAACTGCTAGGTTCGTTATGACGGCAGGACTGCTGTGGAGCTATGGTTTCTAACACATGGAATGACCTAACCGATCAACTATTAACCCTTCTGGATTACTGTGGTCCATTATATATAGGGAGTGAACGTGGGCTCCTCACGTTGCCCATTCTCTATAGCCCATATAACACTAGTCACCGTGAGTCCGACTCACTGACTCAGTCCTAATCCGGCTTGGGTCCAACCCAACCAGATTTCTGGTTCAGATCCAATCCGAACTTGCTCCCTCTCTTAAGTGTGTGACCCCGCAGGCTCATGGCTACTTGGACACGATTAGAGTCCGATTCTCAATTGATCAGTCGGTAGCGGCTCCTTGCAGAAGATGCCGACTCCCAAGTACCAATGAGTCATGACGACTTGCCTTTCCAATGCGACTTACGTCTGAGTACTTTTTGCCTCACGATATACCTTGCCAGACAATAGGCGTGTTGGGGAGGTGACCCCAGATAGGGTCATGACAGGGAAAGACGAAAGAAGTTTCCCCTGTCATATTCCGAGTTAATGTCTATATCGGCCGAATCGTGTAATGGTCGGCCGAGGTAAGCACGAGCATGACACCTATGAGAAGGGCTGAACGTTACTCGGCCGACGTACATTTTAAGTCGGCCGGGTAAGTACGAATAACCTAAATGCAGGTGAATGGACAAGCCGAGTTAAGCGAGACAGGGCGGAATGACATGAAACTTGCAGGAGAAGAAGGTGCCTATAGTCAAACCTGTTGGAATTATGCCCTAGAGGCAATAATAAAGATGTTACTATTATAATTCTTGTTCATGATAATGTTTATATTCCATGCTAGAATTGTATTAAGCGGAAAATTTAATACTTGTGTGGTTTGTGAACAACACCGTGTCCCTAGTACGCCTCTATGGACTAGCTCATTGATTAATGATGGTTAAGGTTTCCTAACCATGGACATGAGTTGTCAATTAATAATGAGATCATATCATTGGGAGAATGATATGATGGACAGACCCAAACTAAGCGAAGCAATAATATCGTGTCATTGTGTTCATCTTTGCGAAGCTTTTCTTATGTCAAATATTGTATTCCTTAGACCATGAGATAATACAACTCCCTGGTATCGGAAGAAAGCTTTGAGGTCATCAAACGTCATCCTATGAGAGGGTGATCATAAAGGTGTCTCTCAGGTGATCGGAAAGTATCTGTTGGGTTGTATGTATCGAGATGGGATTTGTCCCTCCCAAGTCAGAGAGATATACTTCGGGCCCACTCGGTAATCGATATCAACACCGCTTGCAAGCATGTGGTTAATAGGTTAATCACAAAGTGATATCGGATTACGGAACGAGTAAAGTACTTGCTGTGAACGAGATTGAACTAGGTATGACGGTACCGACGATCAAATCTCGGGCAAGTAAAATATCGCGAGACGAAGGGAATATATATATGGGATTGATTGAATCCTGGCATCATGGTTCATCCGATATGATCATCGATGAATGTGTGGGAGTCAATATGGGTTTCCAGACCCCTCTGTTGATTATTGATAGAAGATCATGTCTGCATATTCTCGAACCCGCAGGGTCACACACTTAACGTGTCTCGACGCTAGGATAGATTGGATAATTGGTTTATGAGTTTTTGTTTGGAGTCTCGGATGGGATCCGTGACATCACGAGAGGTTCCGGAGTGGTCCGGAGAATAAGATTCATATAAGGCAGTGCAGTTTTTGGAGTTCGGAATTGTTCCGGGTTAATCGGTATTGTACCGGAAGCTTCTAGAACCTTCCGAAAGGGGACCAACGTGGCCCCACCTTCCAGGAGGGGGCATGGGCCTATGAGGGAGTGCCCTGGCCGCATTGGGCCAGGGGCACAAGGCCCCATAGGGCCCAGCCGGCCAAAGAGGGTTTAAACCCTAGATAGAGCTTCTAGAAGGGGGGGTTTCCTTGCCCCCCACTCCTCCTCCTTTGGGGCCGCCGGTTTGGACTTGGTGGAGGGGCAAGGGCAGCCGCCCACCCCTCTATATAAAGAGGGCTGGGGGCGCACCACCCCTACACACCTTCCCCTCCAAAGCTAGCCGCCCTGCTGCCCTCCTCTCTCTCTCCCTCCCGACTGCCTGTAGGCGAAGCCCTGCTGCAGAAACTCTCCACCATATACACCACGCCATCGTGTTGTAGATCCAATCCGTCTCTCCACCATACTTGCTGGACCGAGGAAGGAGGAGACGTCGAGGTGCTGCACGTGTGCATCTCACGGAGGCACCGCCACTTGTGGTGCTAGATCGGATCGGATCGCGAGGAGGAGAAGCGAGTACGACTACATCACCCACGTTCCGACGAATGTTCCGCTGTGCGAATCTTCAAGGGTATGAAGATCTAATCCAATCTCTCTCGTTGTTTGCATCTCCTAGATTAGATCTTGGCTTTCCCTCTGTTCGCATCCGTAGAAAATTTTGATTTACTATGCCGCGAAACCCTTAAGTGGTATCAGAGCTAGATCTATGCGTAGATGTGTTTCACGAGTAGAACGCAACATGGTTGTTGCGGGCGTTGATGTTTTCTGTTGCAAGCCTCTTGTTTTTGTTCTTCTTATGACGCGGGATAGTGAGATTGAAGCGGTCCAGGCCAACCTTACGCGACGTCCTTCGCGAGACCGGCTCCGCACTTGACGTGTGGCTTGTTCCACACATGCGGCTGGTGGATGTCAGTTTCTCTCACTATAGATGTCATGGGATTAACACCGGAGTTTGGCAACCATAATATCACCGTTGTGGCTTTCCGGGGGTAAGAATCGTTCTCAGCATCTACTCCCATAAGCCACGTAAAACATGCAACAACAAAGTAGAGGCGTCTAACTTGTTTTTGCAGGGAGTGTTTTCTGTGATATGGTATGGCCCAAGATTGTATGTGTATAATGTATGCGATGATCATGTTTTGTAATGTTTCACGACTTGCATGTCGATGAGTACACAACCGGCAGGAGCCATATGGTTGTCTTTATAATTGTGTATGACCTGTGTGTCAACTTCTTATGCGCCATGTAATAGTTTCACTTTATCGCTAAGTAGTTAGCAATAGTTGTAGTTACTGTTCGTAGTGGAGGCAATCATGGTGGAGTGATGAAGATCGTGCCGGCACGCACAAGATGGAGATCATTGCGCGAAGATTGGCTATACCATGTCACATAAAGTTATATGCATGTGATGTTTATCCTTTTATGTATCTTATTATGCTTAGATCGCGACGGTAGCATTATAAGATGATTCCTCACTTAAAGATCAAGATAAAAACTGTGTTCTCCCCAAGTATGCACCGTTGCGAAAGTTCGTCGTGTCCAAGCATCACGTGATGATCGGGTGCTATAGACTCTACGTTCACATACAACGGGTGCAAGCCAGTTTTGCACACGCGGAAATACTTGGGTCTAACTTGACGAGCCTAGCATGTACAGACATGGCCTCAGAACACATGAACCGAAAGGTTAAGCATGAGTCGTATGAATGATATGATCGACACTTAGTTGTCCACCATTGAAACGACATCTCTTCTCGTGATGATCGGATTAGGTGTGGTGAATTTGGATCATGTTCACTAAACAACTTGAAGGATGTTGAATTTAGTGGGAGTTCATCTGGTAATTTGATTAAGTTGAACTATTTATCATGAACATAGTCTAAATTGTACTTGCAAATACTGTAGATCACATGGCTAAGTCCAACTTCAACTTCAACGTTTTTGCTGAGATAGAAAAGCTTAGAAACAATGGGTCTAACTTCACCAATTGGTTCCACATTCTGAGAATCATTCTCGCTGGCGGACAAAAGGACTATGTCCTTGAGAAAGCGCTAGGTGACGCCCCTGCTATAGATGCGCCGACTGATGAGAAAGTTGTTTATCAGTCGCGCAAGGATGATTATGATTTGATTAAGATCGCCATGTTGTATGCTATGGAATCGGATCTTCAAAATCGTTTTGAGGAGTTCGCCGGGCCCTTTGAGATTCTTGAGGAGCTGAAAACTATGTTTCAGACTCAGGCCCGTTCTGAGAGATATGAGATCTCTAAGAAATTCTTTAACTACAAGATGGAGGAAGGGAGTTCCGTTAGTGAGCACGCCATTAAGATGTCGGGCTACACTCAACGCCTTGAGCAACTGGACTGCAAGATTCCAGAGGAGCTCAAGATTGACAGAGTTCTGCAGTCACTCCCTCCTAGCTACAAAAGTTTTGTAGTTGCTCACAATCAGATTAGTTCCACTGAAATGATCACTGAGCTCTTCGCTAAGATGAAAGTAGCGGAGGTGGACATCAAAAAGAGTAATCATGCGTTGATGGTCAACAAGCCCCCCACCTTCAAGAAAGGTAAGGGTGCAAAGAAGCCCTTCAAGAAGGGCGGTGGCAAGCGCACTGCCCCTGCTGAGAAGAAGCTCAAGTCTGGTCCTAAGCCGGACACTGAGTGCTTCTATTGCAAGGACAAGGGTCACTGGAAGCGCAACTGTTCGAAGTACTTAGCGGACAAGAAGGCTGGCACCTTCAAAGGTATATTTGATATACATGTTATTGATGTTTTCCTTACTAGCCCTCGTTGTAGTGCCTGGGTATTTGATACTGGTTCGGTTGCTAATATTTGTAACTAGAAACAGGAGCTACGGAATAGACGGCGGCTTGCGAGGGATGAGGTGACGATGCGCGTTGGCAACGGATCAAGAGTTGATGTGATGGCCGTCGGCACGCTCTCCTTAGTTTTACCTTCGGGATTAGTTTTAAACCTCAATAAATGTTATTATGTTCCTGCGTTGAGCATGAACATTATTTCTGGATCTTGTTTATTGCAAGACGGTTATTCATTTAAATCGGAGAATAATGGTTGTTCTATTTACATGAGTAACATCTTTTATGGTCATGCACCTATTGTGAATGGTTTATTTCTTATAAATCTCGAAAGGGATGAAACACACATCCATAACATTGAGGCTAAGAGATGCAAAGTAGATAGTGATAATACTACTTATTTGTGGCACTGTCGTCTAGGTCATATTGGTGTAAAATGCATGAAGAAACTCCATTCTGATGGACTTTTGGAGTCTCTTGATTTTGAATCATTTGACACATGTGAACCATGCCTCATGGGCAAGATGATCAAAACCCCGTTCTCCGGTATGATGGAGCGAGCAACGGACTTGTTGGAAATCATACATACCGATGTATGCGGACCGATGAGTGTTTCGACGCGCGGTGGATATCGCTACTTTCTCACTTTTACCGATGACTTAAGTAGATATGGGTATATATATTTAATGAAACATAAATCTGAAACATTTGAAAAGTTCAAAGAATTTCAGAATGAAGTGGAGAACCATCGTAACAGAAAGATTAAGTTTCTACGATCCGATCGTGGAGGTGAATATTTGAGTTATGATTTTCTCACGCATCTTAAAGCAAGCGGAATCGTTTCGCAACTCACGCCACCCGGAACAACACAGCACAATGGTGTGTCTGAACGCCGGAATCGAACCTTATTAGATATGGTCCAATCAATGATGTCTCTTACTGATTTGCCGTTATCATTTTGGGGTTATGCATTAGAAACCGCTGCATTCACTTTAAATAGGGCTCCATCTAAATCCGTTGAGATGACACCGTATGAACTGTGGTTTGGTGCTAAACCTAAGTTGTCGTTTCTTAAAGTTTGGGGATGCGAAGCTTACGTCAAGAAGTTGATGCCGGACAAGCTCGAACCCAAAGCGAAGAAATGCGTCTTCATAGGATACCCTAAGGAAATTATTGGGTATACCTTCTATCACAGAACCGAAGGCAAAGTGTTTGTCGCAAAGAACGGTTCCTTTCTTGAGAAGGAGTTTCTCTCGAAAGAAGTGAGTGGGAGGAAAGTAGAGCTAGACGAGGTTATTGAACCTTCTCTTGAATTGGAGAGTAGCGCAGCACCTGAAATTGTTCCAGTGCCGCCTGCACCAACAATAGAGGAAGCTAATGACAAGGATCATGAAGCTTCGGACGATGCTGCTACTGAACGTCGCAGGTCGACAAGGTCGCGTGCCCCTCCTGAGTGGTACGGCAACCCTGTCTTGACTGTCTTGTTAGTAGAAGACAGTGAACCTACGAACTATGAGGAAGCGATGATGAGCCCAGACTCTGAGAAATGGCTAGAAGCCATGAAATCCGAATTGGGATCCATGAGCGAAAACCAAGTATGGACTTTGGTGGACCCTCCTAGCGACCGAAAGGCCGTTGAGTGCAAATGGATCTTCAAGAAGAAAACGGACGCGGATGGTAATGTTACCGTCTATAAAGCACGGCTTGTCGCGAAAGGTTTTCGACAAGTTCAAGGTGTTGACTACGATGAGACTTTCTCTCCCGCAGCGATGTTTAAGTCCATTCGGATTTTATTAGCAATTGCTGCGTTTCATGATTATGAAATATGGCAGATGGATGTCAAGACTGCTTTCCTCAATGGCAACATTGATGAAGAGTTGTATATGATGCAACCCGAAGGTTTTGTCGATCCTAAGGATGCTGATAAAGTATGCAAACTTTAGCGTTCCATTTATGGACTGAAGCAAGCATCTCGGAGTTGGAACCTTCGTTTTGATCAAGTGATCAAGAGCTTTGGATTTGTTCCAAATTGCTACGAAGCTTGCATCTACAAGAAAGTGAGTGGGAGCTCGGTGACGTTTCTGGTACTATATGTGGATGACATATTGATTATTGGAAATGACATCAACATGCTTAATGATGTGAAGAGTTATTTGAACAAGTGTTTTTCAATGAAAGACCTAGGTGAAGCTGCTTATATATTGGGCATCAAAATCTATGGAGATATACAAAGACGCCTGATAGCTTTAAGCCAGAGTACATACCTAGACAAAGTTCTGAAAAGGTTCAGAATGGATAAGGCAAAGAAAGGTTCAGTGCCTATGTTGTCAGGTAAGATATTGAGCAAGGCTCAGTGTCCAGCTACGGTAAATGATAGGGAAGCTATGAGAAAAGTGCCTTATGCCTCGGCCATAGGTTCTATCATGTATGCCATGCTGTGTACTAGACCGGATGTGTCCAATGCTCTTAGTTTGACGAGCAGATATCAAAGTGATCCAGGAGTGGAACACTGGACAACCGTGAAGAACATCCTAAAGTACCTAAATAGAACTAAAGAAATGTTCTTAGTCTATGGGGGTGATGAGCAGCTCGTCGTAAAAGGTTACGTCGACGCTAGTTTCGACACCGACAAGGATGATTCTAAATCTCAGACAGGATACATGTATATTTTGAATGGAGGAGCTGTGAGCCGGAGAAGCTGCAAGCAAAGCATGATCGCGGGATCTACAGTAGAAGCGGAATACATGGCTGCTGCAGAAGCGTCAAGTGAAGGAGTTTGGATCAGGAACTTCATCACTGAGCTTGGCGTGGTTCCAAGTGCATTGGACCCACTGGAGATATTGTGTGACAACACTGGCGCCATAGCACTCGCTAAGGAACCAAGATATCATCCAAAGACCAAGCGTATCAACCGCAAGTTTCATATAATCCGAGATTATATAGCAGATGGAGATCTGAAGATTAGCAAACTACATACAGATCTGAATGTCGCAGATCCATTGACTAAACCTCTTCCACGTGTAAAACATGATCAGCACCTCAGTGCCATGGGTGTGAGATTGTTGCCAAATGTAAACTAGATTATTGACTCTAGTGCAAGTGGGAGACTGTTGGAATTATGCCCTAGAGGCAATAACAAAGATGTTATTATTATAATTCTTGTTCATGATAATGTTTATATTCCATGCTATAATTGTATTAAGTGGAAACTTTAATACTTGTGTGGTTTGTGAACAACACCGTGTCCCTAGTACGCCTCTATGGACTAGCTCATTGATTAATGATGGTTAAGGTTTCCTAACCATGGACATGAGTTGTCAATTAATAATGAGATCATATCATTGGGAGAATGATATGATGGACATACCCAAACTAAGCGAAGCAATTAGATCGTGTCATTGTGTTCATCTTTGCGAAGCTTTTCTTATGTCAAATATTGTATTCCTTAGACCATGAGATAATACAACTCCCTGGTATCGGAAGAAAGCTTTGAGGTCATCAAACGTCATCCTATGAGAGGGTGATCATAAAGGTGTCTCTCAGGTGATCGGAAAGTATCTGTTGGGTTGTATGTATCGAGATGGGATTTGTCCCTCCCAAGTCGGAGAGATATACTTCGGGCCCACTCGGTAATCGATATCAACACCGCTTGCAAGCATGTGGTTAAGGAGTTAATTAGAAAGTGATATCGGATTACAGAATGAGTAAAGTACTTGCTGTGAACGAGATTGAACTAGGTATGACGGTACCGACGATCAAATCTCGGGCAAGTAAAATATCGCGAGACGAAGGGAATATATATATGGGATTGATTGAATCCTGGCATCGTGGTTCATCCGATATGATCATCGATGAATGTGTGGGAGTCAATATGTGTTTCCAGACCCCTCTGTTGATTATTGATAGAAGATCATGTCTTCATATTCTCGAACCCGCAGGGTCACACACTTAACGTGTCTCGACACTAGGATATATTGGATAATTGGTTTATGAGTTTTTTTTGGAGTCTCGGATGGGATCCGGGACATCACGAGAGGTTCCGGAGTGGTCCGAAGAATAAGATTCATATAAGGCAGTGCAGTTTTTGGAGTTCGGAATTGTTCCGGGTTAATCGGTATTGTACCGGGAGCTTCTAGAACCTTCCGGAAGGGGACCAACGTGGCCCCACCTTCCGGGAGGGGGCATGGGCCTATGAGGGAGTGCCCTGGCTGCATTGGGCCAAGGGCACAAGGCGCTATAGGGACCAGCCGGCAAAGAGGGTTTAAACCCTAGACAGAGCTTCTAGAAGGGGGGGGTTCCTTGCCCCCCACTCCTCCTCCTTTGGGGCCGCCGGTTTGGACTTGGGGGAGGGGCAAGGGCAGCCGCCCACCCCTCTATATAAAGAGGGCTGGGGGCGCACCACCCCTACACACCTTCCCCTCCAAAGCTAGCCGCCCTGCTGCCCTCCTCTCTCTCTCCCTCCCGACTGCGTGTAGGCGAAGCCCTGCTGCAGAAACTCTCCACCATATACACCACGCCATCGTGTTGTAGATCCAATTCGTCTCTCCACCATACTTGCTGGACCGAGGAAGGAGGAGAAGTTGAGGTTCTGCACGTGTGCATCTCACGGAGGCACCGCCACTTGTGGTGCTAGATCGGATCGGATCGCGAGGAGGAGAAGCGAGTACGACTACATCACCCACGTTCCGACGAACGTTCCGCTGTGCGAATCTTCAAGGGTATGAAGATCTAATCCAATCTCTCTCGTTGTTTGCATCTCCTAGATTAGATCTTGGCTTTCCCTCTATTCGCATCCGTAGAAAATTTTGATTTACTATGCCGCGAAACCATTCAAAACCCTAGTCACAGGCTAGGAAGAATCAGAATGGAGCCAAGCGCAAAGGACAAGGCGCAGAGCAGCAGAAGGGCAGAAGGAGGTCACGAAGGTGACAGTCCTGGAGCCCGAGGCATGCATGTGGGGTTCTCTGAAACCTTGCCGTCATTAGAAGGGGGACACGGAAAGGAGGCCGCCGAGTTACTATATTGGGACAAGCATATTCTTCGAATATGCTTGCCACGTCAGCCCTAGAGGAGCCAAGGCACCCCTTTATAAGGAGAGGCTTGGATACCGAGAAAGGGATCGGCTCATTCTATACCATTAGGCTGGTAGAAATTCATCTCCTCTTCCTGCATACAGCTCAAGGAGCACTTGTAGACCAAGAAAGGCGATATAAAGATCTGTATGTTAGTCATTTGTGTGTAGAATTAACTACATCTTCCCTCCCCAGATCCCTCTAGCATCCATTGGCCCCATACTTTATCCTACCCATGGCATCCGTCGTGCCACCACCACGACAGTTGGCGCCCACCGTGGGGCCAGCAGCGGTGCTAGCTGGAGTCATGATCCAGACGGGAAACTTCATCCACACTGGCGAGCGCGTTGTCTCTGGCTTAGTCCGGAGATTTGATCTCTGTGACTATGTCAGCGATAACGCAGGAAGCTTCAGGGGAAAAACTCCTCCGCGCAATGGCGTCCTCATCAACTTGGGCATGCACCAGATCTACGTCGACGTCGACACCTCCGACATTTATCCTCACCAAGTTATTGTTGCAGGAGAGCCCCCCCTTAGCGCTACAAACAGTCCGTGTGGAGAACGCCCCGTCAGCAGCGTCAAGGTGATGGTCGCAGCCGGGGTGAAGGCGGGAGCAGCAGGCGCCGAATCAAGCAAGGATCCGACGACGGGAGTGCAGGTGACCACAAAGCAGACAGCTCCACCGCCCACCGAGGTAGATCTTTCGGCAGCCAACCCAGCCGAGGTGCAGGAGACGACCCCGAAGGCACCAAGGGTAAGATGGCCACCTCTGGAAAGACCAGAAAATATTCTCTAGGCAACTATAGATAATCTGACCACGCCTGTAGCGCCGATACTTGATCCGGCTAATGCTCAGGCAGAATTAGAAGAAACCAGGCAAAAAGTACTGGTAGAGGGAAAAAAGGTGTCGGCATTACGGGAGTCCTTAAACAGGACCCTGCGAGAATATGCTAAGGCAAACAAGCTTGATGTCGCCCCCGAGCGGGTTGATGAATTAAGATTTAGAGGGAAGAACCTCATGGATGATATCAATAAAGAGCATGAGACTCATAAGGCATATTCAGTCGATCTAGGCTTGCCGAGGTATAGCACCCCGGCAGAGAACCTAAGGGCGGCAAATGCCGCTGCACTAGATTTAGAAGGACTGACCGGCGAAGCCTGGCAAAAACAGCAAGAAAGAGTGAATGAGCTGGTGCGCATTGCGAACCAGCAGAATGAAGAAATGCTCAGGGCAGACCCGGCAAGGCCTAGTGCCTCGCGTATGGTTCATTCGGCTGGTGAAGCACCCGCCCTATCTGTGGCAGCAGCATCCTCACCTGGAAACAATGCGCGAAAAGACCGAGCAGTAACTTCGGGAAAAAGAAATAAGCAAATTGTTCCGTATGATCCGGCAGTAGCCGGAAAAGCAAATGAAAACAGAGGCAATGGGAGCCGAGGTAACAGTGGTGAAAGAAGCCCCGGCCGTGCCGACAAAGGCAACGGAAGCCGAGGTAATGAGGATCTCGGAAGAGGAAATCATGAGAATAATATCCCGGCAGAAGGAAGGAGGGATCCCCGCCCAATCCTCAGCCGAGATATGAACCTCAGCAGGAAAGAGAAGTGAGACCAACTCGCCACAATCAGGTGAATGAGAGGTACAATGATGGTTATTCAGATATGGAGTATGCATGGCGTGCTGGAAATGACCATTATGGAATACAGGAAAGAATCATTTACAGAAACTTGCCGTCGAATGATGCAAGATCAAAATTGGACAGGTTGTACCGGTCCGAGTTGTTAGAGGAACAAGGTCCCCCGGGTCCGGCATGTTTTGGACCCCGGATCATGGGCGAGCCGCCTGTGCCGAATTTTCAGCTGGCAAGGGGCACAAAAACATACAATGGGAGCACCAAACCACAAGACTGGTTAATTGACTATGCCACTGCAGTAAAAATAGATGGCGGAAACTTGTGATGGGCATTAAGATATGTTCCGCAAATGCTGGAAGGACCGGCCAGAGTATGGCTGAATAATCTGCCAGCAGGCAGTATCAACTGCTGGCTAGATTTTGAGGAGATGTTTGTCAGCAACTTTACCAGCATTTACAAGAGACCAAACAGGCCGCAGCAGCTTGCAATGTGCAAGAAAAGTCCGAATGAGACAGATAGAGAATTCTTGACTCGGTGGTGTAACCTCAGGAATTCATGCGAGGGAGTTATAGAATCACAAGCGATAGCTTGGTTCGCTCAAGGATGCCGTTATGCCAGTGTCTTGTGGCAGCGACTACAAAGAGATATGCCAACCACTTTGGCAGAAACCATCAGGATAACAGATTCGTATGCATTGGGAGATCCAACGCAACCAGAGCTGATGTCGGCAGACCATCGGGAACATCAAGATCAATATGCAAGAGATGCAACCGGATCATCGAGGCGCAATGAGTTCAGAGGAAGAAGAAGAGAGGAAAGAACGGATTACAGATATGCCTCCAATCAGGTGGCAGCGGTAGTGCAAGATCAGCCGAGTCACGGAAACAGTCAACGGCAGAAGAATGGTCCTCAGCAATGGACACCAAGGAATGAAGGGAAGAGACAGTGGACACCAGAACAGAAGAAGCAATGGCAGGAAAGGCCGAAGTACACATTTGAGTCCATGTTGAATCAACCGTGTAAGTTTCACACTCCAAACCCGGCCAAGCCGGCCAATCATACAACTCGGCAATGCGCCTGGATGAAAAATGCAATGGGTAACCCGGCGGACATGCAAGCACCTTCCCATCAGGCACATCAGCAGCAGCAGCCACAGTTGACTGGAGCAAATGCACAACAACTAATGTTACCCCCTCCTCCCCCGAGGTATGATAACTCAGACCGGAGAGATGCAGTGCATCAAGTGATAAATCAGGGTCAGGATGGAAGGACAAACCACGGAAATAATGGACCCAATGATTATAGGGAACATCATCAATCATATTGCGTGTTCACAACAGAACAGCAAGACATGCAAAGTGTACAGCTCCGGCATATGGAAGTAAATGCAGTTATGCCGGCAGTACCAAGATATGCGCCTTGGTCAGATCAAGAAGTAACTTGGAGCATAAAGGATCATCCCAAAATAATGCCAAATCCGGAGTCGTACGCACTCGTACTAGATCCAACGTTTGTCGGACCCAGCATTAATGTGAAATTTTCAAAAGTAATCATTGACAATGAGAGTAGTATCAATATCATGTACAAAGATACAATGCATAAACTCGGAATATCGCAGAATATGCTGCAATCCACAAGAACCACATTCCATGGAATAGTGCCTGGACTTTCATGCGAACCCATTGGGAAGGTTCGAGTAGATGTTTTATTCGGCACAAGGGATAACTGCAGAGCGGAAAATTTGGAGTTTTAGGTGGTGGACCTAGAAAGTTGCTATCATGCTTTACTCGGTCGGCCAGCATTGGCCAAATTCATGAGCAGCTGCCACATAACTTACTTAAAAATGAAGCTACCCGGACCTCAAGGGGTGATAACGGTAGTAGGAGATTACAGGAAGTCGATAGAATGTGCCTCGTCCGGATCAAACCTGGCCGAGTCATTGGTGATCGCAAGAGAAAAAAGAAGGATTCAAGAGGTAGCGGCTGTCGCTTAGTCGGCGCAACTGAATATGCCGGCATTGGCCAACCCGCATGGAAGCGTTTCTTTCCAGCCGACTAAAGAAACGAAAAAGGTCCAGATAGATGAGCAGTTCCCAGAACGCACCATCACCATTGGTGCCGGCCTAGATGCCAAATAGGAAGGCGAGCTCACCAACTTCCTCCGTGAGAATCTAGACATCTTTGCATGGTCAACTCAAGACCTGCAAGGTATACCGAGGGACTTGGATGAGCACTCTCTGCATGTAAGGCCAGGAGCAAGGCCAGTGAAGCAACCTCTCCGCCGCTTCGCCGAAGACAGGATAAAAATAATAGGGGATGAGATAGCTCGGCTCCTTGCGGCCGGGTTCATCATGGAAGTGCTTTATCCGGATTGGCTGTGAAACCCGGTGTTAGTAGAAAAGAAAAAGGATGATCCAAATGTAGCCGTCATATGGCGAATGTGTATTGACTACACAAACCTGAACAAGGCGTGTCCCAAAGATCCTTTTCCTTTACCTAGAATAGACCAAGTCATTGATTCGACCGCTGGTTGTGACCTATTATCATTTGTCGACACGTATTCTGGTTTTCATCAGATACCGTTAAATCTGGCTGATCAAATAAAGACTGCGTTTATTACCCCGTACGGGGCTTATTGCTATCTCACCATGTCATTCGGCCTGCGTAGCGCAGGGACAACGTACCAGAGATGTATGCAAAAATGTCTACGTGACCAGATAGGGAAAAATGTACAAGTATATGTAGATGATGTGGTTATCAAAACCAAAGAGAGGAAAACTCTACTGGGTGATATTCGGCAGACATTCGCGAACTTAAGAAGGTTCCGAATGAAGCTTAACCCGAAAAAATGCACCTTCGGTGTACCAGCTGGAAAACTACTCGGTTTTCTCGTATCTAGCCGAGGTATAGAGGCCAACCCAACTAAGATAAGAGCGGTAGAAAGGATGGAATTGCCGAGATGTCTAAATGACGTACAAAAGTTCACAGGTTGCCTGGCCTCGCTTAGCCGATTTGTATGTCGGCTGGGAGAGAAGGCACTACCACTATATCAACTGATGAAAAAATCTGATAAGTTCATTTGGACACCACAAGCAGATAATGCATTTCATGAACTGAAGAAGATGTTGGTCACAACACCAATCCTGGCCTCTCCATTGTCAAAAGAGCCTATGTTACTTTACATAGCCGCCACAAACAGAGTGGTAAGTGCGGTGATCGTTGTGGAACGAGTTGAAGATGTTAAATCAGTACAAAGGCTGGTATATTACCTAAGCGAGGTACTATCAGCCTCAAAACAAAATTACCCACATTATCAGAAGATGGCATATGGAGTATACATGTCGGAAAAGAAACTTAAACATTACTTCGAAGAGAACCCGATCAAAGTGATCTGTGAAGCGCCCATAGCCGACATATTGAGCAACAAAGATGCAAGCGGCCGAATAGAAAAATGGGCAATTGAATTGTCACCTTATGCTCCGCAATTCGATAGGCAAGATGCAATCAAATCTCAGGTTGTGGCCGACTTCTTTGTGGATTGGGCCGAGGTAAAATATGAGCCACCATTACCAGATCCGAATTATTGGACAATGCACTTCGACGGTTCCAAGTTGAGGAATGGCTTGGGGGTAGGGATAGTGTTAACCTCGCCAAAAAGAGATCAGCTGAAATATGTGCTGCAAATACATTTTGCCGCATCAAACAATGTAGCCGGGTACGAAGCACTCGTCCATGGATTGAAGGTGGCAAAAGAGATTGGGATACGCTGGATCTTATGCTACGGAGATTCAGATCTAGTAGTACAACAAGTATCAGGAAATTGGGATGCGCTAGATGCCAATATGGCCTTATATAGATTCCATGTGCAAAAACTCAGTGGATACTTCGATGGATGTGAATTCCATCATATACCTCGGGCAGAAAATGACGCTGCAGACACGCTGTCAAAACTCGGATCAACCAGGCAATCAATTCCCCCGGGTATAGCCCTAGAGCACCTGAGAAAACCATCAATAACACCATCACCAAAGTCCGAATCCATCTTTATTCCGGCGAAATCAAGAGAAGATAGTATGCCGATGGAAGTTGACAAAGAATTTAACCCGGAGTTTCCGAAAGTGAACCCGGCCGATGCACGGATGGATATGGAAAAATCCGAGGTGGTTATGTCGGCGAAAAATATGGAAATAGACAGTGAGATTATCCCAGAGAAAATCATGCCAACATGGGCGCAACCCATATTTTCCTTCCTTAAGGATGCGACTTTGCCGAATAACTAGGTACTGGCTAGATAGACAGTGAGAAGAGCTAAAGCTTATACAATCATAAACAATGAGCTGTATAAAAGTAGTGTCACAAGCGTGCTGCAAAGATGTGTGGATTCGGCGGAAGGCCAGGAGATTCTCCTAGATATACATCAAGGAGAATGCGGGCATGACGCCTCGTCCAGAGCTTTAGTGGCCAAAGCATTCAGGCATGGCTTTTATTGCCCAACAGCATTGAAAGAGGCCAAAGATTTGGTGGAAAAATGTAATGGTTGCCAGAGATATGCTAGCAAGATACATATGCCATCGTCCGAGTTAAAAATGATACCAATTACTTGGCCGTTTCTGTATGGTGCTTACATATGGTGGGACCATTCAAGCCGGCCCGGGGCGGGGTGACCCACATTTTAGTCATGGTCGACAAATTAACAAAGTGGATTGAAGTGAAACCAAAAAAAAATGTGATGGACCCACAGCAGTAAAATTCCTCAAATATATTATCTTGAGATATGGTTACCCACACAGTGTTATTACAGACAATGGCACAAACTTTGCTGAAGGGGCCTTTGCTAGATTCTGTCAAGAAAAACACATAAGACTAGATGTCGCCTGGCTCACCCAGTATCTAATGGGAAAGTAGAAAGATCTAATGGACTAGTATTGTCCGGAATAAAACCCCGACTCGTCGAACCACTTCAAAGGTCGGCAGGATGCTGGATCGAGGAACTACCAGCAGTACTATGGAGCCTCAGAACTACCCCAAACAGGTCAACAGGGTATACCCCATTTTTTTGGTATATGGAGCAGAAGCCGTGCTTCCAGCCGACATAATACATGACTCGCCAAGAGTTACCCAGTATACAACTGCTGAAGTAAATGAGGTAGCTCGGCAAGATGATGTCGATCTGCTAGAAGAAGCCAGGGAGTTGGCATTATCAAGATCAACTATCTATCAGCAAGACTTACGACGATATCACAGCAAGAAAGTCAATCCAAGAGTGTTTAAAGAAGGAGATTTGGTTCTTCGGCTAGTGCAACGCACAGCCGGCATGCGCAAACTATCGCCCCCATGGGAGGGACCATTCATCGTGAGCAAAACATTGCACAATGATGCATATTACCTAATTGATGCTCAGTCACCAGAAAAGAACAAGCCAAACAAAGCCGGCGAAGAATCGAAAAGACCATGGAACATAGCTTTACTTCGTCCATTTTACTCGTAGGAGTCATCTATGATACGTTGTAATGTGACGCTTCAGGTCAAAGTATCGACTATGTGTTAAACCTCGGCACCTTGAGCAATGACTCGGGGACTGCCCAATGTTATTTCTCATTTTAGGTTATGTATTAAACCTCGGCACCTTGAGCAGTGACTCGGGGACTGCCCTATGTTATTTCTCTTTTTTGTTATGTATTAAACCTCGGCACCTTGAGAAGTGACTCGGGGACTGCCCTATGTTATTTCTCATTTTGGGTTATGTATTAAACCTTGGCACCTTGAGCAGTGACTCGGGGAATGCCCTATGTTATCTCTCATTTTGGGTTATGTATTAAACCTCGGCACCTTGAGCAGTGACTCGGGGACTGCCCTATGTTATTTCTCATTTTGGGTTATGTACTAAACCTCGGCACTTTGAGTTATGCTCTTTCAGCAGTAACACGGGGACTGCCCAACGTTATTTTTTATTTCTAAATTATGTGTTAAGTTTCAGGACCTCGAGCAGGGAACTCGGGGACTATAACATGTTATCCTTGATCTCAAATTAGGTATTAAAACCTCGATTTCTAGAGAACTGACTAGGGAATTACCCCATGATGGTTACCTGTTACAAAAATGGGTATCAAACTTTGGCACCCCGAACAATAGGTCAGAAGCTACCTTGAACGACATTATTTCGCTTTCCCCAAATATGGGCTTCGAGATTTATAGCTCGGATAGAGATCAAGAACACAATGGTTGAGAAGTCGAATTTATAAAGGCCAGGCAATATTAAACGCCGAACTAAGGTGGGTCAAATGAAAACACACAATCCGAACTTATGAGATTGAAGGCCACCAAAGCAAAGATTTAAACCAACAAGATTTGTTTAGACAGACTAATAACGATCACCATAATATGTGCCTCAGCGGCAAAAGGCAAAAGGGGTTCATACCACACAGAAGGTCGGACAATTGTTTCACACACATCATACGCCCGGCATACCGGGGAAAAGAAATAACTTAAAGTTTTTTAAACCTAAGGGGCAGCGACTTGGTCAGGCGCTCCGAGATAGACGGCACCTCGCCGAAGTTACTTCGCCCTCCACAGAACCAATAGCGACTTCGGGGGAAGCCCGAGGCTGTTGAGAAACGTTAGGTTGAGCTTGAGAGTGCCCAGTCCCTTTAGAAGATGATCGCGCATCGCCCTCCCCATCCGAGATGGCGCTGGAATCACCAGAGCTGTCCGAGTCGCCCTCACCCTCGTCCTGGTCAGCCGAACTATTATCAGAGGCATCTTCGACTTCGACGTCATCCGCTGGGTTGGGAAGAAAACTCGGCCCTTCAATCCAGTTATGCACATCAGCATACTCAACAAGCTGGAAGGCACGAGCTTGTCGGCGAGCGACGAATTCTGGATCCTCAACCCAACGGGAGCCAGTGCGCAAGTTTATCAAGGTATCGAGCAAAATATCCTTGTACCAAGATATAATGACTATGAGCGCCATATCTGCACCAGCCTGTCCAGCGGATTCCCTCCAGATATTTAACTGGTTCTGGGATGCCATTAACCTTTCCACCAGTATCTTGATCTCATCAATATCAGGAGTTCCAGAAGTATTCGGCCAGAGAACATGGTAGGCCCGAATGGCGGCCTGCACCAAATCCCTGCCCATAATCTTCATCGGACCAGCACCAGCGCCAACGGCAACCAAGAAGTCTTCCATCGAGTATTCTGGGCTCGCATCTACGGGGACACCTCGACGCACGCGAGCATTAATCACTGCTCTAGAGCTCACGGGCTTAGCTTCCGGAAAATGGTCTACGCAAAATAAAAGTATATCGGTCAAAAGTAAGAAAGAGAAGAAGATAACTCGGCCACGGTCAAAGACTTACGATGAATATAGCTCAGCAATTTCTAAAGATCTTGAGCCCAATCAACCTTGGTCTTCTAAAAGCGACTGATTTCCTCGCTCATTGTCCGTGTCTTAAGTTCGGCAGCCTCGAGGAGTTCTTTTTCCTTCCGCAATTGCAGACTTAGCCGATTCTTCTCTTCAGAAAACTCCTGATCAACTTTCTCTAACTCAGATTTCTGAGAAAGCTTGAGGGACTCCACCTCGGCGCGCAAGCGAATTTTCTCGTCATCTTTCTCTTTCAGCTGTGCTGAATGAGTAGCGGCTTGTTCTAAAAAATGCAACATCATATCAGGCATGGGTACGCATTCTTGATGTGACGCTGCAAGAGTTTGTAACTCGGCTATACCAAAGCCAGAAGGTTATAAGAAACCGAGATAAATCTCGAACGGGAAATAGTAAAGAGAAAGGATAACTATCCTTCCAGGGCCTTGACTTTCTTCTCAAGACGGATATTAAGATTGTTGATATTACCTGTGTACCAGCAAAATGAGCTAACACCTCAAGTCGAAAATATTAAGAGCTTTAGGGACAATACAAAAGGTTGTTAAATTACCAGCTTTCTTCATCACGGGAACAACTTTCTCATACTTCTCTTGCAATTTCTTGTGTGCGAAAAACAGCCTTTGAAATTCGGCGGTCCGCCGATCATGAGCAACCTAAGCGACAAAATAAATGGCAGTGAGATATTCAAAGCTAAAACAGATCCGAATCAAGCAAAAGCTTAACTCGGATATAGGTGGCTGGATATTCGAAGCTAAGATAGATCCGAATCAAGCGAAAGCTTAACTCGGATCTAGGTGGCTGGATATTCGAAGCTAAAACAGATCCGAATTAAGAAAAGCTTAACTCGGATCTAGGTGGCTGGATATTCGAAGCTAAAACAGATCCGAATCAAGCAAAAGCTTAACTCAGATCTAGGTGGCTGGATATTCGAAGCTAAGATAGATCCGAATCAAGCAAAGCTTAACTCGGATCTAGGTGGCTAGATATTCGAACACTAAGACAGATCAGAATCAAGCAAAACGTAACTCAGATCTAGGTGACTGGATATTCGAACGCTAAGACGGATCCGAATCAGGCAAAGGCTAATAAAGCTTCCAAACGAATAACAAGTTATTCGGTTGCAAGCTTCGGGGACTAGAGTATATATAATATCATTCGAATAATTAATCAAATTTCAAATAAAAACAATTACCTCGTTCATCTTATCACTGTCAAGCACGACCTTGGCAGCCAGATGCAAGCGACTGCTGATGTCGGAGAGTTGAAATGGCTGACTGCTTGGATTGCCCTCGAGCTGATCAGCAGCGTTCCAATTATTGGCATACTCAACCAAGGAGCCGAGGCTGTTCCCACTCTCAGTACGAGTCAGGACTTTACCCCGGACGCGTTGAGTAACCACCGCCGCCGCGGGACTCTTGTGGAGAGTGAGATGAGTATCAGCGGCCGGGGTAGCAACGGTCTTAGAAGAGGAAGACCCCTTGCCGAGCGCATCAGCAATCGTAGGTTTAGAAGAGCTGGCAAGTCCTTTCTGAGATGAGGGAGGTTTGGTGACGACGACCTTCTTAGCCTTATAAGAGGCGTCGGCAGGAGATGTTACTTCAGCACTAGGGGTGGCGTCCTTGGAAACGGGAGGAACTATAGTTTCTGAGGGCGCCGAGATGGTGATATCTTCGGCTGGAGTTGGAGTTGCGGTTGAATCTGTGGGGGCCAAAGGAGTCTCAGGAGAAACTCTAGGGTTCACGATGGGGGCAGTGGGTTCGGTAGGAGGATCTACTGTCCGGGTTACGTTGGCATCAGCAACGGAAGACACGGGTGCATCTTGCCGAGGTAATGTTTGACTCGGAGCAGGAGGAGAGTCCATGCGAGCTGGACTAGGAACTCTGGTATCTTTAGGAGGCGGAGGAGAAGGCAGCCGAGTAGTATGACTCGTCATGCTTGGACCACTGGGTTTAACAGAAAGAGGAGCACTGCAAAAGCACAGGAAGTCAAATCAAAAGACGGAAAAATAGAAACAAGAAATACAAATGAAAATGAGCGTATCCAGTAACTCCGGGCATAGTTTTACGCTTCGGAAGGTGTTGGGATGACTTTTTAGTTCGCTTCTTGGGAGCAGCTTTGGAGGCACCTGTTGGAGCGGAACACTTCCGCGAGGTAGCAGGAGGTTGGGAGGAGAGAGGCTCGGCGTCGTGCACCTGACCGGCCTGATTAGCTGAGGAAGTAGAAGCCGGAAATGCATAAGAGATAGGCATTGCGGCGACTACCTCAAGAATTTGGACGTCGTCTGAATCACCTTCCTCCCCGTGAGCCGAGGTCTTGCCACGGGCGCGAGCCGGAGCGAGGTCCGACTTGGGAACGAACTCCTCCGAGTCAGGCTCCCCGCTATCCGGAGTCTTCCGATCTGCGGTCCACGGGAGGGCCAGAACCTCGGCATCCTCAATCTTCTGCTCCGCAAATCTCTGCAAAAAGAGAGACAAAAAGTAATTAGCAAAAGGAATCACAAACGCAATTGGGGGGCAAAACATAAATGCATAAACTTACCTCGGGAGGGGGATTCCCGCGGGTGAACGGCTTCAGTCCCCAGGTCCAATCCTCCGGCATCTCCGTCTTAAAGATAGCTCGGACACGCTTGAAAATAAGATAATTATCGAGCTCAACAGTTGAGACTTGGTTGGGATCAAGGGGACCGCTCATATAGCAGATCTTGTGCGTGCGTTGCTGAAAAGGGCAGATCTGGCTGCTGACGAAGGTGGTCATCAGATCCTCGCCATGTAACCCGGCGCGGATCAGCTCCTTCAGCCGAATCTAAAAGGCCTCGGCCAGAGCATGGCTCTTCCTGGGATTATAAGTCCAGTTCTTCTTGGAAGGGGGCCGATGGAGAAAGCAGGGAGCCGAATCTTGTCTTCCTTCCCAGAATTCTTGACATAGAAAAACGATCTATGCCATTTCTTGCATGACTCGAGACCAGCAACGCGAGGAAACTCGAATTTCCTCCGTGGTGTGATGGACGCGGCTCCACACTGGGTGAGAAATTTCTCGGAAGGATGAAGGTATTTGTCTGGAACGATCCCACTACCGCCAAGGAAAAGGATGAAGGGATCTTCTCGGCAGCGAATCTTCTCCCGTTCTCAACGAAGGTGAGTACGTCGTTTTTATGTCCCATTTCGCTCGCGGGTTTGGTCTCCCCCTTAGTGATTTTGCTAGGGAATTCCTCGATTACTTTGGCCTGCAGCCGCATCATCTTCCGGCTAACGCCATTGCTTCTCTATCCGCTTTTATCTCGGCCTCGGAAGGATACTTCGGCCTCTGGCCTTGGCGGTAGTGGGATCGTGCGTGCGGGCACTGACCGTGTAGATCGTGTATGCGGTGTAACCACTCGCGGCAGAGTGGAGCCACACTGACGACCACACGACGCAGGAGAAGATCAGGCCCCCTGACCGATACGATGCGCGAGGCGTCGCAGCGCCGACGCGACAGGCGCAGTAAGTAATGTAGCTTGTCAGTGGGCACTGTAGGGAAACAAAAAACTAGGGAAACAATGATAAGCGTTACACGTAGGACGAGGCGTGCACGAGAAGCTGCACGGATACCTCGGACAGGGGAAAAATAACTCAGAAACGAGGAGAAACGAATATTGGGAAACTGATATGGCCCGGCCGAGGTTACGGGCAGGACCACACCAGCTTCGGGGACTAATGTTGGGGAGGTGACCCCAGATAGGGTCATGACGGGGAAATACGAAAGGAGTTTCCCCTGTCATATTCCGAGTTAATGTCTATATCGGCCGAATCGTGTAAAGGTCGGCCGAGGTAAGCACGAGCATGACACCTATGAGAAGGGCTGAATGTTACCCGGCCGACGTACAGTTTAAGTCGGCCGGGTAAGTCCGAATAACCTAAATGCAGGTGAAGGCCAAGCCGAGTTAAACGAGACAGGGCCGAATGACATGAAACTTGCAGGAGAAGAAGGTGCCTATAGTCAAACCCTAGTCACAGGCTAGGAAGAATCAGAATGGAGCCAAGCGCAAAGGACAAGGCGCAAAGCAGCAGAAGGGCAGAAGGAGGTCACGGAGGTGACAGTCCTGGAGCCCGAGGCATGCAGGTGGGGTTCTCTGAAACCTTGCCGTCATTAGAAGGGGGACACGGAAAGGAGGCCGCCGAGTTACTATATTGGGACAAGCATATTCTTCGAATATGCTTGCCACGTCAGCCCTAGAGGAGCCAAGGCACCCCTTTATAAGGAGAGGCTTGGATACTGAGAAAGGGATCGGCTCATTCTATACCATTAGGCTGGTAGAAATTCATCTCCTCTTCTTGCATACGGCTCAAGGAGCACTTGTAGACCAAGAAAGGAGATATAAAGATCTGTATGTTAGTCATTTGTGTGTAGAATTAACTACATCTTCCCTCCCCAGATCCCTCTAGCATCCATTGGCCCCATACTTTAGCCTATCCCGTGCATCTGCCGTGCCACCACCACGACAAGGCGAATATTTGTCATCCCTTAAATAGTCTGACTCTCTTCTCGATCCGAGATAAGTGATTCACCCGACTAACTCTTAGTCGATAACACTTAACCGAGCCGTGCATGGCCATGCTTTACGAATCATATCATCCGAGAGGGCCCAGAGAATATCTATCCAAGTGGAGGGGCAAAATCCCATCTTGGTTATTCACATCAGGCAACTTGATTCTAAGTCGACCCGACCTCTGCCTTTATAACTGCCCAGTTATGGATCAACGTTTGACAGAACCTAAGTCAATGATCCTCAACTCGGACTATGCAATAACCTCAAGTCTAAGGATTACATTGATTGAGATATACAAATGACAACTTGTTCGTTGTACCTCAATATGGTCCAATCTGACTCGCTAAAATATTTAGTTGAATATGTGGAAGTCGGAATGGCATCTCCATGCCCATGACAAGTGGAACCGAGTCATCAAGCCGACTTTCACATTGGTCTAACTTGTGTGTCCAGCACAATCTCAATGACCAAGGACATTTAGTACAAACAACATGAATGTATAGTTCCACAACCGAATCACATATTCAATGATACACATCAGATGTTTATACAAGGACAACTTAATAAATTTAAGAATACAATGGGAAATATCATCATACATGATTGGCTCCAGGGCATACTCCCAATAAAGCAGCTGATGAATCAAGCGCTCGACAAGCCGCACTCTCCTCCATCGGCAGATCCTCCTCAAAAGGCTACAATGGCCACAAGTATCGCTCCCGGCTCCCTGTATTTGGAGCCACCATATCCACAAGATCTCTTCACTCACCCATCCAAAGTCCTTGATCTTTGGAGAATCGAAGGAGGAGGCCTTGATCTATAGCTTCACCAAGAGAGATCTTCATTTCCCCCTCATTCATTTGAGGGCTCCTTGCTCTAGTGTTTCTTTGGAAACCCTAGCTTTGATTTGGTTCTTACAAACTTGACTTTGATTGTTTGATAGCTTGCTTGTATTTGGAAGCCTCCAATTAAGTTGTGGATGTGTGCCCCGAACTCATTGTAAAGGTGCTGGCTTCCACCTCGAAGGTTGCCGATATAGTGGAAGAGGTGAATCGAACCCTTTGGGGTGAGGTTCATCGGAGAACAAGGGAGGCCTCTCGTGGCATTGGTGGTTTGAAACCACCCCCTCTCCAAATGTAGACGTACTTCCCCTCAAAAGGAAGGAACTACGGGAAACAAATCCTTGTGTCTCCGCGTCCACCACTTTGGTTACTTCTATCCTTTACCGCACTTTACTTTACTTGTTCTTGCTTAGTGTTGTGCTAGTTGGTGCTTATTTGACATATAGGTAAATTCACCTTAGTTGCATAATCTAGAGAATTTACCTTTCTTATGAAACCCTAATTTGAAAAAGAAGAAAAATTGAAGTAGCACCTATTCACCCCCCTCTAGGTGCCCATACGGTCCTTTCAATTGGTATCAGAGCCTCAGCTCTTTATTCGGGCTTTACCGCCTAAGAGTATATGGGTAGCCACGATGGGGAAGATGATGGTGGGACTCCCACCTCGGTGACCATGGAGGATATCAATAACTTGGAAACAAGATTGAGCTCCACATTGGGCAATGAGATCAAACAATTGCATAAGCTACTTAAGCAACTTGTTAAAGACAAAGGTGGTTCATCATCCCCTTCTCCTCAAGAGGAACCTCCATCAGTATTACCTAAGGTGAATGCCCCGTCATCACCCGTGGGTATGGTGGTAGGGGATAATCAAGAAAACACTAATTCCACCACAAAAAGGGATGGTGGGAAGGGAGAGCACCATGACTCTCATGGATGGTACACTCCTGACCCTCCAATTTCTCACCCTCATATAAACAATAGAGGAGACCCACCAAAGATAGATGCATCTAATTTTGCTCAATGACAATCTCTAATGAAATCTCATGTGCGCAGCTCTTGTATTGAGTTATGGAACATCATTGAACAAGGATTCTATATTGGGGATCCAAACAACTTGACAAGAAGAGAAGTTGTCAATAGTCAACTCAATGCCACCGCCTTGCACATGATACAACAAGGATTGGGTACAAAAGATTACCCACACATTGAGCACCTCAACACCGCCAAGGAAGCTTGGGATGCTCTCACGGAGTTGTATGTTGGGAATGAGAGCATGAGAAGGAACCTGTATGATGCACTAAGCAATGAAGCCGAAGGCTTCTATATGAAGGAAGATGAAGATCATGAAGACATGTATCATAGGCTCAAGATCACCGCCACCGCTTTTAGGAATGTGGGTGCCTCACATGTGGATGATTCTTGGATAAAAAAGAAATATGTGAGTGCACTCATGCCCTTTGATCCCACTGACTTGAAGAGCCTACAAGGAAGACACGGCTACCACCTCATGACCTCCAATGAAGTTATGCAAGAGATGGCCTCTTTCAAGGTTGCCACCAAGAATGCCAAAGATGCTCGTGCTCGAGCCCTTGGAATGAGCAATGTTGTCAACCTTGCATTGAAGGCCAAAGTTGTGGAACATGGTGTCAACACCCGGATTTTTAATCCCAGATGCTTGTTATGCCATACATCGCAATCCCAGGATTACCATTTTTGCGAGACATAACTGATTGGATATCACAGTACATCATCCATTACAAACCATACATAAGGTCTTTCACAAATAAAGGATCTCAAGATCCAGTCTTAATACAAGTCAAGCAGCAGAAATAACGTAATAATAACGGTAGCATGGGAGAAGCTCCATCTTCATGGTCACAGGCAATGCTGACGATGGGAGATGATCCTAGTTGTCATAACCTTCCTGCGGTCCGTCCTCCTGATAGTCCTCTTCATAGTCTAGCCACTGGAATAGCCAGGGACAAAGCCATGAGTACTCTTTAAGTACTCACAAACTAATACTAACAAGTGAAGTGGTTTTGGAATAGGAAGTACTAAGCTCTAGGTTGTTTTTGCCAAAAAGCCAGATTTACCTTAACTAAGTTCAGAAGCAAAGAAAGCTAGTTGACATTTTTATAACACCTAAGTGGGAACTTGAGTTTCATGTCACAACCCTATTGGGGTCAATTCAAAGTTATAAATCATTTCATAAGTCATTTTGAAAACATCTGACGACGGAACAGTATGGCCACTCCAACTGTCCATAACCGCGGACGCGGATATTCGAATAGTTTGACACTCTGCAGAGGTGGTACACTTTCACCACAATATTCCATACATCCGTCAGGAACAAATCCTGAATTCACCATATTCAGTATGCGGATAATCAATCCTAACCTTTCAATTACACGCCCTAGTATAGGCACCTCTCCTGTGAGTTTGGCCTCCCAACCATGACCAACTGTCATCTTGGGAACTGCACAGGTGGACAATCGTCACAAGGTAGCCTCAGCTCAAACCTTGGCCGCAAGGGAACCCATACTAAGGTATATAAATCTCCAGTCAAGCCCTACCCAAATTTTGAGTATTGTGGTTTGTACGGTAAAACTGGAATGGTATCGCATCCATACAACCATCAGTTTTATAAAGGGCTAAGGCTCATGCCTCAACATTTTCATCACCAAAATCATCAAGTGTTCGGAAACACATGTCCAAAACATTTCAATAGAATGATCCATCATTCCTAGGTTTTCATAACCATTTTTCCACCAAGTATTCCCATCTGAAGTGATCAAGTTTTATGCTTAGCACTAGCATCTACAAGTGGGGGATAAACACTAATGAGGGGTGGTAAACAAGTGTATATTATCTAAGTTCAATCTCATGCCTCAGGATGACATCAAGATTATCTAACTTAGGCCAAGTTTTATGCTCTTTATGCTACCTTCATATATATTTCTAATATCTACAAGTCACTAAGAAAACTCAAATAATAGCTTTGACAAAGAAATAAAATAACTAAGCTTGCAAGTAAAACTGGGATTTAGTATCATCAAATGGGCATAATCACATATGCTTAAGGCATCTAGTTTGCATAGTATCATGCAAGTTTTATCTTGCCAAGTCAACTGGTAGTATTAGGCTTGCCTTGTGCAGAGCAGTGGTTCAAGTTCTCCTCGGCTTCTTCCTCATAGTATTCTCCTTCCTCCTCATATCCTTGGTTGGTACTAGCATCTATAAATAAATACGAGGTACACAATCACCAAACAATACTTAACTACTTCTACTTATCACACCAAGGTTTTCACTAGATGATCTAGTATCATCACAAGCATTACAATCATTAAGGCAAATAGTTTCATTTATTTTATTTTGGAAAAGTAATTTCTACTCATTGAAAACTATTTAAGATTCAATATTCTCCAACTAAAACATGGGATCATGTTGACACATGTCATCACGACATATTTCAGTACATGGGAATGTGATTTAAAGTGGTGTCACAATTTAATAAGGTTTAATCTTTTTATTTTAATTAATTAAAGTGACTAGAATGGCCTATGAGGCATTCTTTTATTACTTGATCATTATTTCTGCAAGTAAACCTATATATTTTTATATATATTAAAAGGTCTTGTTAAATGTGATTTTTGAGAGTTGGAATCAACTCAAAAGCTTTCCTGGTTGAATTTTGAAAAAATGTTTGAATGCAGAAAAACTTCTGCCTTGTTATTTTTACCATGGGTGATCTACAAATCCAATTGGTTTGAATCCAACGGGCTTGGATTAAGAATTCTAGTACATTTCTAAAAAAATTGGTTTCATGCAATTTGGTTCAGTGAATCGAGCTGTATTGATTTTTGAATCTAGGTACAGAACTAGGTTTGAAATAAATTGGAAAATACACATTCGAACTAACTGGGTTGCACGGGATGCTAACTGGGCTGGCCCACGGTGCATAGCGAACGCGCAGGAGGGTTTAAGTGAATGACCCCACCAGTCAGCAAGACAGGGGGGTGCGAAGTGGTATGGGGTGATGTGGACTGCATGATCAAACTCTAATCCAACGGATGTGGTTCATCGTCCACGTCGGGCAACGCCGGCGAGAGAGAACCCTAGCGCGGCCAGTGGGGATCTACTGGGGCTCAGGCGAGGGTCGGCGATGGGGGCGAATGACGAAGTCGATGACGGCGAACCTCCTGGTACCGACGGCTTTCCTGGGGCAGCTCCAGTCACTGGCTCCTTTCTTCCTTCTCCACGGCAGACTCCGGCAAAATTTCGGTGATGTGCTGCTCGCCTTGCCCCGGGAGTGAAGTGGGGTGCTTTTGAGAGAGAGGGGAGTGAGATGGTGTGAATAAATCGAGCGGGGGTGGCCTCTATTTATAGTGCCAGAAGGGGACCGAAGGGCGCGGGCGAAGGTCATTTGTGTTGTCATTATAGCGAGCTACAGGCATGGGCAAAGGTAGGGGACGGTGTTGTGTTCCCTGGCGAAGCTCAACAGCATGGTTACGCGGCGTGGGAAGGTGTGAGATGGTCGGAACACGTCGACGCTCTGGGCGGGTCCGACGGAAGTTTTAATGCTGCATAGGTGATACGGGTCGCACGGCGGCGAACAGGCGTGTCTGGGGTGTTCCTGGGGTGGTGGCGATCCTGCTTGCACGCGGCGAGGGCGGCACGCGGTCTATGGGCGTGTGTCATGGGTGGCGCTCTGGCGCGCTCTCGGCACGCTCGCAGAGAGGCTGGGCACACTCGGGCTGTGTGGTCTAGGGGCTGGCAGTGCTCGAGGCTTGGATAGGGGTGGATATGGACGGTGGAGTGCCTGCTAGACAAGGTTGGCGAGGCTAGAGAAGCTTCTAGCTTGCTGTCGACTAAGGGGTGGCAAGGTGAGCTCGGCATGGTCACCATTGATGGCTATGGAAAGCTCATAGTGGTGCTAAAGCTTGTTAAATGGGCTAGATGATCTACTAATAGCCTGATGTGAACCAGAGAGGGAACAAGTTAGGCCAAAATCACTGCTCCTAATAGTGTTTGATGTTTGTTGGTTTGGTGTTTGCAAGGTGTTTGATGAAATGGCCGAAAGAGATTCAAATTTGAATTTTTGAATCAAACTTGGTGGGTGTACTAGTTACACACTAGGGAGTCTCTGGTTAGTTGGAAAGGTCAAGGTGCACTGGTTTGGTTGGGTTTCGAAAATGGGTGATCTTCACATATGAACTAGATTCAATTTTGAAGTGTCATTTGAATCAAGTTGCCAAATGTTTCTGTAAGTTTGAAGGGTGGGATTTGGTTCACTTTTACTTGGTCTAGCAAGGGGTGAAAAGAAATGGAATTGTTTATGTTTGAAATCTTGGACTAGAAACACTCAAAGTGGTCTAGTGAGCAAGATTGGCAAAAATGACCATTTGCTTTATTTGTTTTGTTTTTTATTTTGTCTTGATTTGTTTCTGCTTGGAAATGTTTTAGAGGATGTTGTATTCATCTTTAAACCATTCCTTGATATTTAGATTAATCACACAAGTCCATTCATGCATTCATACAATCATCACAATCACACATGCATTCATATTGAATTTAATTAACAAAAGTTTTTGTTAACCCTAATTTTGGTGATTGGAATTCGATAATTATTGTTCAATATTTTTGGGATGTTACACATGGCGATGAAGATGATAGTGATGAAGGCCTCTCCATGAGCCACCCCGATGATGTCAAGATTGCTCATGGTGAATATATGGCCTTCTATGCAAAGAACTTTTGGAAGAACCCCGCCAAGGCCAAGATGGAAATGCAATGAAGAAGCAACCCAAATGGAAGAAGAGAAAATGTCACTAAATTGAGAACTTGCTTCAATTGTGGTGACTGCTATCACTTTTTGGCGGGTTGTCCCTATGAGAAGAGATAAGATCATGGGGGTAAACTTGTGTTGAAGAAAACTTCCAAAGCTCCTTACAAGAAACCCTTCATCAAGAAGAATCCCATCAACAAGAAGTCGGGTGAAATTGTGTTGTTAACTCATGAAGAATACTCCTTCGACAATGAAGATGATGAAGAGGAAACATCAAGTGGTGTGGATGCTCTTGCCACTACTTACTCCCACAGTCTCCCTCTTCGACTCTCCAAATGAGAATCTCTCCAACAAGAACATCACTTGCCTTATGGAAAGAGGAACGGAGGTATCTTCATCATATCACCCCACCCTCTTGAGTAATGATGAAATTGATAATGAAATGTCTCTTGAGGTCAAAAAGGAAATAATTGCTTTTGATGAGTTCATGAATAACCTGCAAGGGGAACACAAGAGACATTTTGTGGACCTCTTGGATCAACTTTTCACACTCAAGAGCTTCTTGATGAAAGATGTAAACTAGGAAGAGAACACATGATTGAGGTAGAAGCCCTAAATAATGCTATATAAGAAGAACAAGAGACTAGAGTGTCCCTTGAACTAAAACTTGAAGGGCTTGATGGGGCTAATGACTTAATTGTTAATAGACTAGTCAAGGAAAGAGATCATGCGGTTGCTAAATATAAAAAGGCTAAAAAGGACAAGATTGAGTTTGGTGTTGTTCATGAAAAACTTGACGAGGACTATAGGATGCTTGACAAGGCTCACAAGGCCTTGGAAAGCGAACTATTTTTACTCACAAAGTCACATAAAAAGCTTCAAACTCAATTTACCAATATTGCTTCTCCTATTAATTTCATTCCCTCTAGTAGCACGAATATTCTTAAAGAAAATGCTAGGTTGAAGGGGGAGCTAGATAAGGCCACCTTTCCAAAAGGAAACAAGTCCATTGATGACCTCTTGAGTTAGCAAATGTCAAATGGTGAGAAAGAGGGAATTGGTTTTGAGTCCAAAGCCAAGAAGAAGAACAACAACAACAACAATAAGATGTCCAAGCCCGCACAAGATAAAGACAAGGTCATTGTGGGTAGTAAGACCACAAGTGGCAAAAATATGTCTCATGATGATTTTACGGGAAGTGCTAACCCTCACTATGTTCTAATGCGTAATTATTATGGTGATGTGCATGCACAATATGTTGGCCGATTTGATGGTTATATTGCTTGGTCTATTTGGGTCCCCAAGACCCTTGTTGTTAACAAAAGAGGACCCATTGAAAAATGGGTACCTAAAAACTAGCTTGATCTTTTGTAGACATATGCTTCCGGAGGGTCAAAGTGGGTGCTTGATAGTGGTTACACAAGTCATATGATCGGAAGCTCTTCTATTGTCAAGGAATTAAGTCCAAATGCTGATCAAATATCCGTGACATATGTCGACAATTACAAGTCTAAGTTAATGGGTTTTGGCAAGGTAGTGGTCGCTCACGATATCACACTCGTGGAGGTCATGCTTGTTGAGACCCTTGTTTACAATTTACTTTCCGTCCGTGCTCTTGGAAAGATGGGCTTTGCCGTCTTTATTGATGATGATATTGTGGTCCTCATGTGGATCAAGTCTCTCAAGGTCGCTTTCGTTGGGTACGTCGAAAATGACTTGTATGTGGTGGACTGTTCGGGGCAAACCACTACAAGTGCGATGTGCTTATTCGGAAAGGCCAATGTGGGTTGGTTATGGCATCAGCGACTAGCCCATGTAAATATGAGAACTTTGCAAAGTCTCCACAAGGATGGCATATTGTTGGACTAAAAGAAAATGTTTCCTTTTCCAAAGATCGTGTTTGCAGGGCATGTGTAGATGCATGACGCTCCCCACAAGCCAAGAACCGCATCAAGTCAACGAGGATCTTGGAGCTCCTTCATGTGGATCTCTTTGGTCCTCCATCTCATGAAATTCTTGGTGGGAAGAAATATTGTTTGGTGATTGTTGATGACTATTCAAGATGCTCATGGGTATATTTCTTCAAGTTGAAAAGTGAGACCCAAAAGACCTTCATCGACTTCATCAACTTGGTTCAACCTAAATACAATGTCCCCGTGTTGATAATAAGAAGCGACAATGGCACCGAGTTCAAGAACTACACCTTGAATGATTTTTTTAGTGATGAGGGGATAAAACACCAATAGTCCGCTTCATATACCTCTCAACAAAATGGTGTAGCCGAGAGGAAGAACCGGACTCTTATTGAGATGGAAAGGACCATGTTGGCGGAGTTCAAATCTCCATACAACTTTTAGGCCGAAGCCATCACCACCGCTTTCCATGCATCAAACCGGCTCTACCTCCGCAAATAAGTGAACAAGACTCCATATGAAATACTTAACGGTAACAAGCCCAACATATCTTATTTGCGAGTGTTCGGTTGTAAGTGTTTCTATCTCATAAAAGGTGTTCGTTTGTCCAAATTTAATTCCAAAGCATTAGAGGGTATTCTTGTTGGCTATGGTCTCGAATCTCATACTTATAGAATCTATGATAAGCTCTCCGGAGCCGTCATAGAATCTTTTAGTGTGACCTTCGAAGAATATAATGGTCCCCAAGGGGGGCGTGTTGATTCTTGTGATGCAGATGATGAAATGCCTCAGGATGCCATAGGAAGAATGGGTGTGGGATATATCCGCCCCATTGAGGAACCCCTTATGGCGGATCGAGAAGAACTATGCTCTACTCAAGTGGAGCCCTCATCTTCACAACAACAACATGCTCCATCTACCGAGGAGGACAATGACCCAAGCCAAAGACAAGCTGTGGACCCTCAACATGTTGATCATGGTGACATATCTAGTGGGGAGGAGCTTGAGTCACCATTCTCTAGAATTACAAGTGTTGCTCGGTCCATTACACAAGGAAGATCTATACAATCAGTCGTGAGAGCAGCTCAACTCCAATCTACTAATGTACCAGATCAAGACCAAGGTCAACCTTTGCCTCTTAATGAAGAGAATTATTCCGATGATGATCAAGGTAAAGTTGTTGGTCAAGACGAGGACCAAAATGATGAAGAGGTCCCCCAAGAAACAACAAGGATATCCATACTCGTCGCGAAGCTAGAATGGATAGGATGTTGGAATTAAGAGACCACTCTCTAGAGAATGTGGTTGGAGATCTAAGGAGAGGGATATCCACAAGAGCACAATTGAAGAGGTTTAGTGAACACCAAGCACACATCTCCATATTGAACCAAATAAAGTGTGGTAAGCTCTTGAAGATTTGGATTGGTTGAAAGCAATGCACAAAGATCTCAACAACTTTGAGAGAAACAAAGTATGGAAGTTAGTTGAGAAGCCAAAGGATTGCCGCAATGTTATAGGCACCAAGTGGATATTCAAGAACAAGCAAGATGAGCATGGAATTATAATAAGGAACAATGCAAGATTGGTTGCACAAGAGTTCTCTCAAATTGAAGGGATTGATTATGGAGAGACATATGCACCCGTGGCTCACCTTGAGTCCATCTGTATCCTTCTTGCTTATGCGGCACATGATAACTTTAAGTTGCAACAAATGGATGTAGAAAGTGCATTTCTTAATGGTCCATTGAATGAGTTGGTATATGTAAAGCAACCCGTAGGATTTGAGGATCCCAACTTCCCAAACCATGTCTACAAACTTGATAAGGCGCTCTATGGGCTCAAACAATCCCCATGCACGTGGTATGAGCACCTTAAAGAGTTGTTGTTTGACCGTGGGTTTGAGGTTGGGAAAATTGATCCCACTTTTTTTAACTAAGAAGGTCAATGGGGAGATTTTTGTATGCCAAATATATGTTGATGATATTATCTTTGGCTCATCTAACAAAGCTTTTAATGATGAATTCTCAAAGCTTATGACTAATAGGTTCCGGATGTCTATGATGGGGGAGTTGAGAGTATTTCTTGGTTTTGAGATCAAGCAAGTAAGAGGAGGAACATTCTTCAATCAAGCCAAGTACACTCAATATATGCTCAAAAGATTCAACATGAAAGATTTAAATGGTGCTCCTACCCCCATGGCTACAAAGACTCATCTAGAACTAAATCCAAAGGTCCATGATTGGTTCTTTTCTTTACCTTTGTGCATCTAGACCCGATATTGTGTTGAGTGTAGGGGTGTGTACAAGATATCAAGCGGCTCCTAAGGAAAGCCATTTGATGGCGGTCAAGAGAATCTTTCGATATTTGGTTCATTCCCCACACTATGGTCTTTGGTATCCTCGAGGGTCAACATTTGCTCTTTGTGGGTACACGGACTCGGATTGGGCTGGTGATAAGGATGATAGAAAATCAACATCCGGGGCTTGCCAATTCCTTGGTAGGTCCTTGGTATGTTGGTATTCTAAGAAGCAAAATTGTATATCTCTCTCCACCACCGAAGCCGAGTATGTGGCAGTTGCTAGTGCTTGCACTCAATTGCTATGGATGAGGCAAACTTTAAAGGAATACGGTGTCCATTGTGACAAAGTGCCTCTTCTATGTGACAATGAAAGTGCTATCAAGATTGCCTACAACCCGGTGGATCACACAAGAACAAAGCATATTGAGATTCGTCATCACTTCATTAGGGATCATGTTGCTCGAGGAGATATCGAGCTATCATATGTGTCAACCAAAGACCAACTTGTCGACATATTCACGAAGCCACTTGATGAAGCAAGGTTTTGTTATTTGAGGAATGAACTAAATATCATAGATTCAAGGAGCTTGACTTGATCGCCTTGCATACTCACCTATGTCTTGACCCTTATTTGGTTTAGGTGTAGGCATGGAGATAGGGGGAGTGCGGTCCTAATACATTGGACTATCCCTCCCCCATAATGCCAACATTAATGAAATTCAATTCTCTTAATATCATTTTGTGATATGTGAGATTTATTTATGAGTAGTGGCTATGAACCCAAGGATAATTCTTCGCGGTGCCATGCCACAAACTCCTATATGGTGGCTTCGGACACCGCCCTCTTCTTAGTGAAGAGTTTGTTTTTGGAGTGTTTTGATTGGATTTAACTTTGCCATCTTTTTAGATCATTTTCGACTCATTGGTTTTTCACAGTACATCCTCTAAATCCCAGGCCTACTCTCACCTACAAACATGCTCCTCTTGCCACACATTTGTCCAAACACTTGAATCTGGGGTTTTTGGTCGAAGGGGCCAGAGTGTCCGCCCTGTACCAACTGGAGTGTCCGGCATAGCCAGACTCTCCGCTTGATATAGACCGAACATTCCAATAGGGTCAGACTGTCTGACGCATACGGTCCGGACTGTCCGCCCCCAGCGGTTTCGTTCTGATATCAGGGGTCAGGGAGAAGTGGACGTTTCAGTCCTCCTTCTTCTCCCCAACTCTCTCTTCCTCTCAGACCACTGTCCTCGACCAGGAGCTCCACCGGGAGGGATCCTCCACCCCGGATCTTGCCATTGCCGCCGGCCATTTGCCTGCCCTTGCCGCCGGGATCCGTTTCCCACCGGTGAAGGTCCCCATGGATGCTGGTGGTTCTCGTCCTCTCCATCCTCAGGTGTCTAAGAAGATGGATGGTCGCAGGTTCCGGTATGATGAAGAGCACGACATTCATGTTGGTCCCTCTGTGGTCAGGCAGGCTGCTCGAGACCGTGCCGCAGCAAAGCATGAGAAGATGAGGAAGCTAAAAAGAGATGAAGCCAAGTGGATGAAGTTTGAATCATTGACTACTTTGGCTGATTTGGGTACCGAGGAGTTTGTGGAGATGAGACTCCAACAATTCTGCTCCCTGCCTTGCACCTCGACTGATGAGCGCTTCTGGAGGACTGAGCAAGCCCTGCTGTTTTCTGAGCTCTACGGTAGCTTCCAGACTCCTACTTGTCCCATGCAGTGGTTGGATCTTGAGAAGCTTCATTCTCACAAGTACTTTGAGCATGCTCTTTGGGTGACTGAGAAGATGGGGTTGCACCCCATCTTTCTGGCAAAAGAAGACTACAATGTTGAGTTGGTCCAGCAGTTCTATGCCACAGTGGTCTTTGGGGAGACTACTGAAATTCCTCTTGAGTGGATGTCTGGTACTACCAGGGTTCGCTCCAACATGGTTCAGTTTGCTCACATTCTTGGATTGCCTTTCAATCCCAATGGTCCCAGTGGTGTCCGGATGCACGTACATGGACATTCGTATGATAAGAATTAGTTGGTCCCAATTTACTCTTATAATGGTGTGGTTGGCCAAACCACCAATATCAAGCTCATCTACAACATCTTGCTTCGCATGTTCCGCCACACTCTCACTCCCAAGGCTGACAACAAGGATGCGATGAGAGGCGCTGAGATCAAACTGATGGCTCATGTTCACACTGTGTACATTAATGGTCTAGCTCATCTAGGTGGTGCTGTTGATGTTATGGACTTCATCTATCAGGATTTATACAAGTGCATCACTGACAAGAAGTTCCCTCTGTATGCCCCTTATGTGATGAAGCTCATTGCTGCTCACACTCCAGTCACTCCCTTGATCTATCAGGAGCTTGTTCCTCACTCTGTTGCCAAGCTTAAGAGGAAGGGCTCCCCTACCACCAAGGCTCCTTGAGGCTATCCTCCATCTCAGGACATTTTTGAGGATGATGAGATAGATGTTGATGATTCTCACAGTGACGGTTCTGAGGAGGTGCAGGCACCAGCATCTCGTGGCCTAGGATGAAACATGCTATCAATGCATATCGCTTCAACACCTCTAAGGAGGAAGTGCACAAGAAGGTGAAGAAGGCCTTGTGGTGAAAGAAGCTCCTCCTATGCTAGAACATTGACATTCACCATGGACAGTATCATGCATACAAGGAAAACAGGAATGTCATGAAGGAGGTCAAGCGGATTAACCCGCCCATGGATGTTGAATTTTCTCAGCAACAGGCGTCTGATGGCACTCTCTCATATGGACACTGGAGTCAGGGACGTGTGGACTGGTCCATGTTTGAGGATGTGTCTTCTTCTTCTTCTCGCCCTCACGGCCAGAGATCGACTCAGGATTACTATGATGATGAGGATGGTGATGAGAATGAGAATGAGGAGGAGGATGAGGACTTCAGTGGCTAGAGTCTGTCTTGGGGCATTTAGTAGTGCTCTTTTCCATTTTTGGCATCTCGATGCCAAAGGGGGATAAGTAGCCTCATATTAGGTTGATATCGGGATTTGCATGGGTACACGGGCTTCACGTTATTTCGATTTGCCTCTTTGAAGCTCCGTGTCTTTATCTTATTGGTTTGAGAACTATGTTGTGTTGAACTATGTGTTATGTGTGTTATGACATGTGTACCTGCTTATGTTTAAGACTATGTTTTATCTAGCTTACCTATCTAGACTTTATCTTGTCATAACTTGCTTTACCAACATGGTGAGGATGTGTGATCTTGTATTCAAATGCAAAGCTAAAATTGGTCACACAGCTAGGGGGAGCTTTACTATGTTGTGTAAAATCACCTATTATGAAATTTTTTATCTATCCTATATGCAAATCCTTGGGTTGTCATCGAACACCAAAAAGGGGGAGATTGAAAGGGCATTTATGCCTTTCATATTGTTTTGATGTTTGTTGTCAACACTTGGATAGGTTTAATGCATTGCTGAATGTTTTTGGAATTATCAGGTTCATTTTGGGTAGTTTTACACATGGAAAGTGGGCTTAACGGGGAAAAAAATAGGGGCAAATATCAGTATCTGGTCGGACTGTCCGGTTGATGTGCGCCGGACTGTGTGGCCCATACGGAGTTTCCGGCTCGAAGCCGCTGGAGAGTCCGGCCATGGAATTTTGCTAGATTTTCTCCCTAGATGTGGACACTCAGAGAGGCCCCTCGGACACCGCCCGGACACTGGCCGTAAACTTGGCCAGGCCGGAGTGTCTGGCTGACACTCGCTGGAATGTCCGGCTGGACCGGACTGTCCAGCTCACACAGGCCGGACTGTCCAGGTTAAGTGCCTCCAACGGCTCTAATTTTTGGGGCCCTATAAAAGGACCCCTTCTTCTACCTTGGAACCTGCTCGTCCAGTTCAATAACAGCACCACATTTTGAGCCACCATATCCACAAGATCTCTTCACTCACCCATCCAAAGTCCTTGGTCTTTGGAGAATCGAAGGAGGAGGCCTTGATCTATAGCTTCACCAAAAGAGATCTTCATTCCCCCTCATTCATTTGAGGGCTCCTTGCTCTAGTGTTTCTTTGGAAACCCTATCTTTGATTTGGTTCTTACAAGCTTGTCTTTGATTGTTTGACAGCTTGCTTGTATTTGGGAGCCTCCAATTAAGTTGTGGATGTTTGTCCCGAACTCATTGTAAAGGTGCCGACTTCCACCTCGAAGGTTGCCGATATAGTGGAAGAGGTGAATCGAACCCTTTGGGGTGAGGTTCATCGGAGAACAAGGGAGGCCTCTCATGGCGTTGGTGGTTTGAAACCACTCCCTCTCCAAACGTAGACGTACTTCCCCTCAAAAGGAAGGAACTACGGGAAACAAATCCTTGTGTCTCCGTGACCACCACTTTGGTTACTTCTATCCTTTACCGCACTTTACTTTACTTGTTCTTGCTTAGTGTTGTGCTAGTTGGTGCTTGTTAGACATATATGTAAATTCACCTTAGTTTCATAATCTAGAGAATTCACCTTTCTTGTCAAACCCTAATTTGAAAAAGAAGAAAATTTGAAGTAGCACCTATTCACCCTCCCTCTAGGTGCCCAGATGATCCTTTCAAACGCCCTTATGGTCGAATGACCCAAAGATGGAAAAACTCATGGGGTACAACGCCCAGTATATTACCTCAGCAAGGTATTGACGCCTACAAAGCAAAGGTATTCCCATTACCAAAAACTTGCCTACGGCATATTCATGACTGCGCGTTGACTGCGCCATTACTTCCAAGAGCATCAGATCGTGGTCGTTAATGACGCGCCACTATCACACATCCTCAACAACCTCGAGGCTACGGTACGAGTATCCCTATGGGGAATCGAGCTGTCCCCATAGGATATCATCTATGAGCGTTGTACCGCCATCAAGTTGTAGGTGCTTCCTGACTTCTTCATCCACTAGATGGAGCTCCAGCTGCCGGATACTCCGGACATGTCCCAACTCTGGACGATGCACTTCGACGGCTCCTAGCGGGATGCTGGAGCTGGAGACGGAGCCGGAGTAATATTGACATCCCCTCAAGGGTACAATATGAGGTATGTGCTGCAGATGAAATTTCATGTATCCAACAATGAAGCTGAATATGAGGCACTCCTGCATGGCATGCCGATGGCCAAAGTGTGCGGCGCCACACGATTGGTCATGTACGATGACTCCAATCTCGCCGTCCAGCAGACTATGAACCAATGTGACACCATCAGTGACAATATGATCGCCTACCGCGATCTCTACAACACAGGAAGGCGACTTTGATGGATGTGAGCTTTGACACGTTGGTCGAGAAAGCAATGAAGAGGCCAACAAACTTGCCAACATCGGGTCCAATTGTGCCTTTGTACCGCCGGGCGTATTCCTCGAACAGATCTATGAGCGCTCCATCAAGCGCAAAATTCCCAACAACACAGTCAAGGTTACGGGACACTCGGGGGCTGCACCACCCAAAAAACGGAGGCATCCGAAGAGCCAGAGATGGACGTCGAGCTGGTGTACCTCATGCAGGTCCTGGCAATAGATCAAACATGGACCCAACCATACCTCAGGTACCTATTGAGCAAGAAATTACCCGAAGACCCGACGGACGCCAGGAATATCGCTCGCTGATCAAAAGCCTTCACTATCATCAACAACAAGCTGTACAAGCACAAAATCATCGGGGTACTCCAGAGATGCGTCAGCAATAGTGACGGGAAACGTATCCTCCTCGACATCCACGAAGGAATCTGTGGCCACCATGCCATCAGTCGCGCCCTAGTCGCCAAGGCTCTACGACCTGGCTTGTACAAGCCAACCGCGATGTGCGATGCCAAGGACATCATCGAGAATTGCAACACTTGCGAAAGGTTTGTAGACAAACCACACGCGCCCGGCTCAGAGCTATGGCCAATACCATTGGCTTGGCCCTTTTCCCAATGGGGACTCGACATAGTCGGAAAACTGTAGAAATCCTCACCTGGAGGATACGTCTTCCTCCTAGTGGCAGTCGAAAAGTTCACAAAGTGGATTGAGGCCATGCCTATCACTAACCAAACTGCACCACTGTCGTCAAGTTCTTCCATTCCATTGTTTATAGGTTCGGGGTGCCTCAAAGCATCATAACCGACAACGACACGAACTTCACCTCGAAGGAGTTCGAGACTTCTGTGAAGGACTCGGCATCAACGTCACGTACGCCTCCATGGCGCATCCGCAGACCAATGGGCAGGTCGAAAATGCCAACGGCCTCGTCTTCAACGGAATCAAGAAGCGACTGCTATGCCCACTTGAACGATTGGCGGGAGCATGGGTAGATGATATACCCTCTGTTCTTTGGAGTGCACAACGCCAAACAGCACCACCAGCTACATGCCCTTCTTCATGGTGCATGAAGACAAAACAATGTTTCCCACCTAAGTATGCTATAAGGCCCCATAGGTCGTCGCTTATAGCGAAGCCAAGTCAACGGCCGCACTCGAAGACATCGTCGACACACTGGATGAAGCTCGCGACATCACCGCGGCCCGTTTGGCGGTGTACCAGCAAAGTCTCCGTAACTACCATAGTATACGGCTGCGCCCAAGGTCCTTCATCGAAGGAGACCTCGTCTTGTGACTCAAGCAGAAAGGGCACCCGAAGCTAGAGTAACCCTGGGAAGGACCCTACATGGTCACCGAAGTAATCCCAGGTGGTGCCTACCGCCTCAAGGACATCGAGTCCGGAGTAGCATACTCCAACCCCTGGAACGTTGCACAACTACGACGCTTCTACCCTTAGTTTTCTTTACTTTCAATAAAGCTATTCAGCCTGGCTACTGAGCCGAAACTTATATCCCCTACTATGTGATGAATAAAAGCTAAGTTCCCTAGCCAACATACTTTTCTCTCTCTCATGTATGTTTACATTCTTAAATACGCTCGGGGGCTTCTCCTCACCTTACAACTTCGTCGATTGTCACAGTAATGCATCACCCTGAGTAGTTGATCACGTCAGGCTAACAAAAAGGACATGCACAAATCAACATAAACAAAGCACTACGTGCAAATACATCTTTACAAAATTTACAAGGGCACAAAAAGCCCAATCGAAACTATACAAATTTTAAATTACTTTGTCCAAAACCTGCAAGACTCAACTACGCTAGAGCATAACGTTCGCCCGTTCGTCAAAGAAGTCCATGATGTCCTCGACATGGAGATCCACTGCAGCATAGTGCGGGCGCATATTCCACGCCATACCATCCGGAGGAACGGGTGGCCCCGCCTCTATTTCCATGAAATCAATGTCACGGCGATGCAATCGAACAAACGCCAGTGTCGCCTTCGCACCCGACACAAGTTGTTGGTGCACAAGATATCTCACGGCGTCTATGCTTTGGAACTTCCCTAAAAGCCCCAAGAAACTAGACGGAGCCACATCCAGGGGAACATTGCAGCCTAGATAGACGCGAGTGAAGATCTAGCATGCTTTAGGACCTGGAGAACTTGGTGAACACAATATTGAACAGTTGCAACCATGGTCGCCAAGTCACGGTCCATCCAAAAGAAACCTCTAGCCTCTAACTCCTGTTGGGTGAGGCAATTGAATTGAATAGCAACGCACTCCTTCTCTTCCTACGGAAAAAGATTGACAACTACAAACAAGAGCAGCAACTCAGAAGCCGCAGAGGTCGGGCCAAGCCGAAAAACAAAACACATCTATCCATGATGACTTACATTGGAGTTGCTCGCCGATCTGCCAAAATTATTCAAGGAGAAATTCCTCTCTCGCAATGGCCTGCTCCGTCTTGGATTTCCAAACATCCGCATGGCCACGAATGATAAGGAAATCTTTCTCCAGGCTTCATATGTGGTCACGTAGTAAAGGCAACTACGATGATTCACTTGTCGTCGGACAGACAACAACCAAGGAAGAGTATGTGGTCATGTGGTCATCATTTGAAGGGACCTAATAGGCGCACAAATGACAGTGTGAGGATAAGGGCAATCGACAGTCGTAAAAGGAAATGCATATATTTACATCAACATAACCACTACGTGGTAGAGTCAGAATCATCCAATACAGGGCATTACATGAGTAGTGGCAAAGCAAACTCAAAACTACAAAAACGATTACGACGCAAGGACCCTAAGGAGCAGCTGCATCTAGAGCAACTTCGGACTCCGAGGCCTTCGCCTTGGCCGCTCGCTGCTGCTCCAGCGTATGTGGCTAGAAGTTCAATGAGATGAGGGCCAAAATGATTGCAGCGGGAGGCGAAGGACACAAAGGCTACCTCATTGGCATAAGCCGCCGCCAGCATCTTGGAGGTGACATGGTTCAGGTTCAGCTGTGCATCATCCGCCATCGCCATCGCCAGGCCTAGAGTAGCGCCCACGCCCTTCTGGGCCTTCTTATAATCCGCAGGTGCATCACCCGCCAGGGCCTTCACCAAGGAGTCGACACCATCGAGGGCGACACCCTTCGAAAAAATCTCCTGGTAGAAGCGGTTGAGGACTTCCTTGGCCTTGCCCAGCGTCTCGATGGTAGAGCTGCAATAGTCTTTGACCGCCGCAACCGCATCCACCATGGGCTCCCCCATGCTCCAAGACATCATGATCAAACGCAATGTCGGTGGCATCTGTGGGTGCGTCAAAGAAGTTTCGGGTCAAGCAAGTGAAACGCATCAAGAAGCTCAGGCAAAAGAAAAAGTATGGGAACCCACCAGACAACGGGCAGCAGCCATAAGTTGCTCCGCCATCTCCTTTTCCTGAGATGTAGCAGCATCTGCAAGGTTGTTCTTCGCGCTCCTGGGCCTCCTGCCTGCAGCGCTCAAGGGCCTGCATGACATCTTTCACCATGGTCTCTGCTTGGATGTTCCTTTTTTCGACTGCGTTCAGCTTACGGAGAGCCTCATTGTTCTCGTCTGCGAAAAGTGAAAAAAGAGATCAGAAAACAAAACTCATCACTGGCACCCGAGGAAAACGAGCGGAAGTGTACACACCTTGGAGTTGCTGAAAGCTTTCCTCCAAGGTGAGGTATTATTTCCCGAGGTGGTTGATGTCGCAGATGAAAGGCTGCAGCAAAGAAACAATAAACCAGGTAAATAAAGGACTCGGGGGCTCCCCGCGTCAAAGGGATAAAGAACTTACATGGCTACCCGAAGACTCCGAAGGAGTAGCATGTGTCTTCTGAGTAACAACCGCACGAGTCCTCGGCTTCGAGGAGCTCGATACGACATCACCAGAGTTGGCCGGTATCTTTGGGGAGGAGGTCGCATGATCTGCATGCACCATCTTCGAATCCATGGCTACCTCTTCAGTCTCATCCTTTACAAATTCACCTGAGGAGGATCCCCTGATACAACACAAACGAGCAAGTCACTCAAAACATCTAGAAGATTAAAAGATGAAGCATAATCAAAAACATAGAAGCATACGATACTTATGAAGGGATATCGGAGAGGTTAAAGACAAGCATCTTATTCTTCTTCTTAGCCTGTGGCTGGGGGGCCACGGCCTGGATGGGTATCGCATGAATGGGGGAGGTAACACATTCATCCGCAGTGTGTTGCTGCAGGAAGGCGGGCCCTTTCGGCAACGACGACATTGTGGCATCCAAGATTTCACTCCGGGCTCTCTTGCGAGAGTTCCCTTCATTATGTTCGGGGGCTTCCGCAGTTGGTGAGGGCGCAAGAGGGACTGTGGAATCAGACTCTGCATCGCCGCCATCTGGCACGGCTGTGTACTTCTTAGGAAGGGGAGGCATCATGCTCTCCACCTTAAGTTCCTACGGAACACAGAAGACTCATGTCAAAATAAAGGAAATCAGATACAAACAACAGATAAGACATTACATGCAAGTAAAAAACTCACCTGAGGAACTTCCTTCCTCGCGGTAAAAGGGGCAGTTAGCGACTTGCCCGGCAAGTCCTCGTCGACCCTGAAGCAGAGCAGAGGGTGAAGCACCAGGTCGAGGTCAGCTGAGAACATCTCCTTATCTGACAATCTCGTCAGGTCACTAGAGCCGGAGTAGAGGAATATCGGGTACTGATGACCCAAAAGTATAGGGGATCGCAACAGTCTTCGAGGGTAGTATTACCCAATTTATTGATTCGACACAAGGGGAGCCAAAGAATACTTATAAGCCTTAAGAATTGAGTTTTCAATTCAGCTGCACCTAGAAATAGTCTTGCTCACAACAATTTATCAGTAGCAACAGTTTTGTAGTAGCAATAGCAAAATAACAAAAACGGTAGAACAAGAGCAATAGTAACAGTACTAGCAAACAGTAGGATATGAGTGTGGTAGGCATAGGGATGGATGGACGGGCGTTGCATGGACAAGTCTAAACATGTAGCTTCAAGATCTAGGGCAATTGCAGATAAATAAGATAAAGCATCCAAGTACTAAACAATCATAGGCATGTGATCCATATATAGTCATGCGTGCTCGCAATGAGAACTTGCACAACATATTTTGTCCTGTCAGCCCGTTGCAGCAGGTGAAAGGGCATGTATGCCCCATGCGTGGTTTTGGTAATTAATGACAATCTCTATGGACTAATGTGTAAATTGAGTTTCACTTGTAGGTTTGTCCATTGCCATCGCTTGGGCCATGTGTTGGTCTCAAGGTTGGAAGATGAAGAAATGTCCAAGGGCTTTGTGCCCATTGGAATCATGAAGAAAGAAGGAGCTTGAAGGTCGATCAAGGCATGTGAAAAGAATTGCATCAAGATGGATCAACCTCAAGTAGGGATGAAGAAGGGCGAGCTCAAGATGCGCCATCTCTAGAAGATCTCATGCTTGAAGCTTGCCATCCTCGTGCTCATGGAATGATGAACACAACTTCAAAGAAGAGGTTTCCCCATGGAGTATGGTGGAGCAATTTGCAAGTCTTCATCTTCATCAAGCAAGAGCATCCAAGAAAGGTGTTCCCACTATAGAAGAACAAGACGGTCTACATCAAGTTCAAGTGGGATGCTCAAGGCAAAGGTATGTTCTTGATAGGGATTTTCTTTTGCCGGTCTCGTATTGTTAGTTGGGAGACCGGGTTTAGGATAGATAGCCGTGCTATCAAGAGGGGCTCTCAAGCGGGTGTCTCGTCTACATCGTTCGGAGAGAGCTCAAACCTTTGCATTCATAGCATCATCTTTCTTGGTTGTTATTTGGTTCTTGTCCATGAGAGGATCTAGAGCTTGTGGTCACCATCATAACAAGCTCTAGCTCATCATCTAAGGATTTCACTTGCATATCTTATTGCGGTTTTTGATCTTGCGAGTTTTCCGGCTCCACACCTTGGGGGATAGATCACATATATATTCATGATATTTACTCCATAGCCTAGCTCCAACGGTCATCAGATTCTATTCATCGTTATCTTTCCAACAAAATTGGTTTCATCCCGTTTGGAGTTTGGATGCAAAAGTTATTGCGTTTCTGGTTTTCTGGTTTCTGGAATTTCCCTGACCGGAAGTTCCGCTAGGGCATCTTTGCCGCCAAAAGTTCCGGTGGAAGTTCCGGGTCTTCTTCCGCTCACGCTCAGTAACCTTCTGTTTTGAAGCGTTCTATTTGCCAGAACTTTGTCGGAACTTGCATCGGAAGTTCACCGGAACTTTCGGTCTATTTTGACCGGAACTTCCGGTTGCGCTTCTGGAGCGGGCGTCAACGGTCTAATGACCGTTGGAGCCAGGCTGGGCGGAACTTCCGCCCAGAGCCGGAAGTTCCGGCCATGATTCGTTTTTTCAGTTTCTCGCTCCGCAGTTTTCGACCGTTGGATGGGTGCCACCGGAAGTTCCGGCCAGGTGTCGCGAATGCCCATAACGGGCAGATCTGGGAGCCCTTTAAAAGGGGCTCCTCTTCCCCTTCGTGGGTTCTAGCTTTTCTCTTGGTTCTTGGCTTTATCTCTCTCCCTTTCCCCTCCTATGATTCTTGCATCTTTTTGAGGGATTTGAGAGAGGAGATCTAGATCTACAATCCCCCCAAGTCAAGTCCCTTCTTTGTGAAGGAATCATTGGGATCTAGATCTTGGAGAGTCTTGTGTTCTTCCTCCCTTATTCCCCCAATAGCTTTTGTAGCTTTGTTGGAATTTGGGAGAGAAGGACTTGCCCTTGCATTTGGTGCATAGGTTTGAGTTCTCCTCTTGTGTTCTTCCTCCCTTGTTCCCCCAATAGCTTTTGTAGCTTTGTTGGAATTTGGGAGAGAAGGATTTGCCCTTGCATTTGGTGCATAGGTTTGAGTTCTCCTCGGAGATTCGACGAGTTCAAGCTTGTGAGCTTGTTTCTCTTGGGTTCCTTGGAACCCTAGACGGTTGTGTGGTTGGATTGTTGACCTTTTGTGGTCTTGTTGACCTTTTGTGGTCTTGTAGCCTTTTGTGGCGTTGTTGGCCTTTTGTGGCTTTGTTGTTGGGAGCCTCCAATTGAGTTGTGGAGATAGCCCCAATCTTGTACGGGTTCGGTGACCGCCCTCAAGCGTCCCATAGTGGAGCAAGTGCCCGCCTTTTGTGGTGCGCACTTGGGAGAATAGGGTGAGCCTTTTGTGGCGTCGGTGAGTTGCGTGCTTCCGCATCCGGGGTGAGGCCTTGTGTGGCGTTGGGTAAGCATCGAGCCACCACACCTCGAGGTGAGCCATTTGTGGCGTTCGGAGAGCATTGCTCCATCGCACCTCTCCAACGGAGACATAGCTTCTTTGGAAGTGAACTTCGGGAAACAAATCTTCGTCTCCGCGTCCATCGGTTATCTCTCAACCGAACCCTTTACTTATGCACTTTACATTGTGATAGCCATCGTGCTTGAAGTATTTATACCTTGCTATCACCTTGTTGCTTGTATTTCTTAGCATAGGTTGTTGGTGCACCTAGGTGAACTTAGTGGCTAGGTTTTGTGCTCAATAAATTAAACGTTAGTTTTATTCTGCATTTACTTGAGCCTAAACCGTAATATTTTTAAAAGCCTATTCACCCCCCCTCTAGGCGACTTCCTTTGTACTTTCAGCAGGGCCTCAAGGGAATATACTGGCAATTAAGGTACTCCTTTTAATAGAGCACCGGAGCAAAGCATTAACACTCCATGAACACATGTGATCCTCACATCACAGCCATCCCCGCAGGTTGTACCAATTTTTGTCACTTCGGGGCCTTCGGTTCCGGACAATGATATGTGTACACAACTTGCAAATAAGATCACAAACAATACTATCATCATGAATAAATAATAAGTTTAGATCTGAGATCATGGCACTCGGGCCCTAGTGACAAGCATTAAGCACAACAAGTTGCAACAAAGTCAAATAGCACTAATAGAGATACTAGGCACCATGCCCTAATAATCTTATTCGATTACATGATAGAACTCATCCAATCCCTACCATACCCATAGCCTAAAGCGGGGGTTTACTCACTCATGGACGAGGCAAACATGGATGGTTGATGGAGAGGTGGTGTTGATGATGGTGGCGATGATCCTCTCCAAATTCCCCGTCCCGGCAGGGTGCCAGAATGGAGTTTCTGGTTCCGAATCGTGGATTCTGGTGGTGACTGCACAACGGAACTCTTTCTGAAAAACGTGGACCCCCCCTGAGTTTTTAGGTCAAGAGGAAACTTATAGGCGAAGAGGGAGGCTGAGGGGGTGCCTGAGGCGGCCACACCCCCTCCAGGCGCGGCCAGGCCTGGCCCGCGTGGCAGGGGTGTGGGACCCTCAGAGCCCCACTCTCTCTCGTCTTCTGGCTCCATGAGTCTTCTGGTGAAATAGGAATTTTGGCATATTTTCCAGTATTTTTCCTGATAGTTGATTTTCTGTACAAAAACTAGACACCAAGGTAATTCTGCTGAAAACAGCGTCAGTCCATGTTAGTTGTATCCAAATCACACAAGTTTAGAGGAGAAACAATAGCAAAAGTGTTCGGAAATTAGGTATGTTTTGGACGTATCAACTCCCCCATGCTTAGCTTATTGCTTGTCCTCAAGCAATTCAGTTAAAAAACTGAGTGCGATAAAAAAAATCACGAACACATTTGCTTCATATGATGTATATATTCTCAGCATATGAGTATAAACTTAGAGAATTCATAATAATGAATATGCAACAAAGTCTACTTAATAGTCATTGCAAGCTATGAAGAGATTCCAACTCAATAATAAGTAGCATGAAACATAAACATAAGCAACATTGCAATGCTCATAAGAAGGCATGATAGAGTGGTATCTCGCTTGTCTTTGTTTGTAGAGCACAAAATAAATGCCAAGGCACCTATAAAGTTCAAGTGAAGACTAGAAGTAAAGATATCAGAGATGCAAGCATCAAAGTCATGACATAATTAACCAAGTTTTGAGACAAGCACATTACACTAAGAATGACAACTATGCTCTCAAGAATGTGCTCATAGAGTAAGTGGTGACTCAACAAGGAAGTGAAAAGGTTTTGAAAGGTTTGAAAGGCTTCCAAATGCTGAAAGTATGATACTCATTAGCTTTGAGCTCTCATTGACCCTATCATAGGCATCTTTAGATGGTTAAGGTGAAAGTGAGGTCCAATATGAGTTATATGCTTGACAGACCATAAACTAGAAATATCATGTCCCTTGTATACGAGGGCCGCTCCTCATGCTACTCAACTTTAGTCACCGGTAAGTTCTTGTTATTGTAAATACATGCGTATCATAGAGAACCGCCAACGAGGTACCCCTTGCACGTGATACAGGAGCTATCCCAAAATCAAAATGACAAGGCAAGCAGACAATGAGCATCTTAGCAATATTTTTATTTGCTATTTGCATAGGTTTTTATTGAGGATGCTTCACAGATTGATCATTATGGTTATGCTGCAAGTTTCCACCATGATTAGGCATGGCTTACGCTAGCGGCCCAGGCGTTTCTCTAACACACACACACACACACACATATATATATATAACTCCATGAACTTACAATCTCACCTTTTATTTTACATCAACGACATTCGTAAACAAAAGAGCATGATATCAACTGGGTACAATGTACATGTACAATGTTGAAAGCGTTCCCCGTGACAGCACGGTTCTTCTAACTCCCAGCCTATAATTTGCAAGCATATAACTTTCATGGACAGTCACAATGGTTCAGGTTTATTAAGTGCAAGAAATAAAGTGTGCCATCAAGTTCATGAGAGCTTTACTAACCAACTTTCTCATGACAAGCAAACATTTAATTTGGAAGAAAACAAGGCATAATGAATATGCACGGAATAGCAAATGATGCTAGTAGGTAGGTATGGTGGACACTTTGGCAATACTGTTTTTGGGGAGTTGGAAGCACGGATAGAGCACACGCTCAGTGCAAGTGAAGTCTAGCAATAGAGAGGGACCGAAAAACGAGAGATCAATAGCTGTCATAATAAGGCTTGCAACAAAACATGACTAATTATGGCATGAAAGTGATGCAAGAACTCTGAGGCAAAATAAATCATCGAGGCTTAACTGACTATTGTTTCAGTCATATGCATGCGTGAGCATGTGCCAAGTCGATTCACATGAAACATTCAGAGGAGGATACCACAATATCATACCAAGTTATAAATAGAACAATGCAAGCAAACATTCATATGACATGCTACAAACTATTAGAAAGATGGAGCTAATCATAAGAGAGCAAGAACTACTAAGCATCCATAAATAACATATTCCTTACATGAACAGACTAAGCATGCTCACAATGATGAGTATATGTACAAAAATGAAAACAAATAGAGTTCGTTACCAGCCTCTTACCACAGCTCGAGTTGTCTTAATCTTCATTATTGCTCTTCACTTGGGTGAATTGAATAATAACATGAAACCAAACTCCACTGAGGACTGCTGGACCCTGCAAAGAACTCCACAAAACCAAAGAAGAACAACAAATATTTTTGGTGTTTTCGATTTTTTAAAGAAAACACAGAAAGCAAAAAACAAACAAAGCATAATCTTTTTGGATTTTTATTAAGGCAAACCAAAGCTAGAAAGCAAAGAAACAAACCAAGAGAAATAACGAAAATATTTTTGGTCTTTTTTTGTGTTTTTGGGAAAACAGAAACAAAAACCAAAAAGAAAGCGAAACATGGATATACAAAGAACCGACGAAACATGATATATAGATGAGTGTGATGTCGGTATACCTCCCCCCAATCTTAGGCTTTTGGCCTAAGTAGGGCTCAACCCCATGGTGACCAAGAAGGTGCACCTCCGTAATGCAACAAAGAGGCCCCTTCGTCCTGGTACGAGCTTGAGGACGCCCCTGTGTAGTGCACATAGTGGTCATAAGAGGGCACATCCCCTAGTAGTGTTCGTGGAAACCACGAATGCGTAGCTGCTCGTCCATATCTTCCTTGGAGTGTGACCAAGATCCCTGGCAAATATTGAACAAAGTGGTTTGTGGCAATGGAATTTCTCTCTCTTCCCCGTCAGTAAACATCATCCTGTAAACCAAACTCTCAAGGGTAGAGCTAGCAGTGACAAAGTGATGCGCTTTCATGGCAGCAAAATCAAGCCTCTGAGGTGCCAAAATTGTATCATTTGGATCAACAGAAAGGTCTAATGCAGCAACAACACGTGCAGCAATAATACCCCCATAAATGGGTCCCTTAGCAGCTAAGCGATGAGCAATGAGAGAACCAAGATTATACCTGGTTTCATTGTTGATTGCAGCAGCTAGAAAGGCCAAATGATAGTTGGAAATATTGCTAGTGTTCTCCCTACCAAGAATACTAGTGGCAAGATAATAACCAAAATATCTGATAGCTGGGAGTTGAATATTTCTTATCTTTCCGCGTTGGGCTCTGCGTTCATCATCATTGCTTACCCCGCAGTAGAGCTCCAACAAATTAGCGGGTTGAGTTGGAATCTTCTTCACCGTCCCAGCCGTGCGAATACCCAAGTTTTCTCAAAATTTCTTCAATGTCATGGAGATAGGCCTATTATAGATTTTCAACGACACAACTGACCTGAAAGGGCTATTAGAAACAGAGAAACTCTCCACAAAAGTTTTAGTGAGCATAGCATATTGCAAACTCTCATCGTGAAAATAACAAGGTTAGGAAATCATTGAGAATCCCTGCAGCCTGCAAAAAGGTGAAACAAGGGAAGGTAGAAGGGTGTGCATCCCGCTCATCTCCCTCGTTGCCAAAACACGGTGTAATGAGATCCTCATTGTATGATGTCCTAGCTCAGGAGGATGATCTTGAAGGCCTTGTCCTCTTAGGTGGATCACTCTCAAACACTTCTCCAAAGGTGTGGTTGTCCATGACCTTTTTTCTGAAATTTTTAGACAAACATCAAACCAAGTAATTTCCAAGTTGATAAATGATGAGGAACTACTATAGGAACTTGCTAGAGGGATAAACATGCATCAAAATGAAATCTCTAAGCATAGAATAAGCATGCAAGCTGACACAACCTGACACCTATAGCAGCAAAATACTCAAGATACAATCTACCAATCAAAAATCTAATTGGACAAGCGGAGGAGGCACATACCAAGGGGCAATCCCTCCAAGAATCAGCAGCAAAGATGTGCTGAGCAGGGAGATCAAAAATTGGGAGCAAGTACAGCAGGAACTCGAGCTTGAGAAATTTTTCCGGTGTTTTTCGAGAGAGAGAATGAAGTGGCTGGGAGGAGACAACTTGGAGGGCCATAGGTGGGACACACCCAGGCCAGGCGCCACCTGGGGCTGGCCGTGCCACCAGGGGGTATGCTGGCCTGGTGGGTCCCCCTGGGCCACTCCAGGTGTCCCTCTGCCCTTTTTTTCAAGGAAAAAATTAATATGAATTTTCTAGAATTTTTCGGGAAACTTTACATTTTGGCCAATTTTCAGGTTGTGAAAATTGATTTTCTCGCAGAAAAAGATTTTTTTAGAAGAAACAAAAGCAAACAAAAACCAAGACTACAGAAGTTCTAAGACACTCTAACAAGCAAACAACTATCAAAACTAAAGCTAACAAGAGAAAGAGCAAAGACTAGGAAGGAGAAAAATAAAAGTGAGCAAGTATAACCACTGTGAAAGCATTGTTTTGTTCATTAAAATCCCTTTGTTAACAAGGTTGATCAAGTCTTGTTACCAAAACAATATTATATGAAGCAAAACTTTGCATTTCACTAAATGATTATGTTACCTCAAACTTGATAGAAATATCCCAATCATAATAGTTTCAAAACTTTCATGTGGAATGGGACAATATATTTCTCCAAATTTGATGATCTCAATATTTTCAATAGAATTCAGGCAATAGCTCTTATCAATCTTCTTGGGGAAATAGACATGATGCTCTTTGTCATTAATATTAAAAGTTACTTTTCCTTGATTACAATTGATGACAGCACCTGCAGTATTAAGAAAAGGTCTCCCAAGAATAAGGGACATATTATCATCTTCGGGCATCTCAAGCACAACAAAATCAGTTAAAACCAAGCAATTATGAGCCACTTGAATAGGAACATCCTCACATATACCAACAGGAATAGTAGTTGACTTATCAGCCATTTGCAAAGATATATCAGTTGGTATCAACTTTTCTAGCTGGAGTCTCTTGTAGAGAGAAAAAGGCATAACACTAACTCCAGCTCCCAAATCACATAAAGCAGTTCTAACATAATTATTCTTAATAGAGCAAGGAATAGTTGGTATACCTGCATCACCAAGTTTCTTTGGAACCTTACCATTGAAGGAATAATTAGCAAGAAAAGTAGAAATTTTCTCATTAGGAATCTTCCTTTTATTAGAGACAATGTCCTTCATATACTTTGAATAAGGAGGCAACTTAATAGCATCAGTCAAAGGAATTTGCAAAAATAAAGGTTTCATCCACTCACAAAACTTGTTATAGTGTTCTTCCTCCTTTGACTTGTGTTTCTTAATGGGAAAAGGCATAGGTTTCTGCACCCAAGGTTCTCTCTCACTACCATGTTTATTAGCAATAAAATCTTCCTTAGTGTACTTACTGTTCTTAGTGTGCTTCTCAGGTTCTTCCTCAACTTCCTCCTTATCAAGAGCGTCATTTTTATCACCACTTTTAGTTTTAGCATCAGAGACATATATACTACTAGGATCTACTGCAGGTTCAGATGGTTCCTCAACTATTTTGTGTTTATTTTTCTTTCTCTTATGAGGACTACCACTGTTTTCACCTTGTTGAGAATCTGCTCAATTCTTTTAGGGTGCCCTTCCGGATATAAAGGATCTTGGGTGGCTATACCACTCCTAGTTCTATTTCCATAAGCATGTTTATCTTCTGAAGCATTAACTAGCATATCTTTTTGTACCTTAGCAAGTTGATCAATTTGGGTTTGAACCATTTGAGAGTGTTTACAAAGCATTTTAACATCATTAGCAGTTCTTTCCACAATATCTTTCAACTCATTAATAGCTCTAGAGTTTTCCAATAAATAATTCTGAACTTGTTTATTAAAATTACCTTGTTTAACAATAAAAGCATCAAGTTCCTCTAAGCATTGATCAGGAGGTTTACCATAGGGAATATAAACTACATTAAAGTGGAGAGAGTGTATGTAACACCCCAGTTTTACTTAATTGTATATTAGGGTTAGTTTTATGCATCATGAGCATCATCATTTAAAATGTGCATTGAAGAAATAAATCAAACCCTAAACCCTAGATTTTTTCCCTCTCTAAAATCTTTTCAAAATGGTTTGAATTTGAAAAGTACAAAAATATAGGAGCCCAAATGGATTACAAGGGCTCATCAAAATTTTACATATTTTATAAAACCCTCTTGTGTTTTAAAAGCATTTAAAAACAGTTTTGAAATGGTTTTATAAGTGGAAAACAAATTTCTGAAAAGGAAAAATGTTCTGATAAAAAAACAGAGCTAGATCAGCTTAACAGGCCGGCGCAGCTCCACTCTCCCCTCTGTCTGCCGCACACCCGCAGCTTCCGCGGCCCAGCAGCAGCCCACCCGGCCTGGTACCGCTTCACCCTTCTCTTCGTCGTCTTCCTCCTCCCAGGCGCACTGCTCGGTGTTGCCAGCGCCGCCATTGATCTCCGCCGCACGTGCTCCGCTGTCCGTCGCGCTGCAGGAGACGATAAGACCTCCTGAGACCTTCTCCCTCGTCCCCATCCACTCCCCCTCTCCCAGAGACCCCCCCCTCTCCTCTTTCGCGTGAAGGCGAATCCTAGCCCGTGCGGACCCCGACCGTCGTCGCCTTCTCCGGCCTCTCCTCACCCAGCTGAGCACACCACTGGAACCGCCGCACCCTCCTCTGTCGTTTACCCCGAAGCGCGCAAGCCGGGGAGCCCCTAGCGACGCAATTGATCCTCCGTCCCCGACGAGCTCCACCACCGTCGACGTCGATTCCGGCCACGCCACGCCCCGCCGACCATACAGTCGCACTCCTGGTGAGCTCATGAGGCTTAGGGTGGCCTCCTTTTGGCCGTTTGCTTTCTAGTTTGGCCGCGTGCCGTTGGCCTGTGAACACCGCCGCCGCCGTTCGCCGTAGTTCTATCTCCGATGACCTTTTGCTAGCGGCACCGCCCCTAGATGGTTCTCCCTGCCTCGCTCGTCCTAACGGGCATGGTCACATGTTCTGGTGTGGCCTGGATCGCCGTCTCCGGCCACCGTCAGCCGGTCAACGGCCGTGCCGACGTGGCGCTGAGGTAGACTTGACGTGGCCCCGGCCCCACCTTGCGTATGTGGCAGCTGAGGTGGCATAGGCCCACCAGTCAGTCTGTGTGGGTAGCCTAAGCCTCAATGACAAAAGCCCAGGCCCTATGGTGATGTCAGCATGAGGTCATAAATGTTTTAAAAATGATAAAATAAATTCCAGAAAATGATTTAATATTGTAAAATCAATAGCTTATTACTTATAAGTCAAAAAAAATACAAATAATATATCAAAATGTTCAGAAAAATGAAACCTAGATATCTAATCTATAATCATGTATTGTTCAACAACTTAAATAACAAGTTTAATTATAACACCCTAGTAACCCTAACAGGTTATTCCGGAGTTTTTCCTGAGTTAGGGTTTTCACCCCTCGGAACCCCGATTAAATTGTCGAGCATGCTTTAGGGTTACATTTCGATACAAATTAACTTGTCACATCATCATACTTGCTTGAGCATTACATCGATGCCATTGTTGATTGTTTCCCTCTCTTTTCGATGTTTGGTTCTTCCCGGTAGAATACGATATCGAGATCGAAGAACGAGGACCACACCATCGAAGATAGAAGATCGACGAACAATACTTGACCAACTCTAACCAAGTCAAGTTCAAGGCTTCTGAAGATCTATTTACCTGCTATCAACTGGCAAAGGCAAGCATAGCCCCATCATGATATAATCCTATGATTTCGAAAGCATTTCAATTATGCCATGATGCATACAATTCTACTGTGATCTTTTATAGATATATAAAGTATCCTATCTATTGCATTACTTCCTTTGAGCTTATATTACCCGATCCACCGCTTCTAGCATAACTAGGTTTGGCTTGTGTGCATTGCTAGAGCTTATATCCGAGTCTTGCTTAGCCATGCATAGCTGTCAGTTCTGGTTCATCCAGATGATGTATCAGATGCAAAAGAATCTATTATGAAAGGAGAGTGTGTTGAGATGAGATCAGTGATATGAGACTAAACATGCTATGGCTTGTATGGGAGGCCACAGCGGGATGTGGTTTTTCTAGTCCCATGCTCGCCACCACTAGGACCTGAGTTCTTGCCTTTGGAACCGAGATGAGCGTACAGCCACACGGGGCTTGGGAACCCCTCGCCTGATTAACTTGCCTAGTAGATTCCATGAGTCACATAGTTCGGGCGTTCCATTCGACATACGCATTGAAAATGTTTTTGAAAGAGGGGGTGAAGGAGGTGCATTTATAACAGGTAGGGAAGCGTGGCCGCGGTTGCTTGGGGTTGATGGCGCCCCTGGTAAACCAACCTCGCATCACATCTTTAAGTACCGACTTCGGGATTTGACTCGTTACGGCGGAACAATACTTATTGCGTGACTCATGGTCTCGGCGAAAGCAAGGTAAAGGTGTCAACACCCGGATTTTTAATCCTAGATGCCTGTTATGCCATACATCGCAATCCCAGGATTACCATTTTTGCGAGACATAACAGAATTGGATACCACAGTACATCATCCATTACAAACCATACATAAGGTCTTACACAAATAAGGATCTCATGATCCAGTTCTTAATACAACTCAAGCAGCGGAAATACGTAATAATAAAGGTAGCGTAGGCGAAGCTCCATCTTCGGGGTCACAGGAAATGCTGACGATGGGAGATCATCCTAGTTGTCATAACCTTCCTGGGTCCATCCTCCAGGTACTCCTCTTCATAGTCTGGCCACGGGAATAGCCAGGGACAAAGCCATGAGTACTCTTTAAGTACTCGAAAACTAATACTAACAAGTGAAGGGGGTTTTTGTAATAGGACACTACGCTCTAGGGTTGTTTTGCAAAATCCAGATTTACCTCTACTAAGCTCAGAAGCAAGAGAAAGCTAGTCAAATTTTATAACACCTAAGTGGGAAATTGTATAACATGCCACAACTCTGTTGTGGTCAAGTCAAAGTCTCAAGTCATTTCACAAGTAATTTTTAAAACATCTGATGGGGGAACAGTATGGCCACTCCAACTGTCCATAACCGCGGACATGGCTATTCGAATAGTTTGACACTCTGCAGAGATTGTACACTTTCACCACAACATTCGATACATCCGTCAGGAACAAATCCTGAATTCACCATACTCAGTATGCGGATAATCAATCCTAACCTTTCAATTACACGCCCTAGTATAAGCACCTCTCCTGTGAGATTGGCCTCCCAACCATGACCAACTATCATCTTGGGTACTGCACAGGTGGACAATCTTCACAAGGTAGCCTCAGCTCAGACCTTGGCCGTGAGGGAACCAAAACTAAGGTATATAAGTTTCCAGTCAAGCCCTACCCAATTCTCGGGTATTGTGGTTGTACGGTAAAATTGGAATGGTATCGCATCCAGACACCCATCAGTTTTATAAAGGGCTAAGGCTCATGCCTCAACATTTTCATCACCAAAATCATCTGGTGTTGGAAACACATGTCGAAACATCTCAGTAGAATGATCCATCATTCTAAGGTTTTCATAACCATTTTCACCAAGTATTCCCATCTAAAGTTGATCAATTTTTATACTTAGCACTAGCATCTACAAATGGGGTGAGTACTAATGAGGGGTGATAAACGAGTGGAGTTTCAACTAAGTACCACCTCATGTCTTAGGATGATATCAAGGTTTTCTAGCTTAGGCCAAATTTTATGCTCTTTATGCAACCTTCAATTATCTCTCTAGAATCTACAAGTCACTTAAGTAAACTCTAAAAGAAAGCTTTGATAAAGGAATAAAATAAAAAGCTTGCAAGTAAAACTAGGATTGGTTTATCAAGTGAGTATAACCACATATGCTTAAGGCATATGGTTGGCATGGTAATAAGCAAGTATTTGCTTGCACATTCAACTAGTAGTATTAGACTTGCTAAAGTAGAGTATCTTGCAAGGGTTAGCTTGCCTTGTGCAGAGCAGTGGTTGAAGTTCTCCTCGGATTCTTCTTCGTAGTATCCTCCTTCTTACTCGTATCCTTGGTCGGTACTAGCGCCTATAAATAAATACGAGGTACACAATCACCAAACAATACTTAACTACATGCAATCATCACACAAGGGGGTTCTATAGATGATCTAGCATCATCACTAACATTACAAGACTAGAGCATTTGACTTAATGATTTTAGTTTTAGAAAAGTAATTTCTACTCATTGAAAAACTACTTAAGATTTAATATTCTCCAAACCAAACATGGGATCATGTTGACACATGTCATTACCACATATTTTAGTCCATGGGAATGTGATTTAAAGTGGTGTCACAATTTAATAAGGTTTAACCTTTTATTTTAATTAAATAAAGTGACTAGAAATGCCTATGTGGCATCCTTTTATTACTGGGACATTATTTCTTGAAGTAAACCCATATATTTTTATATATTCTGAAAGGTATGATCAAATGTGATTTTTGAGAGTTGGAATCAACTCAAAAGCTATTATGGTTTAAATTTGAAAAATGTTTGAATGCAGAAAAGCTTCTGCCTTGTTATTTTTACCAAGGATGATCTACAGAATCAAATGATTTGAATCCAATGGGCTTGGATTAAGCATTTCAAAACCTTTCTAACAAAATTGGTTTCATTCAATTTGGTTCACTGAATCGAGCTGGGTTGATTTTTGAAACTGGGTATAGAACTATGTTTGAATTAAAATGGAAAAAGTTAAATTCAAACGAGTGGGCTGCGCGGGAAACGATACTGGGCCGGCTTGCTAAGCACAGCGCTTACGCGGGGTGGTTAAGTTGTTGTCCCCACGCGTCAGTGAGACAGGGGGTGCGAAGCGGTACGGGGCAACGTGGTGCGTTGGATTAGAAGTAAGATCAACGGCTGAGGGTTGTCGTCGACGATGAACTAGTCACCGGCGAGCTCGAACCCTAGCGGCGTAGTGGGGGTCGTGGGAGGCTCACCGGGGCTCAGGCGAGGGTCGGCGATGCGGGCGAACGACGAAGTCGACGACGGCGAACCTCCTGGTACCGGCAGCTTCTCCTGGGGTGGATGAAATCGACGGCGCCCTTCTTCTCTAGAGGCGGCCTGCTCCGGTGCAATTCCGGCGATGCGCTGCTCGCCTTGCTCCGGGAACAGGGTGGAACGATCAGTGAGGAGAGGGGAGTGAGATGGTGTGAAGAGTTTGAGCGGGGGAGACCTCTATTTAATAGTCTCGACGACGAGACCAAACGGGGTGGGCAGGGGATGGTGGAGACATGACTACGGGCTGCTAGAGGCATGGCCGGTGGTGGCAATCGATCGGCGATCTCCTGGCGATGCTCTATGGCTTTAATGCGTGTGTAGGGGCGGTGGCAAACGATCTGGAACATGCGATGCTCAGCGCGGCAGAGGCGGCATCTTCTACGGCGAACGGTGGCTATGAGGCATGGGGCGGCGAACGGGGATGTCTGGCGGTGTCCTGGGACGGTGGTGATCGCGTATGCACGCGGCGAGGGCGGCACGCGGTCTGTGGGCGTGTGTCGAGGGTGGCGCTCTGGCGCGCTCTCGGCATGCGCTCAGAGAAGCTTGGCATGGCTTGGGCGTGTGGTCCAGTGGCTGGCAAGGTTTGAGCGATGGACAGGGGGTGGCGGTGGACGGTGGGCTGTGTCCTAGACATGTTGTTTAGGCTTGGTGCTTGCTCTGGCTAGTTAGCCATGGTCGGCTGGCAAGGGGGGTGCTCAGGTTGGCATGGCATGGGGCTAGGGTTTGTCCAAGCACTGGTTGGCACTGAGGGGGACAAGGGTGATCAATGGTGAACATTGCTTAGCCAAATTACTGCTCAAAACAGTGTAGTTTGGCCAGATTGATTTGTTGCCTCCAAGTGTTTGATGAAATGGCCACAATAACTCAAGTTTTGAATTTTGAAAAGATTTTTGGTGGGTGTGCTAGGCATGTGCTTGTGAGTCTGTGGATGCTTGGGTTTTGAAAGTTGAGCTTGTTTGAGTGGTTTTTGAAAAAGTGGGATCTTCTCATATGATAAAGATTCAATTTTGAACTGTCCTTTAAACTATGCATTCAAATGTTTTTGGATGATCACAAAGTGGGCCTTGATACTTTGTTATGAGTACTGTAAAGGGGTGCAAAGATCCAAACAAGTTTTTGTTAAGTTCTAAAAGTTAGAGACAGCCAAAGTAGGCATGGGAGTTAAATTGGCCAAAATGACCATTCCCTTATTTTGTTTGTTTTGATTTATTTGTCTTTGGGAAAAGTGTGAGGATTGTTTAGATGATGTTTATTTCACCTAAGAATCCTTTTACAAGCAAAGAAACACATAAACAAGGCAATTCAAAAGAATCCAAATTGGAATGCATACACACATGCATGCTTTCCTATTTTTATTTAGAAAAGTTTTTGTTAACCCTAATTTTGAAGATTAGAGTTTGATGATTCTAGTTTAATATTTTTGGGATGTTACAAACCTTCCCCCCTTAAACAAAATCTCATCCCGAGATTTGAAAAAGGACGAAAATATTACCTAGGATTTGAAGAGATCGGGAAACTCCATCGTGATGTGATCTCCGCGCTCCCAGGTAGCTTCCTCTTCTGTGTGGTTGCTCCACTGAATCTTGAGAAACTTGATGCTTCGGGTTCGGGTAGTTCTGAAGGCTTCTTCCAAATATGGATGGGTACTTCGGGATAGGTCAGGTCATCGTTGATCTCTATGGTCCGGTGATCGATATTCTTGAACACTTCCGTCTTCTCCGGAACTTCGAGGCACTTGCGAAGTAATGAGATATGGAACACATTGTGCATGGCTGACATCTCTGCGGGCAGTTCCAATTGATACGACACTTCTCCTCGACGGTTCAGAATCTTGAAGGGTACGATATATCTGGGGGCTAACTTTCCTTTCAGCTGGAAACACTGCATTCCCTTCAATGGCGACACTTTCAGATATACAAAATCTCCTATGTTGAAGGCGAGGTCTCGACGTCTCTTGTCGGCGTAACTCTTCTGTATTGACTGGTCTATCTTGAGGTGCTCACGAATCTTGTGAACCTTCTCTTCTGCTTCTCATAGGATATCGGGTCCGGAAATCTGACTCTCTCCTACTTCCTTCCGTACATGAATTCAAATGGGGCGATTTGCAAACTAGCTTGATAACTGTTGTTGTATGAAAATCTGCAAACGACAGACAGTCTTCCCACTTAGATCCATATTCTAACACACATGCTCTTAGCATATCTTTGAGTATTTGATTTACTCGCTCTGTTTGTCCATCGGTCTGAGGGTGATACGCAGTGCTGAAATCTTGTCTGGTTCCTAAACCTTCTTGGACTTTCTTCCAGAATCTCGAGGTAAACTGAGTTCCTCGATCAGATACGATGTTCTTGGGGACTCCATGCAAACTAATGATTCTAGCGATGTATAACTCCGCTAGCTTCGAACTCTGATATGTGGTTTTGACGGGTAAGAAATGGGCGACTTTGGACAATCTGTCCACTATGACCCAGATAGAGTCATTTCCCCTACTAGAAGTAGGCAATCCGGTGATAAAGTTCATTCCAACAGAATCCCATTTTCATTCCGGAATCTGCAAGGGTTGCAATAATCCAGCATGTCTTTGATGTCCTTCCTTGACTCGCTGACATATATCACACTTGGCGATATAGCTTCCGATTTCTCTCTTCATCTTATGCCACCAAAATTGCTCTTTACAATCTTGATACATCTTAGTTCCTCCGGGGTGGATAGAATAAAGAGTATCATGATCTTCCTTGAGAATAACTTCTTTCAACTCAGAATCTGCTGGTACACAAAGGCGTCCTTTGTACCATAGAACTCCTTCTTCGTCTTCGGTGAATCCGGGTACCTTGCCTGTACCGATACGACGCTTGATTCCGTCAATACTAGCATTTCCTTTCTGCGCCTCTTTGATCTGGTTGATCAAAGTGGGTTGAAGTTCTATGCTAGCCAAAAATCCTTCACTTACTAATTCTATTCGAAAATCTTCCATCTCTTTGTGCAAGCTTGGTTGCTCCTTCAAGATCATGGAGTTCAAGCGGCACGGCAATCTGCTAAGGGCATCGGCTACTACATTGGCTTTACTAGGGTGATAGTGAATGTCCAGATCGTAATCCTTGATTAGCTCAATCTATCTTCTCTGCCTCATATTCAGCTCTTTCTGAGTGAATATATACTTCAGGCTCTTGAGATCCGAATAAATCTCACAACAATTTCCCATCAGGTAATGCCTCCATGTCTTCAGGGCTAGAACTACGGCTGCGAGTTAGAGGTCATGGGTTGGGTAATTTTGCTCATGTTGTTTCAGTTGTCGAGATAGATAAGATATAACTTTGCCTTCTTGCATTAGCACACATCCGAGACCGATCTTGGATGCATCACAATACACGTCGAAGGGCTTCGTGATATCCGGCATGATTAGGATTGGGGCTGAAATCAATCTCCTCTTGAGTTCTTGAAAACTCGATTCACATTTGTCGGTCCATTCAAACTTCTTGTCCTTCTTCACCAATTGGGTCATGGGTCTGGCGATACTCGAGAATCCTTCTACGAACTTGTGGTAGTATCCCGCCAATCCGAGAAATGCACGAACTTGGGTTTGAGTGGTTGGGGCTTGCCAATCTTCGACACCTTTCACTTTTGCAGGGTCAACGGCAATTCCTCTGGCTGATACAATGTGACCGAGGAATCCTACCTCCTGTAACCAGAATTCACATTTGCTAAACTTGGCATACAGTTGATGCTCTCTAAGGGTTCCAAGAATGGTCCTTAGGTGTAGCTCATGTTCTTCTTCCGATTTGGAATAAATCAGAATGTCATCGATGAAAACAATGACAAACTTATCCAGGAAGTCCATAAAAATCTTATTCATGAGATTCATGAAATAAGTGGGGGAATTGGTTAATCCAAATGACATAACGGTATACTCGTATAATCCATATCTGGTGGTAAAGGCAGTCTTTGGAATATCCTCTGCATGAATTTTGAGTTGATGATAGCCAGTCCTAAGATCAATCTTAGAAAACACTTTGGCACCGGTCAACTGATCAAACAAATCTTATATCTTGGGCAAGGGATACTTGTTCTTGATGGTGACATCATTCAACTTCCGATAATCCGTACACAAACGGTTACCTCCATCTTTCTTGTCCACAAACAAAACAGGTGATCTCCATGGTGACGCACTTGGTTGAATCAATCCAATTTCTGGCATGGCATCCAGTTGCTTCTTCAGTTCTTCTAGTTCATACGGGTTCATACTATATGGTCTCTGGGCTATGGGTCCTGTTTCGGGGATTAGTTCGATGATAAACTCGATATCCCGATATGGGGGCATACCGGGCAAAACATCTGGAAATACATCGAGGTATTCGCAGACTGTCCGGACTTGGTCAATGGTAGGTTGGGCTGTACTCTTGTTGCACTTGAATTGACGAGGTAAGGTTTTAGATATATGCTCGACTGATATTCTGGCTGTACTGGTCATGGTTATGGCTTTCTTGGCACAGTCAATCAATCCTCTATGTTTGGACATCCAATCCATTCCTAGTACTACTTCCAAACCTTTAGTTCCGAGTACTATCAGGTTAGCATAAAAATCTATGCCATGGATTCGGATAGGGACGGCTTTGCAAATTTTCCTAGCTTTGGTGGTTGAACCAGGAATTTGAACGATCATAACATGCTTCAGTTTGGTTGGTTGAATTTTACTAGTGCATGCAAATTCTTCGGTGACAAATGAGTGCGATGCACCAGAATCAAACAACACTCGAGCAAGTACTAAATTAACAGAAAACATACCCAGCACGACGTCTGGCGCTTCCTGAGCTTCTTCAGCATGCATGAGAAAAAGACGGACGTTGCGGTTAAGCGAATTCCCTGGGGCAAATCATCTTCCTGGCTGAACACGATGTTGCTTATGAGCTGGGGAATTTGCATTGGGGGCTGTGTTATTCTTCTTGTTGGGTCACTCGTTGGAGTAGTGACCCTTATTTCCACAGTCATAACAAGTCACTTGCGACTTGTCCTTTGCTGCAACAGGCACAACATTGCTTCTAGTCCTCGGGGCAGTGTTGGTATTGGCGGTAGCATTGTTGTTGAACTTGGGTGGGGCACGATTGAAATTGCTAGAGTTGCCGGGGTTGTTGTGATTTCCTCCGGGCCTAGGGTTTCCACGGTTGGGATAGGTCGGACGGTTCATCGGGGGTCTGTTGGTTCTCGGGGAAAATCCTGGAGATGGGTTAGGGCGATACTTTGGGGTCTGATGGGTTCCTGGCTGATGCATCATGCGACGCTTGCGGTTCTCATTGGCTTGGTTGATCTTTCCTTCCATCTGGATGACAGAGTTGACCAGGGCTTCAATATCAGCAAAGGGGATATTGACTAACACAGTTTGCATCTCATCGTGCAGACCATTCAAGAATCTCTCCTTCTTCTTGGCTTCGGTGTCGATCTCATCCGGGGCATACCTAGCTAATGACAAAAATTTGTCACCGTATTCCACTACAGTCATCCGTCCTTGCTTCAGTTCTCTGAACTCATCTCTCATCCTCTTGATCAAACCTAGTGGTACATGGGTTCTGCTGAACTTGACTTTGAATTCCTCCCAGGTCATCATTTGTCCTCTGGTCATTGCACGAACACTGTTCCGCCATGCTCTGGCATCTCCGGCTAGATAGTGGGTGGCGAACAGAACTTTCTCGTTAGCTTCCACTCCGGTGAATTCCAGATTGTTTTCCATGGTTTGCAGCCAATCGTCGGCATTTAAGGGTTCTTCCGACTTAGTGAAAACGGGTGGGTTGGTGTTCTGGAAATTCTTGAGCTTAGATCCATGGTTGTCCTGATTTCCTTCGCCTTGGTTGTTGTGGGCTAGCTGAGCTATCTTCTGAAGGGTGGCTAGGTTGGCTTGACGTTTGTCTCATTCAGCTTCGCGGTCAGAAACCAACATTTGCAGGATCTGCAACATCGGGTCCGGGGATGAACCACTTCCTCCGCGTGGCATCTGAAGATTGAGATAGATCGTGATAAAAGAGGGAAATTTCTAAGGTTCTGGGACTTTGAAAAGTTTTTAAAATTTGACTCAGATTTTCTAGCAACTTGCTTTTCATTCATTCACACGATAAACACACACCACAACAAAGGTAAACAGATGGTTTTAGGAACCATTCTGGAAACTACGATACAGTGGGACCGAATACTACTCACTACGCTAGTGCTCAAGGGCTACTACTCCTCGGAGTCGGTGTAGTCGTCATCCTCATCGTCATTGATGAAGGCAAAATCCTCCTCATCGGTGAAGAAGTCCATAGCCTGATCCTTCAGAAAATCATAATCATCGCTGAGATAGGAGTAGGGGTCTCCACGAAGATCCTCTCCGGCATTCTCCCTTTCCTCCAACTGCATGTCTCTCTCGTGGATGGTCTCCTCCAAAGACGAGATACGGTGGCGAAGACGGGCAATGATGCGCTCCTTCTTGTCGAGCTGACGGCGGCGAGACTTGCGATCCTTTGCTAACATGGAGATGGTCTTATCCTTTATCTTGATGATGGCGGACTTGTGGTTGGAGTAGTCACGGCAATTATCCAACTCCTACTAACGATCGTACCTCATGAAGCTAAGGTGGTCCAACTGAGTCTTTAACTCGTGGTGGTATGGGGCTTCCAGTGGCTGTCCATTAGCATCACGCCTTGGGAAAAACTCAAAGCGGGTACCCTTGATCTTGTTGATACTCTGCCCACACAGACGGGAAAGTGCTTCCTGCATGGCCCTGGCAAGTCCATCTAGCCAGTTGTTCTCTCTTAAGGTGAACTGAATTCCCTCGGCAGTGGGAGGTTCAATCTTTCCTCGGAGACTTGCAACAATTAGCCACTGCAGATCTTCTCCTCCTTGATCATTGAGCTGAGCTCCGAAGAACTCGGGGTGCGGACGCTCCAGAAGTTCCGAAAGCTGGTCCAAATCCCTCTCAAAGATAAGGTCTCCGCCATTCCCCAACTGATAAAACTTGTTGTACTTCACGTCCATCTATAAGAATATAGGATGAGTAAGTTAGTAGAGTGATCAAGTGTGTCAAGTTTTATGTATTTTACAAGAGTTTTTGAGGAACATGAATTTTCATGAAAGAATCAAAGTGATAAGAATGGGAATAAGTTTTTGTAAATATTTGCTTTAATGGTTTTGAAACTAAGTTTTTGATTCAAACGTCCAGTCTAACTAGGGTCTCCTATGGTCAGGATGGCTCTGATACCAACTTGTCAACACCCGGATTTTTAATCCCAGATGCATGTTATGCCATACAATGCAATCCCAGGATTACCATTTTTGCAAGACATAATAGAATTGGATACCACAGTACATCATCCATTACAAACCATACATAAGGTCTTACACAAATAAGGATCTCATGATCTAGTTCTTAATACAACTCAAGCAGCGGAAATACGTAATAATAAAGGTAGCGTAGGCGAAGCTCCATCTTCGGGGTCACAGGCAATGCTAACGATGGGAGATGATCCTAGTTGTCGTAACCTTCCTGGGTCCATCCTCCAGGTACTCCTCTTCATAGTCTGGCCACGGGAATAGCCTAGGACAAAGCCATGAGTACTCTTTAAGTACTCGCAAACTAATACTAACAAGTGAAGGGGTTTTTTGTAATAGGACACTAAGCTCTAGGGTTGTTTTGCAAAATCCAGATTTACCTCTACTAAGCTCAGAAGCAAGAGAAAGCTAGTCAAATTTTATAACACCTAAGTGGGAAATTGTATCTCATGCCACAACTCTGTTGTGGTCAAGTCAAAGTCTCAAGTCATTTCACAAGTCATTTTGAAAACATCTGATGGGGGAACAGTATGGCCACTCCAACTGTCCATAACCACGGACGCGGCTATTCGAATAGTTTGACACTCTGTAGAGATTGTACACTTTCACTACAACATTCAATACATACGTCAGGAACAAATCCTGAATTCACCATACTCAGTATGCGGATAATCAATCCTAACCTTTCAATTACACGCCCTAGTATAAGCACCTCTCCTGTGAGTTTGGCATCCCAACCATGAACAACTGTCATCTTGGGTACTGCACAGGTGGACAATCTTCACAAGGTAGCCTCGGCTCAGACCTTGGCCGTGAGGGAACCAATACTAAGGTATATAAGTTTCCAGTCAAGCCCTACCCAATTCTCGGGTATTGTGGTTGTACGGTAAAATTGGAATCGTATCGCATCCAGACAACCATCAGTTTTATAAAGGGCTAAGGCTCATGCCTCAACATTTTCATCACCAAAATCATCTGGTGTTTGGAAACACATGTCGAAACATCTCAGTAGAATGATCCATCATTCTAAGGTTTTCATAACCATTTTCACCAAGTATTCCCATCTAAAGTTGATCAAGTTTTATACTTAGCACTAGCATCTACAAATGGGGTGAGTACTAATGAGGGGTGATAAACGAGTGGAGTTTCAACTAAGTACCACCTCATGTCTTAGGATGATATCAAGGTTTTCTAGCTTAGGCCAAATTTTATGTCTTTATGCAACCTTCAATTATCTCTCTAGAATCTACAAGTCACTTAAGTAAACTCTAAAAGAAAGCTTTGATAAAGGAATAAAATAAAAAGCTTGCAAGTAAAACTAGGATTGGTTTATCAAGTGAATATAACCACATATGCTTAAGGCATATGGTTGGCATGGTAACAAGCAAGTATTTGCTTGCACATTCAACTAGTAGTATTAGGCTTGCTAAAGTAGAGTATCTTGCAAGGGTTATCTTGCCTTGTGCAGAGCAGTGGTTGAAGTTCTCCTCGGCTTCTTCTTCGTAGTATCCTCCTTCTTCCTCGTATCCTTGGTCGGTACTAGCGCCTATAAATAAATACGAGGTACAAAATCACCAAACAATACTTAACTACGTGCAATCATCCACAAGGTGGTTCTATAGATGATCTAGCATCATCACTAACATTACAAGACTAGAGCATTTGACTTAATTATTTTAGTTTTAGAAAAGTAATTTCTACTCATTGAAAAACTACTTAAGATTTAATATTCTCCAAACCAAACATGGGATCATGTTGACACATGTCATCACCACATATTTTAGTCAATGGGAATGTGATTTAAAGTGGTGTCACAATTTAATAAGGTTTAACCTTTTATTTTAATTAAATAAAGTGACTAGAAATGCCTACGTGGCATCCTTTTATTACTTGGACATTATTTCTGTAAGTAAACCCATATATTTTTATATATTCTGAAAGGTATGATCAAATGTGATTTTTGAGAGTTGGAATCAACTCAAAAGCTATTATGGTTTAAATTTGAAAAATGTTTGAATGCAGAAAAGCTTCTGCCTTGTTATTTTTACCAAGGGTGATCTACAGATTCAAATGTTTGAATCCAACGGGCTTGGATTAAGCATTTCAAAACCTTTCTAACAAAATTGGTTTCATTCAATTTGGTTCAATGAATCGAGCTGGGTTGATTTTTGAAACTAGGTATAGAACTATGTTTGAATTAAAATGGAAAAACTTAAATTCAAACGAGTGGGCTGCGCGGGAAACGATACTGGGCCGGCCTGCTAAGCACAGCGCTTACGCGGGCTAGTTAAGTTGTTGTCCCCACGCATCAGTGAGACAGGGGGGTGCGAAGCAGTACGGGGCAACGTGGTGCGTTGGATTAGAAGTAAGATCAACGGCTGAGGGTCGTCGTCGATGATGAACTAGTCACCGGCGAGCTCGAACCCTAGCGGCGCAGTGCGGGTCATGGGAGGCTCACCGGGGCTCAGGCGAGGGTCGGTGATGCGGGCGAACGACGAAGACGACGACGGAGAACCTCCTGGTACCGGCAGCTTCTCCTGGGGTGGACGAAATCGACGGCGCCCTTCTTCTCCAGAGGCGGCCTGCTCTGGCGCAATTCCGGCGATGCGCTGCTCGCCTTGCTCCGGGAACGGGGTGGAACTATCAGATGGTGTGAAGAGTTTGAGCGGGGGAGGCTTCTATTTATAGTCTCGACGACGAGACTGAACGGGATGGCAGGCGACGGTGGCGACATGGCTACGGGATGCTAGAGGCATGGCCGGCGGTGTCGATCGATCGGTGGTCTCCTGGCGATGCTCTATTGCTTTAATGCGCGTGTAGGGGCGCTGGCAAACGGTCTGGAACATGTGATGCTCTGCGCAGCAGAGGCGGCGTCTTCGACGGCGAGCGGTGGTTATGAAACATGGGGCGGTGAACGGGGATGTCTGGTGGTCTCCTGGGACGGTGGTGATCGCGTGTGAACGCGGCGAGGGTGGCGCGCGGTCTGTGGGCGTGTGTCGAGGGTGGCGCTCTGGCACGCTCTCGGCATGCGCTCAGAGAAGCTTGGCATGGCTTGGGCGTGTGGTCCAGTGGCTGGAAGGGTTTGAGCGCTGGACAAGGGCTGGCGGTGGACGGTGGGTTGTGTCCTAGACATGCTGTTTAGGCTTGGTGCTTGCTCTGGCTAGCTAGCCATGGTCGGCTGGAAAGGGGGGTGCTCGGGTTGGCATGGCATGGGGCAAAGGGTAGGGGCTAGTGTTTTTCCAAGCATTGGTTGGCACTGAGGGGGACAAGGGTGATCAATGGTGAACATTTCTTAGCCAAATTACTGCTCAAAACAGTGAAGTTTGGCCAGATTGATTTGTTGACTGCAAGTGTTTGATGAAATGGCCGCAAGAACTCAAGTTTTGAATTTTGAAAAGATTTTTGGTGGGTGTTCTAGTCATGTGCTGGTGAGTCTGTGGATGCTTGGGTTTTAAAAGTTGAGCTTGTTTGAGTGGTTTTTGAAAAAGTGGGATCTTCCCATATGATAAAGATTCAATTTTGAACTGTCCTTTAAACTATGCATTCAAATGTTTTTGGATGATCACAAAGTGGGCCTTGATACTTTGTTATGAGTACTATCAAGGGGTGCAAAGATCCAAACAAGTTTCTGTTAAGTTCTGAAAGTTAGAGACAGCCAAAGTAGGCATGGGAGTTAAATTGGCCAAAATGACCATTCCCTTATTTTGTTTGTTTTGATTTATTTGTCTTTGGGAAAAGTGTGGGGATTGTTTAGATGATGTTTATTTCACCTAAGAATCCTTTTACAAGAAAAGAAACACATAAACAAGGCAATTCAAAAGAATCCAAATTGGAATGCATACACACATGCATGCTTTCCTATTTTTATTTAGAAAAGTTTTTGTTAACCCTAATTTTGAAGATTAGAGTTTGATGATTCTAGTTTAATATTTTTGGGATGTTACATAAGGTCTTGGCCAACCACCCTCTGTCGGCCTTCCAAGGAAGAGGGCTAATAACGTTGGCATTAAGAGTCAGTTGGTACGTGTGGGTAAAGTTGTACACCCCTGCAGGGTTAAATCTTTCCGAAAATCCGTGTTCATGGTTATGAACGCTTGGTGACCAGATTCTAAGATCATAGAGAACTTTAACCTAATCATAAAATTTGGTAGATCAACGTGTGATTAAGGATGCTTCCTCATGGGTACGAGGGGGTGATCCTAGTTCAGATGATGATGATTTGGTGGTTATCAAAAGATGATGATCAATATTTCGGAGACGTCGCTCTCTTAACCCCTTTAAAAATACTCTGATTAGATGAGATTCTTCTCCCTCTCTTGTTTTATAAAGAAAGATGGCTTTTCGCAAAACAACTCCACTAGCCAGAAGTCTTGCAGAGTACACCCTGTACTCACCCTTGCTTTGTTGATACTTTTGGCAGAGTAAGTGTTCACCTGAAGACGAGTTCCGTACTACATCGACATCGACGAGTAGCTTGGGGTTCCCGGCCGGCAGCCTGGAATCTATGGGCTGGGACGTCATCGTTATGCTTCAGGCCTCTTAGGCCATTTGTTAAGTTTGTTATACTTAATAGCATAATTTGGCTTCCGTTGTTTGATGTTTGTGGTCAGTGACCTCTGCTTGTAATAATTTGGTTCTCTGCTCAGTTATGAGCTTGCTGTAATAAATTTTGTGTCATAGGGTCACTGCCATGTTACCGATTCTTCACTGGATATTCTCGAGCTCAAGGTTAAGCTTATTTCAGACGGAGGTCTGGGATTTGTTTAGCCCTGATCCCGGGAGTGTCACAGTTCTTGGTATCAGAGCAGTACCGACCGTAGGAAAACCTTGCTATTGGTCGATGTTGAGTCTAGAGTTTGTGAAAACTATTTTAAAAGATGAAAAGTATTTGCGAAAACTCTAGTATGCTTATTTTCTCCTTATCCAGTTTCGCTCTAACTCTGGGTTATCTTATCTAGTGTTGATTTTGGAAAAGTTTTGATATCTCTTCTTGTCTTTCAAAACTTAGGTGCCTCCTTGGCATGCCGTTTCTAAGCCAGTTGACCTAGTGTTGAATTTTCTAGAGGTGGGTGTGTTGTGAAGTCCTTGTTCCCTTTGCTCCTGTTCATCTGAGAGATTCCTTTCCATCAAGATCTCTCTATCCTTTGGACCCACAATATTCTATTGTTGGATCCACAGTGTTCTGTTCTAGGCTTCGAGGTTTCCTTTCGCCTCGTGTGCCTCCTCTTTGTTTGTTTGGGTACTTCAAAAGTCATTTCTTCTCTTGGATGCTACCTCATGAATACTATCTTACAGTGTACACTATGTCTCTCAAGTAGTAGTTACTCCCTTCTTTGGGTTTTAACCCTCGGACTTGAACTGAAGATCCCTGTTTGTGCTGGATTCTAGTGTTGAGAATCTTGTACATGAAGATGACCTTTAACCCAAGATATTTTGTTTGACACTGTCGTTAATGTTCACACATTACCTCAGGATGGCTGGTACTAAAATTCTATCTTTCAAGCTTGTGGTTTTTTTCGCGATTGAATTGTGACAATTAAGGAATTCACCTACCGCTAGATATGGCAGATGTTCTTTAATGGAACCAACAAGATCTCGGTAAGAGTACTCCTCGAGATTATTGCATCTATACTCGTGACTCTGCCACACCTTTTCCCTTCCTTGCATTGGTTTTCGGAAGATTGTTAACCTATGCATCCACATCTCGGGATTCTAACCTGAGCATCTTCTTTTTCCCTTGTTGTTTCCGACCTTTGTATACCATTTGGTAGCAAAAGTAGTAGCGTGCATCGGTGTATTCCGATGTAAGATACTCTTGTGGTCCATCTAGACAAACCATTTCGAGATGTCTAGGAGAAACAAACTCCAGTACCTCGTCATATCTAGGACCAGGTCAAAGTGTTGTAATCCGCAGATCAAGAGGCATTGATTAGCTTTTATCTGTTCCACCTTAAAGTGTCACACTCTTTTATACTAAGAGTTTATGCCGAGTTCCATGACCCCTTAATGAAGTGAAGCTTTTACACATCTTTACCCACCCTTCCTCTGAGTTTTTGCGCTCAGGAATGTTGTGTGTGCTTATTGATGTGGCCCTCTAAGATTCTTGGCAATTCTTATTGCTTTTAACTCTAAGGACATTTGTATCATTCTTAGTGTGATGGTTAATCTATCACTAAGCAAAGGATGATTGTGCTACCAAGTTCGTTATTCTGGTGCACTCTCTTCAGTCAAAGAGTTTGGCTGTTATCGAAGCTCTAAGACTATGTCTTCTTGCCATACCAAGCAAGTTTCTTCTCGAACTAAGTGACATATCGGTGGGTTGTGATATCCTAGATGTCTACTAGAAGTATCGCCATGTTGCCACATGACCGTGTTGTCAATTTCTTGAGCAAGCAAGTTCTCTGAACTGCTATTTTCTCCAAGGATCCGTACTGGATACCCCTGAACTAGTTGGTTGAACTTAAACAACAACTTGGAGAGTTGTAAAAAAAGTTCTATCTGACTCAGTTCTTTCTTAAAGGAATGTCTAGTTTTGTCCGTGTTGAAGAAAGATAGTATTTCCTTCATGGACATGTTATCTTCCCCTACCTTTGATTTGATTTGGGTTATTGTCAAATCAAACTCAGTTCCAAGGACTATCTTGACGATGTATCTACTCGTGATGTTTCACTTGAGTGCATTTTCATGTCCTTTGGTCTGACCAATACTACTGCCTTGTGCATACGACATACGAGTCCATCTTCTTGGAGTGTCTCGATAAGTTTGTTGTTGAGCCCATCAACAATATTCTTATCTTCTCCATGTTGGATTGGATTCATATGAAACAATTGGTATTAATGTTGGGAACCTTCTAGATCCATCTTCGTGTCAATTCGAAGTATGTGTTCTGAATGTTAGAAGTGACCTTCTCTAGTTCATGTGCAGTTGTTGAAAGATGTCGCCGTGGATTCAAGTAGAGTTATCTTTGTTACCTTAAGGACACATGTGTGTTTAATGTTAGTACTCTATGTGTATACAGTTGTCTTTCAACAAGATGCTAACACATGGGTATAGCAATCTAGCTCAGTCTTTTGGAGCTTAGCACCGTAGTCCATATCTTGAGAATCTAGTAACTTTACCTCTGTGTAAATGTTGCAAACTTTATATTCGGACATGATGAGTCTGAAGTATCATTCCACCTAACCAAAGATAAATATCAAGCAGCAATGATGGTTGGTGTTCCCCAAGGTTTTGACATAGATCTCTTAGTAAATCTGTTAAGATTAATGTAATGGTTGACACACTTAGTCAGAAAGACCTTTGTCATATTCTCTTGAATCAGCAATAACAACCACTCTTCATGAGGCTTCTTCTATGATTTATTATAGGAGTAGTGTTCATGGTTTCCTTTGTATCCGAAGTCTGGCCTTTGCTTGATGCCTCGTTTCTCGAATTTCAAGGTGAACATTTAAAGTAGTGTTGCTGAATGTCTCTCGGTCGATCCTCCAGACCCTTCTATGTTGGAAAGCGTATGGTTGTGCCAAGTAGTTGAAGTCTAAGAATGAAGTTTCTTTCTTCTCGTGTCATCAGGAATCTTCTTAACTACTCGTCTCAGCGGTGTAAAGTGATACCATAATCTTTGGCAAAGATTTTGGTATACCTAGATGAATAAAGAGTTTCCTTCGTTTTCTTTTCCATGTTCTAAGAGTGACTATGATTCGGTAATCAGAAGTTTCTCTTGTTACATATTCCTTGTGACTCTTATGAGTCCTCTCCACAAAACACTTTTCTGTCTTGGCCTTCTGCTGAATGAAAGAGTGATTCTTCTGTGTCAAAAGTAGTTCAACAACTTGGTCTTGTTGATCCAAATCTCTGCAACCTAAAATCTCTACTTAAGCCGTTTAGTAGAGGTTCCCTATCGAAGTCCGTGGTCATGTTTTTCTGTTGGAAGCTTTCTTCTTCAGAAGCTTCAAAACCTCCTGCAAGTTCCATGGTCTCAATCCTTATGAAGACCATGTATCTAACAAATTGAAACCTTCCCCTCTTGTTTCCTTTGTTACCTTGATGTGTTTCATGACGTCACCTCAGAGTTGTTTCTAAACACACCATCCATGAGTTGACCATGAGATACTATGTGTGTTGCTTAGTGTTTTTCTCTCTTACCTTTAGAGTGGCCCTATTTCTTTCTCTCTCTGTCTCTCTCCCTACCTTTGGAATCTCGGGTCGAGATTCTCGTAAGGGGGATAGAGCTGTAACACCCCAGTTTTACTTAATTGTATATTAGGGTTAGTTTTGTGCATCATAAGCATCATCATTTAAAATGTGCATTAAAGAAATAAATCAAACCCTAAACCCTAGATTTCTTCCCTCTCTAAAATCCTTTCAAAATGGTTTGAATTTGAAAAGTACAAAAATATAGGAGCCCAAATGGATTACAAGGGCTCATCAAAAATAGTTTTGAAATGGTTTTATAAGTGGAAAACAAGTTTCTAAAAAGGAAAAATGTTCTGATAAAAAAATAGAGCCAGATCAGCTTAACAGGCCGGCCCAGCTCACCTCTCCCTTCTGCCTGCCGCACACCCGCAGCTTCCGCGGCCCAGCACCAGCCCACCTTCCCGGTACCGCTTCACCCTTCTCTTCACACCCGCAGCTTCCGTGCTCCGTCGTCCGTCGCGCTACAGGAGAGGATAAGACCTCCTTACACCTTCTCCCTCGTCCCCATCCACTCCCCCTCTCCCTAGAGACCCCCTCTCTCCTCTTTCGCGCGAAGCCAAACCCTATCCCGTGCGGATCCCCACCATCGTCGCCGTATCTGGCCTCTCCTCACCCAGTTGAGCACACCACTAGAACCGCCGCACCCTCCTCTGTCGTTCGCCCCGAAGCGCACAAGCCGGAGAGCCCCCTAGCGACGCAATCGATCCTCCGTCCCCGACAAGCTCCGCCACCGTCGACGTCGATTTCAGCCACGCCCCGCCGACCATACAGTCGCACTCCTGGTGAGCTCCTGAGGCTCAGGGTGGCCTCCTTTTGGCCGTTTGCTTTCTAGTTTGGCCGCGTGCCGTTGGACTGTGAACAGCACCGCTGCAGTTCGTCGTAGTTCTATCTCCGACGACCTTTTGCTAGCGGCGCCGCCCCTAGATGGTTCTCCCTGCCCCGCTCGTCCTGACGGGCATGGCCACACATTCTGGTGTGGCCTGGATCGCCGTCTCCGGCCACCGTCCGCCGGTCAACGGTCGTGCCGACGTGGTGCTGAGGTAGACTTGACGTAGCCCCGGCCCCACCTTGCGTATGTGGCAGCTGAGGTGGCATAGGCCCACCAGTCAGTCTGTGTGGGTAGCCTAAGCCTCAGTGACAAAAGCCCAGACCCTATGGTGACATCAACCTGAGGTCATAAAAGTTTTAAAATTGATAAAATAAATTCCAGAAAATGATTTAATATTGTAAAATCAATAACTTATTATTTATAAGTAAGAAAAATACAAATAATATATCAAAATGTTTAGAAAAATGAAACCTAGCTATCTAAGCTATAATCATGCATTGCTCAACAACTTAAATAACAAGTTTAATTAGAACACCGTAGTAATAACAGGTGATTCCGGAGTTTTCCCGAGTTAGGGTTTTCATCCCTTGGAACCCCGATTAAATTGTCGAGCATGCTTTAGGGTTATATTTCAATACAAATTAACTTGTCATATCATCATACTTGCTTGTCACATCCCAAGATTTTCCAAATCTTGTTATGTCAAAAATAAATGAATAAAATAAAACTTTGTTGATTTTTAGGGTGAGAAGAAACTTTTTGATTCCAATTGGAAACCTTCAAACCTATTTGATCAAACAAATCCTAAAGGGATTTGAAAAGATAAACAATTAATAAAGAAAATTTTAAATAAGTAGAATTACTATTTTTGGATCTTTTAATAAAAAGATTTGGTTTTCAAATAAAAAGGTAGAAATATAAATAAGGACTATTTTTATAGAGCCAAATTAAACCTTGGCCAAGTTTTTGAAACAAAATAATTTGTTTTGATTAAAGGAGTTAAGGATTATTTAAACAAAATAATGAGGATTTATTAATATCCAATTTTATTAAAATAAAGGATTTACCATTTTAATTAAACATCAAAACTTGTTAAAATATTTTTAAACAAGTTTTCCAAGTATCTTATATTTTCAAATAAAACCTATTGATTTGGTTTTGTTAATATTTAGGTTTGAAATGGAGTTTTTAAATAAAACAAATCCTATTTGAATTAATGATTAAGGTCTATTTTATTTAATTATTAAATAGATCCTAAAAAGAATAAAAATAATATTTTATTTTGGGACTTGGAATATTGTTGTTAAACAGAACTAAACTCAATACAAAGTGTGGTGGAAGTTTGATTGATTTGAATGTTTGAATTGTTTGATTGAATTTCAAAATAGAAAATCAAATGGAAAAAGGAAAAAGATTCAGTACAAAAAAGAAACAAAACGACCCAACTGGCCAGCCCAGCAAGCCCAACTCCAGCCCAACTAACCCCCCCCCCCCACGCGCGAATCGTTTTCCACCGAAAAAACCAACCGCGCAGTCGCAGACAGATGGACCCCGTGCCTCTTCTTCCTCTCTAGCTGACAGACGGACCCCAATGCCACGCAGTCATCTTCAACCTCGCGCCGGCCGTTTCCTCCTCCCTCAACGTTGCTCGGCCGCGATTGAATTCGATTAAATTCGCGTTGATGACATGCTTAATTCTCCCAGAGACCACGCACCCATAAACACCTCCCTCTTTCCTCCATTTCCCCTCAGAAACCACTGCAAAGAGCGCCCCTGGGCTGTCGTTATTTTCATTTGCACCGCCGCTGCTCCGGCGACCTTCTCCGAGCAATTCCGGCGCTGTCCAGCCTCCCCTCCCCTCCCTCTTCACACGAGCGTGCTCGCCACCCCCTCACGAACCTGCCGGTACCTCCCACTCGCCCGCGCGTGACCCAGGAGCTCGCCTCGGTCTGCCTCTGAGCATCGCCGTCCTCTGCCGAATCTCCGGTGAGTCTTAGCCCTCAACCTCGTGCGCGCCTCGAGTTGTGAATTACGCCATTTGGTTCACCTGTTTCCTGTGCATCTCCAGGTGCCTTCCAATAACCCACGCGTGGCCTACAAGCTCGTCTCGGACTTCAACAGAGAGCACCCGTCGTCAGGAGCTACTCCGGCGAGCAATCCCTGACATCACCGTGCGCCCCTTGGATTATTACGACCACGTCGAGCTTCTCTGCACCCTTGCGAACCCTGTGAGCATCTCCTCTCCCTCCCTTCCTTCCTGCTTCGCCAGAACCACCGCGAGAAGAGCCGCGCAGCCAGTCGCCGCCGCGCAGCACCGCCAGTTACTGGTCAAGCTGCTATGCGCCGTTGGATCGGCATCCTGTGGCTATGATTAGATTAGGTCGAAGGGGTAAGTTTGAATTAGAGCCGCATGATTTCATTTAGATCTAACACACCAGATAGGTTGATCCAACCAAACCGGTATCAGCCAATAGCAAGCAGCCACGTGGCCCAGCCTTTGATTTAAAACAGAATTTGAAATCAGATTGTTATGCAAACTTGTAAAATTCATAACTTTAAATCCACACGTCCAAATTTTGCAAATTTTATATCAATGGATTCAGAAAAGCAAGCCCTAGCCAACCATGCCATTTGTTTAGTAAAAAGTTTCTGTTAAATTGTTTGTTTTTGCAGAAACTTGTGTATGCTTGTTTAGGTTATAAAAATTGTTCTAAAATGTTTTTGGGGATAAAATCTTTGGAAAATGGTGTGTTTTGAACCTACTGACCATAGGAAACACTTTGTGGTTTAAAAAATGTATTTGGTGAAACAAAAGAATGAATCTTGGATTTAAACCAATTCTAGTCAAATAAAAATATGGTTTAATTATTAAAAATGGTTTTGGAAGAAAACCTTTGGAAAATGTTTTGTTTCAAACTCTCTGACCCTAAACACAAGATTTTATGGTGTGAAAACATATTTTGTGAACCCTATAGATTAATGCCTTAGTAAAAACATTTCTACACCACATAAAATGATACCTTGTTTTGAAAATGGTTTATGAAGTGAAATCTTTTGCAAATGACTTTGCCACTTTATAAAATGACCATTAGGTGTTTTCAAATGTTTATGACCCATTAGGAACCAATTTTTCTAAATAAAACAATCTTTAGCATGCTTGCATGCATTGTTTTGTTTCTATAATTTCATGTGATGTTTTGCTTGATTGGTAGATTGAGATTGTGCCTTGCTTGATTGAATTGTAGTGACTTGAAGAGTGTGATTGTTGCAAGGACAAGGAGTGAACTTATACCCTCTACCAAAAAGTCAAGTGATGCTTCATACTTTTGTCCCATTATTTTCACTATGCATTAGTGATATTTCTAAGTATAGGACTTGCATGGATTTTTGCTAAGTATAAACCATGCTATGGGAAAACCTAGTAGATGAAACCTTAGTAAAATTTCCTAGGTTAAGATTCCTACTACTATCATGCTTAGCTTAGCTAATAGAAAACAAGGGTGGAATATATATTCACACTATGGAAAAATTTCTAAGTCTGAGGACTTGTGTTTTGTTTAATAAAACAACTAAGTGAATGAATCACCTGGGTGGAATGGAAGGAAAGGTTTGTGTTGAGTGGTTCACAAGGCCCATTTTTATGGTTTACCTTGTGTATCTCACTTGTGGATGGCCACCCAGGAACAAAGAGATTTGAGATTTCAAATGTTGAGAAGCTTCAAGTGCAACCACATGGCATTATGGGCTCTGCCTGGATCATATAGGTTGCAAGAACTTAGCCAAATGGACAGTTGGTGGTAGGGGAATGATAGGTTGGAACGCGTACATTCTGGTCTAAGGGAAGGCTTCTGAAAGATCTTGTCTTGGTGAAACCAAGTCTTGTGGGGAAAGTGCACCACCTCTGCAGAGTGTAAAATCTAAGTACTTAGCCATGTCCCTGGTAAAGGACAATTTGAGCATCAAGACATGGAAGCTATCAAGAATCTCATCATCCAAATTTCTAAGTTAAAAACTTGTGGTTGAACAAGGGTTAAAGGATCTTCAATCTTTGATTGGTAGATCCCTTGGGTGATTTTTGTCAAGCAAAAACTTAGTGTTTTCAAATGATAAGGAAAATCTATTTTTAGCAATGCAAGCCTAAGGTCCACTTAGCCAAATGCATATAGATGATAGACTCCACTAATCTACCATAGTATCACTTTCCAATACAATTCAAATGTATTGACCCTTGTGGTTGTAACTTGTTATGTTGCAGGTTTGTTTGATATTAGTGAAGTTATTGATTAGGATTACAAGTCTACAACCAACATGTCTGCCTGTGGCACTTTGAAGATGAAGGACCCCATGCTTATAGATATTCTGCTGCAATGTAATGTAATAGCCAAATGAGCTATGTAAGATGTAATAATTTATTTTATTCCTGGTTATAAAGTTGTATTATGACCTTTGTTTCTAGATATTACATCTTAACTGTGGATGCTAGCTATTGATCCAGGGACTAGCATTGTAAACACAGGGATCTCTACCTTATTAAAGGTTGGGAACCTTACATTGCTTGAGCATTGCATCGATGCCATTGTTGATTGTTTCCCTCTCTTTTCGGTGTTTGGTTCTTCCCGATAGAATACGAGATCGAGATCGAAGACCGAGTACCACACCATCAAATATCGACGAGCAATACTTGACCAACTCTAACCAAGTCAAGTTCAAGGCTTCTGAAGATCTATTTACCAGCTATCAACTGGCAAAGGCAAGCATAGCCCCATCATGATATAATCCTATGATTTCGAAAGCATTTTAATTCTGCCATGATGCATACGATTCTAATGTGATATTTTATTGATACATAGAGTATCCTATCTATTGCATTACTTCCTTTGAGCTTATATTACCTGATCCACCGCTCCTAGCAAAACTAGGTTTGGCTTGTGTTCACTGCTAGAGCTTATATCTGAGTCTTCCTTAGCCATGCATAGCTGTCAGTTCTAGTTCATCTAGATGATGTGATGCAAAAGAATCTAGTATGAAAGGAGAGTGTGTTGAGATGAGATCAGTGATATGAGATTAAACATGCTAAGGCTTGTATGGGAGGCCACGGCGGGATGTGATTTTTCTAGTCCCATGCTCGCCACCACTAGGACCTGAGTTCTTGCCTTTGTAAATGAGATGAGCGTACAGCCACATGGGGCTTGGGAACCCCTCGCCTGATTAACTTGCCTAGTAGATTCCATGAGTCACATAGTTCGGGCGTTCCATTCGACATACGCATTGAAAATGTTTTCGAAAGAGCAGGTGAAGGAGATGCATTCATAACAGGTAGGGAAGCGTGGCCGCGGTTTCTTGGGGTTGATGGCGCCCCTGGTAAACCAATCTCTCCTCACATCTTTAAGTACCGACTTCGGGATTTGACCCGTTATGGCGGAACAATACTTATTGCGTGACTCATGGTCTCGGTGAAAGCAAGGTAAAGGTCGTGGCCAACCATCCTCTTCCGGCCTTCCAAGGAAGAGGGCTAATAACGTTGGCATGAAGAGTCGGTTGGTACGTGTGGGTAAAGTTGTACACCCCTACAGGGTTAAATCTTTTCGAAAATCCATGTTCACGGTTATGAACGCTTGGTGACCAGATTCTAAGATCATAGAGAACTTTAACCTAATCATAAAATTTGGTAGATTAACGTGTGATTAAGGATGCTTCCTCATGGGTATGAGGGGGTGATCCTAGTTCAGATGATGATGATTTGGTGGATATCAAAAGATGATGATCAATATTTTGGAGACGTCGCTCTCTTAACCCCTTTAAAAATACTCTGATTAGGCGAGATTCTTCTCCCTCTCTTGTTTTATAAAGAAAGATGGCTTTTCGCAAAACAACTCCACTAGCCAGAAGTCTTGCGGAGTACACCCTGTACTCACCCTTGCTTTGTTGATACTTTTGGCAGAGTAAGTGTTCACCTGAAGACGAGTTCCGTACAACATCGACGAGTAGCTTGGGGTTCCCGGCCGGCAGCCTGGAATCTATGCGCTGGGATGTCATCATTATGCTTCAGGCCTCTTAGTCCATTTGTTAAGTCTGCTATACTTAATAGCATAATTTTCCTTCCGTTGTTTGATGTTTGTGGTCAGTTACCTCTGCTTGTAATAATTTGGTTCTCTGCTCAGTTATGAGCTTGCTGTAATAAATTTTGTGTCATAGGGTAACTGCCGTGTTACCGATTCTTCACTGGATATTATCGAGCTCAAGGTTAAGCTTATTTCAGACGGAGGTCTGGGATTTGTTTATCCCTGATCCCGGGGGTGCCACAGTGTACCTAAATAATAGATGAGTGGGGAATTGTCTTACATAATTCTTCTGTAGGAGGTAGATTCTTCACATCGTCAGCTCTAATACCTTTCTCCTTTAGACATTTCTTAGCTTCCTTCATCACTTAATCATTTAATGCAATCATTCCCCTCTTCTTTGGTGTTGGTGTTGGAGCTGGTTCATGCACAATTGGTTCAGGAGTAATAGTCTCAGGTGTATTTATCTCAGTTGAAGTCCAATCATCATAATTCTTCCTTATTTTAGACATTAATTCTTCAACATATGTAGGAGTTCTTTTCCTGAAAACACAATCAGCAAAACTATCTAGGTATGTCCTAGAATCATCAGTTAGTCCATTATAATAAATATCAAGAAGCTCATTTTTAGGTAATGGACATCCATGATGTGCATGAATCAAGGCACAAAACCTTGTCCATGACTAAGGACAATTTCTCTTCTTCTCCCTGTTTAAAATCAAAATGTTTCTTCAAAGCAGCATGTCTAGCACTGGGAGGAAAATATTTCTGAAAGAAAGAAGCAATCAGGGCTATCAATGGATCCAGGAGGTAATCTATTAAACCAAGCTTTAGCTTGTCCTTTTAGTGAAAAAGGGAAGATGTTAGTAACAAAGTTCTTGCGCATCTTAAAATCATCAGAGAATAAGGCACTCATAGTGGAAAGCTCATTCATATGAGCTACAACACTTTCATTTTCAGTCCCACAAAAAGGTTCTTTCTCAATAATGTCTATATAGGATAAATCAAGGGAGAAATCATAATCTTTATCTTTAATATCTATGGGAGAAGTGGCAAGCTTAGCATCGGAAGACATTTTAGGAATAATGGTACGTCTCTCAAGGAGACTCCTAATAGCACTAGCACCATGTGTGTTTTGGTACTCTTCAATAAGTTCATCAGTCATTTCAATGTAACCATCACTAATATCATATCTCTCTCTAGAATCAGGTGAGCTAACAGGTGTAATAGTGTCTTCACTAGGAGTTTTAGAGTTTCCCAAAATAGTTCTAGCAATAGTAGCTTCTAGGAAAGGACCTAATGAACCACTCGCATCAAGCACAGTAGAATTAACATCATGAGTATCAGAAGCAGTTTCAGATTTAGCAGTAGTAGAAGTGTGTGTAGCATGTGTATATGGTGGTGGTGTGACAAGCTTACTTATAACAGATGGTGAATCAAGAGCAGAAGAGGTGTTTAGGACTGTACATCTTCTTGTAGTGCATGGTAAAATAGGAAATTTTCCATCACGAGACTTCCCCATGATGAAAGGAATAGCAGTGAACAGTAATAGATCCAAGTGAACTTACAAATAAAGTTATGCTCCCCGACAAAAGCGCCAGAAAATAGTCTTGATGACCCACAAGTATAGGGGATCGCAACAGTCTTCGAGGCTAGTATTACCCAATTTATTGATTCGACACAAGGGGGCCAAAGAATACTTATAAGCCTTAACAACTGAGTTGTCATTTCAGCTGCACCTGGAAATAGTCTTGCTCACAATAGTTTATCAGTAGCAACAGTTTTGTAGTAGCAATAGCAAAGTAACAGCAGCAGTAGAACAAGAGCAATAGTAACAGTAGTAGAAAATAGTAGGATATGAGTGAGGTAGGCATAGGGATAGATGGACGGGTGTTGCATGGACAAGTCTAAACATGTAACTTCAAGATCTAGGGCAATTGCAGATAAATAAGATAAAGCATCCAAGTACTAAACAATCATAGGCATGTGCTCCATATATAGTCATGCATGCTCGCAATGAGAACTTGCACAACATCTTTTGTCCTGCCAGCCCGTTGCAGCGGGGCCTTAAGGGAATCTACTGGCAATTAAGGTACTCCTTTTAATAGAGCACCGGAGCAAAGCATTAACACTCTGTGAACACATGTGATCCACATCATAGCCATCCCCGCAGGTTGTCCTAATTTCTGTCACTTCGGGGCCTTCGGTTCCAGACAATGATATGTGTACACAACTTGCAGATAAGATCACAAACAATACTATCATCATGAATCAATGATAATTACAGATCTAAGATCATGGCACTCGGTCCCTAGTGACAAGCATTAAGCACAACAAGTTGCAACAAAGTCAAATAGCACTAATAGAGATACTAGGCACCATGCCCTAACAATCTTATTCGATTACATGATAGAACTCATCCAATCCCTACCATCCCCATATCCTACAGCGGGGGATTACTCACTCATGGATGAGGGAAACATGGATGGTTCATGGAGAGGCTTTGTTGATGATGGTGGTGATGATCCTCTCCAAATTCCCCGTCCCGGAAGGGTGCCAGAATGGATTTTCTGGTACCGAATCGCGGCTTATGGTGGTGGTGGCTCAGGGGAACTCTTTCTGGAAAAACGTCGAACCCCCCTGAGTTTATAGGTCGAGAGGCAGCTTATATGCGAAGAGGGAGGACGAGGGGGTGCCTGAGGCGGCCACACCCCCACCAGGCGTGGCCAGGCCTGGCCCACGCGGCAGGGGTGTGTGGGCCCTCAGAGACCCACTTCGTCTTATCTTCTGGCTCCGTGAATATTCTGGTGAAATAGGATTTTTGGCATATTTTTCGGTATTTTTCTTGATAGTTGATTTTCTGCACAAAAACTAGACACCAAGGTAATTCTGCTGAAAACAGCGCCAGTCCATGTTAGATGTATCAAAATCACACAAGTTTAAAGGAGAAATAATAGCAAAAGTGTTCGGGAAGGTAGATATGTTTTGGACGTATCAGTTACGCCCTCGCTTGAAGGGGATGCACTAGACGCTTGAGGAATGTCCAGATGATGCCGACGCCAGAAATCTCCTTGCCTCGCACCAGCTGGAGCGCCTCCACCCGCTTGTACAACATCTCCACCACTTCGGTCTCACCCTCCATAACGTCTTTAGACCATGAACGTTTTCAAGTGACCACCTTGCTGGCGTCGAAGGGAGCCAATGCATAGTGCTGTCCATCGAGCTTGGAGTCGCGAAGATAAAACCACTTGTTCCTCCATCCTTGGACGGATTCGCAGAGGTGGAAGATGAAGTATTGGATATTGGGGAGGATAGATATCCCGCACCCGCCTAGCGCGTAAACGCCGCCAGTGCCGGACTACCTTTTCAGGGAATAGAGCTTCCTGAAGAGGCCAAACTGTGGTTCGACTCCGAGCCATCACTCGCATAGCGTGATGAAGCACGCAATATGCAAAAGGGAGTTGGGACAACTGGTGGAGTTGTATCCCGTAAAGAAAAATAAGCCCACAAAGAAATTTGTGGGCAGGAAGAGAAAGCCTGTGGATGACAAAGGCGTAAAACATAACACGATAACCTTCAGGTGGGTCCGGGGTTACCTCGGAACCAGGAAGAATGGTTTCTCCCTTCTCTTGCGAGATCAGGCCAGACTCGCGCAGATGGCGCATGTCCACCTCCCTAATCGTTGGCCGCCGCCAGCTAACATCGGTGACATGGCTGGCGGTGGTGGCCTTCTTGGCGGTGCCGATGGCACTCATTCCAGCGGCAGCAGAAGAAGACCTCTTCGGCTTGCCCATCTTGCTAGAACGGCGCGCGATGCGATGGGCGCGAAGGAAAGAAGAGGGGAAAACGCGAAGAATGTCCAGTGCACAACGTGTGTGAGCTCTGGGAATGGAGGAGGCAAAAATATAGAGAAACAAGAGAGAAAATGGCAAGGGGAAGAACTAACACGGTCCCTCACGGTATAAATTGACGAGGACGACGATGCAGAGCCGTCGATCCATTTACCCTAACACATGTCCTACATCACTACACACACGTGGCGGGTACCGCCCGAACCGTCGCAAGCACGTCATCCACTACACGCGGAAATTGAGGAGAGACAATATTTATCGTGTAAACTATGCATCACTAGTCAAATCGCAGTTAGGAAGTGGGACCCACGATCGTCTCGTCACATCACCGCAGATGGTTGAGCTCACCGAGCGTCAACGATGACATGAACAAAAGCAAAGGCCAGCAACGTCTATAATCTTTTGACTACAAATAAAAGTACTTACTTGAGTCTGCGACCCAACCAATTACTCGAGAACTACTCCTATCGGGAGCGCTGGTCGGGCACCTGAGAAATTGATGTGGTCCCAGAGTCAGTCGAAGAAATTTCTAAAGCTTCGAGTCTACGACTCCACTACGGACTCGGGGGGCTACTCCCATAGGGAGCGCTGGCTGCGCATTTGAAACATTGCCGGCTCTGGTTGCATTTTAGGTCATCCAAAGAACTTCCGGATTGCTGTAACATACAACTAAAAACTATAAGTCTCTGCTCGATTCTATGACTCGAACAAACACCCGGGGGATACTCCCATAGGAAGCGCTAGTCGCGCATCCTATGAATTATGGAATTGAGATCTTCTGGATCCTTCATGATTACAATAAAGTACACATCTCATTTAGCAACTCTGCTGGAAATAACACTAAGAGAGGCAACGTCTCCTTAGTCACCCGAAACGCCTCCATGGTGTTAGACTTTCAGATGTTGTGTCTATGACACAAAGATAAGTCCTACAAATACTTCTGATGGCCTAGCAACGCACCCGACTGTGCTCTGCTAGTAATTTTCCATGACAAAAGGAACGATGAAAAATCCTGACAAACGCGTTGGGTACATAATTTAAACACTGGAATTCGACTCCTATAAGACCTCTGTGGCTTGGGTCGAATTACGCCAGCATTTTTCCAGACTCGAGTCTGAAGTAGATCGTGTTATTTTGTCCAAAGACAATTAACTGATCCTGATCCATCGGGTGAGTCAGCCACACGTATCAACAATCGTATGAACCATCATATTGACTCGAAACTTGTTCGGGTGAAAGCACCCGAAAGACTTAAGAGTCTCTAGTTGAATCTACGATTCGACTGAGCACTCGGGGGCTACTGACATGGGTATGCCCCATAGGTGCCTAATGTTATCCTACCTGGTACTAGCCTGGCAGAGGCCCATACAACCACCCGCTACGGATGGCAAAGCCCAGGAAGGATTTGGGTGACCTAGGCCCATACAGATGCGACTTCTTGGAGAACACGGCTAGCTATAGATATAATTTCAAAGGGTCAAACCCTAACTTGTAACTGACTCGACCTAACCCCAAGACCTAGCATCCCCATATAAAGGCCAGGAGGGCACGGCGATGAGGACCTCACCTCATAACCTAGCACACAACTCGCCCGATCTCATCTCCGCATCCCTGTAACCTTCGACATTGCCATCAATCAAGAACAGACAAGCAGGAGTAGGGTTTTCTCTCTGGGGAATGAACCTGGGTAAACCTCGTGTCACCGTGTTGCGAATCTGTTAGCCGTTCCGTGATTTTCAGTGTCCCCTCCTTCTCCAAAACCCAAATCCATAACAATGGGCATTGATGAGTCGAACCCTCATCAATTATTGTGGTAACAGGTAGATGGATCATTGGTACTGGGAGGAATTTGCCATAAGGACTCCTAGTTAGCATACGTGTTGCTTTCCTACTCACTTATGAATAAGAAGTATCACAATCACTTACCTCATTTGGCACATTCACTATTACCATGAACCGTTTCTCTCCATGCCTAACTTCTCATTTACGGGAACTCCGAACACTTTCTTCCCCTTTTTACTTTTATTCCTTTACTCAAGGTTCCTCTATTATTCACTCACCCATTTCCACCTTCAAAACTTGCAGTCAATTCACTCAAGACAACATGACACCTTGGGTGTGACAGAAATGCCGCATAAAAACATTTACCGAGGCTCCTTAGTGGAATCGATATAAAAACTGGAATTAATACTTCCGCAAAAACACATGCTCTGATGAACCTATGCACTTCCACCCGGGTCTGGAGCTGGGCACCCACCCGGGTTTGGTGCTGAGCGCTGCTGCGATTGTTGTGGCCTCACGGGCTAAGGCCTGCAACCAGCCCACCCAGGCCTCTCTGCCTCCATCGCCTTGGCCAGCTTGGGTCGCGCACGGGTGGGGATTTGGCCCACCCGGCCGGCGGCTGGCTTCCCCCTTTTACCTTTGTTTTATTAGTCCCACATTGGGACCTAAAGGTGGAGGGACCCCTCCCCCCGCCTATATAAATAGGTTCCTATGGGAGGATTAAAATACACCAATTTCCACCTGGAAATCAACAAAAGGCAATTGTTGCCTCTCTCTCTTGCGACCGTGGCCCCCCTTGTCAGGGTTGTGCAAGCAAGGAGTTCTTAACTGTGGAGCACGGTCGCTCTGCGGGATTTGGATCCGAGAGATCTACTTCCGCAATCTCGGATGGATCGGGGATAAGTGGTGGTCGTCGTCAAGCATCGTATGTGTGTGACTCCCTCTGGCAGCACCGTGCTTTCGGTGCTAGGAGTTGTTGTGGAACTGCAAGGACATCGTGACCTCGAGGTCAGCGTCGGGGCGTCTTCTTCATCCACATTCCTCGCGGTACATTAACTGCGCTCGGTCTTCAAAGGTATGAATATTGTATCGCCTCCCGTTACTGAATTACTAGTAGATAGATCTTGGGCTTCCGGGGTTGCCGCATAGTAATTTTTTTGATTTTCTGCACCGAACCCCAACAGTGGTATCAGAGCCGATCTATGCGTAGTAATGCTAGTACGGGTAGAACACAAGAGTTGTGACGTGTGGGCGTCGACTTTATGATTGGTATCCTCCAACATATACTTGTTTATATCGTTGTATTGATTGATGAAGCGGCCCAGACCGACCTTACGCGTACTCTTACGCGAGACTGGTTCAACGGTCAACATATGGCTTGTACAGTATAAGTGGCTTGCGGATGTTTGTCTCTCTTTTAATAGTTGATATAGCATTTACAAAGAAGGGCCCGGAGAGGGGGTTAGTAGAGACAATCATTTAATCGGTGTTGTGGTTGAAGTTCATAGGTAAGAAAAGGTTCTTATGTGAAATCCCATACAACCACGTAAAACTTGCAAAAATGAAGTAGAGGCGTCTAACTTTGTTTTGCAGGGGCATTGTGATGTGATCTGGTAATAGTAAAGGTAAAGTAGTTTCTTTTTTGTTGCTAAATGGTAGTAATGGTAATATTGTGATGGTGGACTATGAAGTTGGAGGCACTAGGGCCATGGTGCAAGACCCGGAGGCGCTAGCTCCTAGGCGCTGAAACCCGGGGTGTTGTTCCCCTAGCACCAGATCTGAGGCGCCAAGATGGAGATCACAGCACGAAGACCATATCGCATCACACTTATATTTGATGTATGATTATTTTGTGTATTTTATTATGTGCTTAGTATTAGATACTTGATGGTAGCATTAATAATATGATCCCTAAACAACTGAATTCCAATATTTATGTTCCTCTTGTGTGTGCACCACCAAGAAAGTTCTTCGGTATGAGGCACTCTGTGATGATCGGGTGTCAGACATACCTATGTTTACATATAGTGGGTGTAATAAAGGTTACACTACAATACACACAAGTTAGAGTTGGTGAGCCTAGAATGTGCACACATGGCCTCAAAACATGGTTGATCGAAAGATCGAGCACGAGTCGCATGAATGATGTGATAGGAATGTCACTTGATCAAAAACTGGGACACCCAGAGTATCTTCCGCCACGCGGATGGACAAATCCTGCTCTTGACGCAGTCTCTTCAACATGTTCCTCCGGATACCCAACGTCACCTTTATGATCACCATTTCACTAAGTGACGTTATGTGCCATCAAAGCATCGTCGGGTGACAATGATTTGATATGATCTCACAGTCTAAGGAAAGAGTCACTATGTTTCCTAAACATCATAACCTGAACTTCGTGACATGATCATGATACGGTGCTATAGATAGGGTATGTTCACCATCTCATTCCCCAATGAAAATGATCTCATTGTCAATTAGGTGACGAGGCACCTTCATGATCAGGAAACCTTTGATCGTCTGTTGGCCAATGAACCAGTGACTAGAGTTTCACCAGGAACAACTGTTTGTTTATGTATCACACGTGTATTGATGTTTCCGTATCAATACAGTTATATCATGATATAAAACTTAATCATAAACTTTATGAAATATGGCATCTTATATTTGACTCTAGGGCATATACCCTTTATCTCCTACTTGCACTAGAGTACAAAAAAACTATCTGTATTTGTTATCCAATCATTAGTACCACACTCCTTGGTGCTTCTGATTATGCTTGCTCAGGGAAGAGTTCTAAGTCTAAGAAATGAACACTTCATTCCTTGTGTGTCCTTTGCAACTTATTAATGTCATCCCGTATGATACTAATACCCTTTATCATCTCCATGATAAAATCTTATGCATGTATCATGTTTTAGCAATATAATGGGTTTATTCAAGTTCCAGATACCGGTAGTGACTTTAGATAGGTCTCGGGGAATTTCTCATGGGCACTAAGTATTTGGAACACACTCTATGAGAAATTACTTCTCAAAGCTTCAACATTTATAAAACACATGATAGTATTCACGTACTTTGTTATTAAATGTAGATTTCCAATTCAAAAAAATGCACCCTGTGCAATTTCGAATATTTAGCCATCACGGTTCAATTGTGCCTGAGGTAACCTTTAATGCAGAGATTTCCGATCTTCGTAAATTCAACATATATCCTTTCTAGTATAACACTTTATACTTTAAGTATGTTGTCTTTACAGATCCAGAAACATGTCTACAAATCTCTCCAGGTGCTGTGGATAATCCTAACTCATCGTTAAATGATTCACCAATCATTTCTGAATTTGTTCTTTCAAATAAGAACATGGATCAGATTATGTTGGGTGCTTGTCATGATTTCAATTCAGAATCCTATTTCACAACATAGGGGATGTACAGACATCCTATTCTTCAAATCATGGACTTTCACACTTAATGATCTTTCCTAAACCCCTTTGAATTATTAAGTACTCTTCCTGATCAATTCATATTCTAAACCATTCAGAATCTATTAGGAATTCATTCCAACATAATCACATAGGACATATCTCAATCTCCTAGATTTCAATGTCGAATGTCCTATAAATCACCATTTATTTATTTATTGGTTTTTGGTCTAAATTCACTATGTGTCACTCACACTTATGAATCCTATTAATCTCCCACTCAAAATATGTCAGCTACATATGTGAGTTTAAACTTAATGATACTTACTCGTAAAATATGTCATTCGCATAATAATCAAGGAAGACTCCCACTCAGTTTTATGCATTTTGCATAAACTATCTCGACATTTCGAACAATTCAAAATCTCTTGATCAATTATCAATTTGAGACTTTCTTTTACAAGATTCTAAATCCTATTAGACATTCGGTATTCTGAATCAAATTCATTCAAATTCACTCAATACCCTTCTTGACGAATCGCACTTTGTACTTTTAAGACTCCCACTTATTTCTTATAACCTTGCGGTCCTTTAGAAATATAAAGTAGATTCAGTAACAGTTTTACTTTCTAATCTCAGGTTAAGTTTTAATTTTAGGATTTCTTGTAACGTTAGTTTACCATCATTTTCCTTGTAGTTCATAGGTATGTCTTGTTCCAGTAACACGACAACCAATTCAAATTTATCTCTACATCATATGTAGGCCATATTTGTGAATCCTACTACTTTATGTAAAAGCATAACTGAAAACTATAATGATCAAATCATTGACTCATTATTCTTATAACATGAAGAGTCGCGTTCTGGAACACTTTCCACTTGTGCTTCTCAATCATTATGATGCATGGTCACGGACCTTCATCATGTTCCTACTTTCATTTCATGAACACCATTATCGAGAAACACACTTTCTCGAGAATGCACTAACACTTTAGCAATACTAGCTTTGCCTTCTTTGGTTCTAGTCATGAAATTTGTCTTACAACTTTCCAAGGACTTATTCGTTAATGCTTTGGTTTTATCACATAGAGCCAAAATCTTCCACGAATTCTTAGACGGTTTACTTTATTCTAGGTGAGTGTTTTCCATTCACAATCGATGGTTTGTTAACAACGCCTTATTGCCAGATGTTTTTCCCACATTGTGCCGACTAGGGAACTTTAAAATGTTCATGTATTATCAATTAGTTTCTTTAATTTGAATAATTCAAACATAAATGGAAATAACATTTGAACATAAATAGAAATCATTCATAAAAGCAGAACAACTGATTTGCAACAAACTTGAATGAATAACCGTCCCGCGAAATGTAAGACACACTATAAAAGGATCATATTCCATGATTACAATAATTATTCAAAAACTGTAAACTATATGATAAATCTTGCCTCCAATGGGGATATCACTTATCGGATAGAGTAAAGAAGGTATTGTCGATAATGGGGTTTAACACTGACATAGGGATGTCACGTGATCAAAACCTCGGACAATACAGTATCGCAGAGACAAAAGGAATAAGACACATTATTTATGGTTCAACGACAAATATCATTGAGTACACATGTGGTCATCATGGATATCCAGATCCCGATGTTGATCATTGGTCATAAAGGAGTCTTGCCAATGTCTATAGTATTCTCGAACTGTTGGATAGCACGCTTAAGGGCTTGACGAAGCTTGGAGATCTTTAATGGCTAGTTTGAATCACTAAAGAAGTGAGAAGAGAGAAACCAGAAAAGTTTTGGGGAGATCCGAAGGTGTTCGAAGAAAAAATAAGGAAAAGGACCGGAAAAGGGTAGTCGGATAAATGGTTATTTAAAAATGATTATTATATATTAATTATGAATTAATATATTATAAAAGAATTTTCAAATAAATATTTATAAAAGGAGGCAAAGAGGCTGTTTTTAAAACAACCCACGTGGACGGCTAATAGTTCGCGCCGCACGTGGGCGACAGGCATTATGCACCGCACTGCAGCAGCCGCTACTGCTAGCGGGCCATCTGAGCATTGCCGCTGCTACGTGTCGCGCGGGCGAGCCAGCATGCTGTAGGCTGGCCCGCCTGGGTCTGGCGCCGTTGCGGATGCTACCGCTTCGTGGGCTAAGGCATGCAGCCGGCCCACCCGGGCCCCTCTGCCTCCACCGCCTTGGCTAGCTTGGACCGCGCGTGGGTGGGGATTTGGCCCACCCGGCCGGTGGCTGGCTGCCCCCTTTTTCCTTTGTTTTATTGGGACCTAAAGATGGAGGGACCCCTTCCTCCACCTATATAAAGAGGTGCCCATGGGAGGATTAAAATACACCAATTTCCACCTGAAAATCAATAAAAGGCCTGCATTGCCTCTCTCTCTCTCTCTTGCGACCGTGGCCCCCTTGTGAGGGCTGTGCAAGAAAGTTTTGGGGAGATCCGAAGGTATTCTTCACCGCGTAGAGCTATCGCTCTACGGGATTCGGAGCCGGGAGATCTACTTCCGCAATATCGGCTGGATCAAGGAGAAGCGGGGGTCGTTGTCAAGCATCGTACGTGTGTGACTCCCTCTAGCGGCACCGTGCTTTCGGTGCTAGGAGTTGTCATGGAACTGCAAGGACATCGTGACCTCGAGGTCAACGTCGGGCGTCTTCTTCATCCACGTTCCTCGCGGTGCGTTAACCGTGCTCGGTCTTTAAAGGTATGAATATCATATCCCATCTCGTTACTGCATTACTAGTAGATAGATCTTCGGCTTCCGGGTTAGAGGACATGCATGCATGTGATTGGCCTAACAATGCTTTTTTGCTATGGTTTTGTGCAAGAGGTGTTTCTTAGCTAAGATGCAACATCAATATCTTTCCTCATTAACTATAGTGCATCATAAGCAAAGTGCCTAGAATATAAGCTAAGACTAGTCACAGTGGGGAGTATCATATAGTAGTATCATGCATATGATACTAATATGTGATACCATCTCCACGATGCATAGTATCATATAGTAGTAGCATAGTCTTAGTGTATTTATTGTTTTATATAATCTCAATATAAAATTATGTACATGATTTATTTGGAATTAGTTTTTCTAGTTCTATGTGCTATGATACCGTATCTACCTATGATACCAACACAATCTGTTTCATCATTAATTGCAATGACACATAAGCATTTTGCACACATATGGTGTATGATACCACCTATGATACCCCCATTGGGGCTAGTCTAAGAAACACCCATTGTCAAAGGCCTTAGGATATGGTGCTAAGAAACACCATTGTGAAAGGCCTTATTGTCTAAATTTCTGATCTCAGGCCTTATTGTCTGAGTAACGTTCTTCTAGGAAAAAATAAATGGTTAAGAGACAACTTCTCCAATACATTGTTTCTTAACTGGTGTCTCTATATTTAATGATTTAGATAACATGCATGTATTTGATTGGCTTAATCATGCTTTTTGTCTATGGTTTCGTGCAACATGTGTTTCTTAGCTAAGATACAATCCCACTCTCTTTTCACATTAACTATAGTGCCATATAGCCAAAATGCCTAGGATACATCGCTAAGAACCACCCATTGTGAAAGGCCTCATAATTTGTTTTCAGTCTACTACTCAAATTAGTGTAACACTGAAATGCTGACCTAACCGTGATCTCCATCCACTCCATCCATACGGATATATGATCTCCATCAGAGAGTTCTCTCTCCTCCCCAATTTATGTTACATATAAGATTTTATCAAAGTCAAACTTTATAATGTTTGAACAAATAATTTTATACAAATATAATATAAACTTATACAATACCAAACTAATATTATTAGAATTGACTTAAAATATTTTTTTTCATATTATATGTATTTCGTATCATACATATTCAAATTATTTTGTATATTCTTGGTCAAACTTTGCAAAGTTTGACTTGCATGAAAAATTACGGGCAACATATTATGGGATGGAGTATTTGCTCTGCCCATAAATAAATGGACATTTAGAAATTCTAAGACAAATAATAAAGTGGAGTAGAAAATGCATAGGGAAGGTGTAACCCACCATCACTCTCCTCTTTAATTCTCTCAGCGTATGTAAAAATTGAAAAACCATATGTGGAATCTTATTGGGCTTGATTTCCATGTGACGAGAGGAGAAATGATTTCTACTTTAAGATGCATTAGAAAGATTTTTCTAAAAAGGGGAGTATAACCCTGTCCTCTTGCAACGGTTATGCACACAACCTTTTATTACAGAAATCATCCATAATTATTACAAAATCAAGGATCGCTCAATGTTGACACATGAATCAACCAGCGAAAAATAATAAGCATACAACTACTAGGCATCATGTAGTCGATAAGTATGTTGCCATTCACTTATTTTTAATTAAAATGCATTACGAAGATATAAGTACACCGTTTTATAGAAAAATTTAGAGGCTAAACACTTATTTGTAGATGGAGTGAGTATGCACGATGCTGACTACAAATCCCTGTCTGTGATATGCGTAAAAGTTTGTAGTTCTTGCAACGCAAGGACTCCCTCCATTCCATATTAGATGTCATAATTTTTTCTAGATACATTGTATCTAAACGTGTTTTTAGTGTAATACATACGAGTTTAGGCAAATCTCCAATATTCAATATTTAATGGATGTGGCATTATTCTTCATTTTCTAATCTGTATATGTTTGTATATTCTAATGGTCAAAGTTCTAAACGGTTTATCCTAAAAAAAGGTTCTAAATAGTTTCTATGCATACATAATTGTACTCGTTACATTTTCGGACCGAGAGAGTATTAATTTTTTTTTTTGATATAAGGACATGTCATTCCACAAAATAGCATCAATATGTTTTTGGTTGTAAGAGCTGTTTTTGTTCAAACACTAGCTTTCACCACTAAGTCTGAAGCTTTTTTAATAAAACATTAGGGAAACCTCTACTCTATCCAAAAATATAAGACGTTATGATAGTCTACCAAAACATACGTTGGGTGGTTTCGGAAACACGTTGTGGGGTTTTACGTCCACCTACCCAACCATGAACTTGGTGCTTTTTGAATTGAGTATAGAGTAACATTAAGTTGAGTTCGTTGAAAATGCTTCTCCCTTGCCGCTTTCCCAAATAAAACCTGCAACGTACTCACACCATATGTCATGAAATGCAAACCCCATGCATATTTTAACATTAATATTTGATCAAACGTTCTATGAATCAAATACATGTCACATTTTATCGGTTCAAATTTGAATGATCAAACTAATCACCATACATACTCATATGAAAAGAAATACAACAAGCAAACAAATCACTAATCTAATGATCATTTTTTATCAGCAAAAAGCGTGTTCACTTGTATGTATACTTAGTGCTTAAGGACTAGGACTGCGTGTTTCGTCTAGTGCACAATGCTGAGGCTTTTACACCAAACTCAAACCAGTTATGCTCCACTTTGTGAGCTAACCGATGAGTAATCAAGCACAAAGGTGTGTAAAGATTAAAAAGGAAATATAAAGATAACTAATCAGGGGTCATTATGGATAAGGGTGGGTGATTAGGGTTGTACTTAGTGTTGGAGTCCACATCACTTTGAGCTGTCTCCAATTTAAGTTAGCTGAGATAGTTTTACTGAGTATAATGTACCATGAATGTGACCAGTAAAAGCGTTGCGTGTTTAGGGGTGGCGGCAAGTATCCATTTATGCTCAATGTGATGTAACAATGTCATACATATATTTATATATTTTGTTTTATACACCTTCTAGCATTCCTTCGGTCCTTCCTCTTCCATCGATGGGGATCGAAGGAGGCGCAATAGCGACTGGAAGTGGGGTGGAGAGGTCCTCAACCCGCTTCTAGTGTCTTCTCTCTTAGTTTGAGTGACCATTGGTCCCTCTCGGCCTCGTGGTCCGGCTAACGAGAAGTCCTTGGCTAGTAGACATGTTGACAGTTGTGACGGATCCAACGACAAGTATATGCATACTACGGGCTGGGTTTCCACCCGATCTTGCCTTACATCCAAATCAGCCAATGTCGTTGTGCGTGCGTTGTGCCCTTGTTGAAAGTGTTGACTTAAACTCGGCTTTAGGGATGTCCCGAGTTCGATCTTATTGAACTCGTCAACATCGGCGTGGATGCAACGATCCCTTTTGAAGGTTTGTCTAGGAGTAAAATGTTAGCATATTAGTTAGTTGTTCCTATATTCATATGACCGTGTGTGAAATCGTTGTACACCAAACCAGATTATAAGGTATCGGTTGAGTAGAGATAAAATCGATTGTAAACAACCTTGATGTAAATCCCTTCCAATGGTTTTGGTCAACCGGCTATATAGCACATAGGGTGTCCCTTAACCGGGTAAGACATGCGTTAAGGAAATTCACATAGCGTACTTTTTGTTCTTCAGTCATTTGACATGGGTTCCATGGTAAGTTTGTGAACAATGAAGATAGTGTCGCGAGACTAACATATGATTGTATGCATGAGTTGATGTAGAAAGAGTCTAGAGACTGTAAGTGGATTATTTTCCTCGATTGCAAGAAGACGCATAGTAGGTAACACAATGCGCACACACGTATCCTCCGAGATCCCTTGAACTCAACTATTTCAGGTATCTTGCCCTCTGGAGGTCCCCAGAGGTCAGGTCACCCGGTGTCCCAATTAGGTTCAATTTATCTGGGGAGTTCTATCCACAAAACCTAACTTCAATTTTGAAACCCAACACGGAGCTATTGTCCAAAAAGGCATTGCATCAGTGGAGAAAGCAGCCTGATTTTGGTACTGTACCTGCCATCTTTGGAAGCAGAATCTAGTTCTTGATAGGCTTTCTGGGAAGTTATGTACTGTACGGCGAATATGATATGGTGATATTTAAGCAGACATGTAATGTGAGCCACTAATCTATCGACAAGTAGGCAGGCTAGTCTTCTCCCGATTTGCAAAAGGTTGTGAAAAATCTTTTGATTTTTAATGTTGCAAGTTGTAACTAAATACTACTACCACCACTCTCTGCAGATAGCATTCTTGATGGAGGGCCATGGTTCTGCACTCAAAAGTTATTGGAAAGAGAATACTCTACCTTATTTTAAGTGCACTTAGTACACATAACTACCCTTAGTTTCTGCAAAATTTAAAACGCAACTGTTATTATCCATTGAATCCAAAATGCCTAACTTCTAGGCCAATAGACAGAGAAATTAGCAAATACAGTATACTTCTTCCGAGAAGCTGGATTGATAGTTAATATTGTTAGAATTAGTTTGGTCATCTTATATGTTGTCAGGGCTCAAAGCTGTGGACCAACCCTGAAACTGATATTTAACAATGGTGGCTTCAGCTTAGTGTGCGGTGCATTGGCAGCAACTCTCTTCACAATGCCTTTTTGCCAATCTATCATGATCTTATTATTTGTCTTCTCCCTGGTTCTTTAACACGCTCTATTGCTGCTTTCTAGTGCCTTTTTTTCGTCATTAGCTGTTACTGGATTATGTCAATAGTTTACCGGTTACCACTATATTAGCACCGTGTGTAATTTTGTTCTTCCAGAAGACACTATACGCACCGAAAATTCAGTATGTTCAGGTTCAAGTTCAGATCACTGCAAATTAAAGTTGTTTATTCTATCACCTTTAACTCCAGGTTCGAAAATTTTGAACGTATTAAAAAAGCAACTATGGAAGATAAATAATAAGCCCTCCGAAACTTGTACTAAATCAACGACACTTATTATGAATCAGAGAGAGTAATAAGGTTCATGTAGTGCTGAGTACAGCTCATCCTACTGTCCTCCACTTGAAGTTTTTGGACCTGTGAAGGAGCTATAATGTTGCTTCTAGTCTTACTGGAGGACACCCAAATGGTAAAATACATCGTATGAACAGCGGCGGCCGGTGTCGGCCTTTTGTTTTTTTGTTTTCTTGGCCCAACGGTCTTCGATCTGTAAATCATGGAGCACGCCAGCGCAGGATTCGGCCAAGATCCCAGATTCTATGCTCCTCCCTTCATCCTGCTGGTTCGAGGACTTGCAAGCACGCTGCTACCGCGCTCTGAGCGGTCCGAAGCACTGGCACGCAGCTCGACGAGTTAGGTTGCACTCGGAAGAGGCAGCACCATGGGCTATTCACCTGCGATTCCCTCTTCCACAGAGTGCTGATTGACGTCGTGGCGATCTTCATCCACTTTAGGTCAACCTTGGTATCTGCCGCGTTTACCAAGGTGTTGATTTTGGGGATCATGGCAATCGTTTTTGATAGAGGTTTCATCTCGCATGCTCGTGTCAAGTCAAGGAAATCTAGGAAGTACTCATAGAGTCATAGCGAATTGGAAGAAGTATATGCGTCAGACGATTGGCATTTTTCAGCAATGTTCTCGAAAAGTGGGGGCAGTGACCACAACTGACTTCGTTCAGGGCGGTGCTCTTGACCCCAATCTGGAGTAAAAACCCTAGATGTGACCTTAAGTGGTTGTATCCGGCAATGATGGCTCCTTAATTATTTTCTTGTTATAAGGCATTGTGATTGAACATTCTGCAGGATGAAAACCTAGGATCTGATCCTGCTGGTTAGTTAGACCGGACGATGACGTTTTTTGTGCACAACGTCGTTTTAGAGAAGCTTTTTCGTAGTCGACGTGTCATCACCGCTAGCCTCTATTGTTGTTGCGAGTTACTGATTATTTTGGTGGGGCCTTTATTTTGTTTCGCATGTGTGCATCCATAATATTTAGACCCAGTCATTATATTGTTTCAGAGGCATCTAAAGTTTTATACTCGTTATTTCTCTAAATGCACTTTCATGTATTCTTCCGCTTGTACCAATCACCCAAACTCGCTTCTCTGAAAACAACGAACGGGGACTCAGCCCAAACTTATCATTGGGCCGAATTTCTTAATATGAGCAACAACTTGTTAGCCCATGTGGCTATTCCTATGCACGTGAGCTCATCCGAACCAAAAGGCGCCAAAACATTTTTCAGCTCCCGCTAATGTTTTGCCTCTTCGTTCAAGGAGTAAACCTCTGATGAAAACTTAGAGAAGTAAAAGTACTCCTCTAACCGAAATGGTTTTTAACCGATCACCTAAATTTAGAGGAGTAAATCATGTGACCACCGCAAAATTCGATCAATTTTGGCCAAATTTAGGTTGATTCAAACCGAATTTAGAACTTACTATTTCATTTACATTAATTTGTACATATTACACCCAAAAGTCGGTCGAATTTCACCAAATTCGACCGGATTTGACCAAACCCTAACTTAATCCTCCCAATCGAAGGAGGATTCGTTGTCGACGTTGATCACCATCGCCGCCATCGACGGTCCCGCGAGTTGCCGACGTCCTCCGCATCGGCCTTCTGCTTCGCCTCGACGAATGCCTCCAGGCGCTGTCGTTCCTCGTTGACGAGCTCTGGGTTGGGGCCAGCGAGCGCTGCCGTCATCGCCGCGTCGTGGTGCTCTGCCTCGAGGCGCTCACGGGCCTCCCGATCATCCGGCCGGTCGCGGTCGGAGAGGAAACGAAGACCGGCCGGTTCCAGGTCCGGCACCGGTATTCCCGCACCGAGGGGGAAGTTGAACTCGCCGCAGTTGGAGCCGTGGAGCTCGATGTTCTTCACACCGTACGCCAACACCGCCTGATATGTGGATTGGAAGCTCCCGATCCACACCTTCCTCTTCGTGTTCTGGTCGGTGATCTCGGCGACCCACGAGCACCACGACCACTACCTCACGCTGTTGTAGACTGGCGTGGCCGGTACCGGAAGGTCGAGGGTGCCGGCGGGCTGGCGGGGCTGCCACCGGCGCTTCGGTGGCGCCAAACGGAGAGGGGAATGGTGGCGGGGAGCGGGAGCGAAGCGGGGCTGTCGAGTGGGGCTACGTGGCACCAAGCACTGGGTATGGGCGACAGAGATGGCCAGCGAGAAGATCCGGACATCTGGGGGTGTGGGGGTGGCTATGGTGGCGGCTAGGGGTGACGGTGGTCGTCGGCGGTGGAGAAGAGCTCGAGGTGAAGTGGAGGCAATGTGAACGCGTAGGGGGGAGGGAATCTTTTTTCGGAAGTGGCTGCCGACTCCTATGTTTACTCCTTCGTGACATCGATGAGTAAATTTTTTTGTTCACTAAATCCTTCTGGAGTTCGGTTAGGTCCGGAGTAAAACGACATCTTTTATTCCTCTAACCGTTTTTTCATCGGTTAGAGATGCCCTAAGAATATACTGGGCTTTTGCGTTGTCTGAAGGAAAGAAGGTATATTTTTACAAGAGGTGGTACTGCCACCTGATCCAAAGTATGTCCTAGTGGCCATACGGATAATCTCGGCACCTAAACTGAAGATATTGGTTATGCTCTCTGAAGGCATCAGAAATTCAGTTTGGAAACATTGTTTTTCAGGTAGCAACAGCCTTCATCCATTGCTCATTCAACATTCCTATATAGAGGCTATTGATCTTATTTTTACTTGTTTTTATATTTTGGAAAAATGACTGTTGTCGGCTTGCCAACCAAAATGCACACCATAAGGGTTTTGGTTCTTGGCTCTCCTGGTCCTGCTCTTGATGCAACAGTTAACTTCCTCAAGTGATTCCCCCGCTTGGAGATGCTTTATGTCATTGTGAGTATAAAATACATCTGCTGATTTACATGTCAAAATCAATACTCAAGCTTACGTAAAATCTAGCTAACTACTGAAATGCTAATCTGCTACATGGCAACTTCTTTTGTACTGTTTGTTCTCTCTTTCTCCAGTTTCAGTAACTCTTCCCATGGATGGTTATAATAATGCCCTGAAGGCCTGAAGTATGATTCACTAGATCCAATTGAATGCCTTCACCTCAATCTTAAAAAGGTGTTGTTGAAGAATTATGATGGCACCAAGAGTTTATCTATTGACTTACCAAATTTTTTGTTTTGAATGCAGAAGTGCTAAAGAAAATCAAAATCACATTGTCGTATCACCGTCAGCACAAATGGTTTGCTAAACAACACTGTCTGCTTCAAATCAATGATAGAGCTTCTTGTGATGCTCGAATTGAACTGAAATATGGTAGTAAGGGTGATTTCACACACAACAAGCATACCCATGACTTGTCAGTGGCTGACCCCTTTGATTTGTTGTCCAGCCCATGCTCCAAGTGTAGTCGGTGCCCATTTTGAAGATTGCATTGTCCTCTGTCCAAAGTTCAGTTTGTATGTTGCTGCTTTTTGTCTACCCTAATGTTGTGTTGGTCTTCTAAGCTCTGATGCCCTGAGAAAAGATCTAATTAATTCAGCAATGGATTGTTTTGTGGCCTAGTCAAGGTTATACCTGGGCTGAGGAGGTGGTGCCTAAGCTTAAGCTTCTGCTGTTTATTTTTTGTTCTATTATGTGTTAATACTAGTTTAAATTTGTTATGTTTAATTGGTTATCATTACTTCTTTGTTGTTTGGTCCTATATTGTAAGCTTCTGACACCAACAATTACTATATTTATGTATGATACAACTTGCTTTTAGTGAAAAATGATGGCCTTCATGCCTTTTGTCTCGAATTTATTCCTTTGCCATTCATGACAGATTATTCGCAAGTTTGTTTCTGTTAGTTTCAGCGGATAATGCATCTTTAGTTGATGCATTGTTTCTTTACCCAATTGGAATTTGTCGCCCTACATTCATCCGAACTTTCATTCTTATGTATTTTAGCATGTAAGTTTGAATGCTGATTTTTTTGGTATACTTACATCTGTAAGGTGGCATAAAAAGGTAAAGTTGTCAGCACTTCTGATCAATAATTTTTTCGGACCTTGTTCCCACATGTACTATGCAAGTTGGCAAGAAGTGCTACTTGATCTATGGTGTTGAGTATGTATTAGCAGCATGTTAATTAAGGTGATGGATCATGTTTTAGTCATCATCTATAAAGACCTCGAGTTGATATAAGTAGAACTGTAGAGCTTAGTGTGGCGGGATTTTTTGTGTCCAGGGGTTTTAGTTCTGAAAAATATTACATAATTCATGGATGTACCATACTATCTTTTTGTGCAAACTTGCAAGTTTCATATGCAATTTCATCCATGTATATAAAACAGAACAATTAGCAAGCTATCCACTAGCAAATAGTTGCATTGTTCATGATCTTGTCCCTCTAATATCTGTATGCCATGTCTGCGTACTCAACAAAGTGCCTAAGATTAATTCCATTGTTGCATGGCTTTAATTGATACCATGAAATTGCCTGCTACACTTTTGATGATTATTCCACCAGTGGTTAATTACTGATCAAAACCAGTCATTTTACACCACATCATCTAAGGGTTGCATGAATATTTATTGGGCAGTGGGGATCATGTAAGCCAAACAAAATAAAATTCAACAAGTTTTGATTCCTGGTGACTATATTAATTTTCGTCTTATCATTCTATTCCAAGCTATATTGTTCTATTTTACCTTTTCCAAGTGCTAGTTGTACATTTCTGTTCTAGAATCTATTTTGCTCCTATCAATTCTTAAAAGCAATTCTATATTTTTCTGGTCACTAAAATCATTAATATGTTCCTGCAGGTGGTCTTCTTGCAAATTGAGAGGCATTTGGTGCTTAGCAATCATGTCACGTCGTAGTAATAGTTTAGTATAGTGGATAATTGATGAATGCGGGTGGTGCTATTTTGTGTAATACAAACTTCCTCAATGTTGTTTCACAGTGAAGTAACATTGCACTCCAATTAGTTCTAATCAATATGTGCTTTTGTCCCCAAAGGTTCACTACATTACAATCTACGCAATGTTGATTTAATTTTCCAACTGCAACGTAATGGTGGGTTTCCAAGATCATTGTAAATCATTTCAGCTTTCATGTGATAATTTGGTTCCATGCAACCATATGGTGGTCTTACTTACTCGAACTTCCCTTCTGTGCATATACACAATAATGTCACTTATTCGTTGGTGTTGCAGCATCTATAGTCATCACATAGGTGTAGGTTGTCTATTAGTTAACATATAGCTCCCTAATATGGGTATTTTCGTTTCTTTTTTCAAAAAGGGGAGTGAAGGATATATTCGTTACTGATCAAGCATTGCAGTTCCGTGCAGGTAGCAGCTTTAGGTTTAGTGGTGCATATACATTTTACCAATATTCCCACAGTTACTTTGTACTACCTCAATTCCTAAATATAAGATAAGATATTTTAGTACACTAAAATAGCATATCAAAACATTCTATATTTAGGAACAGAGGTAAAGTAATACAAAATAACTGCAACAGAGGTTTGTTTCTAGTACTTACAATAAAATTCAGTTTTACCCTTTTCTATGACTGAAACTTATGTACGCATATAGCAATAGCTCTATGCTCTATCTAGTATAGGGGTAGTACCCACGGGTGGAACTTTTCCCTGGTGACCATGCATAAGCAAGTAAGCAGTTCAACACCTCTCTCCCTGTTCTCCCTCCCTTCCACTGCTTCTGAGCGCTCCTCACCATAGACCAGGCCCCTTTCATGGCCTCTTCGCCGGATTAGCTGGCTGGAGTTGGCGAGGAGGCGGCGCCGGAGTAGATAGGATTAGGGTTTGCGGTGTTATGTCAGTAGTGGCCCTTCTGGCTGTTGATGCTTGTGCTCCGATCTGCTGCAGCCAGATCTGGAGAGTAGGGTTGTTGCTTGTTGTTCTTGAGATCCTCCGGCCGGAGCAGAGGATGGCGACGATGGCTGCAGCATCCCCAAATAAAGTTGTTGTTTGCTTCTCCCTCTATCGTGCAGTCTCCTGGCTCCTACTCCTTTCTTTGGCCGGCCATGGCGGCGGGAGATGGAAGGTGGGGAGGAAGTGGTACTGCAGTTGCTGGAGCACTGGGAGTGTCCTTGTTCTAGCGTTTGTGCGCGTCGCCAGGCGGTGCTTGTCCTCTCCTGCTGTTCTTCTTCTTCCGGCCAGCCGTGGCGGCGAGGGGAACAATAAGGACCGACGGAGGTGGGCTACCAACTCCCCTATTTCCACGCGTGGCTGTCGTCTTGAGGGCGGCTCTCACTCTTTTCTTCTTCTCTCAGCGGCTATGGAAGCGGGGGAGAGGTGAAGGGCAAGTGCTGGGGCGTTTTTCAAGTCTGGAGCTTTTGGGTGCATTTGGAGCTCGTGCCCCCTACGGCATTTCCTAAGCAACGACGACGTGTCGTCGTTGCTACTCCAGGCCAGAAGGGTGGCCACGCCGTGCTCGTCGCTTTCGATAGCGCGAGCGTTTTCATCCTCTGCGAGAGGATCTCTGCCAGCATCGTCGCGGCCTTCATGCCCCCCACTCAACCAAGTGGTTGTGTCCCCGGTTGGTGTTGGGGCGGCGCCATTGTAATGTTGTTTGTCGCCGGCGGTTGCCAAGGACTTGATTGCTTTTTAGCAATCTTTGTTTGGGTGTGGTCTGTAAAAGTGCAGGGTCTGGTTGTATTTTCTTGTTTTCTTTTAGACCTCTTTGTAATTGTGCACCCACGGCTGGAATAGAAGCCCCTGGTCCTTTGGGACCTTTCCCGTTCAAAAAAAAGAAAGAAAGCAACTAATGTATTACTGAGCTACCGATTTCTGTCATCGTGGTAATTTCTCAAGAAATGTTTGGTCGGTTGTGCAGTTCTAGATTCCATCATCCAAGCTATTACTCCATCTAGTTAAGTATTTCAACAAGATGCATAACAAAGTTAAGAACAATAATACAGACAATTTATATGTATATGTTTTTTTGGAGTGATCTTGAATCTTGTGTTGTATTCATTATGAGGAACACATACATTTTTCGAATTCTTACAGGCTTAAAAAATAGACACGTTGAACATAATGCCTGTTCCAGTCCTTTAACTTGGTTATTTGAGTATGTGCTACACCGAATAATAAGTACCGTACTACTACATTTTTATCATCATTCCTATCTATATTGCAGTACATTCTTGCCCCCATAAGAATGTGAGGCAAGCATATTTTGTGATTTCCTTGTGGTATTAATTCGAACACCTGCTTTCACTTGGTAGGGTTGAGATATTGAGTAGTAATAGTAATATACTTTAAGTTGGTACTAGGGAACATGGAATAGTAATATACTTTAAGTTGGTACTAGGGAACATGGCGCGGCGTCACGTCGCGTCCGTGAGGGGCAATATTGTAAATTAATTGGTAAAAGTTGTTGCTGCAGATATGCATATGCAGTATAAAAATATTGGTTAGGACAAGAAAATTTTAGCCAAAAATTTGTGTTGCGTATACGTGATATGACAGTCGTTTGGACAAAATTAGACGATAAATAATACACGCGCGGACGCGGACCATCGGATCAAACGGCCAGAAAATGTAACATCCCAATTTCAGCAACCCTAATTAAATGTCCAAAAGGCAAAAATCAGGGGGAACAAAAACTTTTTCTTGCAGTGTGTGCATACTCGTTTGCTTATGCTCAAGCAACTGCTTGTGTATTAGTGTGTACTCCTCGTCTCAACACTACTTTACAAAAACTATTTTACAAAATAGATGTCTTGGTTCATCTTTCATATTCTCAAATGTTCTGGCATTTTAAAACCTGAGCCAAGATGACTTTGAACCAACAAATTACTTTACTAGTTTCTATTGCCCAAATTATGGAGACATATATATATATATATCTCCTTATGTTTTCAAGACAGAACCTTCAACTACTCTTATCCCTAGGTTTTCCAAAACCTTATTAAAACATTTTCATCTCAATCTTGGTAGAGATACCAAGATGGTACTTATCTTACTTCAAAGCAAACCCCTTTCAACATACCCATCCTTACCTCAATCTAGGATTGATTGTAACCCTAGTAGTAGTTAGATAAGTAGAAAGATGAATTGCCTTGATCTGTTGTTTGATGAATTGCCTTGATCTGTTGTCTGATGAATTGCCTTGATCTGATGCTTGCCTTGTTTGCCTAGGAACTATAGTGAGCTAATCTAGTAGCTCATCCCTTAGGACTCAATCCTTTCTTGTGCTCATCAACCCCAAGGCAAGCATCCAAGTCTGGAATCTATCCTAAGCCACTCAAGTGATCATCGCATCCCATGCTTACCTCTATCCAAGGATAATCCCTCTGGATGGTTTCCAACCCAGTAGAGACCCAATCTAAGCATGAATCTTATCTACTTAGTTATTACTTCAACCACATCTCCTTGATCATGAGTTTGGAACCTGGAATCCCCTCATAAGCTTCTACACTTGCACTCTAGTCCAAAACCCTAAATATGCCAAAATGGCTAAGTCTGGATTTCTTATCTAGATTCAGTCTTTGGAGCTCTACCATTTCCAACCTATGTGCATTCTTGTGAATGTACTTGAACCATCTTGTAGCACATTATTAGTACTACCAAATACCACTCTTGAGCTGGGCTAATACAATTTAATTCTCACTCATCCATGATGGTTTTGTAGTCAAGATAATAATCTTTTCTGCAAATCTTATCATCTTGCCTACTTTGGCAGAAGCTCACATCTATATGCCACCTCCCCTTGACCAACTCCTTGCTTGGTTAAGATCTAATAATTATGGACTATCAACTCCCACTTCACTTGTTTCCATTGGAGCCTTGTGCTTATTAAACCCACATGGTTTAGGAGGCTACCTGATGTATCCGTTATGGCAGCCTTATTTTCAACAAAGTTTGCCATCTCTCCTAGATCACCTCAAATGCAACCAAGCCCAACTCTTTCTTCCATGATCATCTATATGACATGGTATATCCAGCCATATATTCCTTGTACCAAGGTGAGCTGTGAGCTCCCTAATGCAACCTTGTTTAGATGGCATCAGAATAACAAAACCCTAGATCCTCCCCGAATCTAGTTCCCATCCTTTTCACCACTTTTCTTCAAAACCAAGGTGAAACTTGATGCCTAAATCAAGTTTACAACATCTACCTTGTATATAAGCATCCCCAAATAATTCTCCCAATTATTTGGATTATTAAACTATTTAATTTCCTTTACTTATCAAATTCTCAAAACCCTTGTCTATAAAGGCAAGTTTTTTTTCTCCAAATCACCTTACCAACTCAAGGCACATTTGATGCCTATACTTCATATCCCATATTTCAAACTCAAAAATAAATATTTTTTAGATTATTTATTATTTATTTTTTCCCTTTTTCTTAAATGGCAGAAACAAGAAATAATTCCCCCAGAAATACTTTTCCACCTCAATAAATCCCAATAAAATTCTCCAATGTGTGTTATGGTATTTAGGACAATATCACATCAAAAACCAAGCCTGTCTAATGTAAACATATCATTCTTGTTTCCATAATCTAGTTCTGCACTTTTTGAAGAAGTGCATTTAAATGGGATTATAATCATTGGAAAAATCCCATTTAAATCTAGGAGAGATCATTTTACCTACTACACCTACCAGTACCATTTTCACACTTTGTTCAATGCAAATTTTGCAACTTCCTTCACAAGCCTCCAATTAATCAATTTTGCCAAAACCAACAAACCTTGATACAAATCAAAACCACACCAGCTCAAATCTTCTTCAGCACTCCTCCCTAACACCAGCACTCTCCCCTGGTCGACCAACACTGTAGCATGGCCCTACACCCCTTGTCCCACATGATTGTTTAAGAGGGAGACAAAGGCAATGTCTAGTCCAACCCTTTTCTTTACCCATTGCAGCACCCCACTCCCTCTCTGCTCTATGCACAACCATAAGAACATCCCACACTCTCCCCACCTCCCCTGGCCACCAATGGGAAGCCTATAGACCAATCCCTAGCTCCTCCATGAGATATGACCACCATGGACCTCCCCTCTCGGTATATAATGCCCAAAGGCCACCCATCACCCTGTCTTCACCTCATTTGCCCCTTCCACTCCCACTCACCTCCCCAGCACCTTCCCTTCCCTCTCCCTGCTCTGCCTTGCTCGAGATAAAGGAAGCTTGAAGCTTCGGCGTCCTCCCAAAGTTGAGCATAGCTCCCCCTCCCCTTGCTCCCTTCCTCTTCATGTCACACTGACCGAACCTCCTTGATCTCCTGCATCTACTCATGCCCATTTCTTTGGCTTGCAGCAACCAGAAGCGTCTCCCCCGGTGAGCACCTGAGCAACCGCTGGCAGGTGCTTCTGCGTGAGCCATCCCCCAACGTCGATCCCCACGCTGCCACCCATCACCAGACTCCCCGCGGTGCGCCGCGTCACCTCTATCGTTTCCCAGCCTCCCCGGAGCCCTCAGGTGAGCTCCCCGATGCTCCCCACCCTTGGTTGGGGTTTCCTCCCCCCTGCTCGCGACAGAGGAAGGAGAAGAAGCCCCGTCATCGGATCCTTTTCGATCGGACGGCCAGGATCCTCTGATACCCCTTCGGTTCCCCTCCACCCGCTGGCGGGCTGACCCAGCTAGGCCCGCAGCTTCTCCCCCTCGTGCATAGGCGTAGCCCCGTGTGGGCCGGGAGCCTCCTGTGGCCCATTTCCCCGTTGGATCTGGCTCGAAGTCCCCTTTTCCTTTTTCTTTTAATGGTTTTGCTAGATCTGAAAACTAGGGTCTGGTTTAAATCCGAATAAAAATACAAAGCCACTTAAAATATTCAAGTACAATTTTTCTTAGATAACTGTATGTCTTTATAAACATGCAGACTAGTTTCTGGACCAAAAATATGAATAGAATAAATATGATAAAATCATTTCCTAGGATCTATCCTTTTCACTAAAGAATTTCCCCAAAAATACGTACCACTCCAAATGGAGTAAATCCAATTTGTACAAAAAGGTATCACCCCTATGTTTCTTACCCCACTGGCCACACCATAGTTTGCTTCCAAGTATGACCCTGATAAAAATATCAAAAACAGAGTCTTTCTAAATTTAGGAAACTCCCTAGGTCAAACCAAATGCGGTATGGAACTAATTCCAATTCTCAGTTGACACACCTAACCATATCTTCCAAAATCCAGCAGCTCATAATTTTATGAGTCTCTGTTGATTTTTAGTGGATTAAACCCTTCTTCGCATGGTTTATTCACTAATAAAATCACTACAGTAGCTCTGCAAATCCAAACAGGTTGATTCCAAATTCTACAGAAAGATAATTTCATCACCTATCATGTATCCTTCGAATCAACTAAAAAACTTCTGTAGGATAAATCTGATGAAAAAGACAAATCTGGTCCAGTACTTCCTTTCGGAATTTCTCAAGGGCATTATGGTAATTTTTTTAGGAGATTCCAACTCCTCTTGATTCTGTCCATCAAATTCTACCTTTTAACCCAAGGAAATAATTTTTGGCACTCCAGAGAAGTTCTGGTGAATTATGTCCTTAAACTAGGGTTTTATCCACTATAGAATCCATTATAAATCAAGGGAAAATGATAAAATAGTGAAACCACTTTTGTTGGCTTCATTTTATCAATACCTATCTGATGGTATCATTTTCATACAATGATATCATACATATACAGTCCTTGCTCAAAAACCCCTCCCTTAGGTAGTGCCTAGATTTGAATCTGAAGGCATGTTTTCCTAAATGCCTCCAAATCCTTTGCTAATCTCATCAAACAATCCTCCAACATCCTACTACTGTATATCTTGTATCTATCCTTAGCTTGTTGTATGGTTTGATGCTTGTATGCTTGTATTGATTGGTGTATTGTTTGTTTGCATGTATGCTCGATAACGGCGATAGTTGGGATTGTGAGACGCCGAGAAGAAGGAAGCATCCAGGGTTATCTTTATTATTGTTATTATAGGTATTCTGGGTATCTAACACCATCAAGGGACTTCTCGCTGGTCACAGGAAAGCCACCATTCCTGAACTCCTATATTTACCTACTTCTGTTGATCAATTGTTTTATATCTCGTTTATGAACTGCATGATCAAAGGCATGGTTTGATTCAAATAAACAGACGTGACTAACTTGGCTCCTCCAAGTTATGAATGAGTGTCCATTTGACACCTACCCTTTTTTTCACCTATGTTTACCCCTTTAGACTGAGGCAAAGATGATTAGCATCTTCCCTCTTGGAACCCACGGATTTTCAAAAATAAAACTATTTTGGGTTTACCCTACTGCAAAGTTTTCAAAATAAAACCCTTGGAAAGAGGCATCATTTCTGAGTGGAAGTTTTACTAAAGCGAATATGAGGTGGATGAAGAGAAACATAATGAAGAGGAAGATAAGTAAAGGAAAGTTAATTAAAAGAAAGGAAGGGATGTTCTAAGCCAATGTCCAGAACAATTTATCTGTGCAACCACATTACCCAGACGCTGGGGCTTAGCTCGTAGTTGTAATCCTTAGCCGGGGCTGCTTGTACTTTCTTAACGGGAGCAATCCCTGGAAGCCCGAGTGGACTCTACTCCAGGTCTGCGGATCTGGGGCCTCCATCGCCCACTTTGGGGGAAGAGTCGGTGCAACAATTGGGTCTCCCGCGGACGTCATGTTCTAGGCGTAGGGAAGGAAGTGGAGTCAACAATTGTATATTGCCAAGCCGAGGGTTTGGGTATACGGAAGTGCTGCAGGGAGGACTAAGGCCATAGTGCTGCATACTCGTACCAGGAGAACAAACCCAAAAGGAAAAGCCGCCTTTGCTAGGGATGGACAAATGAAAAGCTAAGTTTGGTTATCCGAACCCCATCTACAGAGTGTAGCGGGCCGTGGTTAAATCCCGGTGGATGTATTGATTTTTGTGGGTAAAGTGCGCAAACTCTTCAGAGTCTAAAATATTCGAATAGCCGTGTCCACGGACAAGGACGGTTGGAATGGCAACTGCTAGGAGGACCCTTCGGTTAATTTGAGATGAAACTAAGGATGTGACTTGGTCACGAGGAAAGATAAGAATGAAAATGGTTTTGACCAGTGATGGTCGATAAGGTTTTAAAAAGGGTTTTACAGCAAAAAAAAATCTAAATCTTTTTAACAAGGATGTGGAGATGTCTGGATTTTCAAAAAGGAGGCATATTTCTAAAATTCTTTTTCAACAAAGATATAGAGATGCCAATGCTAGGTCTTTCAAAAATAACTATAGTATAGAGCTATCTCGCCATAGCCAAATATGCATTATCTATGATTACCTTGTCTCAGTGGTTTGCGAGTACATTCAAAGTACTCACCGGCATTGTCCCTGGCTATTTACTTGGCTAGATTGCAGATGTTAAGAAGGAACGAAGGTGTTGACGTCTATGCGAGCTAGGTAGTCTTCCCAGTCAGTTGCCTGTAGGTTTAGGCACGGGCTCTGTGCTGAAAACTTCCGCTACTTGTGTTGTAATCGCCATAAAGGCCTCCTTGTAAGTTGTTGTACTCGTTAATCAAGGATGATGTAATGATACTTGTCGGTTATGCTCACGGCTCACTGATCATGGGAACGTGAATGGTATGCATAACGGGTATTCTCAGACTGTAAATCCGGGGTGCCACAGACATGGTATCAAAGCCATCCCGACTGTAGGAGATCTTAGTTAGCATGGACGTTAGACAAGACAACCCCTATTTATGAAAACACTGTTTTTTCGCAAACTATTTTCTCAAAAGCTTTTCGAAAGATTGCTTATCTCATCTTCTATGACTTAGACAATTTGAAAATGGATTACTCTATATCTCGTCTACCTCAACTAATCTGTTTTCGCAAACAAGTCCAACTTGGAGACTATGAAGACGGAGATCCCGGAATGAAGAGACATCGAGACAAGCAGAACCAAGGAGCTACCAACGACGAAAGACACTACAAGATCACCCTACCAACGGAGTCCTTCATCGCCCCCAAATCAACCAAGTATGGCACCGACAACAAGTGGAAAGACCAAAGTCAAGACTCCCGTAACATCCGTACTTAGGATTACTCTCCCTAAAATTAGGATTCCCTTCTTATGGCGTGTATTCACCCCCATAGTACTTAAGGTATGCCTTGTTTGCTTGTCTTGTGCGTGTTTGATGCTTGGAATGTGTTTCTTGTCTGCCCTGGATCATCCGACCCTAAAAGTTTTGACCACCTTGTTGACGTGTCCCGAAGATAACCCTCGCAACCTCCTAGCCGGAAACCTCTCCTCAGTAGGATGGCCACCCAAGAAAAACCTCGACAACCTCAGGTACAGCCCTAAGGTGGAAAGACTGCATCTTTCCACTCAACTCCAACGAACCGCCCACTCTCTACTTTGAGAGTCGTCCGAAGAAGACCAAGCCATGATGTCGTTTAGGAATAACTGCGTACCCGGATAAATCTGCACCTCTTTGTTTTATCTCACCCCTGAACCACAAACCCTCCTCTGTGCAGATGGAGCCCGTTGATGAGACATGGCTGAGCGCGGGATTCCCCGTGCTCCTATGGGACTCCCTACAGCTTTGCGGATACACCCAACCTCCCACCTACCAACTCCACAAAGGATTGGAGACCGGACTATATCTGGGTCAAGTGATCTTTCAACCAAAGTATGGAGTACCCGGAGAACCCATTCGCGCCACTGGATCCCGTATGCCAACCCCAGTGCTGGCTCTACAAATGGCGGCAAGAGAAGCACTGTTCCACATTTTGGATGTCCTTCCCGAAATGAGGCAACCGACGACCTTCTTCCTGCCTATCAAAGGAAGCGTGGATTCGTTCGGTCAATCCCAAGATCCTCGCTTGACCTACCCCGCCCTACAGCTTCAAGCCCGTTACAGCTATGCTGGAAATGAGCTCCTCACCGCAGTTGTCGATGAATACCGCCGCACCCATATGGAACTTCATCGCGTGCAAGCTATCCTGGATCGCAAAGAATCTCTAGAAGTCCAACAAAGGAATCAAGCCATAATCAAGGACCCAGAAGAAGCCTCTGGAAGCTGCATCCTCACAGGAAGAAAGAAGTGTGTTACCGCTCGGCAGTATATCAAGAAGTTCAAGCCACCCCAAGATATACAAGGATCCTCCCCAAACCTCCCTGAAGGCGAAGAGGAAGCCAAAGAGGATTCCCCTGGATCGTCCGCAAGCGGCAACTAGCCTAGCGTAGTATCTATGAATCGCCCCAGAACTTGTTCTGTAAAACTCTAAGTGCCTTGTTGCCCCGCGGCACCGACCTGTTCTGTAACCCCTTAAGTACCTCCGCTACCGATCGGCTCGAACTTGCTAAAAAGTATGGATATTATGCAAGTGTGATATCCTTCTTTGCATGTTTTACCCACGATGTTACATCAGACTAAACCCGGAACAACCCCATCCCAAGGGACCTCGTCTCCAAGACCGCCACAACTCCAATGGCATCCTCCAACCTGTCGGACCCTTACCCCGCTCAAAACTAACTACCTAGAAGCTAGCTGACGCCCTTTCCAATAGACCTTCTAACTCCTGAAATGGTTCCGACGATGTCGACAGAAGATGGCTACCCCGAAGGAAAGGTGTAGCGCCTTACCCCGACATCGGCATATAACTCCAATCAAGAACGTCAGCGACTTCACCAACAACCCCTAGTTTTGCTCTAAGGAGGAAAGACTGCGTCTTTCCCACCCCAAAAGCCCGATAGACCCCGGTGAAAGGGCATGTATGCCCCCATGTGTGGTTTTGGTAATTAATGACAATCTCTATGGACTAATGTGTAAATTGAGTTTCACTTGTAGGTTTGTCCATTGGTCCATTGGCATCGCTTGGGCCTTGTGTTGGTCTCAAGGTTGGAAGATGAAGAAATGTCCAAGGGCTTTGTGCCCATTGGAATCATGAAGAAAGAAGGAGCTTGAAGGTCGATCAAGGAATGTGCAAAGAGTTGCATCAAGATGGATCAACCTCAAGTAAGGATGAAGAAGGACGAGCTCAAGATGCGCCATCTCTAGAAGATCTCATGCTTGAAGCTTGCCATCCTCGTGCTCATGGAATGATGAAGACAAGTTCAAAGAAGAGGTTTCCCCATGGAATATGGGGGAGCATTTTGCAAGTCTTCATCAAGCAAGAGTGAGCAAGAGCAAACAAGAAAGGTGTTCCCACTATAGAAGAACAAGACGGTCTACATCAAGTTCAAGTGGGACGCTCAAGGCAAAGGTATGTTGATAGGGCTTCTCTTTTGCCGGTCTCGTGTTGTTAGTTGGGAGACCGGGTTTAGGATAGATAGCCGTACTATCAAGAGGGGCTCTCAAGCGGGTGTCTCGTTTGCATCGTTCGGAGAGAGCTCAAACCTTTGCATTCATAGCATCATCTTTCTTGGTTGTTAGTTGGTTCTTGTCCATGAGAGGATCTAGAGCTTGTGGTCATCATCATAACAAGCTCTAGTTCATCATCTAAGGATTCCACTTGCATATCTTATTGCGGTTTTTGATCTTGCGAGTTTTCCGGCTCCACACCTTGGGGGATACTTCACATATATATTTATGATATTTTCTCCCAAGGTGATACCCAATATTTCCAACAAAATTGGTTTCATCCCGTTTGGAGTTTGGATGCAAAAGTTATTGCGTTTCTGGTTTTCTGGTTTCTGGAATTTCCCTGACCGGAAGTTCCGGCTTCCCACCGGAAGTTCCGCTAGGGCATTTTTGCCGCCGAAAGTTCCGGTGGAAGTTCCGGGTCTTGTTCCACTCACGTTCAGAAACCTTCTGTATTGAATATGTCTATTTGCCGGAACTTGGCCGGAACTTGATCGGAACTTGTCCTGGCAAAATTTCTTGAGCGGAACTTCCGCCCCAGGGCCGGAAGTTCCGGCCATGATTCGTGTTTTCAGTTTCTCGCTCCGCTGTTTTCGACCGTTTTCAGGTGTCGCGAATGCCCATAACGGGCAGATCTGGGAGCCCTTTAAAAGGGGCTCCTCTTCCCCTTCGTGCACAACCAGCTCTTCTTCTTGGTTCTTGGCTTTCTCTCTCTCCTCCATTGTCAACCTTGAAGAAGCTTTCCCTCTCCCTTCCCCCTCCTATGATTCTTGCATCTTTTTGAGGGATTTGAGAGAGGAGATCTAGATCTACAATCCCCCCAAGTCAAATCCCTTCTTTGTGAAGGAATCATTGGGATCTAGATCTTGGAGAGTTTTGTGTTCTCCTCTTGTGTTCTTCCTCCCTTATTCCCCCAATAGCTTTTGTAGCTTTGTTGGAATTTGGGAGAGAAGGACTTTCCCTTGCATTTTGTGCATAGGTTTGAGTTCTACTCTTGTGTTCTTCCTTCCTTATTCCCCAATAGCTTTTGTAGCTTTGTTGGAATTTGGGGGAGAAGGAATTGCCCTTGCATTTGGTGCATAGGTTTGAGTTCTCCTCGGAGATTCGGCGAGTTCAAGCTTGAGAGCTTGTTTCTCTTGGGTTCCTTGGAACCCTAGACGGTTGTGTGGTTGGATTATTGACCTTTTGTGGTCTTGTTGACCTTTTGTGGTCTTGTAGCCTTTTGTGGCGTTGTTGGCCTTTTGTGGCATTGTTGGCCTGTTGTGGCTTTGTTGTTGGGAGCCTCCAATTGAGTTGTGGAGTTAGCCCCAATCTTGTACGGGTTCGGTGACCGCCCTCAAGCGTCCCATAGTGGAGCAAGTGCCCGCCTTTTGTGGTGCGCACTTGGGAGAATAGGGTGAGCCTTTTGTGGCGTCGGTGAGTTGCGTGCTTCCGCATACGGGGTGAGGCCTTGTGTGGCGTTGGGTGAGCATCGAGCCACCACACCTCGAGGTGAGCCATTTGTGGCGTTCGGAGAGCATTGCGCCATCGCACCTCTCCAACGGAGACGTAGCTTCTTTGGAAGTGAACTTCGGGAAACAAATCTTCGTCTCCGCGTCCATCGGTTATCTCTCAACCGAACCCTTTACTTATGCACTTTACATTGTGATAGCCATCGTGCTTGAAGTATTTATACCTTGTTATCACCTTGTTGCTTGTATTGCTTAGCATAGGTTGTTGGTGCACCTAGGTGAACTTAGTGACTAGGTTTTGTGCTCAATAAATTAAACGTTAGTTTTATTCCGCATTTACTTGAGCCTAAACCGTATTAATTTTAAAATCCTATTCACCCCCCTCTAGGCGACTTCCTTTGTACTTTCCCCCGGTAATCGAACCCTAGTACCATTAAGTGATGACCACCTCTCCAAGCCCGAATCATCAACCCTGCGAGAAGAACGACAATCAGCACCTCTCCAGAATCGGAAGGTACCCCACTCCAAGGTCGACCCCCCAGCCAACATCCCGGTGTACCAAGACCCTGAAGGGAGAAACGTCGACCCCGAGGAGAAAGATTAAAGAAGATTCAACTCACCATCTCGCCTCAAGAAGGAAGTACCCCGTCGACATTGTACTTACCTAGACTTGTCCTAAGGGGAAAAGACTGCGTCTTTTCCACTCGTTTCATCCAAACACCCCAAACCCGAAGCCCCTCTGCTCCAGCCAATGACTAACCATGTTGGGTTTCTGCAAAACCTATTAGAGACTTATAACTTCCACCGCTGAAATTGTTAAGCGGATGTTATCACCCTAACCCTACTCCTCCCTAATATCAGGACGAGATTATTTTAAGGGGGAAAGGTCTGTAACATCCCAATTTCAGCAACCCTGATTAAATGTCCAAAAGGCAAAAATGAGGAACAAAAACTTTTTCTTGCAGTGTGTGCATACTCGTTTGATTATGCTCAAGCAACTTCTTATGTATTAGTTTGTACTCCTCATCTCAACACTACTTTACAAAAACTATTTTACAAAAGAGATGTCTTGGCTCATCTTTCATATTCTCGAATGTTCTGGCATTTCAAAACCTTAGCCAAGATGACTTTGACCCAACAAATTACTTGACTAGTTTCTATTGCCCAAATTATGGAGACATATATATATATATATATCTCCATATGTTTTCAAGACAGAACCTTCAACTACTCTTATCCCTAGGTTTTCGAAAACCTTATTAAAACCTTTTCATCTCCATCTTGGTAGAGATACCAAGATGGTACTTATCTTACTTCAAAGCAAACCCCTTTCAACATACCCATCCTTACCTCAAGCTAGGCTTGATTGTAACCCTAGTAGTAGTTAGATAAGTAGAAGATGAATTGCCTTGATCTGCTGTTTGATGAATTGCCTTGATCTGTTGTCTGATGAATTGCCTTGATCGCCTGCTTGCCTTATTTGCCTAGGAACTAGAGTGAGCTAATCTAGTAGCTCATCCCTTAGGACCCAATCCTTGCTTGTGCTCATCAACCCCAAGGCAAGCATCCAAGTCTGGAATCTATCCTAAGCCACTCAAGTGATCATCTCATCCCATGCTTACCTCTATCCAAGGATAATCCCTCTGGATGGTTTCCAACCCAGTAGAGACCCAATCTAAGCATGAATCTTATCTACTTAGTTACTACTTCAACCACATCTCCTTGATCATGAGTTCGGAACCTGGCATCCCTTCAGAAGCTTCTACACTTGCACTCTAGTCCAAAACCCTAAATCTGCCAAAATGGCTAAGTCTGAATTTCTTATCTAGATTCAATCTTTGGAGCTCTACCATTTACACCCTATGTGCATTATTGAGAATGTACTCGAACCATCTTGTAGTACATCATTAGTAATACCAAATACCACTCTTGCCCTGGGCTAAGACAATTTAATTCCCACTCATCCATGATGGTTTTGTAGTCAAGATAATAATCTTTTCTGCAAATCTTATCATCTTGCCTACTTTGGCAGAAGCTCACATCTATATGCCACCTCCCCTTGACCAACTCCTTGCTTGGTTAAGATATAGTAATCATGGATAAATGAACTCCCACTTAACTTGTTTCCATTGGAGCCTTGTGCTTCTTAAACCCACATGGTTTAGGAGGCTACCGGATGTATCCGCTATGGCAGCCTTATTTTCAACAAAGTTTGTCATCTCTCCTAGATCACCTCAAATGCAACAAAGCCCAACTCTTGCTTCCATGATCATCTATATGACATGGTATATCCATCCATATATCCCTTGTACCAAGGTGAGCTCTGAGATCCCTAATCCAACCTTGTTTAGATGGCATCAGAATAACAAAACCCTAGATCCTCCCCGAACCTAGTTCCCATCCTTTTCACCAGTTTTCTTCAAAACCAAGGTGAACCTTGATGCCTACATCAAGTTTACATCATCTACCTTGTATATAAGCATCCCCAAATAATTCTCCCAATTATTTGGATTATTAAACTATTTAATTTCCTTTACTTATCAAATTATCAAAACCCTTCTCTATAAAGGCAAGTTTGTTTTTCTCTAAATAACCTTACCAACTCAAGGCACATTTGATGCCTATACTTCATATACAATCTTTAAAACTCAAAAATAAATATTTTTTAGATTCTTTATTATTTCGTTTTGCCCTTTTCCTTAAATGGCAGAAACAAGAAATAATTCTCCAGAAATACTTTTACACCTCAATAAATCCCAATAAAATTCTCCAATGTTTGTTATGGTATTTAGGATCATATCACATGAAAAACCAAGCTTGTCCAATGTAAAAATATCATTCTTGTTTCCATAATATATTTCTGCAGTTTTTGAAGAAGTGCATTTAAATGGGATTATAATCATTGGAAAAATCCCATTTAAATCTAGGAGAGATCATTTGACCTACTACACCTACCAGTACCATTTACACACTTTGTTAAATGCAACTTTTGCAACTTCCTTCACATGCCTCCAATTAATCAATTTTGCCAAAAGCAACAAACCTTGATTCAAATCAAAACCACACCAGCTTGAATCTTCTTCAGCACTCCTCCCTAACACCAGCACTCTCCCTTGGTCGACCAACACTGTAGCATGGGCCCACACCCCTTGTCCCACATGATTGTTTAAGAGGGAGACAAAGGCAATGTCTATTCCAACCCTTTTCTTTACTCATTGCAGCACCCCACTCCCTATCTGCTCTATGCACAACCATAAGAACACGCCACACTCTCCCCACCGCCCCTGGCCACAAATGGGAAGCCCATAGACCAAGCCCTAGCTCCTCCATGAGCTATGAACACCATGGACCTCCCCTCTCGGTATATAATGCCCAAAGGCCACCCAGCACCCTCTCTTCACCTCATTTGCCCCTTCCACTCCCACTCACCTCCCGAGCACCTTCCCTTCCCTCTCCCAGCTCTGGCTTGCTCGAGAGAAAGGAAGCTTGAAGCTTCGGCCTCCTCCCAAAGTTGAGCATAGCTCCCCTTCCCTTGCTCCCTTCCTCTGCATGCCACACTGACCGAACCTCCTTGATCTCCTGCATTTACTCATGCCCATTTATTTGGCTTGTAGCAACCAGAAGCGTCTCCCCCGGCGAGCACCCGAGCAACCGCCGGTAGGCGCTCCTGCGCGAGCCATCCCCCGACATCGAGCCCCACGCTGTCGCCCATCACCGGACTCCCCGTGGTGCGCCGCGTCACCTCCGTCGTTTCCCAACCTCCCCGAGCCCTCAGGTGAGATCCCCGACGCTCCCCACCCTCGGTTGGGGTTTCCTCCCCCTGCTCGTGACAGAGGAGGAGAAGAAGCCCCACTGTCGGATCCTTTTCGATCGGACGGCCAGGATCCTCTGATACCCCTTCGCTCCCCCTCCTCCCGCTGGCGGGCTGGCCTAGCTAGGCCCGCATCTTCCCCCTCTCGCGCATAGGCGCAGCCCCGGGTGGGCCGGGAGCCCCCTGGGGCCCACTTCCCCATTGGATCTGGCTCGAAGTCCCCTTTTCCTTTTTCTTTTAATGGTTTTGCTATATCTGAAAACTAGGGTCTGGTTTAAATCCGAAAAAAATACAAAGCCACTTCAAATATCCAGGTACAATTTTCTTAGATAACTGTATGTATTTACAAACATTCGGACTAGTTTCTGGACCAAAAAGATGAATAGAATAAATATGATAAATCATTTCCTAGGATCTATCCTTTCCACTAAAGAATTTCCCCCAAAAAGATTTACCACTCCTAATGGAGTAAATCCAATTTGTACAGAAAGGTATCACCCCTACCTTTCTTACCCCAATGGCCACACCAAAGTTTTCTTCCTAGTCTGACCCTGATAAAAATATCAAAAATAGAGCCTTTCTGACATTAGGAAATTCCCTAGGTAACACCAAATGAGGTTTGGACCTAATTCCAACTCTCAGTTGACACACCTGACCATATCTTCCAAAATCCAGTAGCTCATAATTTTATGGGTCTCTGTTGATTTTTAGTGGATTAAACACTTCTGTGCATGGTTTATACACTAATAAAATCACTGTAGTAGCTCTGCTAATCCAAACAGGTTGATTCCAATTTCTAAAGAAAGGTAATTTCATCACCTAACATGTGTCCTTGGAATCAACTAAAAATCTGTTGTAGGATAAATCTGGTGAAAAAGACAAATCTTGTCCAGTACTGCCTTTGGGAATTTCTCAAGGGCATTCTGATAATTTTTTCAGGAGATTCCAACTCCTCTTGATTCCTTCCATCAAATCCTACCTTTTAACCCAAGGAAATAATTCTCCATAGAAGTTCTGGGGAATTATTTCCTTAAACTAGGGTTTTATCCACTATAGAATCCATTATAAATCAAGGGAAAATGATAAAATAGTGAAACCACTTTTCTTGGCTTCATTTTATCAATACCTATATGATGGTATCATTTTCATACAATGATATCATACAGATACAGTCCTTGATCAAAAACCTCTCCCTTAGGTAGTGCCTATATTCGAATCCAAAGGCATCATTTCCTAAATGCCTCCAAATCCTTTGCTAATCACATCAACCAATACTCCAACATACTACTATCGTATATCTTGTATCTATCCTTAGCTTGTTGTATGGTTTGATGCTTGTATGCTTGTATTGATTGGTGTATTGTTTATTTGCATGTATGCTCGATAACGGCGATAGTTGGGATTGTGAGACGCCGAGAAGAAGGAATCATCCAGGGTTATCTTTATTGTTGTTATTATTGGTATTCTGGCTATCTAACACCATCAAGGGACTTCTCGCTGGTCACAGGCAAGCTACCATTCTTGAACTCCTATATTCACCTACTTCTGTTTATCAACTATTTTATATCTCGTTTATGAACTGCATAATCCAAGGCATGGTTTGATTCAAATAAACAGACGTGAGTAACTTGGCTCCTCCAAGTTATGAATGAGTGTCCATTTGACACCTACCCTTTTTGCACCTATGTTTACCCCTTTAGACTGAGGCAAAGATGATTAGCATCTTCCCTCTTGGAACCCACGGATTTTCAAAAATAAAACTATTTTGGGTTTACCCTAATGCAAAGTTTTCAAAATAAAACCCTTTGAAAGAGGCATCGTTTTCGAGTGGAAGTTTTACTAAAGCAAATATGAGGTGGATGAAGAGAAACATAATGAAGAGGAAGATAAGTAAAGGAAATTTAAGTAAAAGAAAGGATTATAAGCCAATGTCCAGAACAATTTATCCATGCAACCACATTACCCCAGACGCTGGGGCTTAGCTCGTAGTTGTAATCCTTAGCCGGGGCTGCTTGTACTTTCTTAACGAGACCAATCCCTGGAAGCCCGAGTGGACTCTACTCCAGGTCTGCGGATCTGGGGCCTCCATCGCCCGCTTCGGCGGAAGAGTCGGTGCAACAATTTGGTCTCCCGCGGACGGTATGTTTTAGGCGTAGGAAAGGAAGTGGAGTCAACAATTGTATATTGCCAAGCCGAGGGTTTGGGTATACGGAAGTGCTGCAGGGAGGACTAAGGCCATAGTGTCGCATACTCGTACCGGGGAGAACAAACCCAAAAAGAAAAGCCGCCTTTGCTAGGGATGGATAAATGGAAAGCTAAGTTTGATTATCCGAACCCCGTCTACAGAGTGTAGCGGGCCGTGGTTAAATCCCGGCGGATGTATTGATTCTTGTGGGTAAAGTGCCGCAAACTCTGCAGAGTCTAATCTATTCGAATAGTCGTGTCCACGGACAAGGACGGTTGGAATGGCAAGTGCTAGGAGGACCCTTCGGTTAATTTGAGACGAAACTAAGGATGTGACTTGGTCACGAGGAAAGATAAGAATGAAAATGGTTTTGACCAGTGATGGTCGATAAGGTTTTAAAAAGGGTTATACAACAAAACATTTTCTAAATCTTTTTAACAAGGATGTGGAGATGTCCGAATTTTCAAAAAGGAGGCATATTTCTAAAAATTCTTTTTCAACAAAGATATAGAGATGCAAATGCTAGGTATTTCAAAAATAACTATAGTATAGAGCTATCTCGCCACAGCCAAATATGCATTATCTTTGATCACCTTGTCTCGGTGGTTTGCGAGTACATTCAAAGTACTCACCGGCATTGTCCCTGGTTATTTACTTGGCCAGATTGTAGATGTTAAGAAGGAACGAAGATGCTGACGTCTATGCGAGCTAGACCGTCTTCCCAATCAGTTTCCTGTAGATTAAGGCACAGACTCTGCGCCGAAGACTTCCGCTACTTGTGTTGTAATCGCCATAAAGGCCTCCTTGTAAGTTGTTGTACTCGTTAATCAAGGATGATGTAATGATACTTGTCGATTATGCTCACGGCTCACTGATCATGGGAACGTGAATGGTATGCATAATGGGTATTCTCGGACTGTAAATCCGGGGTGCCATAAAAAAGGTAGGCCAAATTTACTCGACATGGCATATAATTGGACAAAATTAGACGATAAATAGTAGACGCGTGTACACGGATCGTCGGTCGGATCAAATAGCCAGAAAATATAGGCCAAATTTACGATAAATAGTAGATGCGTGGATGCGGACCGTCGAATCGAACAGACGAAAAAGATAAGCCAAAAAATAGTTACAAAAGATGAACTAAAAAATATTCGGTTAGAGAAAGAAAATTTTAGCCAAAATATTATGTTGCAACTACGCGACGTAGAACGCAATTGGACAAAATTAGATGATAAATAGTACATACATGAATACGGACGGTAGGATCAAATGGCTGGAAAAGGTAAGCCAACAAATTTAAACCGAATAGTTATAAAAGATAAGCGTAAAAATTATCGGTTAGAGCAAGAAAATTTTAGCCAAAAAGTTGCGTTACGATTTACATGAAATGGCACGGTGTCGAACAAAATTAGACAATAAATAATACATGATTATATACAGACCGTCGGATCGAAAATAGAGGACCGAGAACTGACCGTATACTGTTTATCCACACACCGATGAGCAGTGGCCAGAGTGCTGAGAGCTGGCCGAACCTGCTAGCCTTATCCTTCCTATCTATATTGCATTACATTCATGCCCCTTAAGAATGCGAGGCAAGCATATTTTATGATTTTTTTGTGGTATTAATTCGAACACCTGCTTTCACGTGGTAGGGTTGAGATATTGAGTAGTAATACTTTAAGTTGGTACCGGGGAGAACATGGCGTGGCGTGACGCCGCGTTCGTTAGAGACAATATTGTAAATTAATTGGTAAAAATTGTTATTGGAGATATATATATGTAGTATAAAAAATATCGGTTAGGGCAGAAAAATTTAACCAAAAATTTATGTTGCTTCTACGTGATATGGCAGTCGTTTAGACAAAATTAGACAATGAATAGTACACGCATGGACGCGGACTGTCGGATCAAACGGCCAGAAAAGGTAGACAAATTTACTCGACTTGGCATATGATTGGACAAAATTAGACGATAAATAATAGAAGCGCGGACAGAACCGTCGGTCGGATCAAATGGTCAGAAAAGGTAGGCCAAATTTACTTAACATGGCATACGATTGGACAAAACTAGACGATAAATAGTAGACGCGTGGACAAGGACCGTCGAATCGAACGGACAGAAAAGATAAGCCAAAAAAGTTTAAGCCAAATAGTTACAAAAGATGAACTAAAAAATATTCGGTTAGAACAAAAAAAATTAGCCAAAATGTTATAAGACGCAATTAAACAAAATTAGACGATAAATAACACACGCGTGATACGGACCGTCGGATCAAATGGCTGAAAAAGGTAGGCCAACAAATTTAAGCTGAATAGTTACAAATAAAAAATTATTGGTTAGAGCGAGAAAATTTTAGCCGAAAAGTTATGTTGCGTCTACATAACGTGGCACGGTATTGAACAAAATTAGACATACGTAGTACACGATTGAATACAGACCATCGGATCGAAAATAAGGAACCGAGAACTGACCAGATGAACAGTGGTCGGAGTGCTGAGAGCTCGCCAAACCCGCGAGCCTTAATATATAGTACTAGGAAACTCGGCGCGACAACCATAACGATTAATTCAATTGTGTAGAGATAGTAACTAATTCTCGATTCAGATTTGGCAAACAAATTTGAAAAGTTGTCCACAACTTGTCAAATTCTGTCAGTTACTACTGCTTTCAAAGTTTCCTCTTGTAAATTTTATTTATCAATAAACAATTTTGGCAATGGTCTCTAAAGAATGACAATACAGTTTCTGCATTGTAATCTGCAGTGAAGATACGAATAAGCAAGCGTAGACAAACCTGCATTGAATATTAACAACATTATGGTGATGGCAGGGAAAGATACTCAATGTAGTACTTCATCTTTTCAAAATATAAGATGTTTTAGCTTTGTGAAGCAAATGTATCTAGACTTTTTTTAGTATATAGGTTCACTCAAGTTTGGTGTGAATCTATATACTAAAACAAGTTTAGATATATTTTCTTCACAAATCTAAAACATCTTATATTTTGAAACGGAGGAAGTAGGAACGAATTTCATTTTTGCGATGGTAGTGCTGGCCAGAGAAAACACATCGACACTACTGCAATTTGGGCAAACTCCAGCATCTGGTGCTTATATGAAACAAAAAATATCATTATTTGTCCATCGATGAAACAATAAAATATGTACAGTCTTTGAACAGCTTAGTAACAAATTTGTTTATATTATACCTTGTCAGTAACCAATTATTTATGTTAAACTGGGAAAATATGAAGCCTGAGATACTGCATAAAAAATTCATACACATATGAGACTGCTTTGGTTTTTGCCATAGATCTACAAATGAACGATATGAGAACACTTATCTGCTTCCATCATCTTACTACAAAACCAAAGAAACCCAAAAATCAAATGTAGAAGAAATATGCCATTTTATGGTTGCCAACTGCACAGTTTGTAGCTTCATGTGCCCACTAACACTAAGAAACATTATAACCCGAGGAATTCCTTAGCTCCAAGATTTTTGGCACACTTGGGACTGGATGAGTGAACCACTTAAACATGCATGAAGTGAGCATCGTCAACAGCTCTCCACTGAGGGAAGAAAAGAGAGTAAGTACTCAAATATCAATGGAAAAGAGAAGTTGTGCTAGGCATAGAATAAATCATCATACCTCTTTTCCATTATTTAACTAACATATAAACGACATATTATTTATAACTTTTTTATACAGTGTTGACCTAAAATTAAAAATGAGTTATTAAAGTTAGGTTCTAACTAAAATTCTAAATGCTCATTTTAGCTCTAGTAGACCAGCATCTTATGAACTTGTAATTCTTCTGACCTGATATAATTATAGTATAGCAATGCATGGTACTCTCTCACTTGATACACCAGGTTTATTGTGGAAAATCATATGTTAAACAGAAACTTCTAAAGACAGCTCGCACCGAGGAGAGGTGTGCACTGCTATGCCACTTCAAACTGCAGCCTTACCTTGTCAGAGAAGGAACAAAGGATAAATGAATCAACAAAGGAGCATAAATGCATATCGAGATATTGAAGACATTGTTATATCATTTTCTGTTCGAGTTCATCGTTAAGAGAAATAATGCACGGCCAAAAACTATGAGTAAAAGGACAACAACCATGTAAAAATAACTACAGTGGATATTGGCAACCCAAGTTATAAAACATTGCCAGAAGCAAGCAGGACACATGATATTAGTTTATCATATGTGAGGTGCCATTTAGTCTCCGAGCTATCTCCATATCTGAAGAACAGGTTTACCTGGTGTGAGGGAGCTATCTCCATATCCTAAGAACAGATTTACCATATTTTGAGCTGAGCGCGAGAGAAAAAAAGCAAGATGGTTAGAGAAGGGGAGTGGTAATGAGTTGTGTGTGTACGTGCAAATGGAAATATACAAAGTAAAGAAACTTGAATGTTTCGGACCGATGTTAAAAGTCAAAGGTTCTCGGTCAACAACAAACTTGCAAATTTGGACAATGTAAAGAAGATACCTTGAAACATTTGGTGCATGAACATTCTACATGGCTTGCTTTTTCTTGCAATATATAAAACAATTGGCTAGTAGCCATCTGCATTGCATCTTCATCTCACAACAACACTGACTCTGCCTCGATTCCAGTTGTTTTGGACATCTCAATATTGCACCAGCCAATTGTCTGCAATTCAGGTAGATCGCTGCCAACTCTGCCACCAATGCTGGGCACATCCAAGCAAATCAACCTCACATCAATATTGTAACTTTGCAGCTAGCGTTAATCATCTTGTTAATGCTAACTGGCATTGGGAGGCCCTGCACAATGAACAAATCGTGCAGAAATCCATTATACTTGAATTTGGGCTTGGAAAAACAACGCTCCCATGAACAACTGGCATAATCATTGAGTCAACTCATAATTAAATCACTAAGAGGGAATTACAGTAGCAGCAAAACAGTTCGACCAAGTAATGCATAACTAATAGACACATTTGCTAATTACTTTATAAACTAATAATACATATGATTTTTACAAAACTTAGAGCATTACAAATTTCTTCTTTGTTTGCATGCGATTGATGGTGTGATGAATTTGTGTCAGAAGATATGTGATAAACTCGAGAAGGCCTCAGAATTATATTCATTAAACAAAATTGATCTGTATTACTTGCTTCCAGAAAACAAAAAATAGTTAAGTATTGTTTATGGGGCCTAGCTACAGATTTATCATATATTTGCTAGTTTTTGAAATGTGGGTGCATAAATGTGTAAATATCTTATCTTACCATGTTTAAAGATTTCATAAGAAAGGCAAGAAAGACTCCAACAGCAGCGGTATTTTGGCCATTGTCAAACATAAGCTCCACGTCAAATTCAGTAATCATATATGTCTCCAAAGAACAATGAGGAAAAAACTGCAAAGAAAGAAAAGGAGAGAAAAAATCTACCTTGTTTTTGAAGGTTGGGCCTGCAACAACCTAACATAGGTAAGAAAAGCAAGAAAGACTCCAACAACAATGGTATTTTGGTCATTGTCAAACATAGGCTCCGTGTCAAATTCAGTAATCATATATGTCTCCAAAGGACAAAGAGGAAAAAACTGTAAAGAAAGAAAAGGAAAGAAAAGATCTACCTTGTTTTTGAATGTTGGGCCCACAACAACCTAACATAGGTAAGAAAGGCAAGAAAGACTCCAACAACAGTGGTATTTTGGCCATGTCAAACATAAGCTCCGCGTCAAATTCAGTAATCATATATGTCTCTAAAGGACAATGAGGAAAAAACTGCAAAGAAAGAAAAGGAGAGCAAAAATCTACCTTGTTTTTAAAGGTTGGGTCCGCAACAACCTAACATCGGTAAGAAAGGCAAGAAAGACTCCAACAACAGCGGAATTTTGGCCATTGTCAAACATAAACTCTACGTCAAATTCAGTAATCATATATGTCTCCAAAGGACAATGGGGAAAAACTGCAAACAAAGAAAAGGAGAGCAAAAATCTACCTTGTTTTTTAAGGTTAGGCCCGCAACAACCTAACATAGGTAAGAATTGTTGGAATTTTGTGTATATTAGGCTGCTGGTCCATAAGACAAATTCTGAAATTCTCTTTGATCCACTTGTATATGGCAGCATATGGTTGTGCTAGTGGTGCTAAAGTTTAGTCCTACATTGCTAATTAAAGGGGAGTTGGACCACCTTACATAGTAGAGTGTTGCACCACTCACTAAGGTGTGACAAGAAGAGTAGCCCTCGCGCACTCCTCCCCCGACGCCGCCTGCCTCGCCTCGTCACGACGCGCGCGCGCAGCGGGTTGCGGGTTGCGGGAATCTCGCCGAGCCAAGCTTTATTTTGCTGGTTGAGAAAACTAATTATGAGTCATTAATGGACGTGTAATTACAGCCGTTTCTAGTTTTTATGGAATGGGACTGTTATCGACTCGGACGTGGGATGAGCCCACGATCTTTCTAACTTGCACTATATAAGTGTCTGCACTAAACCTAATCGGTGAATCAATCCACACACGTGCCTACCCTCCAGAACCTTGCACCGCCGCTTTCGTCTTCCCCATCCCGGCTTGCGGCATGCACCGCAGATCGAGACAGTAGGCCTCCAGAACCTCGCCTCTCGTGAACCTGTACGGGTGAGGGCGATCAGGTTTTTGGGGAGCGCGACTACTGGCAACCACGACGTCGTCCGACGACGAGTTCCCGAACGACGTCTTCTTCCCGGACGTCAGCGACCTCTTCGACAACCTCAACATGGGCGACGATGCTGCAACCGCTGCGGCTGCTATTCAGCCTACATTGTACGTGATACTCAACTGTCTTTTTCGGAGTGTGCTAGAGTTCTTTGTTTTAGCGTTTGGTGTAGATGTGATAGGTTTATCTCCTATAGATGTAATTTGTTCATCTACTTCATTGATCTGCATAATTGGTTTTAGTACCATTTGTATGATCATGTTTTATCAATTTATTATTCGGATTAAATCATATGGATTATTGCTTATATTTCCAACAATCCAAAAACCTGATTATAGGCAACTGAATTCCACTGGTGTAGCCGCGGCCACTAGGCCGCCTCTTTTTGATGACATGTACTATAAGAGATGGCGCAAGAGAGCAGTTCTCTGGTTTGAAAACCTAATGTAACATCCCAAAAATATTGAACTTAAATCATCAAACTCTAATCATCAAATTTAGGGTTAACAAAAACTTTTCCAATTAAAAATATGAAATCATTCATATGTGTGTGTATTAAAATTTGGATTCTTTTGAATTGCCATGCTTCTGTGTTTCTTTGCTTGTAAAATGATTCTTAGGTGAAATAAACATCATCTAAACAATCCCCACACTTTCCCCAAAGACAAACAAATCAAAACAAATAAATTAAGTGAATGGTCACTTTGGCCAAATTAACTCCCATGCCTACTTTGGCTATCTCTAACTTTCAGAACTTAACAGAAACATGTATGGATCTTTGCACCCCTTGATAGTACTCATAACAAGGTACCAAGGCTAACCTTGTGATCATCCAAAAACATTTGAATGCATAATTTAAATGACAGTTTAAAATTGAACCTATTTTATATGGGAAGATCCCACTATTTCAAAAACCACTCAAACAAGCTCAATTTTCAAACCCAAGCATCCACAGAATCCTCAACACATGCCTAGCACACCCACCAAAATATTTTCAAAATTCAAAACTCAAGTTCTTGCGGCCATTTCATCAAACACTTGGAGACAGCAAATCAAACTGGCCAAACTTCACTATTTTGAGCAGTAATTTGGCTAAGCATTATTCACCATTGATCACACTTGTCTCCCCCAGTGCCAACCAGTGCCTTGACCACCCCTAGCCCCTACCCTTTGCACCATTCCATGCCAACCCGAAGGAACCCTTGCCAGCCGACCGTGGATAGCTAGCCAGAGCAAGCACCAAGCCTAAACACCATGTCTAGGACACATGCCATCGTCCATCGCCACCCCCTGTCCAGCGCTCGAACCCTGCCAGCCCCTGGACCACACGCCCAAGCCATGTAAAGCTTCTCTGAGAGCATGCCGAGAGCGCGCCAGAGCGCCACCCTCGACACACGCCCACAGACCGCGCGACGCCCTCGCCGCGTGCACGCGTGATCACCACCGCCCCAGCAACCCCGCAGACACCCCCGTTCGCCGCCCCATGCCTCACAGCCACCGCTCGCCGACGAAGACGCCGCCTCTGCCGCGCAGAGCACCGCACGTTCCCGACCAATTGCCACCGCCCCTACACGCGCATTTAAGCTCTAGAGCATCGCCAGGAGACCACCCGTCGAACGCCAACCTCGGCCATGCCTCTAGCTGCCCGTAGCCATGTCGCCACCATCGCCTGCCCATCCCTCTCGGTCTCGCCGTCGAGCCTATAAAAGGAGACGATCCCCGCTCGATTTCTTCACACCATCTCACTCCCCTCACCTCACTGATCATTCCACCCCTTAGCCGGAGCAAGGCGAGCAGCGCATCGCTGGAATTTTTCCGGAGCTCGCCGCTGCAGAGGAGAAGAGGAGCCGTTGATTTCGTCCACCCCCGGAGATGTCGCGACCACCCCTGAGTTCGTCGTTGTCGACTTCGTCGTTTGCCCTCCTCGCCATCGTCACTGGAGCCCCGGTATGTCCCCTATGCACCCCCACTGAGCCGCTAGGGTTCGAGCTCTCCGGTGACCTGTTCATCGTCGACGACGACCCTCAGCCGTCGATCTTCATTCTAATCCAATGCACCACATCGCCCTGTACCGCTTCGCGTTTAATGAGCCACTGACCAGTATACCCCCCCCCCCCCCCTGTCAGTTGCACCCCGCGCTGCGGAGTGACACTGGGCCGGCCCAATAACCCTTCCCGCGCAGCCCACTCGTTTGAATTTAGCTTTTTCTATTTTATTTCAAACTCAGTTCTGTACCTAGTTTCAAAAATCGACCCAGATCGATTCAGTAAACCAAATTGCATGAAACCAATTTTGTTAGAAAGATATTGAAATGTTTAATCCAAGCCCGTTGGATTCAAATCATTTGGATCTATAGATCAACCTTGGTAAAAATAACAAGGCAGAAGCTTTTCTGCATTCAAACATTTTTCAAATTTAAACCATAATAGCTTTTGAGTTGATTCCAACTCTCAAAAATCACATTTGACCATACCTTTCAGAATAGATAAAGATATATGGGTTTACTTACAGAAATAATGTTCAAGTAATAAAAGAATGCCACATAGGCATTTCTAGCCACTTTAATGATTTATAATAAAAAGGATAAACCTTATTAAATTGTGACACCACTTTAAATAACATTCCCATGTACTGAAATATGTGATGACGACATGTGTCAACATGATCCCATGTTTGAGTTGGAGAATATTAAATCTTAAGTAGTTTTTCAATGAGTAGAAATTACTTTTCTAAAAATAAAATAAATAAGACAAATGCTTTAATCTTGTAATGTTAGTGATGATGCTAGATCATCTATAGAACCCTTTTGTGTGATGATTGAAAGTAGTTAAGTATTGTTTGGTGATTGTGTACCTCGTATTTATTCATAGACGCTAGTACCGACCAAGGATACGAGGCGGAAGGAGGATACTACGAAGAAGAAGCCGAGGAGAACTTCAACCGCTGCTCTGCACAAGGCAAGCCTAATAATACTAGTTGAATGTGCAAGCTAACACTTGCAAGCTTATACTGATACTGATGCAAGCCTTACTAATCAAGTTGACCTATGGAAGCTAATTCTTGCTTGTTACCATGCCAACAATATGCCTTAAGCATATGTGATCATACTCACTTGATAACCCAATCCTAGTTTTACTTGCAAGCTTTCTACTTTATTTCTTTATCAAAGCTATTTTCTTAGAGTTATTTAAGTGACTTGTAGATTCTAGAAAGATAATTGAAGGTTGCATAAAGAGCATTAAATTTGGCCTAAGCTAGATAATCTTGATGTCATCCTAAGGCATGAGATTGAACTTAGTTAAAACTCCACTTGTTTACCACCCCTCATTAGTACTCACCCCACTTTTAGATGCTAGTGTTAAGCATAAAACTTGATCAACTTTAGATGGGAATACTTTGTGGAAAATGGTTATAAAAACCTTAGAATGATGAGTCATTCTACTGAGATGTTTTGACATGTGTTTCCGAACACCAGATGATTTTGGTGATGAAAATGTATAGGCATGAGCCTTAGCCCTTTATAAAACTGATGGTTGTCTGGATGCGATACCATTCTAATTTTACCGTACAACCATAATATCCGAAAACTGGGTAGGGCTTGACTGGAAACTTATATACTTTAGTATGGATTCCCTCACGGCCAAGGTCTGAGCTGAGGCTACCTTGTGAAGATTGTCCACATGTGCAGTATCCAAGATGACAGTTGGTCATGGTTGGGAGGCCAAACTCACAGGAGAGGTGCCTATACTAGGGCGTGTAATTGAAAGGTTAGGATTGATTATCCGCATACTGAGTATGGTGAATTCAGGATTTGTTCCTAACGGATGTATCGAATGTTGTGGTGAAAGTGTACAATCTCTGCAGAGTGTCAAACTATTCGGATAGCCGCGTCCGCGGTTATGGACAGTTGGAGTGGCCATATTGTTTCCCCGTCAGATGTTTTCAAAATGACTTGTGAAATGAATTGAGATTTTGACTTGACCACAACAGACTTGTGATATGAAATTCAAGTTCCCACTTAGGTATTATAAAATTTCAACTAGATTTTCTTGCTTCTGAACTGAACTAAGTAGAAGTAAATCTGGCTTTTTGCAAAACAACTCTAGATCTTAGTGTCCTACTAAAAAAACCTTCACTTGTTATTATTAGTTTGCGAGTACTTAAAAAGTACTCATGGCTTTGTCCCTGGCTATTCCCGTGGTCAGACTATGAAGAAGAGTACCAGGATGATGGACCCCAGGAAGGTTACGACAACTAGGATCATCTCCCATCGTCAGCATTGCCTGTGACCCCGAAGATGGAGCTTCACCTACGCTACCTTTATTATTACGTATTTCCGCTGCCTGAGTTGTATTAAGAACTGGATCATGAGATCCTTATTTGTGTAAGACCTTATGTATGGTTTGTAATGGATGATGTACTGTGGTATCCAATTCTGTTGTGTCTCGCAAAAATGGTAATCCTGGGATTGCGATGTATGGCATAACAGGCATCTGGGATTAAAAATCCGGGTGTTGACACCTAAACTGCTATAGCACCACTCTTAGCAAGCCTGAAGGAGATCTTTCTACTGAGCAGGAAGCGACCTTTAAGAAAGCCGATACCATGTTTGTGGCGGCTTTGTTCAGTGTTCTTGGGGACAACATTATTGACCCGTATATGTCATTTGATAATGGCAAGGACGCGTGGGAAGCGCTCTAGGCCAAGTTTGGGGTCTCGGACGCTGGCACTGAGTTGTACGTTATGGAGCAATTCTATGACTACAAGATGGTTGATGAGCGCTCCGTCGTTGAGCAAGCTCATGAGATACAATCACTTGCCAAAGAACTTGAGCAGTTCAAGTGTTCCTTACAGGACAAATTTGTGGCCGGTGGCATTATTGCCAAGCTTCCTCCCTCGTGGAGGAACTTTGCTACTTCTCTGAAACATAAGAGACAAGAGTTTACCGTTATGGATCTCATTGGGTCTCTTCATGTGAAAGAGAAGGCGAGAGCAAAGGACAAAACTGCTCGAGGATTTGAGCAAGGTTCTACTACCAATTTGGTGCAGAGGAAAAACTTCCAATCCCACAAGTTCAAGAGTAAGAACAAAACTAAAGGAAAGGGGAAGTTTGATGGCAAGAACAAGGCCACGCACTCAACCAACTTCAAGAAGAAAAAATGATAAGAGGAAAGACACTTGCCATGTCTGTGGTGATCCTGATCATTGGGCTCCTAGCTGCCCTAATTGCTTCGACAAGCGTCAACATGGAAACAGCGGCAAGGCCGCTAATGTTGTTATTAGCGGTACTGAGATGAAGGATGTTGGGTACGGTATTTTACCTACTATCCTTTCAGTATGTCATTCTCCTGATTGGTGGATAGACACTGGTGCTAATACACACAGATGTTCTGATATTTCCATGTTTTCCTCTTATCAGGTCTCAAGGACTTCTTCCATGCTGATGGGAAACGGCTCACGTGCTTCTGTTCATGGTGTTGGTACGGTAAATTTGAAGTTTACTTCGGGGAAGACCGTACAACTGAAGAATGTGAAGCACGTTCCCTCCATCAATAAGAATCTCGTCAGCAGATCTCTTTTATGTCGAGATGGTTTTAAGTTGGTTTTTGAGTCCAATAAAGTTGTAATTTCCAACTATGTACAATTTGTTGGAAAGGGTTATGAGTGCAGAGATCTGTTCCGCTTGTCTTTGTCAGACTCATGTACTAAAGTTATTAATCATGTTTGCAATGATAATGAGTCCAATATTTGGCATTCACGACTCTGTCATATTAACTTGGGTTGCATGACGCGGATAGCCAATATAAGTTTAATTCCGAAATTTACCACTGTCAAAGGTTCTAAGTGCCAAGTTTGTGTGCAAGCAAAGCAACCCCGCAAGTCTCATATGGATGCGGAACCAAGAAACTTAGCAACGCTAGAACTTATACATTCAGATCTTTGTGAGATGAATGGTGTGTTGAAAAAAGGTGGAAAAAGATACTTTATGACGTTGATTGATGACTCCACTAGATACTACTGTGTTTATATTCTAAAATCTAAAGATGAAGCTTTGAAGTACTTCAAAATCTATAAAGCTGAGACAGAAAACCAACTTGATCTTAAAATCAAGCGGCTAAGATCGGATCGTGGTGGAGAGTACTTTTCAAATGAATTTGATTTATTCTGTGCGGAACATGGTATTATACATGAGAGGACGCCTCCCTACTCACCTCAGTCAAATGGGGTGGCTGAAAGAAAGAACCGCACTCTAACTGATTTGGTTAACGCCATGTTAGATACATCGGGTCTTTCCAAGGAATGGTGGGGGGAGGCGCTAATGACTGCGTGTAATGTCCTAAACCGTGTTCCTGTAAAGGATAAAACCATGACTCCATTTGAGGAATGGGAAAAGAAAAGGCTTAAACTCTCTTAGTTACGAACTTGGGGTTGTTTGGCGAAAGTCAATATTCCAATACCCAAGAAGCGAAAGCTTGGACCAAAAACCGTTGATTGTGTTTTTCTGGGATATGCTTTTCATAGCATTGGCTATAGATTTTTTATAGTAAAATCTGAGGTATCCGACATGCATGTTGGTACAATTATAGAGTCAAATGATGCGACTTTCTTTGAGGACATCTTTCCTATGAAAGGCATGTCTAGATCATCAAATCAGTAGATGACTAGTTCATCTAGTCAGGAATTTTCTATAATTCTTGAACCCATTATGCCGATAGAACACTCTGATGATCCTGTGGAGGATGATAATGAAGCTTCCAAAAGGAGCAAGAGACAAAGGACTGCAAAGTCATTTTGTGATGATTTCATTGTGTACCTTGTGGATGATACTCCCACTTCTATTTCAGAAGCCTATGCATCTCAAGATGCTGACTACTGGAAGGAAGATGTCCGAAGTGAGAGGGACTCCATCTTAGCTAATGGTACTTGGGAAATCACTGATCGTCCTTATGGGTGTAAACCTGTAGGCTGTAAATGGGTGTTCAAGAAAAAGCTTAGACCTGATGGTACTATTGAAAAGTACAAGGCACGTCTTGTGGCTAAGGGTTATACCCAAAAGGAAGGTGAAGACTTCTTCGATACCTACTCACATGTATCCAGATTGACCACTATTCGAGTACTACTTTCCTTGGCTGCCTCACATGGTCTTCTCGTTCATCAAATGGACGTTAAGACAACTTTTCTAAATGGAGAGCTAGATGAGGAAATTTATATGGAGCAGCCTGGCGGATTTGTAGTAGATGGTCAAGAAGGAAAGGTGTGTAAGTTAGTGAAGTATTTGTATGGTCTTAAGCAAGCTCCTAAGAAGTGGCACGAGAAGTTTGAAAGAACTTTAACTGCTGAAGGCTTTGTTGTAAATGAAGCTGACAAATGTGTGTACTATCACCATGGTGGGGGCGAGGGAGTTATTATGTGTCTCTACGTTGATGACATATTAATATTCGGGACCAACCTCACTATTATCGATGAGGTCAAAGAGTTCTTATCCCGCTGCTTTGAGATGAAGGACTTGGGAGTGGCTGGTGTAATATTAAACATCAAGCTACTAAAGGATGACAATGGTGGGATTACACTGCTTCAGTCTCACTATGTGGAAAATATATTGAGTCGCTTCGGGTATAGCGACTGCAATTCTTCTCCAATGCCTTATGATCCGAGTGTGCTACTTCAAAAGAATCGAAGGACTGCCAAAGATCAATTGAGATATTCTCAAATTATTGGCTCACTCATGTATTTAGCCAGCGCTACTAGACCTGACATCTCCTTTGCTGTAAGAAAACTGAGTCGATTTTTGTCAAATCCTAGAGATGATCATTGGCGTGCTCTTGAAAGAGTTTTGCGCTATTTGAAAGTCACTGCGAGTTATGGTATTCACTATACTGGGTATCCATGGGTACTTGAGGGTTATAGTGATTCAAACTGGATATCTAATGCTGATGAGATTAAGGCCACAAGTGGTTATTTGTTTACACTTGGTGGTGGCGTTGTTTCCTGGAAGTCTTACAAGCAGACCATCTTAACGAGGTCAACAATGGAAGCTGAACTCACAGCATGACACATAGCCACTGTTAAAGCAGAGTGGCTTCGTGATCTCTTGATGGACTTACATGTGGTTGAAAAACCAATACCCGACATCCCGATGAACTGTGATCGTCAAAGTAAATAGTTCAAAGGATAATATGAAGTCATCAAGATATGTGAAGAGGAGATTGAAATCTGTCAGGAAACTGAGAAACTCTGGAGTTATTGCGTTGGATTATATCTAAACATCTAAGAATCTGGCAGATCCTTTCACAAAGGGATTATCACGTAATCTGATAGATAATGCATCGAGGGAGATGGGTTTGAGAACCACACTATCAGTTGATCATAGTGGTAACCCACTCTATGTGATCGGAGATCCCATGAATTAGAGTTGGGAGACAAACTGTTGGTCAGCTGAGAGGAGAGTATTCCCATATTATTTTTACATCTCCATAAAGATGCAATACTCTCTTAATCTGCATGGTAGGTTGATATTTATCTTAATATGTTCCAAGTGGCTTTTATAAATGGAGATGTTGTCCTGCAGAACATCTCTTGAGGAACGCACCTATATGAGTCCGACTGTCAAACATCGCAGTCCGTGAGAGTTGGGCGCTCTTTAATAAACTCATGAAAGGCCCTGGAGTATGACGCATAAGCTCCAAACCGCGGGGAAGCCGACGATAGCCCTGTACCGGTCTAGATTTTGTGTGAAACTAGCACGCAGAAAACTTGTAGTTCAAGGCATAGTCACTATTCAAGTTGCTAACTAGTGTAGCATGAAGTTTAACGTGGAAGTTCAACTTAACAGTCTCCACTACATACCGGTATATAAAACAATGTTCTGAAAGAAAAGTGATGTGATGTGCCAATGAGACTTTGTGGGAGATTGTTGGAATTTGGTGTATATTGGGTTGCTGGCCCATTAGATAAATTCTGAAATTCTCTTTGGCCACTTGTATATGGCAGCATATGGCTGTGCTAGTGGTGCTAAAGTTTAGTCTCACATTGCTAGTTAAAGGGGAGTTGGACCACCTTATATAGTAGAGTGTTGCACCACTCACTAAGGTGTGACAAGAAGAGTAGCCCTCGCGCACTCCTCCGACGCCGCCCGCCTCGCCTCGTCACGACACGCGCGTGTGCCGCGGATTGCAGGAATCTCGCCGAGCGGAGCTTTATTTTGCTGGTTGGGAAAACTAATTATGAGTCATTAACCGACGCGTGAATTATAGCCATTTCTAGTTTTTATGGACATGGACTCTTACCGACTCGGACGTGGGCTGAGCGCACGATCTTCCTAACCTGCATTATATAAGCGTCTGTGTTAAATCTAATCGGTGAATCAATCCACACACGCGCCTACTCTCCAGAACCTTGCGCCGCCGCTTTCGTCTTCCCCATCCCGGCTTGCGGCGTGCACCGCAGATCGGGACAGTAGGCCTCCGGAACCCCGCTCTCGTGAACCTGTACGGGTGAGGGGCGATCAGGTTTTTGGGGAACGCTCAAGCGCGGCTACTGGCAACCACGACGTCGTCTGACGACGAGTTCCCAAACGACGAGTTCTTCCCGGACGTCAGCGACCTCTTCAACAACCTCAACATGGGCGACACTGCTGCAACCGATGCGGCTGCTATTCAGCCTACACTGTACGTGATACTCAACTGTCTTTTTCGGATTGTGCTAGAATTCTTTGTTCTAGCGTTTGGTGTAGATGTGATAGGTTTATCTCCTATAGATGTAATATGGTCATCTACTTTGTTGATCTGCATAATTGGTTTTAGTACCGTTTGTATGATCATGTTTTATCAATTTATTATTTGAATTAAACCATATGGATTTTTGCTTATATTCCCAACAAGAAAGGCAAGAAAGACTTCAACAACAGCGGTATTTGGCCATTGTCAAACATAAGCTCCGCCTCAAATTCAGTAATCATATATGTCTCCAAAGGACAATGAGGAAAAAACTGCAAAGAAAGAAAAGGAGAGCAAAAATCTACCTTGTTTTTGAAGGTTGGGCCCACAACAACCTAACATAGGTAAGAAAGGCAAGAAAGACTCCAACAACAGCAGTATTTTGGTCATGGTCAAACATAAGCTCCACGTCAAATTCAATAATCATATATGTCTTCAAAAGACAACGAGGAAAAAACTGCAAAGAAAAAAAAACAAAAATCTACATTATTTTTGAAGGTTGGGCCCGCAATAACCTAACATAGGTTACCTAAGTATATGGAGCTGCAGCATACGGAGCAGCACCCGCTGTTGCTGTGGATACAACAACAGCGTGGATTGAGGAACCAATGAAATCCAAGAGTTGGAAACGAAGTGCACAAACTAATTTGCGATTTTTATCAACATGGAGTTTATACTAAATTTTGGGACAAAATCATGCTTACAAATCCCATAGGTTCAGGTGAATGGGTGATCCCTCGCAGGTGGGCGACGTTCTGATCCAAGATCCCGTGATGACATCACGACGGCGGGGCGGCGGCGGCGTTCACGGTCTTCTTCCAGCGACGGCATCGCCGACGACCACGATGACAGACTGCCGAAAAAAGGCTCATCTTGCTCGTGTCCTTGGGCCGATGCCGAGCAGTTGACCGCGCTGCCCAACCCCTCTCCTCGTCTCCTCGCGCAGCCATCCGTCGCGGGCACAAACGACACCCTCTTGCCATCCGGACTCCCTCTGCCTAACCAACAGACCAAGCAACCTTTTATGATATAGTACAGGTTAGGACGCTTTTGTAAGCAAACTTCGACGGGCCAGCTGAAAAAAGGTCACGGTCCAGCGTGCCTAACGTGCCACGGGCCAGCCCGTGAAGAGCCGGGGCCGGGCTCGGGCCTCGAAGCTGGCACGCGTGTCGGCACGGCACATTTGCTTGGCGGGCCGATGCGGGCCATGCCAGGCCAGGCCCGTTTGGCGCGTGTTGGGCCGGCCCGTTGGCCAGGTTTGGCTTTGACCAGAACAAATAGCAAAAAAAAAGCGGCATAGAGGGAAAAAAAAGGACCACACAAAAGACGGGAGGTTGCACTGTACATCAGTTAGTAGATGCGTAAACATTGATTTGGCTCGCTAATAGATCGCTGGAACGTTTCTCTTTCCATATATGTAGTAATTATTATATTATTAATCCCTACACCTGCTTTCACGTCAGTTTACTGGCAGGTGGGAGGTAAAGAACCTAGTCATGATACTGTCCGATACTGCCTCGCCTCGCACAACATAGATAGAACTGCTTAGCTAGGTTTACCGGCTGCACCAGTTTTGAAACGCAGTTGCGTTGTTACTTAAAAAATCGGGTTCACGAGTGAATGTGTTAAAGTCTGAAACGCAGTTTAAGCTGAAACAGAGTTCACATCTGTTGAGCTTTGTTTCACTGGAATCTGTGCTTATTTACTGAACCGGGAATCGGATGGCTGGCCAAGTTGGTCGCTAGGTCGGTATAAATTTGCATTCCGGTGATGTGTGGATTTATTTTTCTTGTACTCGCAATATGCTCATACTAGGTTTAGAATCCTGCAGTATTCAGGTTACTTCATGGGCTCGAGACAAAGCTTGCAGATGACCCCATGGCTGAAGGTCACATGGGTATGTCCTGAGGTTCAGAAAATAGTATAGCGGTGATGGAAATGACATACTATCAGAAATCGGGACCTGGAACGGTTTCTATAAATTGAAATACAACATGATGCTTTTTATTTAAACCAGAATGCCACACATTAGAAATGTATCGATCTTGACAACTTTGTTGGTACACACACTCCCAATGGTTCCAGATTCAGATATTCTGGGAAGTTGGTACTATAATAACCAAATATAAAATCAAGAGATTGCCAAAAATAACCAGAAATGTAATATAAGGATGGCATGTCTTGATGTTCATAAAACAATAACAAATTATGGAAATGACATCAGAAATTCCGACCTGAAATGGTTTCTTTAAATTGAAATAGCACAAGATTGGTAGACATGCAGGTGACTCGTTGAAATGCTTTCTGTGAAACTAGTGCCGATTTTTCAATAATCTTTTGGTAACTGAACTGCGATCTTATAGTACTATGTGAAATTCATGAGGCGCCCGCACGAAGCTGATGGCCTTGCCTTCGTTTTGATCAAACTCATGGTATAGCTCGTTGGTAGACAAGGTGTGAAATCAAAGCACCAATAAGTACATCAAAGTCAAGCTCGTGCCAGAAAAATAAAAGTGTATCAAAGTCAAGCTGTAGATAGAGCACCAACCAACCACACATTTTCACTGCCCCCAGCCACATTTATTTTGGAAGAGCTTGTTCGGCTGTAAATCACCATCACATCCACCATCTCTCTACCGTCCGTCGGCATCGCCAGCCCAATAATCACCAGGGTCTGAATCAGGGTTCAGTGAGCAGCATCACATCTGTGCCAATTGCGGGTGATCGAACAAAAAAAAAACTCCACAGTATACATTGTGACCGAGCAGGGTACGAACACAACATCAGAATACCGCACTACCAGCAACATCGCAGTAGGTACTACTTACTTCAGATACATCACAATTCCACAAATACAGTGGCCTTTGCAGATCTCGTGAAATCCACACGAATAGTTCCGTTTACGGCGGGGGAAACCCCATCACTGGCGTTCCAAACGGGTGCTGGGATCTGCAATCGTAGTCAGGTTACAGTTGGAACGCTAACAGCATGATGTTGCTGCCTCGCCAGTGACAACCACCTTGCTTTAGCAGCAATGTGTACAGTTAAGCCCAACACTGACAGGAAACCTCCCCGTCCTCCTTGACATCATGGCCCCTGCTGTTATCACCAGCTGCTTTCACAGATCAATGCACAAAATCTTCTCCCAAGGACAACAAAGTTGCTGACTTTATGGTTAGCTGAGTGAGTGAGCCCACTTACTTAGCATTATGGTAGTAGTAGATAGCTTGGAGCGTCAGGCCCGGCGTCTCTTTCCATGCACCAACCCTCGCTACCACGAAGCAACCAAAAGGGCAAGAAAACAAACGGAAAGGGGGAGCAAAACATGGGAAAAAGTTCAGGGATCATCTTTTTCCTTGGCCTAAATCAAATCAGGGGAGTGACCACTTAACACTGACTCATTCAGTTCGAATACAGACACCTCACCTCACACAAATAGATTTAACACTCCGAAAATTTTGCAAGCACGAGTTTACTCGATTCGTCCAACGCAATAATAGCATAATCTTGGATGTAACTGGTTTTTTAGTTCTGCTTGATTAGGTTTTTTTTTGTTGGTATAATTCAGTGTACAATTGCACTCATGCTCTTCGGAACTAATATATTCAGTATATATGCCAAGGCAGGTGCAGTTGCCACCTAAATCCAGAACACTCATATAGGGCTTCAGTTCAAAGAAACAAGACAGTGGTGCCATGATTCATACAGCTGATAAGACTCATAGAGCAAAAGGTGTGATATTAACAATTGCCAAATACGATAAAACATACACTACAAACCATCACTACATGTATCGACAGACAGGTTGCCTCCATTCTAATACATAGGATGATCATTCTTGCTAACTACGACCTACTACGTGCCAACAACTTCTCCTTCAACCGGACCAAACTGGAAAGAAGAAAGCCAAGAAACGCAACAACAATACTCACATAAGAGGTTGCCGGGGCCATTCGCCACCAACACCACATCACTCGGCAACGTTGCTTTGCTAACGGCCACTGATGGATGGGAACAAGGCAAAGTGGGTTTGGTGCTGGTTGGTTGCTCCACTCTCAAGAAACTGCAAGGGGGTGGATGGATGGATCAGCTTACGCTTGTTCATCACATCACAAACCTGCAATGGAAACAGAGAATTGTTCTTGTTAGCGTCTCTCCACCAACTGATTCGGCGTCACCAGGAATTTGACCAAGACATGGAAGCATTTTCTATTAGCGTGTATGATCGCGTGATGTGATAGATGAGATGCAAATGCTTTCTTCTTTGACAAGTTTGCAGTTAAAATCGGGTAAGATAACTATGTCTATTGAGGTTGGGGGTGTCTTTGTGGGGGTGGTGATAAAATAGTCAGTGCTATCAAATATTATCATTTGTTTTGCGAGACCCAATACTATCTTTAACAGAAATATAAGCGCACCGATGTCGAACTAAACATTCTGTAATATAAATTGGCCATTACTAAATAGAATTATATTTTTTACTCCTGCCCTTTGTGAATTCTCATGCCATCTAATAAGACTTGGCACAATTGAAATGTCTGAAAACCTAGTGAGACTCTTTTTTTGCAAAATAAAACCTAGTGAGACTTGGCACAATTGAAATGTCTTAAAACCTAGTGAGACTCTTTTTTTGCAAAATAAAACCTAGTGAGACTTGGCACAATTGAAACTTCAAACAGAGAAAATACTCAGTAATCAAGGGGATCAAGTTCAGTTACCTTGTTCTGTTCAAGCTCCACGAACACACAATCCGCTGCCTAGTCACGCAGGATGACGGAGTCGGCGATCTCCATGAGCGGCCCAAGAGTCGCGGACGCAAATTTGCGCGCAAACATGTGCGAGTACGTCCCATTGGACTTCCTAAGCTCTCTGATGAGCTCACCGGACACCTCCTCCGGCTGGTACGTGTGCGGGTGGCCGTCGACGACATCGGTCCAGTTAACCCTGGTGAGCGTGTACTTGGTGCAGCCTTCAGGATCCTGCATATCGAGCAGCGTCGGGAAGTAGTGCTCCTCCGGGTAGCAGGAGTCCTTCTCCTTGACCAGGCACGGGGCCTTGAACTTGTTCCAGAGCCTCCTGTCCCTGACCACCATGAGGGCGTGCCTCCTGGCGAGCACGAAGAACTGCGAGCCGACGCGGAATCGGTCGAACGGCACCTCCGGGAGCATGACGTCGTTGCCGCGGGCGTTGTAACGGGCGGGCAGCGTGGACTCGCTGTCGAGGATCTCGATGAAGCTGCGGTGGCGGTGGCGGCCGGGGCCGGCATTGTTGTCGGTAACGAGCGTGCGGTAGAGGGTGGGGAAGGGGTGGAGCGGGACGCAGGACTGGGAGAGCAGCGCGAAGAACTGGTTGGCCGGGTCGTCGAGGAGCGCGGTGGCGAGGAGGCGGCGGGCGGCGGAGATGAGAGTCGCCGACGCGCGCGCGGTGGCCTTGCCGCGGATGATGCGGCCGCGGAAGGATGGGGTCGGGGGCGCGGTGAGGACGGCGGAAGGGTCGGCGTGCACGTAGAGGTTGAGGAGGCCGTGGTGCCCCGCGAAGAACTTCTCCCAGAGCGGCGCGAAGACGATGTCGGAGTTGGTGAGGAAGAGGAAGGCCACCTTGGGCTGCACCTGCGGGCGGCGGCCGAAGAGGGAGCCTGACGCGGCGGGCGCGGAGGGCGCGGCCGAGAGGAGGACGGCGCGGCGGAAGAGCGCGAGGTCCTCGGTCTCGTCGGCGTCCGGGATGGCCGGGAGCGTCCTGGGCAGCAGCAGGCGCGGTGCGAGGAAGAACACCGCCGGAACGGAGAGCAGGAGCAGGAGGAAGGACAGCGCGTATGGCGAGGCGTACGGCGGCGCCATCTCCGGCGAGCCTTGGGGTGGGAATAAAGAGAAAAAGCTCGGATCTTCGACTGGATCAGAGGAGGACCCTCCGGGCACCGGATCTTGTGAGCAAGAACAGGGACCGCCGGGACATGAATCGACCGAACAGAGACAGATTTTGCAAGAAAAACAGGGACGCGCGCTCAAAGTGTTTGCGTGCGCTCCTCAAGGGGATCAAATCTCTGGGATCAAGTGGTGAAGAGAAACCGCAGGAAGGAACAGAAGAGGATCTCGCGCCAAATCTGCGGTGCTGGTCTTCGGATCCAATCTCGCGGTTGTGGCGGGACTGATTTATTTGGAGGGAGACGGAGGAAGAAGTTGGGGAAAGAGGAGGGAGAGAGGAGAGTCTGGGTGGGGAAGGAGTGAGGTGAGGTGTTGTGCTCTGCTGCTTTTGTGGGGACTCTGCTCTGCACCCTGTCCTAATCCCACGAGCCCACGACTTAAATTTATATTTTCTACCTTTATGGCGGCTAATATAAAATTAATAGTGCTAGTCAAAAGTGAACTCAAGTTTTTATACTAACAAGAAGAAAACTCAGTTAATATCATTTTAAGTTGTCTTTTTAACTCACATGTTAACATGTCTTTGTTTCACACCTTCTTTCTGCTTCATAAATATTTCTCTTTTGTGAAATAAAATAAATTTGAGCAAGCAGTATTTTTTTGGACAAGTGAGCACACCATAGACGTCATATGCACCAATACAAACACACACGCTAAAGTCCAGCGAAGATTGGAGTCGAGGAACCGCAAAGTCAGTGCATTATGAAGATCGGTTTTCACGGAAAGAACACTATGTCATACTACAATGCATAGGGTGTTAAATGTAGAGTTTGATCCCTACTAGGGCAAAGGTAAAACAAAAAATTCTAGACGTCGAACCGACAATTGTTGGTTCTCAATTTGAGTTTCGAGAACCCCCGAAACAAATGTGAGGTTCAAGTTTATAGGGCTACAAATTTATAGCACCTTTAGCCACGAGATAACATCGAGTATCAACCTTTTCAGCTCATCCAAAAGAGATAGATTATACCACATAGTTTGATCGGCTCGATCCAAAAGAAGAGAAACGATATCCAAAGGAAAATGATTCTCTTCCCCCGGACGATTGTCGTTCGGGTCGAGAGGAGGAACCGCGCGACGCGCGTTGGGTGCCGGTTACGTGTCCCTACGGGCCCACATCTCACATCTCCCCACCTTATCTCTTCCCCACGCCTCCGCCTCCGCTCCGCCCTTCCCGTGTGTCGCGCCGGCAGCTGCCGCTACGCCCCTCCGCACCCGCGCACAGCAGCGTCGGTCATCGCCGCGCCGGCCACAGACGCCTCCGCCGTTGAAGCTACTTCCGTGGACGCGGTGGTGAGCATCGTCATCCTCCTCCTGGGAGTAGAACTCGACGATCTCCGGCAGGTCGGCGGCGGCCGAGCCCCCGTCGGTGGCAGCCAGCCAGAGCATGTGCTCGAACAGCAGGGCGTCCACGACCACGGCCACCGCGCCTTCGGTGATCCGCCGCCCCACCGCAGCCAGCAGCCGGCGCACCGGCTCGGCCTCCAGCACCGCGGGGTCAACGTGGAACACACTCCGACCCTTCGTCGTCGTCCCGACCTCCACCCTCACCGCCCACGCCGCGGAGTGCAGGCGGCGGTACCTAGGCCCCTTCTCCCTCGCCGGAGGCTTTGCTCCCGACGACGGACGGTGTTGCTACCGAAGGCAGACGGAGTTGCTACAAGCGGTCCCGACAGTGCGGGTCGTGTTTGTGGATTTGCTGCATAACTATATTTTTTTTGCTATCTCTGTTTTTTTGGTTTGCTACAATACCATAAAAAATTTGCTACAAGTTCTCCGACGAGGTCTTTCGGCTAAATTCTCCGGCGATGTATCCGGCGAAGTAGGTTTTTTGCTATATTAGAAGAACTTTTTTGCTATAACCGTCTCGTGTTTTTGCTACAACAGTGTCAATTTTTTGCTACAAGATCTCCGACGAGAGTCACCGGCGAGTTTTTTATGATGTCTTCGGCGAAGTCGGTTTTGCTGCATTAGCACAATTTTTTGCTGCATGGTCTCCGGCGAGACGTTTTATTTTTAAAACGAACCGTTTTTTTTTTGCTTCCGAAGCAAAAGCGGAAACATATGTAGCAAACGCGAGCAGTTTTGCAGAAAACGGGATTTGGGGCGATTTTAGGAACACGTGTCGCGCAGGGGAGAAAGACGAAAGAAACTCCCCATCGTCCGGGGGACGCTGAGCAGTGTCCATATCCAAATTAGTGCAAATGCTATAACAAAAATTCAACTCAGATATTTTTACGGAATTGATGTCAAATTGCACGTGCATATCACCGTTGCCTCGGATACGTCTGGCTCGAACAAACAAATTTGGTTGTATTTGTCCCAAGTTGCTTTGGACATCTAACATCATCAAAGTAGTATTGTAAAATGTTGTCTATGTGTTGTGATCCGTAGATATTTATACCTTTTTCCTTTATAATCTTAGTAACACCTTTTTTTGCGTGTAATCTTAGTAGTAACACTTTTCCATGTTGGACTTGTGAAGAAAAAGTCTACTCCGAATCATTTTAGACAAAGGAAGTATAGTACTATATTCCTGTACACACTAAAATTTGCCAAGAAAATAGTACTATTTTAGTCCATTAAAAATCTTATATTTACATTTCAAGCTAGATAATCATGTTGGCTATCTCTTCCATTGTGTGGTTGGGAGCTGAGCTTAGGCGCGTAAACAATAATTTCATAGCAGTAATTATTTTTAGTGCTAGTACTAGTGGTTGGTTGAGAAGAAGAGACGAGAGAGCAGGCTAGCAGCCACCACGCCCGCACTCACGTCACGGTCGGATCTGGCGGGCTGGTTGGTTGGGAACTGATCTCGCCGACCGGTGGGGCCCGCACACTTGTCGGCAAGCCCGGAGCATGTGGCTACTTGAGCACAAGATGAAAATGGAATACTACTACGAATTATCCGTACCTGCAGCAGCGTGGCTGCAAAGTGTACGTACAGTACACGGCCGGGCGTCCTTGTCGCGTAGTACTACGACTTGGCATGGCACGTGGACGCTGTATGTGCGGTAGGCAGAACGTCGCCACTGGTTCATGTTACCGTCCGGACGATAATGCATCCTAGTAGGAGTAAAATATTTCGCAAAAGGAATAAAACACGAAATCGTAGTACGGCCTTATTTTTTTTCTTCTGTAATTCTCTTTATCTATGCATTCCACTTGTTGGGCGGCATGCAGTGTGTAGTGGATTGAATCTGACCAGAGGAGATGTGCCTTGTTACGTGGCATCCTCATGGATTTGGACCGTGACACGTGGACAATCCAACACCACTCCGGTCCAGAAGCATAGACTGTCGGTCGGTGCATAAACGTACTGTATTTTACACTGCTGTACATGTGTATCTCCACTGACGAGCACATGCACAATTGCGTGACAAACCGACAATGCTTTTGTTGTACGTACTCCACACGGGGTGACGATGCACAATCCATTTTCTTCCGGGAAAGTGTCTTTGCCTTCCGAGCACGCTCCCTTACTTCAAAAAAAAAATCTAAAAACAATATTTTATAGGTTTAAAAAATACATCTGGGCATAGCCAATACTATTGTTTTCCACAAGTATGCAAAATCACGGCGTGAAATTCTTTATATTATAACCTACATAAAAATGACAAATCTAATAAAAAATTTATACAGCCCAGAATATAAAGTATTAGAATCGATATTTTACACGTTTGTGGGGGGTAAATCATGGACTAAATCCAAATATTTTTTTTCTTTTTTAAAATTTACAAATATAATTTGAGTAATTTTAATATATCAAAAGCACGGGATCTCAGGGGCCAAAAATCTCTACTCCATTTCTCCTTTCAATATAGTAGTACTAGCTTTTTCGCGTGACTAACAAAAGCTGCCACCGCTTTATTCCCTAGTACTACTAGCAAAACAAGCAGAGGTGTAGTGTAGGTAATATTAAGGGGCTGTTTGGTAGTGCTTAGATTTTTGTTCGTGGCTTATAAGTCATAAAAGGACCTAAATAGGTGTTTTTTATTTTAGCGTTTGGTTTAAACCATCATATTACTATGTTTAGTTAAAAGCCAAAGCCAAAAACATCTATTTGAGTGCTTTTGTGGTTTATGCGTCAAACTCTAAAAGCTAATTTTAAGCCCAACCAAACAGACCCTAACACTGGTGGAAACAGCTCCTGGTTCGTAAGGAACTATAGTCCTCGTTGCTCAATCGGGACGGGGCAATCGGGACTAAAGCCCCACCTTTTAGTCCTGGTTGGGACGCGTGCATGAAGATAGGGGACGAGCATCGTTAGAATTTGCATTGGATCTCTGAAAAACTACATATTACGAGTCTAAAAATGATTTTTTTTAAAAAAAATCACGGGCGTTAGATAGTGTCCCTGTAGTACAAACCGGACCCACTTCCTACCGATTAGACAGACATTTGTCATTTTTACTAGGGATGGACAGAAAGGTTTTGAGATATCCCTGTTGGGAGATAGTCCATATAAGGTGGTCTAGTATTTTAGAAAAATGAGACTGTAGCATTCTGAAACGGCATTTTGGTGGTTGCTTCATAAAATGACCCATTTTTTACGCTCGGAAAATGGAAAATGGCTTTTCCGTGCGACGAAAAGGAAAACTTCCTCCTGCAACATTATTCTCCATCCTAATATCCACATGCATGTATAATATGGGCACACTATCACAAACTATGCCGCGATTCAGCACATAACATCGGTCATTTGGATCGAAAGCCATGAAACCTCGAACATGATAGGTTATTTTGTGAAGGGTTTTTTTTAGACATGATCAATATACCAAGTCTGGTATTTTTTCTTACAACTATGTCACATAATATGACACCACGCGAAGGATTTACATTGTTCGGACTTTTTTTGAATTTCGTATGCCCGTTTTAAAATTTTCCCTTTTTGAACTAAGGTCGAACCGGCGTGCATGAAGATAGGGGAAGAAGATCGTTAGAACTTGAATAGAATCTCTGAAGAAACCACATATTACAAGTCTAAAAATGTTTTTTTTCAAAAAATCACGGGCATTAGATCATGTACCTGTAGTACAAACCGGACCCACTTCCTACCGATTCGGCAGAAATTTGTCTTTTTTATCCGGAATGGACGGAAAGGTTTGAAATATACCGGTTGGGAGATAGTCCATGTAAGGTGGTCTAGTAGTTTAGAAAAATGGGACGGTAGAATTCTGAAACAGGATTTTGGTGGTTGCTTCACAAAACGACCCGTTTTTTGTGCTCGGAAAATGGAAAATGACTTTTCTGTGCGACGAAAAGGAAAAATTCCTCCTGCAACATTGTTCTCCATCCCAGTGTCCACATGCATGTATAATATGGGCACAGTATCACAAACTATGCCGTGATTCAGCACATAACATCGGTCATTTGAACCGAAAACCATGAAACCTCGAATATGATAGGTCATTTTGTGAAGGTTTTTTTGAGACATGATCAATATATCAAGTCTGGCATTTTTACTTGTAACTATGTCACATAATATGACACCACGCGAAGGATTTACATTGTTCAGACTTTTTTTGAATTTATTATGCCCGTTTCAAAATATTCCCTTTTCGAACTAAGGTCGAACCGGCGTGCATGAAGATAGGGGACGAGCATCGTTAGAACTTGCATTGGATCTATAAAGAAACCATATATTTCGAGTCTAAAAATGATTTTTTCAAAAAATCACGGGCGTTAGATCATGTTCCTGTAGTACAAACCAGACCCACTTCCTACCGATTCGGCAGACATTTGTCCTTTTTACCCGAGATGGACGGAAAGGTTTGAGATATCCTGGTTGGGAGATAGTCCATGTAAGGTGGTCTAGTATTTTAGAAAAATGGGACAGCATCATTCTGAAACAGCATTTTGGTGGTTGCTTCACAAACGACCCGTTTTTTGCGCTCGGAAAATGGAAAATGGCTTTTCCGTGCGACGTAAAGGAAAACTTCCTCCTGCAATATTGTTCTTCATCCCAATGTCCACATGTATGCATAATATGGTCATAGTATCACAAACCATGCCACGATTCAGCACATAACATCGGTCATTTGGACCGAAAGTCATGAAACCTCGAACATGATAGTTCAGGCTGAGGTGGGAAACATATAAATAGAGGGAAATACCTATAAATAGAGGGAAAGGGTTCATATTTAGTCCCGGTTGGAGGGATTTTGGCAGGCTGGGCCAGGCAGCACTTATGATAGGGGTGAGTGTCGACATTATGTCGTGCGGCTTGTACCTTGTCCCGGATGGTGTCACCAACCGGGATAAAGATGAACCTTTAGTCCCGGTTGGAGACACCAATCGGGAAAAAACACGAGTCAACACTAATAATAGGGGTGAGTGTCGACATTATGTCGTGAGTGTCAACACTATGCCGAGCTGCTTGTACTATAAATAGGCATCCTTGTGAGTCGAGTCCTCTAGCCAGATTGAGGCATCTCCAAGATGGTTTTCGAAAGCAGGGACACCACTACGTCCAGTTTCAGGGAGATGCCATCGGAGCCCAGTCCTCTGGCATCTCCAAGAAACTGGTCATAGAGTCACTCCCTAATATGTGAAATTAGTTAGCTCCCAGGCGCATTGATCTAGTTAGAGAAGTTATAAGCTGCAAGATGGTGTGCGAGAGCAGGGACACCACTACGGCCAGTTTGAGGGAGATGCTGTCGGAGCCCAGTCCTCCGGCATATCCAACAAACTGGTCATAGAGGCATTCCCTAATATGTGACCACGCGCGTTTGGAGATCAGATCTTAATTGTAAGTACGAATCGAGACAATTTCTTCATAGTTCGGGAAAGTCATACTACGAATCGGGACTAAAGGCCCCCCTTTAGTCCCGGTCCAGCCACAAAACAGGACTAACACTCAAGACATTTATTAATATTAAAAACCGAGACTATAAAATCGGGACTAAAGGCCCCCTATATATAGTCTCGGTCAAGCCACAAACCGGGACTAACATTCAATACATTTATTAAACTTGGAAAATTGCAAACATCATAAAATATCCTTCACAAAATGAGCTATCATGTCTCATGGCATTTAGGTTCACAATATGCAGCCGACCGGCCAGACATGAACTAGAGGTACACAATATGAGCATGAACTTCTTGGCGTATGTCCTTCCTTATGATCGCTTCGGACGTAACCATGGAGCATCTTCTTTACTTAACAGAATGATTGGGTCAGTTTTCACCGTGAAGGGCAGAATTTCATCAAATTTATTATAATCTTCTGACATGTCTATCTTGTCCTTTATTCCCACGATGTTTCTTTTCCCTGAAAGAACTATGTGACGCTTTGGCTCATCATATGATGTATTTGTTTGCTTATTTTTTCTTGTTTGGTCTGGAGGACATGTCCTTCACATAGAAAACCTGAGCCACATCATTGGCTAGGATGAATGGTTCATCTCTGTAACCAAGATTGTTGAGATCCACTGTTGTCATTCCATATAACTGGTCTATCTTTACCCCTTCCCCATTCAGGTTGACCCATTTGCAGTGAAACAAAGGGACCTTAATAGAGACTCCATAGTCAATTTCCCATATCTCCTCTATGTAACCATAGCATGTGTCCTTTTGCCCATTCTCGTCCGTTGCATCAAAGCGGACACCACTGTTTTGGTTGGTGCTCTTTTTATCTTGGGCGATCGTGTAGAATGTATTTCCATTTATTTTGTACCCTTGGAAATTCAATATAGTATAAGATGGTGACGCGGCCAAGAAGTATAGTTGATATCCAACAGTGGTGTCATTCAAGAGATGTGTCCGCATCCAACCATCGAAAGACTTCATGTGTTCATATGTAGTCCATGAGCCAGGCTTCCCCGGGTTTTTGGAGCGTACAATATTCTTGTGTTCCTCGATATATGGAGATACTAAGGTGGAACTATGTAGAACTGTGTAGTGTACTTTAGTCAAAGATTCCCCGTCCCTACATATCATTGCTTTCTTTCCCAGCATGCCTTTTCCACTTAGTCTTCCCTCATGCCGCGAGTCAGGAACACCAATCGGCTTTAGTTCAGGAATAAAGTCAACACAAAACTCAATGACCTCCTCTGTTCCATATCCCTTGGAGATACTCTCTTCTGGTCTAGCACGGTTATGAACATATTTCTTTAAGACTCCCATGAACCTCACAAAGGGGAACATATTATGTAGAAATACAGGACCGAGAATGGCAATCTCTTCCACTAGGTGAACCAGGATATGCGTCATAATATTGAAGAAGGATGGTGGGAACACCAACTCAAAACTAACAAGACATTGTACCACATCCTTTTGTAACCTTGCCAGAATATCTGGATTGATTACCTTCTGAGATATTGCAGTGAGGAATCCGCACAACTTCATAATGGATACTCAAACATTTTCAGGTAGAAGCTCCCTCAATGCAATCGGAAGCAACTGCTCATAATCACCTGACAGTCATGAGACTTCAGGTTTTGGAACTTTTTCTCTGCCATATTTATTATCCCCTTTATATTAGATGAGAAGTCAGACGGCACCTTGATACTATAAAGGACTTCAAAAAAGGTTTCCTTCTCTGCTTTGGTAAGAGCATAGCTGGCACAACTTAAGTGACGCCCTTTATCTCTATTTGTTCTGTGTATGCATGTTCTTTAGGTCTTTCATAATTTGCTGGTCCTCCCGTGCTTCTGGTGTATCTTTTGTCTTCTCATACATGCTCAGGAATCCTAGCAGGTTCACGCAAATATTCTTCGTCACGCGCATCGCGTCGATTGAAGAGCGGACACGTAGGACTTTCCAATATGGCAGCTCCCAAAATATAGATTTCTTCTTCCACATGGGTGCGTGTCCGGTAGCGACGTCGTTCCGAACTGATTGACCGCCGGGACCCTTTCCAAAGATTACTTCTATGTCCTTGAGCATACCAAATATATCATCACTAGCAGGGAGTTCATGCTTCTTCCGGTGATCTGCCTCGCCATTGAAATGCTTGCCTTTCTTTCTTATGGGATGATTGGTCGGAAGAAATCATCGATTCCCCAGGTACACAACCTTCTAGCATTTATGCAAATATGTACCTTCGGTCTTATCTAAACAGTGTGTGCATGTCTTATATCCCTTGTTTGTCTGTCTTGAAAGATTACTAAGAGCAGGCCAATCATTGCTGGTTACGAAAAGCAACCCTCGTAGGTCAAATGGATCCTTTTTGTTCTCATACCACGCATGTACACCTGGTTTGCCCCACAACTGTAAGAGTTCTTCAACTAATGGCCTTAGGTACACATCAATGTCGTTGCCCGGTTGCTTCGGGCCTTGGATGAGCACTGACATCATAATGAACTTGCGCTTCATGCACAACTAGGGAGGAAGGTTGTATATACATAGAGTCATAGGCCAGGTGATGTGGCTGTAGCTCTGCTCCCCAAAAGGATTCATGTCATTCGTACTTAGACCAAACCATAAGTTCCTTGCGTCACCTGCAAAGTCCGGGAAGTCTCTCTCAATTTTTCTCCAGTGCGACCCATCAGCGGGGTGTCTCAACTTCCCATATTCTTATGGTCTTCTTTGTGCCTGTTGGAGATATGCCCTAGAGGCAATAATAAATGTAGTTATTATTATATCTTTGTGTTTATGATAAATGTTTACATTCATGCTATAACAGTATAAACAAGGAAACATTAATACTTGTGTGATTTATAAATTAATTAGAGTCCCTAGTAAAGCCTCTTCATAATACTAGCTTGTTGGTTAATAGATGATTGTGGTTTCCCTATCATGAACATTGAGATGTTATTAACAGCAAGATCATATCATTAGGAGAATGGTATGATGGACATACTCCTATAGATAAGCGTAGCATAAAGATCAAGTCATTTTAATAGTTCAATTGCTATAAGCTTTCTAATACATAGTAACCTAATTCCTTCGACCATGAGATCATGCTTATCACCATCACCGGAAGGATGCTTTGATAACATCAAACACCACACCGTAACTGGGTGGCTATAAAGGTGGCATTGAGTGTTCGGAAAGTATGGGTTGAGACACATGAATCAAGAGTGGGATTTGTCCATCCATATGACGGATAGATATACTCTAGGCCCTCTCGGTGGAATGTCATCCAATTAGCTTGCAAGCATGTGACTAGATCACAAGGGATCACATACCACGGGAACGAGAAAATAGTACTTATCAGTAACGAGGTTGAACTAGGTATGTAGAGATACCGACGATCAAAACCTCGGATAAGTAAACTATCGTGAGACAAAGGGAAATTGGTATCGTATGTAAGTGGTTCATTCGATCGCAAAGTAATCGTAGAAATATGTGGAAGCCATATGAATTTCCAGATTCCTCTATTGGTTATTGATCGGAGAAGTGTCTCGATCATGTCCGCATAATTCACGAACCGTAGGGAGACACACTTAAGGATTCGATGTTGTTGAGTAGTTATGGAATGATGAGTAAGAGACCGAATGTTGTTCGGGGTCTCAGATGGGATCCGGGATATCACGAGGAGATCCGTAATGGTCCAGAGATTAAGATTCATATAAGGAAAGTCTTGTTTCGAAGTTGGGGAATGATTCCAGTGTTTTCACCAGGAATGTTCTAGAAGGGTCCGGAAGGTCCGACACTCCAAAGGGGAAGGGTAGATGAATGTGTCATGACAATGTGGAATGGTTGCATCATGTACTAGGTATCATGGCTGAGCAAAATAAAGGGAGAAATCAAATCCTAGTTTGAAAAGTCAAACGCCAATTTGAAAAGTCAAACGACAGTTTTGCTTGGTGGAGGGAGAGTAGGAAACCTACTTGGGGAGGAGTTCCTCTCCCTCCACCCGCCGGCCAAGGAGGCCGACTTGGGGGAGGACTCCCTCCCCTTGGCCGGCGCCCTCCCACCTATAAAAGGAGGGGCAGGGCTGCCCCTCTTCCCGACACCCAACACCACCAAAACCCTAGCCCTAAGCCGCCGGTGCCACCACCCCCTACTTCCGCCGCCTAGGGCACCACCAACTCGCCAAGTTGGGGTGATACAAAACCCTAGCCACCGGCTAGCCTCTCCCCTTGGTGCCTTATTAACCCTAGATCGCCAAGGCCTCTCTCATAGTCCACCATACTCGCTCCGGCTTAAGGCAAAGCCCTGCGAGATCTTCCTTCTACTTCCGGTACCACGCCGTCGTGCTGCCGGAATCGCGAGGAGAGTGCTACAACCTCCGCTGCCTGCTGGAACAAGGGAGAGGAAGGTCTTCATCGAGTACCGAACGTGTGACCGACTGCCGAAGCGCTGCCAAAACGCAGCGCCGGAAGGATCGTCTACACGATCTTGAGATCGGCAAGAGTACGACTACATCACCCACGAGAATTTGCTCTCGTTAACCGCTTTGGAATCATCGAGGGTGAGTTCCTCTATCGACTCGTTGCTACAATCTAGTAGATAGATCTTGGCTTGTTTGTTTGCATGCGGTAGAATTTTTTTGATTTCCATGCTACGAACCCCTACAGTGCCATCGCAACAACCTGGCATGCTCTTTGTTTCTGAACATGCGTTTCAACCTTGGTATTATAGGAGTGATACGCCCAATTTGCATCACCTTTCTATATCATAATTTACCTCTATTCATTGATATTTGTCTTATTATGAGGTATTACTTATGGCTTTTAATCTGTTTATGCATATTGGATGATTCCTAGAGGATGGACTGCCGGAGTCTGGATTCTGATGGAAAAGAAGGCGTTTCAGTGCAATTTCGCGAAGATCAGAAAAATACCAGAAAAATATGGAAATATATTATTTTACCAGAAGACGAAGGAAGCTAGAAGGGGGAGCGAAGAGGGGCCACAGGGGCCCCACACCCCCTAGGCACGGGCCCCCCTGACCCCACGCCTAGGACAGGTGTGTCCCACCCGCCCGGCCTCCGACTCCGCCCCTTCGCCTATATCTTCCCTACGAAACCCTAAGTCCGGCAGACAGATTTCTGCTGGAGGAATTCCTTTCGGGAGAGGGGAGACCGTCGCCATCAACACCATCATCAAGCTAGGCTTCATCGGGATCATCATCATCATCATCCACACCATCATATCCACCAGCACCATCATCACCACTCCGTCTTGCTGTAACAATTGTGTTGGATATTGCTTTACTTCATTAGGGGAAACCTTCCCAGTGTTGATTACTGTTGTAGCTGATGCTTGTGAGTGGAACCATTGGATTATTGTTTATGTTCAGATTGTTGTCCATTACCATATCATCTTTAATCTTGATCCATATGATGTCTTGTGAGTAGTTCTTTTAGTTCTTCAGGACATGGGAGAAGTCATGTTGTTAGTAGTGAATCTGTGATGAGTTGTTATTCAATGGTTTAGTATTTAAGTTGTGGTGCTATTCTTCTAGTGGTGTCATGTGAACGTCGACTACATGATACTTCACCATTTATGGGCCTAGGAGAACACATTGTGTATTTGGCTACTTATTGCGGGGTTGACGGAGTGACAGAAACCTGAACCCCCATTAGGACACCTTTGCACAAGGGAGTGTAGGATCTCAGAGTTTAAGACTGTGGTTAGATTTATATCTTAATTACTTTCCTGTAGTTACGGATGTTTATAGGGGGTTGAATCACAAGTATGTATTAGTCCAAGTAAGGTCGGTACATTAGCACAGGTTCACCCACACAACACTTACAACACCAGAGAAGAGTACTCAGCTATTTTAAGCGAAAGCACTTGACAGAATTCGCATGTGTCCTCGAAAACGTTTGGTCCTTATAAGTATTTCCACCGGTTTGTCCTTTGCTAAGAAAGGATTGGGCCACTTGCTCCGTTTGTTCGTTATCTTTATTACTTGCTCTTTGTTTTGTTGCCTTATCAAAAAACCACTAAATACCTGTTTGCTAAGTATTCACAGGGATTTCCTGCTCCATACCACTGTTCAGCACCTTCTCCTCCTCGTTGGGATCGACACTCCTATTTTTCGAAAGTACTACGATACACCCCCTATACTTGTGGGTCATCAAGGATCATACCACATAACCTTAGCAGGAATCCTCTTCCAGGGGGGGGGGGGTCTCCCTCAACATTACTAGGGTCATCTCGTTTGATCTTATACTGCAATACATTGCATACCAGGTATTTATCTAAATTCTCATTCTCCTTACGGCGCTAGAGGATGCAGTCTAATCCTAGAGGGCAGAGTCTCTTCTTTGCTTCGTACGTACTCTCGGGAAGTTCGTTATGCTTTGAAAACTTTGGCTTCATTATTTTCAGCATCTTTTCAAATGCGGAGTCAGTTAGACCACACTCATGCCTTCCATCGCAGCAATTTCAGTGTGGTACCGAGCTTTGTGCTGCTATCTTCGCAATTTGGGTAAAAAATTTCTTGTGATCTTCTAACATGCCCTCCAACTTTAACTTCTCCTTTACTGTTTCACAGTCTCGTTTTGCATCAGAAATGACCCTACCAAGTTCATCAGCGGGCTCATCTGATGCCCGTTCTTCACCTCCTTCCTCTTCATTGTCTTCCATTGCAGTATCACTGTATTCAGGAAACATATGATGATAGTTGTTATCATCGTTTTCTTCACTGTGTTCCATCATAACCCCTCTTTCCCCGTGCTTGATCCAGCAATTGTAGCTGAGAATGAAACCTTTCATAACCAGGTGGCCGCGAATGATTTTCGGGGAAGATTACTCTTTGTTGTTCCGACATTGAACACATGGACAACACATAAATTTATTCTCTTTGTTTGTCGTAGCCACATAGATAAATTTATTCACGCCCTTAATGTACCCGGGTTCACGCCGGTCACCGTACATCGATTCCCGACCGTTCATCTGCATCATATAATTAAGTTTATCAAAAACGGAACATCATAAATAGTGAAATGACCAATTTACATCGACACATACATTGTATTAATGACAAATAAAAACATAAGATTGCTAACCTCGATCGAGGAGGAAAGAAAGAGAAGAAAGCTAAAGTGAGTCTCGGGTACTTCCTATATTTTTGTTCTATGAGAAATTGAATGATATCATTCACTCAAATATTTCATCAAACACCTCGCATGCATGCATTGAAAAAAAATAAACCAGCACACCTCTCACACCTTCCATAAAAAAAAACAAAGGGAAGACATAGGGCATGGGCGTCGTATTTATAAAGGGTTGGCTCATACGTCCACAAACCGGGACTAAATGTGTGTGATAAGCCACGTGTCTGACGCCCACACTTTAGTCCCGATGTTATAAATTGGGACGCATGCTCCCTCACCAACCGGAACGCATGCCTCCGCCCCCGTGCAGCAGGCCGGTCCGCTTGAACCGGGACGCATGCCAGCATTAGTCCCGGTTCGTGGCGAAACCGAGACTAATGCAGCTTGGGGTGCAAACAGATAGCCTGTTTTCTACTAGTGTAAATCATCCATGGTCACACTAAACTCGTGAAGTCAAGTTGGTACTCAAATGATCTTAAAATAAAAAAAGTTGATACCCAAATCTGAAGGAGATTTTGCAAATCTCCAGGTAGCAGAAGCATTTTTCTTCTTAAAATCCGGCTGTAAACATCAAATGCGGTACGCTCAGGTAACCATGCATCATGAACTAGACAACAAACCGCCTTTTCATGTTTTTCTTTTACGAAATGACACCAATCTACTAAAATCATCAAAAGCGGTATAAGATGGCCTAAAAAATAAAAAAATTATAAATAGTTCATTAAACAACCTAACGATGACTACAAACACTAGTACGAGTGGAAGATGCGCCGCTGTTCTCGTCCCTCTATCACTGGAGCCGCACAAAACTTGTTATAGTAGACAGACAAAAAACATGATGTTAATTTCACAAATGACGATCGGATCAAAGCAGCAATCATTAGTAATAATAACAATCATAGATCGAAACAGACTAAAAATAAACCAGAACATAAATTGAAAAAGATCCCACGACATCCATGAACAAACAACTTTATGCGCCCTCCGTCGAAGCTAAGTGCACCACTGGACCGAGGATTAATAAGTTGGAAAAACCATATTCTAATTTTAGAACGTCGTATATTAATTTTATCTAGTATCTAATTAAGTATCTAGACTAGATGTATTTGTATTTAGATAAAGTTAAGATTATTAATATGGACGAAGTACATGTAAATACAACTATGACTGTACGAGTTTATATTTATGGAACACGTTGTTTTCTCACCTGCTTTCCACATAAAATATAACCATTTCTCTGCTAGATTCGCTTCACCTAATTTACTGGTTCAAGAGAAGTGGATACGATTCCGCTCAAAAAAATAAAAATAGGACAAAAGGAGTGGATATGATCGGACGTGGCAACAGGAAAAGATGCTGACGTGCCATCATTTCGCACCTTGAGCATGGATGACGGTGGTGAGTGGTGACACATGACCGATTCACTCCACTGGGTCCAGACTCGAGAAGCGTCATCTTTCTAGCCTGCACGACGAGGGTATAAGAGTCTTTTTTCCAGTTGTGTACAGACACAGACACTGCTGGCGTGGCACTCGCATCACATGCGACCTGGCATGCATGCATGAATGTGGCATGCACAAGTAGGTGAGCAGAAAGAGAGTACATTCATTCTTTCGGACAGGCGGTGAGTCAACGGTCAACAGCCATGCACAACACATCTGATTCTATTTTGCATAATGTTGTCCAACAAAAAAGCTATCCGCCGGTTCTTCAACTCTCGACTGACCACTTTTTTTTTCTTCGGCCTTCCCAACAAAGCAAGGGAGACAAAGTATACATGATTCCCCGTCGTTTCTTCTGGGATGCTGCTGATTTCTGTATAGTGACCTTCCAACGATCAGCAAGAAACAATTATGTTTTCTTGTCACTTTAATATCAGCATAAACTCACCAAAATAATTGTGATTACAAAATTGACGCACTATCGATCCTAAGCACATGCTTTCAGACAAAAGCCAGGAATAACATGCACGTACAAGTGCATGCATTATGAGCTTACTTTACCCGCAAAAAAACAAAACATTATGAGCTTAGCGAAGCACATGCATCCATTAGTCAAAGGTAAGCATGCAGGTTCCACGCAGGTGCCTTTCAGTTGGGTCTCGAGACACCTCCAACCATAGAATCTGGAGATCCGTCGTATCGTCTTCGTCTTGCTTTGCAAAATAAACAGAAACACACATGGCGTCACTTCCATCACACAAAATGCTCACGGGACACATTGTGCCTATACATACACATACTGCCCAGTTACCTAAAGAATTTGGATATGGGAACCTGGATCTGTCGTCATAATCATTATTCCTACGTGATGACACGGTACTTCTGCTCACACTTGAGTGTTTACCCGGTTTTACTTCAATTCTTATTTGAGATTGTCTCTATTTAAAAGTGGCATCTCGTCTTCATTCACCAACAAACTAACTATCGACACCCCCAGTCCAGACGCATAGACTGTCGGTCGGTGCACAATAAGGCCTCGTTTACTTCTCCTGTTTGTTGCGGGTTCGGAGGGTATTTTTCCGGCTCACTTCCTAATCCCCGAAAACAACGGCAAGGCCGTTTACTTCAAGGGTTTTTGCGAGTATAATCCCGGCCCATCCTGAAAAATACCGGCCCAAAACGGACAGAGAGCGTGTATTCTCACACGCGGGTCTACCCTCGTGTATTGGCGAGGAAGGAAGCGAGCGGACTGGCGACGGCGCGGCGGCGCGGACTGGAGGCGGCGCGACGTCAACCTGGGGAAGCTACCGACGGGCACCTCCTCCGGCTTCTCTCCGGTGAATCCCCCTCCCCACCCCACGCATCTTCCCATCTACTCCCGTCCTAGGGTTTATCGGCCGCCGGCGGTGTCCACCTCCCTTCCTCCGGCCTGGTTCTTTAGATCTTGGGGAGAGGAGAGAGAGAGAGAGACCATACACGGCACGGTGGAGATGGATTTGAGGAACACTGGCAGGTCAACCTAGTATGTATCTGCTTTTCATGGTTGTTCTTGCTGTAGTACTACACACATAGCTCCTGATGTGGTAGACCACGTTTGGCAAGACGGTAAGCAGTCCACACCCCGACTTTCAGAAACAGCCATGCCGCCAATTTGCAGTGCATGGGTGCCCAGATTGGCTTAGCAGTTTCATAAGATATTGAGGTGGCAAAGTGTGCCTGATAGACTGATTTAGTCAAGAACACGCTCTTAGGCTCCCAACGCCTGCTCCAAATGTCATTAAAAGCTGGTGTAAGATGAATATTTCTGATCTCATCACAAAGTGTAAGCACTTGGATGAAACCCTGAATATTGACAGGCCCTACCATTCAAAGATGAATAAAAAATTGGGTCGCATCATACTGTAGTGTCCTGTGTCTTGCACCGGACAGGCCCTACCATTCAACGAAACAGTTTAACCACTTGGGCACAATCCAATCTTCCACTCGTTGAATTTGTGCCATGTTCTCTCTTCCTTTTGTCCCATCAATCAAAGTCCATATGAATATCACACCATGAAGAAGAGATTGTTGCCCGGAATTGGGGATATTACTTGTTTTGATCTCTAGCTGAAACAAAGCTATGTGTGTGGAAAGTAGCGAATCTGATAGCACGGAGAACATCCTGGTATTATAGTACTAGCATATAGATAATGAAACTTTCGTCTTTGTATTATAGTACTAGCTCCTGGTATTTCTATTCTCTTTGTTCTCAATTGTTGTATTAGTATACTGAACTAATGTTTGTCCATGGTGATGGTCTTCTGTGTATATTACCAAGAAATCATTGCATTGGATTATATTAAGCTGATTCTTGAGACAAGAGAGCTAGCTAGAGTCGGCCTTGTGTTATCTACGTGTTCTGGCAGCAAATGAAATTTAATCTTACATTAGTTTACTTTTTGTGATGTTGACTACTCAGCAGCGTGGTTTGATCATTATTTCAACAGCGTCTTATCATTCATGATAGACCTGTCAATTTATATATGATAGATATCTACATCATATCATGCTCATGTCATACTTGTGTCTAATCTGTTCAGCGTTGTTTTTGATAGATACCTGCCCCTTGGACGCTAGTAGGAGTGGATGAACCACCACCTTCTTGGGACCCTGTGAGCACACCAAACTTCGGTATGAATTCATATTTACTACTTCTACTTGTTATGAAATCATATTTGCTAGCCCTTGAAATCTTATTGTTTGCCTTAATTGCTATTATTTTAGTGCTAAATGAATCCACAAAGACTAGATCGTATTAGGAAGAGGAGAGAGGAAGATGATGAGGAGTTTATGTTTTTACTATTACCAATATTGCACTTCAGCCAAATGGATGGTAGAGAAAAAATGGAGAGAATGCAGCGGCATAGCTCCGTCTTATATGGCAAGGCGCGTGTCGATGGAATTCTTGAGGGACATGTGAAGAACTGTCGAGTAGCCTATAGGATGGAAGCACACATTTTCAGATCCTTAGCATCCTATCTTAGAAGTGAAAGGTTGATAAATGACAAAAGGATTAAGGTTGAGGAAAAGGTTGCTATTTTTCTCTACATGCTGTCACACAATGCCTCATTTCAAGATTTGCAATTGGAGTTCCAGCATAGCAACCGCACCTTCCACAAGTGCATAAAAGAATTCTTCAACATTATCCCTGTCCTAAGTAGGCGATTTCTGAAGCCTCCCATAATTGACCAACCACATCCAAAAATTGCGAACGATGATCGATTCTACCCATATTTTAAGGTTCTTCTTTTGACACCTTGAAGCTCTTCCTTACCGCTCAACCATTAGTATGTCAAAAATTGAATCTCATCTTCCCTTGCCATTCTAATTTTTTTGCAGAACTGTATAGGAGCAATTGATGGATCACATGTTCCTGTTAGTGTATCACCCCATCTTGCGGCTCCTTTTCGCAATAGGAAGGGAACCCTCAGCCACAACGTGATGATTGCATGTGATTTTGATCTAATTGTCACTTATATCTCTTGTGGTTGGGAAGGATCTGCTACGGATGCTAAAGTCCTTCGGTCTGCCTTAAACACTGGTTTTAAAGTACCCACCGGGAAATTTTATCTTGTTGATGGTGGTTATGCAAATACAGAATCCTTCCTTGCCCCATACCGTGGTGTGCGGTATCATCTAAAAGAATTCGGCCATGGCCGCCATCTGCCACAAAATTACATGGAGCTCTTCAATCATCGTCATGTTGTGCTGCGAAATCATATAGAAAGGCTCCTAGGAATACTGAAGAAGCGATTCCCTATTCTACATGTCGCAACATTTCACCAAATGCAAAACCAAGTGAAGATAGTTGCAGCTACTGCAATTTTGCATAATATCATTAGAATGCAATATGGCAATGAGGAGTGGCTTGAACATCAAGAAGACATTATACTTCCAGCTAACTATGTTGATCTTCCCAATGGTGATGATAACCACCAAGGAAACAACCACGCTGGCAATGCTTTAAGAGACCAAATAGCCATGCAAATGTGGAACGATTTCCAGCATAACTAGCTCTTTGTCATGTAATAGTGAAATTTGAATTTGTCTTTAGTTTGCATGTTTCATAATGGAATAAGTGTATGTTGGATAATATTCTTTATGTCATAATGGAACAAGTGTATGTTTCATATTTGAATGGAATGTGTGTATGTTGGTTGATATATGTCTTTAATGTAACAAGTGTTGATTTTCTTTTCAAACCAGATATGTATCCAAAAGGTTCTCCTAAGTTTAACTTGCAAAAGGCTGCACTTGGCGTGAAAAAAACACCATCAAACAATCGGAAAAGGAGATCTCCCAAAGGTAACACATGATATGCATTCTTGTTCTGTTGTTTCTGTTCTCTATTGTTTATGTGCATTCTTGTGTTGTTTATGTGCATGCATGTATGTCATACCATGTTTTAACTTCATTAGCTTCTATAGGATCGAAACCAAGAGCCCAATGGAATATGGGACTTCAGAAATCTCTAGTTGATATACTCCACGAGCACAGCAATGACTACCATAGAGCTCAAAATGGATGGAGTGGGGACACATGGAATCTAATGACGAAAATATTCAAAGATCGAAACAAGCATGTGAATTTTACAAAGTCGCAGCTACAAGACCAAGAGAAGGAACTCAAGAGACAATATTGTATGCTGAAGGAAGCTCGCAAGCAAAGCGGTGCCGGGTGGTGTGAGAAAAGTTGCAGAATACAAGCTGATGATGCACTCTGGGATAACTTACTAATTGTAAGTTTTTTCCATTCTTATACTTGGCCAAAATTTATATACCAAGTTGGCACTCATTTTTTCTCTCATGTTTGGTTGCAGTCCTTCCCAAAAATCGGGAAATTCAAGAAATATGACTTCCCTCTATTTGATAGACTTGGAGATCTATATGATGGTAACTCGACTTATGTTCATTGTTAGCACTAAGTCAGATATATAATAGTATTACTTGTTTGCATAACTACATTGTTTTTTCAGGGCAAATTGCAGAGGGCACGTACAACTTCACCTCTATCTCCGAGCCATCACAAATTGATGAAGAAAATGAAGAAGTACAAAGTGCGGATACAAATGATGATGATGATGATCTACAGATTGTAGATGGAGGGGGTCCTGCTCACCTAGGAGCTGAGGTCAATCCAGTCATTGATGGTAAATTTATCTCGCATAACACATCATATTTAGTCAAGAATAATATAGTATACATGATTTGAAAAATGCTGTTAAATGTATCTTTGCTGAATCCAGTGGATGCTGCTCAAAAGGATGAGTTAACAAATGAATGGGGTCCTTCTATTGTACCCAAGAAAAAGTCAACAAATGGAGGGGTCCTGCTATTGTACCTAAGAAAAAGCCAACAAATGAGTTAAACAAGCCTAACAAGAGCGATGCGATGGTAGCCGTGGTTGACAGATATGTGAAGATGAAAGAGAAGCAGGCCGAGGAAGAAAAGGCGGAGTCAAATGTTTTCACTATCTCCAAGTGTATTTCTGCTGTGCAAAATATGAAGGAGCTCTCACGTGTGGAGAGAGTGAAGGCTTCAAAAGTGTTCAAAATTGCTGAAAACCGAGAGACATTCCTTACTTGGGTTGCTCAAGATGAGGAGTCGGCTATCATGTGGTTACGGGGTGAACTGCAAGAGTTACCTTGAGGTAAACTTTCAATTCTTTCTCGCCTTGTGCTGCAATAAATTTCTTGCCTTATTGTCTGTAGTATGTCTCTGATCTAGCTGGGCAAACTTCTTGCCTTATAGTCTGTAGTATGCCTTATAGATCATGTGTTAGTCGGTATCTATGTAGATAACATGGAGAGTAAAACTATATCTGCTCAATGCTTCATGTTTGCATGCCCAGGAATTCGTGTATTCAGACTGATATCTAAATTTCAGAGAACTAGATGCTATGCTTCTTGTAGCTTTTCCGTATGTGTAAAGGTAGGATTCGAGATTATTCCTAGATGGATTGTTTGATCTTTGATGTCGTTGAGACTGAGAACCTTACTCAGCACCAAATTATGAGTATATCATGTTATAGTGTTATCGTGTTATGTGTGCAGAATAACTTTGATATATAGTTTAACTTTGATATATAGTTTAATGTACGCGGTACTCCTGTCTGCCAATTTCCTCAAAAGTAAAAATATTAAAATGAATGATCTATGTGGGATAAACCTAGAATGCCATTTTCAGGTTTCATTACAGTTCAATATTTCTAAATTGAACAAAATCTGGTTAAGATCAAAAGGAATAGGGACAATAGGGATTTTCATCTACTGCTGATCTGTCCACATGCTTGCAATTTGAACTAAATCAATAGCACATGTTATATTCTCCAACACCAGAAACGGCACCCCAGCTCCCACACATCAACCAACCAAGAGAAGCACATGATCATCAAGGGTTCCGTACCTTGCACGGCCTGGTACTGGTAGCCCTGGCCGTAGTAGGAAGTCTAATGTACTGTTAATTAAGCATTAGGTTCTGACTGGCTGGAAGCCAAGTTCTTTAGCTCAAGTCCAAGTTTAGTGTTCCGAGGGCCATTTTTATCGGGCTTCAGGCATTTTTCAGTTTGCCTATTTAAATCTTTTGGTATACTATATCTGAGGATGATGGTTTCAGTTCCATGTTCTTTTTCAGGATGATGCTTTGCAAGATAAACTCCAAGGGCGAGGCAATGAATGTTTACGGGTGCTATTGTCTCGTTGTCAAGGCAATCAAGTGTTTGAATGTTTGACCAAGATTTTGAAGCTACAGATAAACCCATGATTGGGTTGTAATAATGTTTTATAAATGCATCTAGATGTCTTGCTTGCTGGGTATATTTAAACTCCACGGAAGTAGATGTTTAAGATCCATCCAAATTTATTTAGTGCAAAGATTGGATAGATATTTATATATTTGGTGCAAAGATTATATATTTGGTGCAAAGATTGTATTTTTATTTGAGCTATTGTTCCCATGTATAGGTAAAGTTTTAGTTTTTATTATCAAGCTCAATACTTCACAATTCCCTCATATCCCAGAAAACTGAAGTAAACAAACAGGATTGGGAAATATGGGAAAATTTAGGGAACTGTGAGTATTGGGTGAAAGGAGGAATTCACCAAATCTCCTCAAATCCCCAAACCACTAGGGGGTGAAAATACCGTAGAGGTAAACAAGGCCTAAGCGAATTTTACACTGTTGTACATGTATATTCTCTCTGACGAGAACATGTACAATTGCGTGACAAACTGACAATGCTTTTGTTGTATACTCTACACAGGGGTGACGATGCACAATCCATTTTCTCCCAGGAAAGTGTCTTTGCCTCCCGAGCACGCTCCCTTCATTTAAGAAAAAAAAACTAAAAACAATATTTTATAGGTTTGAAAAAGTAGCCAAACATAATTCTGAAACAGTCAATATTGTTTTCCACAAGCATGCAAAATCATGACATGAAATTCTTTATATCGTAAGCTACACAAATATAATTTATTTATTTTAAAATATCAAGAGCACTGGGAGTTTGGAAGCCAAAAATCTCCACTCAATTTCTCCTTTCTATATACTCACCCTTTTCAGAAATAACCGACTTAAATTAGGCTAGATTTAAATATATCTATATACTAAAATACGTTTAGATATATTTAAATCTAACCAAAGACAAGTCAGTTATTTCTGAACGGAGAGAGTAGTCTTTTTTTGCCTGACTAACAAAAGATGATGCGGCTTTATTCCCTAGTACCGTAATCTAGTTCATGGAAAGAAGAGACATAGCCGGTTCTTTAAATTTTTATATCTTGGACTTTCGGCTGACTAATAAAGCATCCTTGGGTCTCGCTGAACTTCTTAAAAGTCAAGTTGATACACATCAAACGCGGTACGCTCTCAGCGTCAGGTGAGCATGCATCATGAACTAGACAACACGACTGCCGTTTCCTGTCCATGTGTACCTGTACCAAATTGTATACAGTAGTACTGTTTTTTAAACAAAAATACTGTGAAACTTTGTTTATGTTGTGAAAAGTTGTTGATTTCTCACTAGCTCTCGGGGAAATGTAACCGATTTGTTCTCCCTGTTGGATCGGCCCCACTTACTTTACTGGTTCCAGAAATGGATAGGAACGATTCGCAAAAAATATATTTTTGGATAGGAACGATAGACGTGGCGACAGAAAAGTGAGATGCTGATCTAAGTACGTGTCTCCGAACGGGGACTGAGTTTGGATAACCTTCGGTATGCACAAGCCCATTTGGAGGTTATGGGCGTCACTCAAATGCAAAATATTCGGTTGGCTCGCTATAATGTATAGGTTATGGATGTCAGATCGGAGATTCAGACATGGTCTTGAGAAGTAAACGCATACTTGCTTCGTTTTTCTTTAGGAGGAAGACACGGTCGATCATATCCTAATGCAACATCCTTATATCTGGCAAATTTGGCACGACTGTATGCGAGATTCTGGGTTGCCTGGTGGGGTACTATAAAGATGCAATACTGTGGTGGTTTTCACCCAATTGTGGTGGTTTTTTGTCACGAATCTGAATTGTGGTGGTTTTCTGTTATAGTGACCCCAATTGTGGTGTTTTTTTGTAATTTCCTCCAAATACAAGGGCCCCACCATAACTCTTCATAAGAAGGATGGTGGATGGGCGCGAGGAGAAGCATCCACGCCATAGAGAGAAAAAAATTTGACACACTCATAATTCTGGTGGCCTGGACGGTGTAGAAGCACCGAAACACCTGGGTTTTTGGTAACACGCAACACCAGCACGGCACAGAACAACTTCTAGAGAAGATCAGGAGCGAGTGTAACCTCTAGGAGATAGCTAGGAGAGGAGGGAGTGCAACCGTGCCGCGAGAGTACGCGTAGGGCCTCTAAGGGGTGTTAGGAGTTGTGCGTGCGTGCGTGCGTGCGTGCGTGCGTGCGTGCACGTGTGCGTGTGCGTGTGCGTGTGCGCGCGCGTGTGTGTGTGTGTGTGTGTGTTTGTGTGTGTGTGTGTGTGTGTTCCTCGTGCTCGCTGTTCGCGGTGTTGCTATGGGTTCTTGTAAAGATAAGAGCATCTCCACTCGGATTCCCAGAACACCGATCCCAAAGTGATTTTTTGGTCCGGACACCGAAAATTGGCCCATTCACGTTCCCGGGATCCCGGTTGCGTCCGGATTTGGGTCAAGTTTGGTCCGAACTTTCCAGGCCATTCCCGGGTTGCTGGAACGCACTGGAAACGCTGGATGAAGAGAAAACGGGCGTGGGCAAACCTTGTCGGCGAGACAGTCCCATTCCCCACACCCACTCGCCTAGACTGCGGCGAAGAGCTCCCCAGCTGCCTCTGTCGCCATGACTACGCCGGCGAAGCTCACCGCCTCTAGATAGGTTTCACCGTGTTGCTATAGGAGGAGAACGCCGCTGCCGCCGAAGATGCAGAGCACATACAGATCCTCGCCTCCCTCGCCCGGTTGTACGTGCAGATGGAAACACTGAAGCATGGAGGTTCGGCGAAGGGTCGCCAGAAGTGCAAGTCAAAGTAGAGGACGGAGGGCTACTGCATGTTGTACGCCAACTACTTTGCCGACGAGCCCCACGTAGATGCCGAGCATGAACTGGCCGAACTATACCAAAAATATGTTGTATTATTATTGTATGTCAAACTATTTTAATTCTAGGCTAAACTATATTTAAATTTATGCCAAACTTGACCGAACATTGCTCTGTATTCATATTATATGCAGGACTATGCGAAAACTGGTCGAATTTGAGCTGAATTTGGTTTCAAAAAGACGTCCTAAAAACTCAGCCTAAAAACGCACGTGAGAAACTCGGTGTTCCTAAACCAAAGACGTGTTTCGTCCAGCCATATTTTAGTCCAAATTTTAGCATGAAAACAGCCAACGAATGAAGATGCTCTGAGGCACGTCTTTATGTGCTCGCATGAAAAAAAAAAAGAGTTTGGATCATGGTGATGACTGATGACCGATTCGCTCCACAGTCCTCGTTGAGCCGACAAGTAGCCTAGTACAGTCATCGGTAGCCACACGCATGGCGAATATTAGAGTTATGTTAGCAAATACTCCCTCCATTTTAAAATATATGATGTCTTAGGTTTATGAATAAAATATATCTAGACTTGTTTAGTGTAGATTCACTCTATTTTTTTTAGTAAATCTACATACTAAAAATAATCTAGATAAATTACTTTATAAAACTAAAACATCTTATATTTTAAAACAGAGGGAGTACAACACACGATTTGCCTGCTGCTGGCAATTGTTTTTATTCGGATGACCAGAAAAGATGCTTTTTTGAGACGTAGCGAGTAGTAGATGATATATACTATTCCTCCGCCTCATAAATTAGCAGCATCATTTTAAAAATGATAGAAAATCAATTCGACTTTTTTAAATAATCATGTACGGGGACAGCATTTTGCAAAATAGAATCAGATATGTTCGGCATGGCTGTTGACCGTTGACTCACCACCTGTCCGAATGAATGGAGGAAATGGCTGCTTGCATGTTTAACACGGGTCCTTTCTGCTCAACTACTCGTGCATGCAACATTCATGCTTTCATGCCAGGGCGCATGTGATGTGAGTGCCCACGCCAGCAGTATCTGTACAAAAGCTGGAAAAAGTCTCTTATGCTCTCATCGTGCAGGCAAGAAAGATGACGCTCCTAAATTGGGACAATGGCAGTCAAAAGCGGGAATAGCCTCCTCCTTCTCCTCTCTCTCCTACCCTTTCCCTTGAGAGTCATCCCGAAGCTTCCGGGCCGATCCCGAGCGGCCTCCGCCGGCGTCGCCGGTCGGAGCCTGTAAAGGAGAGGCGCCGGCTTAGTAGGTAGGTTTAGATGTAGTTTGTTTGGCAGTTTGCCGTGTAGTTGGAGTAGGGCATGGGGATCTTGGAGCCGGTTCCCGTGCAATTCGAGCCTGGGTCTTGTCGATGGCGCTCTGGTGGTTAGAGCCAGCGGTGACGGTCTTTGCCTCGAAGATCTCCGTAATAAGGCTTCGTTCTGCTGCCTCCTTCTCGGGCTTGCTGTGGTGGTGCTCTTCCCGTCCCTGACCGGCCGTGGCGGCGAGGGGGGGGGGGGGGGGGGGAGTAGCTGCTGCCGGTTGGAGCTTCGTCTCGGAGGTACGCGAAGGTCTTCTCACAGTATGGTGATTGGTTGCAGCGCCAGCTGGAGCTCGCCTTGGTTCTTGGTTCGGTTTCAATGGTGGAAGCCGACGGGATTCTTGGCGGCGGATCTTCTAAATAAGCATCCCCGCCTGTGCTGCGTCTTCATCAACACTCAGAGCGTCGTCCTGGCCGGCCGAGGTGGCGGGGGGGACGTCGGGTTGGATGGTGGCGTCGCCGCGCAGCATAGGCTGCTGCCTCTTCGAGCACATCGTCGGGTGGCTGTGTCGGCCACCGACATCCTTGGCCGCATGAGCGGTGAGATTGCACGTCGGCGAGGCGTGCATGAAACCTCCAGGAGGGAGGCCCCCTTGAATCCTTGCGTCGGCGCTCTGCATCGTCTTCTTACCAAGTGGTGCGTCTCCGGTGAGAGTTCGATGGCCGACGGCGAGGTTTCAGTTCGATGGTTCGGTCAAAGGACCCGATTGATTTCTCCATATGTTTCTTAGGGTCTTTGGTGCAAATGTTCAGGACTGCTTTTATTTTCTTTTTCTTCAAAGGTCCTGTATGTAATTGTAACCGACCGACAATGACTTAATGGCAACATCTTCGGGGTCCTTCGCGACCCCTCTTTGTTCAAAAAAAAAAGACAAGAAAGATGACGCTCCTAAAAATGGTATCCCACTTGTCCCACTTCTGTACAAAAGCGGGAAAAAGTCTCTTATGCCCTCGTCGTGCAGGGATGGAGAAGTGGGACAATTAGGACAAGTGAGATATATTTTTAGACTTAGACTAACTTAAAACTAAGTGGAACAAGTGGAATAAGCTAGATTTGACATATCCCGCTTATCCCACCTAAATTAAAGTTAGTTTATCGGTCAAAAAGTGATACAAGCTCACGGTGTGAAAAAGTACAGGAGCCATGAGGATAGCACATCTTTTCACGATCATGTACAGTTGCCACGTCCGATCATATCCACTCCTTGTCCTTTTTTAATTTTGTTGTGGGGAACTGCATCAACTTTCTCCCCAACCGGTAAATTAAGTGAAGCGAATCCAGCAGAGAAATGGTTTTATTTTCGCGGAAAGCAGGTGAGAAAACAACGAGTTCCATAGTATAAACTTGTACGGGAGTACACAAAATCTGGAACGAGATCCTCTGACTAGAGGGACGTCGTTGCTTCTCGTTACGATGGATGGTCATCAAACGGCGGCAGCTCAAACACTGTGAGAACACATGAACGTACTTGGCCTAAAGCCCAAATCAACAAATGGGAGAGGCAAAACAGTGCTCCAGCGCAGCAAAAAAATAATACATTTGGAGGGTACAGTGGTCTTTAAAATTAGAAAATTTAAATTTATGGTCGCTAAAGACACGTTAGTGAGTCACGTACGGTCATCCTAGACGCTTCAGCTATGTATTTGGTGACATGACATGGTGGGACCGCCTGACACTGGTAGCACATTTCGTCGAGTTCGTCTTCCCCGTCTCCAACATCCGCGTGCTACACCCCTCCTGCCCACCATGCCGCTATAAAAACCCGGCAATTTCCCCTTCGCCGTCCATGCTCCTCTTCGCACCCGCGAACTCTACCCCTCCTCCACAAATCTCCTTCTCGGCGATGGCGAAAAGATTACAAGCGACGACACGGCGGAAAACTTTTTTGGACGACACTCGTTGAACGATAGTTAACTAAAACACTAAAAACCAAATATTTAAAGGCTCGTCGGACGAAACTTTCTAGTCGTTACGCTTGTTGGACGCTCGCTGAACGAGAGGGAGGGATGTCTATTCTATGAGACCGGCTACCCCGCTCCGTCGTGCTTTCGTGCGCCACTCGCCGCCGTCCACGCGCCAACTTGGTCATCCTCGATAACACTGACGAGGACGAGGCCGGGCAGGGCAGCAGCCGCGGCCCTACGAAGGACGAGTCGCCAATCGACGGCGACAACTACACGATGTTGTACTGGCGCCTCGGTATGTACTAGGCCTCCCTTTCGCCGACGAGCCTTTAAATATTTGTTTTTCAGTGTTTTAGTTAACTATCGTTCAGCGAGCGCCGTCTGAAGAAATTCGCCGCCGCGTCGTCGCTTGGTAACCTTTTCGCCATCGCCGAGAAGGAGATTTGTGGAGGAGGGGTAGAGTTCGCCGGTGCGAGGAGGAGCATGGACGGCGAAGGGGAAATTGCCGGTTTTTTATAGCGGCATGGTGGGCAAGAGGGGTGTAGCACGTGGACGTCGGAGGTGGGAAAGACGAACTTGACGAAATGTGCTACCAATGTCAGGCGGGTTCCACCATGCCACATCACTAAATACGTAGCTGAATCGTCTAGGATGACCGTACGTGACCCACTAACGTATGACCATAAATTCAAATTTTCTAATTACAAAGACCAATGTGATTTACACGGATAAGTTTAATACCCACAAGATTCCTGTTCAAAAAAAATACCCACCAGATGTATTTTATACTTTTTTTTCCTGAGCTAGAGCACTGTTTTCCCTCTCCCGTTTGTTAATATGGGCTTTGGGCCAAGTACGTTCATGTGTTTTCACGGTGTTTGAGCTGCTGCTGTTTGATGACCATCCATCGTACGAGAAGCAACGACGTCCCTCTGCAGTAGTTTTAACAAAGTCAGAGGATCTCGTTCCCAAAATCTACTCTAGTAGTACTAGATGTAGATGTACACGAGCACGGAACAGTTGCGTGCTGTCTAAACTCTGATGACGAGGGTCTAACGCATTTGATGTGTACATAAGTAAATTCTTTTATTAATAGTATTAGGTACTCCTCCATTCTAAAAAGATGTACTCCCTCCTGTCCGTTTTATTATTCGCAGGATCAGCTTAAAGTCAAATTTGTAAATAAACCTAATTCATTCAGAATGTTATAAATTTGGCTAGATTCAAATTCAAGCTTGACGTCCATCGTTAGCATGTGATCCCGTGACTCCCGTCATCCTCCCACGATCCCGTTGTCCTCGTTGTGCGCAACGGCTAGCGATCCCGTCTTCACTGTCCACGAGGTGGAGGCGGACCATGCAGGATCGAGTGCCAACATAGGCGGAGGCCAATCCCTTGCCTTCCATCCCCGCAACGCAATCTCCGGAGACCGCGCTCGATTCCCGCACCCGCCCGTGATTCCTGACGGCCGCGCTCGATCCCCGACACTGTCCTTGGGGAGGCGGAGGCCCCTCCCCATCGTCATCCCTGGAGCTCCCTCCGCCGCTTCCTCAAGCCTCGTCATTCTCCCTAGCCTCGGCAGCTCCCTCTGCCGCTCCACTGGCCGGTCTGCTCCGTGCCCATTCTAGGCCTGAGATCGATGGCTCATGCCCTTGTCGTGCAGGCCATGCAAGTGCCGGCGAAAAAAAACAACGCGCACGCGCTCTCGCCCCCCCCCGAGGGCGACGGCGCGCCTTCCCACTCCGCCTCCGGCCAGACCTCTCCCTCCCCTCCTGCCCTGTCGCCGCCGCCGGCAGGAGCCGTCGGGCTAAGCCCGGGCGGCGCCGGCGCCGGCGCCGGCGGATCTCCTCTCCCCGCGCCATGAGAGCCCGTCGGGGTGAGCTTCTCAGCGGCGGCGGTGCTCCTCGGGATCTGGCGGTCCGGCCCTGCTTCGGGCGGTGGCGCCGTCTTGCACGGCGGGACGACGCGGCGCGGCGCAGCTCTCTGGCGTCGGTCTTCACCCGGCCCAGATCTGGGCCCCTCGGGCCCGATTTGGGCTTCGGCGGGCCGGCGCGTTCGCCGCGGCGTTGTCTTCCTGGTGACGGCGGCGGTGACTCGGCTCTGGTTGGGGATGGAGGCACCATGGGTGGCCCATTGCAGCAAGGCGGCGGGGGCTTTACGGGCCCCTCGGGGCCCGACCGGGCCCGCGCAGGCCTGGTGTGTCCCTGCTGCTTTGTCCGGGCGATGACCACCCTTGGTGGTGGAGGTGGGTTCCTCCCACCGGTTGTAGTGCTGTAGTCCCCGACTCGAGCTTGGTCTATTGCATCTGTCCTATGGACTGCTTGCTTGTGTCTTCGATGAGATGGTGGCGATGGTGACGGCGCTATCGTGGTGGCGCATGCTAGTGGGTGGCGAGATTGGTGGTGGTGCTCCGAAGCGTCCGGAGTTCTGTTGTGGGTGAGGTTAGGGGGAAACCCTTGTTGGTTCGTCCGACTCCGCCGCGGTGCCGCCTTTGGGTGGCGCCTTGCCTCCTTGGAGGGCGTCGCGGATAGGCCTACTCCACTCTACTCTGAGTGTCGGGGGAAACCCTAGGTCCTGTCTCTGGGCCGGACAGCAGCGTCGTCGCCACGGCGCTTCCCTTCTTGAAGGTGCTGTTTTGACATTGGGTGAGTTGGGGTGCCAGGTGCGGGGTGGGACATTTTCGGAGGGCGCAGCGGTGGCCTGTCACCCTTGTCTCGTTGATTCGCCGTCTTTTCCATTTCTTTTTCTTTTGGGCATGTGTTAGCTGTTGCCCCAGCATTTTCAGTTGTTCGTTTCTTTATATCATTTGTGCGTTGTGCTGTCTGGCCCAGCAGCGATCTCACCGATGTGCTTTATTCATAAAGCTGGGCGAAAGCCTGTTTTGAGAAGGAAGCCATGCAAGTGCCACGCCAATCTGAACAAACACTGGGAAGAGACTCTCATGACTCATGCCCTCGTCGTGCAGGCATGAAAGATGACGCTCCTGTAGTGTGGACCTTGTAGAGTGAATCGAATCGGTCATGTGTCACCACCCACCACCGTGATCCAAGCTCTCGGTGTGAAAAGGTTCAGGGGCCATGAGGATAGCATGTCAGCGTTTTTTCTTGTTGCCACGCCCGATCATATGCGCTCCTCGTCCTTTTTTAGTTTTTTTTTGTGTGGAATCATATCCACTTCTCCCGAACCTGTAAATTAAGTGAAGCAAATCCAGCAGAAAGATGGTTTATATTTTCGCAGAAAACAGGTGAGAATGAACACGGAACAGTCGCGAGTTGCGTGGTGTTTAAATTCTGTCGCACTAATGCTGAGGGCCTAATGGCATCTCCACCGAACCGACCAATCTATTCGAATATGTTTGAACTCGTCCGCGCAGGGGCCATGGGACGTGCGCGGCGTCCCAGCGGTCGGATCCATCTAAACAGACGCGTCGTTCGGCTTAATCCATCCCTGCACCAAATCAAGGCAATGATTGCATTGATCTGGATGCGCGCGAACGGAGGGCATGCCCAGTCTGCGCGTGCCACTGATCCACCCGTCATACACCGTTTACCATAATATTATTTTAGATGCGGACAGCGACACCGATTTAAACACAACCACAATCTGGCCCGGCCCTAGGACATGGCACGCGGAGCAGCCGTCCCCAGGCCAGTGAAATCCTTGTCAAGGTTACGGCAGAGATGAATGCTGATTTATGCAAGCCTTATTCGGATAAAGAGATAGAGGTTGCTCTCTTTCATATAGGACCCACTAAGGCGCCTGGGCCAGATAGGTTTCTAGCTCTTTTTTACCAAACTCACTGGGAGTTTTTCAAAGATGAAATATGTGTGCGGTTAGGAGCTTCTTATGTGGAGGTGAGATTCCGAAGGGCCTTTGTGACTCAATTATTGTTTTGATTCCGAAGGTTGCCAAACCTAAACAGTTGAAGAACTTCCGCCCTATAAGTTTGTGCAACGTTCTTTATAAAATTGTCTCCAAAGTTTTAGCAAACAGACTGAAAGTGATTTTGCCAGATATTATTTCTGAACATTAGAGTGCCTTTGTACCCGGAAGGCTGATCACTGACAATGCGTTGATTCTTTCGAATGCTATATGCAACCAGCAGTCGAAGCGTCCGTTCTTTGCGCTCAAGATTGATACGATGAAGGCATATGATCGCGTGGAATGGAACTACCTTCATGATTGCTTGTGAAAGCTTAGTTTTGATAATGGGTGGATTCAATCGGTTATGAGGTGTGTTACTTGTGTGCGCTATGGCGTCCGCGTTAACGGCGAGCTCACGGAGCCGGTTGTTCCCTCCAGAGGTACCCGTCAAGGAGACCCAATCAGCCCCTACCTATTTATTTTATGCATGGAAGGTTTGTCTAGTATGCTGCAACAACGGGAGGACCGATGTGAGCTCTATGGAATTCGCAATGGTCGACTTGGTCCTCCGATATCCCATATTTTGTTTGTAGATGACATTATTTTCTTTGCTCGAAGTGATACTAGGAGTGTGGTTGCTCTTATGGAAACGCTCAAGACTTATTGTGAGGGCTCGGGACAGAAAATTAATCTGGACAAGTCTTCTATTTATTTTGGTTCTCATTGTACTAACCAGGTGAAAACTACAATGAAGAATCAACTGGGAGTTCAGAGCGAGGCCCTCAATGAGCTATATTTGGGCATGCCCACATGCGTTGGGCGCTCGCTGATGACCCACAAGTGTAGGGGGTCGCAACAGTCTTCGTGGGTAGTATTACCCAATTTATCGATTCGACACAAGGGGAGTCAAAGAATACTTGCAAGCCGTAACAACCGAGTTGTTAATTCAGTTGCACCTGGAAATAGTTCTTGCTCGCAGAAGTTTATCAGTAGCAACAGCAAAGCAACAATAACAGTGAAACAGGAGCAATAGTAACGGTAACGGTAAATAGTGGGATTCGAGTGCAGTAGGCATAGGGATGAATGGACAGACGTTGCATGGACGAGTCTAAACATGCAACTTCAAGATCTAGGGAATTGCAGATAAATAAGAATAAGCATCTAAGTACTAGACAATCCTAGGCATGTGCTCCATATATAGTCATACGTGCTCGCAATGAGAACTTGCACAACATCTTCTGTCCAGCCATCCCGTGGCAGCGGGGCCTCTAGGGGACGACTGGCAATTAAGATGCTCCTTTTAATAGATCACCGGAGCAAAGTATTAACACTCCGTGAACACATGTGATCCTCACACCACAGCCATCCCCTCCGGTTGTCCTAATTATTGTCACTTCGGGGCCTTTGGATCTGGACAATGATATGTGTACACAATTTGCAGATAAGATCACAAACAATACTATCATAATGATTCAACAATAAGTTCAGATCTAAGATCATGGAACTTGGGCCCTAGTGACAAGTATTAAGCACAACAAGTTGCAACAAAATCAAATAGCACTAATAGAGATACTAGGCACTATGCCCTAACAATCTTATTCAATTACATGATAGAACTCATCCAATCCCTACCGTCCCCAATCCTACAGCAGGGGATTACTCACTCATGGATGAGGGAAACATCGATGGTTGATGGAGAGGCGTTGGTGATGACGATGGCGATGATCCTCTCCAAATTCCCTGTTCCAGCAGGGTGCCAGAACGGAGTTTCTGGATCCGAATCTTGGTTTCTGATGGTGGCGGCGAAGCGGAACTCTTTTTGGAAAAAAGTCAACCCCCCTTGGTTTTTAGGTCAAGGGGTAACTTATAGGCGCAGAGGGAGCCCGAGGGGGTGCCTGGGGTGGCCGCACCCCCTAGGCGCGGGGCAGGGCCCACCCGCGCCTGGCAGGGGTGTGGGCCCCCAGACCTCCACTCCGTTTCATCTTCTGGCCCTGTGGATCTTCTGGTGAAATATAATTTTTGGCATATTTTCTGGGATTTTCTTGATAGTTGATTTTCTGAACAAAAACTAGACACCAAGGTAATTCTGCTGAAAATAGCGTCAGTCCGTGTTAGTTGTATCCAAATCACACAAGTTTACAGGAGAAACAATAGCAAAAGTGTTCGGGAAAGTAGATACGTTTTGGACGTATCAACTCCCCCAAGATTAGCTTATTGCTTGTCCTCAAGCAATTCAGTTGAAAACTGAGTGCGATAAAAGAACTTTCACGAACACATTTGCTTCATATGATGTATATATTCTCAGCACAGGAGTATATGCTTAAACTATTCATAATAAGAAGTATGCAACCAAGTCTGCTCAATAGTCATTGCAAGCTATGAAGAGAAACCAACTCAATAATAATAAGTAGTATGGAACATAAATATAAGCAACATTGCAATGCTCATAGTAAAGTATGATAGAGTGGTATCTCGCTTGCCTTTGTTTGTAGAGCACAATATAAATGCCAAGGCACCTCTGAAGTTCAAGTGAAGACTAGAAGTAAATATATCAGAGATACAAGCATCAAAGTTATAACATAATTAACCAAGTTTTGGAACAGGCACAAGATGACAACTATGCTCTCAAGAAGGTGCTCATAAAATAAGTGGTGACTCAACAAGGTTGTGAAAAGGTTTTGAAAAGTTTGAAAGGCTTCATAATGCCGAAAGTAAGGTACTCATTAGCTTTGAGCTCTCATTGCCCCTATCATAGGCATCTTCATATGGTTAAGGTGAAAGTGAGGTCCAATCTGAGTTATATGCTTGACAGACCATAAACTGGAAATCCCAAGTCCCTTGAGTACGAGGGCCGCTCTGCATGCTACTCAACTTTAGTTACTTGCAAGTTCTTGTCATTGTACATACATGCATATCATAGAGAACCGCCAATGGGGTACCCCTTGCACATGATACAGGAGCTATCCCGTGATCAAAATGACAAGGCAAGCAGACAATGAGCATCTCGGCGATCTTTTTATTTACTATGTGCATAGATTTTTATTGAGGATGCTTCACAAAACATTTTATTTGGAAGAAAACAAGGCATAATGAATATGCACTGAAATAGCAAATGATGCTAATAGGTAGGTATGGTGGACATTGTTGGCAATAATGGTTTTGGGAAGTTGGATGCACAAGTGGAGCTCATACTCAGTGCAAGTGAAGGCTAGCAATAGAGAGGGAGCGACAAACGAGAGAGCAATAACTGTCATAATCATGCTTGCAACAAAACAGGACTAATTATGGCATGAAAGTGATACAAGAACTCTGAGGCAAAATAAATCATCGAGGCTTGCTGACTATTGTTTAGTCATATGCATGTGTGAGCATGTGCCAAGTTGATTCAGATGAAACTTTCAGAGGAGGATACCACAATATCATACCAAAATATGAATAAAGCAATGCAAGCCAACATTCATATGACATGCTACAAACCATTAGCAAGCTAGAACTAATCACAAACAAGCAAGAACTACTAAGCATCCATCAGTAACACACTCCTTACAATGAACAGACTAAGCATGCTCACAATGATGAGTATATGTACAAAAATGAAAACAAATAGAGTTCGTTACCAGCCTCTTACCACACCTCAAGTTGTCTTAATCTTCATTATTGCCCTTTACTTGTGTGACTTGAATAATAACATGAAACCCAAAATCCACTGAGGACGGCTCAACCCTGTGAAGAACTCACAAAATCAAAGAAGAACAACAAATATTTTTGGTATTTTCGATTTTTCAAACAAGCCAACAAAGCAAAAACAAGCAAAGCAAAAACAAACCAAGCAAAGCAAAATCTTTTTGGATTTTTCTTTTAAGGCAAACCAAAGCAAAAAGCAAAGAAACAAACCAAGAGAAACAACGAAAATATTTTTGGTATTTTTGTGTTTTTGAGAAAGAAGCAACAAGAACGAAAAAGAAAGCAAAACAACGGATATACAAAGAACCGACCAAACATGATATATAGATGAGTGTGATGTCGGTATACCTCCCCTCAAGCTTAGGCTTTTGGCCTAAGTGGGGCTCAATCCCATGGTGCCCAAGTAGGTGCACCTCCATAGTACGACGAGGAGGCTCCCTCGTCCTGGCACGAGCTCGAGGACTCCCCTATGTAGTGTACAACGGGGTCATACAAGGGTGTTTCCTCCTGATAGTGTCCATAGAATCTAAGAGAGCGCAACTTGTCATCCATCTCCTCTTTGGAGCGTGATAAAGGTCCCTGTGAAATACTGAACAAAGTGGTTTGGGGTAGAGGGATCTCTCTCTTCCCCGTCAAAAAACAACATTTTATAAACCAAGTTCTCAAGGGTAGAGCCATTAGTGACAAAGTGGTGCGCCTTCATGGAAGCAAGATCAAGCCTCTGAGGAGCCAAAACTGTATCATTTGGATCAACAACAATGTCCAAGGCGGTAGCAACACATGTAGCAATAAATGGGTCCCCTAGCAGTTAAACGACGAGCAATGAGAGAACCAAGATTGTACTTGGTATCATTGTTGAGCGCAGCAGCTAAGAAAGCCAAATGATATTTGGAAATATTACTAGTGTTCTCCCTACCAAGAACACTAGTGACAAGATAGTAAGAAAAGTACCTGATGGATGGAAGCTGAATGTTTCTTATCTTTCCCTGTTGAGCTCTACGGTTATCATCATTGGTTATTACGCGGTAGAGCTCCAACAAATCAACGGGTTGAGATGGAATCTTCTTTGCTGACCCAGTTGTACCAAGTCCCAGAGCCTCACAAAATTTCTTCAACGTCATATGGTAAGACCTGCCATAAATTTTAAACGAAACATCTGGATTGAACATGTTGTTCGTAAAGGAGAAACTTTCCACAAATATTTTAGTGAGCATAGCATATTGCACGCTGACATCTTGCATAAGGCTTGTTAGTCCAGCCCTCCGAACCAAGGTCATAAAATCATCAAGAATCCCAGCAGCACACAAGATGGTTTGGCAAGGAAAGGCGGAGGGATGCGCATCCCCCTCATCTCCCTTGTCACCGAATCGCGGAGTGATGAGATCCTCATTGTATGAGGGCCTAGCACGGGAGGATGATCTTGAAGGCCTTGCCCTTCTAGGTGCATCACTCTCAAATATCTCTCCAAATGTGTGGTTGTCCATGACCACTCTTTTCTGAAATTTTTAGACAAACATCAAACCAAGTGATTTCCAAGTTGATAGATGATGAGCAACTACTATAGGAACTTGCTAGAGGGATACACATGTATCAAAATAAAATATCTAAGCATAGAACAAGCATGCAAGCTCACACAACCTGTCACCCATAGTAGAAAAATACTCAAGATACAATCTACCAATCACAAATCTAATTGGACAAGTGGAGAAGGCACATACCAAGGAGCAATCCCTCCAAAAATCAGCAGCAAGGATGGGCTGAGCAAGGAGATCGAAAATCGCGAGCAAGAACAGCAAGAACTTGAGCTTGAGTAAGTTTTCCGGTGTTTTTTGGGAGAGAGAAAGAAGATGGTTGTGAGGGTGCACCTTGAAGGGGCCTAGGTGGGCCAGACCCTCCTAGGCGCCACCCATGGGCAGGCTCGCCTAGCTGGGATGTGGGCGCCTGGGGTGGCCCCCTGGGTCACTCCAGGTGTCCCTCTGCCCCTTTTTCGAGGAAAAATTTGTTTTGAATTTTCTGGGATTTTTTGGAAAACTTTATTTTTGGTCAATTTTCAGGGTATGAAAATTGATTTTCTCGCAGAAACAGTTTTTTTAGAAGAAGCGAAAGCAAACCAAAAGCCAAACTACAGAAGCTCTAAGACACTCTAACAAGCAAACAACTAGCAAAACCAAAGCTAGCAAAATAAAAGCAACAACTAGGAAGGAGAAAAATTAAAAGAAAACAAGTATAACCATAGTGAAAACATTATTTTATATTCATTAAAATCCTTTTGTTAACAAGGTTGATCAAGTCTTGTTACCAAAACAATCTTATATGAAACAAAACTTTCCATTCCACAAGGTGATTATGTTACCTCATACTTGATAGCAATGGTCTCAATCATAATAGTTTCAAAATTTTCCTGTGCAATGGGACAATATATTTCTCCAACCTTGATGCTCTCAATATTTTCAATGGAATTCAGGCAATAGCTCTTAACAACCTTCTTGGAGAAATAAATAGTATGCTCTTTGTCATCAATATTGAAATGTTACTTTTCCTTGATTGCAATTAATAACAGCACCTGCAGTATTAAGAAAAGGTCTCCCAAGAATAATAGACATATTATCATCTTCAGGCATTTCAAGCACAACAAAATCAGTCAAAACCAAGTAATTATGAGCCACTTGAACAGGACCATCCCCACATATACCAACAGGAATAGTAGTTGACTTATCAGCCATTTGCAAAGATATATCAGTTGGTATCAACTTTTCTAGCTGGAGTCTCTTGTAGAGATAAAAAGGCATAACACTAACTCCAGCTCCCAAATCACATAAAGCAGTTCTAACATAATTATTCTTAATATAGAAAGGAATAATTGGTATACCTGGATCACCAAGTTTCTTTGGAACCTTACCATTGAAGGAATAATTAGCAAGCATAGTAGAAATCTCCTCATTAGGAATCTTCCTTTTATTAGAGATAATATCCTTCATATAATTTGAATAAGGAGGCAATTTAATAGCATCAGTCAAAGGAATTTGCAAAAATAAAGGTTTCATCCACTCACAAAACTTGTTGTAGTGTTCTTTCCTCCTTTGACTTGTGTTTCTTACCTGGAAAAGGCATAGGTTTCTGCACCCAAGGTTCTCTCTCACTACCATGTTTCTTAGCAATAAAATCTTTCTTAGTGTACCTAGTGTTCTTAGTGTGCTTCTCAGGTTCTTCCTCAATTTCCTCCTTATCAGGAGCATCATTTTTATCATTACCACTCTCAGTTTCAGCATTAGAGACATATATACTATTAGGATCTACAACAGGTTCAAGTGGTTCCTCAACTACCTTATGTTTCTTTTTCTTTCTCTTACGAGGACTACCACTACTTTCACCTTGTTGATAATACTGATCAATTCTTTTAGGGTGTCCTTCAGGATATAAAGGATCTTGAGTAGCTATACCACTCCTAGTTCTAATTCCATAAGCATGTTTATTTCCTGAGTCATTGACTAGCATATCCTTTTGTACCTTAGCAAGTTGATCAAGTTGGGTTTGAACCATTTGAAAGTGTTTACAGTGCATTTTAATATCATTAGAAGTTCTTTCCACAATATCTTTCAACTCATTGATAGCCCTAGAGTTTTCCAATAAATGATTCTGAACTTGTTTATTAAAATTACCTTGTTTAACAATAAATGTGTCAAGTTCCTCTAAGCATTGATCAGGAGGCTTACCATAGGGAATATCACCTTCATTAAGGTGGAGAGAGTGTACCTCAAAAGTAGATGAGTGGGGAATTGGCTTACGTAATTCTTCTATAGGAGGTAGATTCTTCACATCTTCAGCTCTAATACCTTTCTCCCTTAGACATTTCTTAGCTTATTTCATCACTTCATCATTTAATGCAATAACTCCCCTCTTCTTTGGTGTTGGTGTTGGAACTGGTTCAAGCACAACTGGTTCAGGAGTAATAGGCTCAGGTGTATTTAGCTCAGTTGAAGTCCAATCATCATAATTCTTGCTTATCTTAGCCATTAATTCTTCAGCATCTATAGAAGTTCTTTTCCTTAAAACACAATCAACAAAGCTATCTAGGTATGTCCTAGAATCATCAGTTAGTCCATTATAATAAATATCAAGAAGCTCATTCTTAGGCAATGGACATCCAGGATGTGCATGAATCAAGGCACAGAACCTTGTCCATGACTCAGGCAATTTCTCTTCTTCTCCCTGTTTAAAATCAAAAAGTCTCTGCAAAGCAGCATGTCTAGCACTGGGAGGAAAATATTTCTAGAAGAAAGAAGCAATCAAGCAATCAGGGCTATCAATGGAACCAGGGGGTAATCTATTAAACCAAGCCCTAACTTCTCCTTTAGTGAAAAAGGGAAGATCTTAGTAACAAAATACTTGCGCATCTTAAAATCATCAGAGGACAAAGCACTCATAGTAGAAAGCTCATTCATATGAGCCACAACACTCTCAACAATGTCCAAATAGGATAAATCAAGAGAGAAATCATAATCTTTATCTTTAATAATATCTATAAGAGAGGTGGAAAACTTAGGATCAGAGGATAGTTTAGGCATAATAGTACGTCTAGCAAGGAGACTCTTAATAGCACTAATACCATGTGTGTTTTGACACTCTTCAACAAATTCATCAGTGAACTCCATGTAACCATCATTAATACCATAAATCTCTCTATACTCAGGTGAGCTAACAGGTGTAATAGTGTCTTCACTAGGAGTTTTAGTCTTTCCTAGACTAGCCATAATATCATCTAGGAAAGGACCTAATGAACCACTCGCATCAAGCACAGTAGAAGTAACATCATGAGCATCAAAAGCAATTTCAGATTCAGCAGCAGTAGCAGTGTGTGTAGCATGAGTATGTGGTGGTGTTGTAACAAGCTTACTTATAACAGACGGTGAATCAAGAGCAACAGAGGTGTTTAGGACTGTACCTCTTCTTGTAGTGGATGGTAAAATAGGAAACTTTCCATCGCGAGACTTATCCATGATGAAAGGAGTAGCAATGAACAATAATAGATCCAAGTGAACTTACAAATAAAGCTCTGCTCCCCGGCAACGGCGCCAGAAAATAGTCTTGATGACCCACAAGTGTAGGGGATCGCAACAGTCTTCGCGGGTAGTATTACCCAATTTATTGATTCGACACAAGGGGAGACAAAAAATACTTGCAACCCTTACTGAGTTGTCAATTTAGCTGCACCTGGAAATAGTTCTTGCTCATAGAATTTTATCAGTAGCAATAGTTTGGAGTAGCAACAACAAAGCAACAACAACAGTGAAACAGGAGCAATAGTAACGGTAACTGTAAACAGTGGGATTCGAGTGCGGTAGGCATATGGATGGATGGGCGGGCGTTGCATGGACGAGTCTAAACATGTAACTTCAAGATATAGGGCGTTGCAGATAAATAAGAATAAGAATCCAAGTACTAAACAATCCTGAGCATGTGCTCCATATATAGTCATACGTGCGCGCAATGAGAACTTGCACAACATCTTCTGTCTAGCCAGCCCGTGGCAGCGGGGCCTTTAAGGAACTACTGGCAATTAAGGTTCTCCTGTTAATAGAGCATCGGAGCAAAGCATTAATACTCCATGAACACATGTGATCCTCACACCACAGCCATCCCCTCCGGTTGTCCTAATTATTGTCACTTCGGGGCCTTTGGATCCGGACAATGATATGTGTACACAATTTGTAGATAAGATCACAAAAAATACTATCATAATGATTCAATAATAAGTTCAGATCTGAGATCATGGCACTCGGGCCCTAGTGACAAGCATTAAGCACAACAAGTTGCAACAAAGTCAAATAGCACTAATAGAGATACTAGGAACTATGCCCTAACAATCTTATTCGCTTAGATGATAGAACTCATCCAATCCCTACCATCCCCAAGCCTACAGCAGGGGATTACTCACTCATGGATGAGGGAAACATCGATGGTTGATGGAGAGGCGTTGGTGATGATGATGACGATGATCCTCTCCAAATTCCCCGTTCCGGTAGGGTGCCAGGACGGAGTTTCTGGATCCGAATCTTGGTTTTTGATGGTGGCGGCGGAGCGGAACTCTTTTTAGAAAAACGTCGTACCCCCCTCGGTTTTTAGGTCAAGGGGTAACTTATAGGCGCAGAGGGAGCCCGAGGGGGTGCCTGGGGTGGCCGCACCCCATTAGGTGCGGGGCAGGGCCCACCCGCGCCTGGCAGGGGTGTGGGCCCCCCAGGCCTCCACTCCGTTTCGTCTTCTGGCCCCGTGGATCTTCTGGTGAAATATAATTTTTGGCATATTTTTCAGGATTTTTTCTGATAGTTGATTTTCTGCAAAAAAAAACTAGACACCAAGGTAATTCTGTTGAAAACAGCGTCAGTCCATGTTAGTTGTATCCAAATCACACAAGTTTAGAGGAGAAACAATAGTAAAAGTGTTCAGGAAAGTAGATACGTTTTGGACGTATCACTCGCCAACCACCACATTCAAATACTTGCTTGACAGGGTGTGGAAGTGTTTTGCTAGATGTACGGATCGCCCCTGTCGCGGGCGGGAAATGAGACATTTATCAAGGCTGTGATCCAATCCATTCCAGCTTATGTTATGAGCCGTTTTCAACTCCCTTTAGGCACATATGATAACTTCAGAGCGGCGATAGCCAACAGATGGTGGGGGTTTGAGAATGGCAAGGAAAAGATGCATTTGAGATCTTGGGAGTGTTTGTCGACACCAAAGGCTCTAGGGGGCATGGGTTTCCGTGATTTTGCCCTCTTCAACCAGGCTATGCTAGCCAAGCAAGGTTGGCGACTACTCACTGATCATGAATCTCTTTGTGCTAGGTTCCTGAAGGGGCGCTATTACCCCGACTATGATTCCTGGCGTGCAACTAAGCCCAGGTCTGCCTCATATACGTGGCGGAGCATCTTGCATGGTCGTAATCTGCTGGCCTAGGGGTATCAAATGGGGCATTGGTGATGGCAAGAAGGTGAGAATTATTCCAGACAACTGGGTTCCCCAGTTTCCGCCGGGATCATCAACACTATCTCACCAATTCCACCAAATGCTACTGTTCATTGTTTGCTTGATGAGGAGACAACATAATGGAACAGAGAAAATGTGCACCGTTTCTTCTCACCAGTGGTGGCAGCCCAAATTCTCCAGGTGCCAGTCTCTGGGCATTTGGGAGAGGACTTCGCCTACTGGCCTCATACAAGCCATGGATTGTTTACGGTGCGTTCATCGTATAATCTGGCTCGATCGAGCAAATTTGTGCAAGCCCAGAGTAGGTCTGGGCAGGGCATGCCCTCTAGCTGGACGTCATCTGAGAAGGATTGGAAAGCTTTGTGGAAGATCAAGGCACCTGGGAAAATGATCATTCATGTTTGGCGCTTTGTCCACGATTGTCTACCCAGAGGTGTACAGATGTGCAGACGACAGATCACCAATGCTGAGGACGCATGCATTTTCTACGGACGTTCAGAGGGTATTGAGCATTCTATGTTGTTCTGCCAGTTTGCACGTACAGTTTGGCGGCAAGTTAAGGAGCATATCCCTCTTGAGCTGAAAAGGAAGAATTTCTCCTCCAACAGACTGTGGCTCTTCAACTTTCTCGCTCGCTCAAAGGATCTCCAATTAACGGCGCTTGTGATTACCTTCTGGCACTTGTGGGATGCTCGGAACGAGTCGAGGAACTCGGAGGTCAAGCCCAACCCTACACGTAGTGCGGGGAAGATCCTTGCCTATATCGACCAGATGAAACAACATCTCTTCAAGCCTGTCCCGAAGCAAAGGTGTGCGTCTATTCCTGCAGCAACATTGTGGACGCCACCGCCGTCAGGTACAGTTCTTGTCAATTCTGATGCTGCTATCTTCCAAGTTGATGGAGGTATGAGTGCTGGTGTGATCGCTAGGGTTCGTGTTTTTGGCGGCGTGTCGTCTGTTCTATAATGGGCTCCAGACGCCAGAGTATGCGGAGGCAGTGGCTCTCTGACGGGCGGTTGAACTGGCGCAGGATAAAGATTGGAGCAGGGTGATTTTCGTTTTAGACTGCCTCTCCCTTGTGCAGCGCCTCAATGCACCAGGACTGGACAGATCTTCTGTTGGTCTTGTGCTGTCCGCCATCAAGCACCTGGTGGCTGGTTTCTCTTCGGTCTCTTTTCGTCATGTTAAACGAGGTTTCAATGAATCGGCATATTTGTTAGCTAAGTCTTGTTTTCATGTAAACTCTAGTTGTGTTTTTCTGTCTGTTTCGGATTGTATCCAGGGAACCTCTTATAGATGTTATTTAATTAATGAAGCGCCGAGTTTTTTGTAAAAAAATTTGTAGCAAAGATAACGACGTCGGATGCATGCATCAAACCTCAGATCGTGATTAATCTGGTACTCGTCTCTAGCTTCTAGAGTAGGAAAGTGCATGCGTAGTTTATTTTGTCATTTTGCTATTCCCAGCTGGCGGTATGAAATACACCATACTTATTTTTTCCTATGAAATACACCACGAGTAAGATGTAATTTTAATTTCTATCCATATTAGTATTTTTAACTTTGTCTATATACAAATACATCTAGTATAAACGATTAACTAGATACATATGAATCTAGATAAAGTTGAGAAAATTAATATGAACCGGAGGTAATAGTAACATTGATTTTGTTTGGTGAGTAGTCTAAATGATGAACTATATACATACGAACCGGAGGCAGTAGTCTAAATAATTAAATAGATACATATGAATTTAGACAAAGTTTAGATAAGAGTCCAATTATATCAGATAAAGGGATACTCTGGTGGTTCTATATAGTTTTATTTCTCAGTTGATTTTTTTAAGCTAGATGATACATGCATAGATCCATTTTCTTGTACTCTCTTTGTTTGAAAATAAGCGATTTTGATTTATATAGATTCACATGCACTAGTAAAAAATGACCTTTCGTTTGGAGCTGCTTCAGCCTCTAGTCCTGGCCCTGTATGGAATCGGGACTAGTGTTAGCACTAGTCCCGGTCTGTAAAGTTTACAACGGCTAGATGGCGCCACATGACTAGTCCCGATCCGTGGGAAACCTCTAGTCCCGGCTGGTAACACAAGCCGGAACTAGAGCTATTGTGGGGCATGTTGCTACATTTAGATGATACTAAAAGTATATATTTGGATAAAGGTAGGAAGAATGTGTACCAGGGGCATCGTCGATTTCTTTCGGCCAGGCATCCCGCAAGAAAGAAATGCAAGCATTTCAATGGTGAGGCAGATCACCGGAAAAATCTTATCCGCCGTACTGGTGATGATATATTTGGTATGGTCAAGGATCTAGAAGTAATCTTTGGAAAGGGCCCTGGCGGTCAATCTGTTCCAAATGATGTTGATGGACATGTGCCCATGTGGAATAAGAAATCTATATTTTGGGAGCTACCAAATTGGAAAGTTCTAGAGGTCCACTCTGCAATCGACGTGATGCACGTGACGGAGAATCTTTGCGTGAACCTTCTAGGATTTATGGGCGTGTATGGAAAGACAAAAGATATGCCATAAGCACGACAGGACTAACAAGGTATGAAAGACCGAGACGACGTGCATCCAATAAAGACAGATAAAGGACGTCTAAGTGCTGCCAGCTATGCTCTTACCAAAGAAGAGAAGGAATTTTTTTTGAAGTCCTAAGCAGTATGTAGGTCCCATCTAGATTCTCGTCGAATATAAAGGGAATAATAAATATGGCAGAAAAAATTCCAGAACCTAAAGTCCCATGACTGTCACGTGCTTATGACGCAATTGCTTCCGGTTGCATTGAGGGGGATTCTACCGGAAAATGTTTGACTGCCCATTGTGAAGCTATGTGCATTCCTCAATGCTATTTCTCAGAAGGTAGTCGATCCATAAATTCTACCGAGGTTACAAAATGATGTGGTCTAGTGTCTCGTAAGTTTTGATCTGGTGTTCCCACCATCCTTCTTCAATATTATGACACATCTGCTGGTACACCTAGTTGACGAGATTACCATTTTGGGTCCTGTATTTCTACACAATATGTTCCCTTTTGAGAGGTTCATGGGAGTCTTGAAGAAATATGTTCATAACCGTGCTAGGCCAGAAGGAAGCATCTCAAAGGGCTATGGAACAGAGGAGTTCATTGAGTTTTGTGCTGACTTTATTCCCGACATTAAGTCGATTGGTGTTCCTGAATCACGACATGAGGGGAGACTGAGTGGAAAAGACACACTAGGAAGGAAATCAATAATATGTAGGGACGGACATTCTTTTACTCAAGTACACTACACGGTTCTGCAAAATTCCACCTTGGTAGCTTCGTATTTCAAGGAACACAAGAATATTGTACGCTCAAACAACCCGAGAAAGCCTGACTCCTTTATTAGAGATGAACACATGCAGACTTTTGGCGGTTGGTTGCAAACACATCTCATGAATAACTACACTGTTTGTGATGAGCTGTACTTGTTGGCCAGCTCACCATATTCGACTATATGGACTTTCCAAGGGTACGAGATAAATGAGAATACATTTTACACGATCGCCCAAGATAAAAAGAGCACCAACCAAAATAGTGGTGCCCGCTTTGATGCAACAAATGACAATGGGTCAAAGGATACATATTATGGTTACATAGAGGAGATATGGGAACTTGACTATGGACCTGCTTTGAAGTTCCGTTTGTTTCGATGCAAATGGGTCAAGCTAACAGGAGGCGGGGTTGAGGTAGACAAAAAATACGAAATGACAACAGTGGATCTCAACAATAATGCGTATAGAAATGAACCATTCGTCCTAGCCAATGATGTAGCTTAGGTTTTCTATGCGAAGGACATGTCTATCAAACCAAGAAAAAGAAAATATAAGCAAATGAATGCATCATTAAATAATGAGCCAAAGCGCCACATAGTTCTTTCAGGGAAAAGAAACATCATAGGAGTGGAGGATAAGACAGAGATGTCAAAAGATTATGACAAGTTTCATGAAATTCTGCCGTTTGTAGTGAAGGATGACCCAAGCATCATGTTACTTGATGAAGATGCTCCATGATTAAGGCCACATGGCCATAAGCAAGTCATATGATGTATTCTGAATTTTGCCTTTGGTTGTTTTTTAGATGCAATCAATATGTATATATGTATATCATTTTGTGAAGCTTTTACCAAGTTTGTTATTTTTTCCGTTTTATAAAAATAATTATACTAACTTTCCCTCTGACCGAAGATTTTAGTACCAGTTGTAGCCACTAACCGGGACTAAAGATATTTCCCGCCATTTCCCACCACTTCCCGCCATGTTTTCTCGCCCTTTCCCTCTGACCAAAGCTTTTAGTCCCGGTTGTAGCCACTAACCAGGACTGAAGATATTTCCCGCCATTTCCCACCGCTTCCCGCCATGTTTTCCTGCCCTTTACCTCTATATTTAGGCCAACCACGCCATGGCTATCCACACATCCACACACCTTCCTCTCTCACAACAATGGACAACGCCTACTAGGCCATTCTGACCCTCGAGGAGACCGAGGCGCTGTGCGCCTCTAGCTACCCTTGCCCGCCGGGCTACCGGCTGCCCGCCGGCTGGATGCTGAGCACTGGAGGGGTTCATGTCCCTCCTTTCCCTCAAGGTTCCGCACACCAGGCGGCCATCATGAACCACTTCTACCACGAGCTCACGCCGGAGCATCGGATGGATCCCGACAACTATGAAACCTGGAATGCCTTCTTTGCTAACCGACAGGAAAGGGAGCTCTCCAGGTACGAGGGTGATGGCCCTCCCTCGGTGAACCACAACGAAGCCGGCCTCCGCTTGTGGTGGGCACACCAGACTATCATCGGCGTGATGCGCTACATCATCGGGGGATACCATCCTCGCATGCGATACCCGCAGCCTCCACAGAGCCATAAGAAGGGTGGCGGTGGTGAGGGTCGCGGGTGTAGCAGCGTCGTCATTCGGGACCCCCCTCCCCCACTCGTCTTGAATCCGAGGCCCGAGTGGCAGGTGCCCCCATAATATGTCATAGCTGGGCCGAGCATCCAGCCGAGTGCGCCTAGCAACTACCATGATGACGACGACGACGAAGACGAAGACGACCCTAAAGCTGAATACTATAGGGCTAGATATGAGCATGACTAAAGGGGGTCTTTATTAGTCCTGATTCTGTAGTCTTGGTTTTTTAATTATTAATAAATGTATTGAGTGTTAGTCCCGGTTTGTGGCTGGACCGGGACTAAAGGGGGCCTTAAGTCCCGATTCCGTTGTCTCGATTTTTTAATATTAATAAATGTCTTGAGTGTTAGTTCTGTTTTATGGCTAGACCGGGACTAAAGGGGGGAGTTTAGTCCCGATTCGTAGAACGACTTTCGCAAACTATGAAGATGTTGTCCCATATTAGGGAGTGCCTCTATGACCAACTTTAGGGACATGCAGGAGGACTGGGCTCCAACGGCATATCCCTAAAGCTGGCCGTAGTGGTGTCCCTGCTCTCGCACACCATCTTGCAGCTTGTAACTTCTCTAACTAGATGAATACACCTGGGAGCTAACTAATTTCACATATTTGGGAGTGCCTCTATGACCAGTTTCTTGGAGATGCCGAAGGCCTGGGCTCCGGCGGCATCTCCCTAAAACTGGCCGTAGTGGTGTCCCTGCTCTTGCAAACCATCTTGGAGATGCCTCAAACTGGCTGGAGGACTGGACTTACAAGGATGCCTATTTATAGTACAACCAGCTCGGCATAGTGTCTACACTCACGACATAATGTCGACACTCACCCCTATTATTAGTGCTGACTCATGTTTTGTCCTGGTTGGTGTCTCCAACCGGGACTAAAGGTTCATCTTTAGTCCCAGTTGGCGACACCATCCGGGACAATATACAAGCAGCAGGACATAATATTGACACTCACACCTATCATTAGTGCTGCTTGACCCAGCCTGCCGCAATCCCTTCAGTCCCGGTTGGTTTCTCCAACCGGGACTAAAGATAAACCCTCATAAAATTCGAAACGGGCATAAAAAATTCAGAAAAGGCCCGAATAATGTAAATCCTTCGTTATCTGACTTAGTTGCAAGGAAAAATACCAAACTTGGTATATTGATTATGTCTCGAAAAAACCTTCACAAAATGACATATCATGTTCGAGGTTTCATGGCTTTTGGTCCAAATGACCGATGTTATGTGCAGAATCGCGACATAGTTTGTGATACTGTGCGCAAATTATGCAAGCATGTGGACATTGGGATGGAGAACAATGTTGCAGGAGGAAGTTTTCCTTTTTGTCACACGGAAAATTCATTTTCTATTTTTCGAACGCAAAAAACGGGTCGTTTTGTGAAGCAACCACCAAAATGCTGTTTCTGAATGCTATCCTACCATTTTTTTAAAATGCTAGACCACCTTACATGGACAATCTCCCAACCGGGAGATCTTAAACCTTTCCGTCCTTTCTGGGTGAAAAGGACAAATGTCTGCCGAATCGGTATGAAGTGGGTCCGGTTTGAACTACATGTACATGATTTAACGCCCATAATTTTTCGAAAAAATCATTTTTAGACTCACAATATGTTGTTTCTTCAAAGATCTAATGCAAGTTCTAATGATCCTCGTCCCCTATCTTTATGCACGCCGGTTCGACCTTAGTTCGAAACGGGCATAAGAAATTCAAACACTAGTATAGAAAAGATATTATTTAATTCAACAAAATATTAGTTTTACAACAGAGTATGCTAATATATTTATATCATAGATCTTTTTTCTGCAAATTTTTATATATTATACATATTTTTCATCATTACAGAATAAAAGATATTGAATTAATAATATAATTAATTAAAATATCTAGTCCCGACCCATACCACAAAACATATTACTCCCTCCGTCCCAAAATAGATGTCGCAGGTTTGTCAAAATTTGAATGAATCTATATACTAAATAGTGACTAGATTCATTTAAATTTTAACAAATCTAAGACATCTATTTTGGGACGGAGGGAGTATTTAATTCAACAAAATATTAGTTTTATAATAGAGTATGCTAATAGATTTATATTATAGATATTTTTTCTGCAAAATTTGATATATTATACATATTTTTCATCATTAAAGAATAAAAAGATATTGAATTAATAAGATAATTAATTAAAATATCTAGTCCCGTCCTATACCACAAACCGGGACTAGAGGTTTTTGGCGCCCGAACGATACGGCGCGCCGAAAAGACCTCTAGTCCCGGCTCGGGGCTAGGACCGGGACTAGAGCCCCCCTCTAGTCCCGGCTAGGGGCTGGGGCCGGGACTAGAGGTGGTGGGTATAAATACCCATCGCCCTCCTCCCGGCCCGAGCCACGCACCGGGACGCCCTCTTCTCCAATCGACGCCGCCAGGCCGCCCCGGGCCCGTGCCGGTGGATCTCGTCGCCGTCGAGCCATGCCCGTCGCCGTAGCCATGCCCCGTCGAGCCGCGCCTCGTCGCCGTCGCCCGTAGCCATGCCCGTGGTCTTTGCGTCGCCACCGCTCACCCCACCGCTCGTGGACTTCGTCACGGGCGCCCTTGCCCGTCCCCGCGCCGCCGCCCGCGTCGCCCGTGGTTGCCGCCTAATCTTCCCGCGCACCGCCGCCCGTGGTCGCCGCCCACAAGCCGTAAGTGTGTTTCCCTCTTTATTTTGTATATAGTTTATAATATATAATTTAGTTAGATATAAATGTGTCTGTATATTTTTAATATTGTTAGTATATTGTTTAGTTAGATATAATTGTGTTAGTATATTTTTAATATTTGTTAGTATATTGTTTAGTTAGATATAAATTTGTTAGTATGTAGTTTCAATATTTTTAGTTCGATATAAATTTCTTAGTATATTGTTTAGTTTCATATATATTGTTACATATTTTTAATATAGAGATTTAAGGATAATTTTGTTTGATATATAATTTTCTTTAGACATGTTATTATTTAGTTTAGCAATATTTAGGGATTTGTATATAATATTTGTTAGTATTTACGATATTTAGAGATTTGTATATAATATTTGTTAGTAATTAGGATATTATTGCTAATATTTAAGAAATTTTTACTATTATTAAAATATAATTATTTACTTAGCATTATTTCAGTCAAATCCATACCTACTTTAGGATATGCCCATACCGCATCCTCGTAGTCGACTCGGCAACACGAGGGAGTACTACGCTCTACCAGAGTTTGATGGCGCTACGTCAACGTGGGAGCACTTCGTCAAGAAACACCAAGATCAAGGTGTGATGCCGCACAGCAGCAAGTCTTCTCTTAGTAAGAAACCAAGGTTATCGAACCAGTAGGAGGAAGGAAATGTCTCAAAGATGTTGCAAGAAATTTGGAAACCTGCACAACACAAAATCAAGACTTTGCCCTAACGAACAGTGATATTGTCAATCTCACCGGTTGTTGTAACAAACGATTAACTGTATGGTGTGGAAGGTAATGGTGGTTTGCAGCAAGTAAACAATAACAGTGGAAGATGTATCAATGGTAAAGATTGAACTGGGGTCCATAGTTTACTAGATGTGTTATCCTTAGATAAACAAACATGGCATGCTGGATAAACAAATTACAGCAGGACAATTGACATAACTGAGCAAGGCATAATAATGAAATACTAGATATAAAGATCCTATGAGATTCGGTTGTGCAATACAACAAGATACATAGACCGCCATCCAACTTCATCTATGACTAGAAGTATACCTTTGGGTTATCATCCGAACCCCCTCTAGTATTAAGTTGCAAGCAACGGACAACTGCTTTAAGCAAAGTGTGTAAGGTAAACAATACACTTGTTCCATGAACAAGAGACCGTTGTTTTCTTCCTAGTGGCAATAGCACATCTACAAACTTAGATAGTTCTGTCACTTCCCTTGATTAAATAGAGGCATGAACCCACTATTGAGCATAAATACCTCCTCTTGGAGTCACTAGCAACTACTTGGCCAAGATAGCTACTAACAACAAAGAGCATGCAAGATCACAAACAACACAGACATGATAGAATCAATAAGACAAAACCATTAATAAATCTGACATAGTAATCTCAATATCCATCGGATCCCCGCAAACACAACATGTATGATTACAAATAGATGAGATCTTGATCATGAACGGAGCTCACAAGATCTAGACATGAAAGCACAAGGAGAAGATACAACCATCTAGCTACTACATGGACCCGTAGTCCAAGGTGGAAATACTCACGCTTCATACCGGAGGTTGGCATGATGAAGAAAAAGGCCTCCGGGATGATCTCCCCTCTGGCAGGGTGCCGGGAAGAGCTTCAGGTCCCCCCGATCTAGGGACGATGGTGGCGGCGGCTAGAGACAGATTCATGGAATATTGATCGGATACTTAGGGTTTAGGCATCAGGGGTTCTTATAAGCGAAGAGGCGAGGCTGGGAGGTGGCCAGGGGGCCCACACCCTGCCCAGGCACGACCTAGGGTGGGCCCACGCCCGGGGGGGTGCCTCCGCCCTGTGCCCCCTCCGTCTCTCCTCTGGACTCCATTTTCTCCTCGATAAAATATTGACTTTGTCTTTTGTCCCGTCCAATTCCGAGAATATTTCCTTACTAGCTTTTCTGGAACCAAAAACAGCGGAAAACAGGCAACTAGCACTATGGCAACTTGTTAATAGGTTAGTACCAGAAAACATATAAAAAGCACCTCAAAGTGTGGACAAAGCAAAGCAAAGTAGATACTAAACAAGCATGGAACATCGAAAATTATAGATACATTTACGACATATAAGGCATCCCCAAGCTTAACTCCTGCTCGTCCTCGAGTAGGTAAGTGATAAAAGAATAATTTTTGAGGTGACATGCACCATCAAGACCAAGATCAAACCACTTGCAAGCATTAAAAGCTGGGAGAAAAAACTCTAAATATGAGCATGAAAGATAGAGTTCTAACAGTAAGACAAAGTAACTATGCATGCAACATGAAACGCTACAAACAAAGATCATGAATAATAGGCATTGAAAAACATTTGTGTGTTTCACATACAGAAAACATAGCATAGTGGCATTCAGCTTGTCCCTCATAGAGTAGCAAATAGATGCATAGGACACCTTCAAAGTTCATAAGAGTGACTAGATACAAATAGCACAAGATCAAGTAATATCAACAATATGCATCAATCAATAAGTTTTGAGACAATGCACATAGAACTAAGAATGACAACTATGCTCTCTTAACTGGTGACAAAAGGTATAAGGTGGAGACTCAATATAATAGTAGAAGAAAGGCCCTTTATAGGGAAGAAGGTATTTCAAGTCTCAAAAAGAGCTTCCAAAAATTATGGTACTTGTTAGCTTTCAGCTCTCATTGCCCCTATCATAAGCATCTTGAAGTGATTAAGGTTAAAGTGAACAAAGATGGAGTATATGCTTGACAAAGTATAAGTTGGCAATCTCATGTCCCTTGAATACGAGGGCCGCTCCTCATGCTACTTAACTTTAGTCACCTATAAGTTCTTGTAATAATAAGTACACGTATATCATAGAGAACCGCCAACGGGGTATCCCTTGCATATGGTACATGAGCTATCCCATAACCAAAATGACAAGGCAAGCAGAAATGAGCATCTCAGCAATCTTCTTATTTACCATGGGAATATGGTTCTTTTTTCTCTCTTTCCTCTTTTCTCAATAAGTCTCTTTTTTATAACAAGAAAGCTTCATAGATGTCACTATGATGATGATGCAAGTTCCCAGCATGATTAGGCATGGCTTAGGCTAGCGGCCTAGGCGTTTCTCTAACACAGGATACAAACTCCATGGACTTACAAGTTCCCTCTTTATTTCACACCGGTGACATCAATAGACAAAAGAACATGATATCAACTGAGTACAACAAGGTACAAGTGCAATGTTGAAAACGTTCCCCATGACAGCACGGTTCTGCTAATTCCAACTTATAAGTGCAAGCATATACAACAAAGTTGTCACAATGGTTCAAGTTTATTAGGGACAAAGAATAAATTGTGCCATCAAGTTCGTGAGGGCTTTAATCACTAAGTTTTCACATAACAAAATAGTTTTTAATTGGAAGATAGTTGAAAACAAGAATATACTTGGAATGGTGTAACACACCATGCATAGGAGTTTATAGTGGACACTTTGGAATAACTTGGTTTCTTGGGAGTTGGAAGCATGAGTAGAACTTACTCATACAAGTGGAGGATAGCAAAAGACTGGGAGCAACCAACTAAGAGAGCAATAATGGCCAAAATTATGCAATGTAACAAAGCAAACTAATCAAAGCAAAGAGTGGTACTACAAGTCAAGGACTAAATGATCATAGAGGCTAATGGTGACTTGTCATTGTCATAACATGGTGTGAGCATGTTCCAAGTCAACCCAAGCAAAACATCAAAGGAGAATACCACAATACTATGATTTTGTATGCTAAAACAACGCATGATTCTTTCAAGGAACACTAAGAAATCCCAATTGTTTGGAACAAGTCATGCTACAACAATAATCACTAAGCATAAGGTCAAAACAACACCTAGCATGACATGCTAAAGTCTAAGTCACAGTCAAAGCAAGCTCCTCTTGCACTATTCAAGCAAGAACTTTCTATTCCTTTCCAACACCAATCAACTTATTTGAAACAGCACAACGAGAACGGGGGTCCAAACTACTTTATTCAAGCAAACTAAACAAACTAAGCAAAGCAAACAAAAAATAAGACGCTCCAAGAATAACACAACAGTGCATGAAACAATAAAAGCTAAGTGTCTAGAAAGACCTGAGCTTTTTATTGATGAAGAAGGGGATGCCTTGGGCATCCCCAAGCTTTGACTCTTGTAACTCTTAAATATTTCTTGGGGTGGCACCAGGGGTGGCATCCCCAAGCTTGAGCTTTTGTCCATTCTTCATCTGATTACATCATTCTCTCTCTACACCTGAAATTTTTCCTTCATACAAAACTTCACACAATCTTCATTAGCAACATTACTGTATTCAAAAGATAATAGAACCTTGGGTTTATCTTTATAACAAAAAAAGTTTTCACTAAAAGCACAAGATACTGTAGCAACTCCTTCAAAAAGCTCAATTTCCCAAAAAGAACCCAAAAAAGAATCAATAAGAAGCAAATGCAAATAATGGCAGAAATCTGTCAAAACCAGCAGGTAAAAACCGATTTTTTCGAAGACCTTATGTTGCTCAAATCACAAAGTGTTGAACTAACGAAAGTTAGATAACATACTAGGGGATTTATTCTTATATTTTCAGCTCAATCGGACTTACAGAGACTCCTCACGATTTTTTATGGTGGAGGACAGAAATCTGTTTCGGGACAGCAACTCCCCAAATCTTACTTCCCTCTCATTAGAGGTCATTCTTGGCACAAAAAGCAAACAAAAAGGATAAGGAGAGGTCATTACTGAATTAATAACTTCCAAGACTCAAGAAAACTCTTGGGTTATCTCCCAACAAGTACTTTTCTTTAACGCCTTTAAGTTAGGCACAAGAAGTAAGAAATCAAGTATTTTCAAATGAAGGAGCATTAACATCAAACCTTGCTTTCAAAGGAGGAGAAAAAATCAACTTCTCTCTCCTCATAGGGAAGTGTTCAATTCCTTTCTTGAATTAAAATTGATATTTAATGGTGCATTCTTTCATATCAATGATGGAACCAACTATTCTAAAAAAAGGTCTTCCCAAAGTAATAGGACAAGAAACATTGTATTCAACATCCAAAACATAGAAATCAATAGGGACATAAGCATTGTTAACCATAGTGAGAACATCATTAATACTCCCCATTAGTTTCTTATTAGCATTATCATTAGGTGGGACATCCAAATAACAATCTTCTAAAGGTGGCAAATCAAGCATTTCATAAATCTTCCTAGGCATAATAGAGACACTAGAACCAAGGTCACATGAAGATTTGAGATCAAAGTCATTTACTTGCATATTAAGGTTCCCAACTATCTTATACTTTCCTATGAATATAAACTTTGTGTTTTAACTTCTCTTCCTTAATCTTAACAAGAGCATCTGTAATGTGTTTGGTGAAATCTACATGCATATCGCTAGCATCAGGACTTCTAGCAAGCTTTTGCAGGATCATAATCACTTCAGAAATATTGCAACCATCAAGATCAACATCAAACTTATCATCACTAGTAGTAGACTCATTGGCCTTAGGCATTGTAGGAGGAGGAATAGGGACTTATTGTGGTTTAGTGGAATCCATATTGGTGGTGATGGTGCACACACTATTGTTTCTATCAATTTCAGCTTCCCTTTCCCACTTAGCATGAAGTTGGGCTAACAGTCTAACATTTTCATCAATAGTAACTTGTATGACATGAGTAGCAGCAAAGGTACTTTCCATGGTTTCAGGTTTAGCAGCCATTTTATTAATCAGAGAGGATTGTGCTTCAGACAAAGAGGAAATATTTTTCTCAACATTCAAAATATTTTCCTCCATAGTCTTGTTGAAAGTGGTTTGTTTACTAATAAAGTCTTTGAGAATGACTTCAAGTTCAGAGGGGGCACTTCTAGTATTGTTCTAGGAGTTTCCATAGATATTGCCATTATTAGGAGGATAAGGCCTATAATTGTTGTTACTACCAAAATTATTCCTATAGGCATTGTTGTTGAAATTGTTGCTTCTAATGAAGTTCACATCAACTTGCTCTTCTTGAGCAACCAAAGAGGCTAAGGGAACATTATTTGGATCTAAAGGATCTTTCCCATTAACAAGCATAGCCATGATAACATCAATCTTATCACTCAAAGAGGAGGTTTCTTCAACAGAATTGAACTTATTACCATGTAGAGCTCTCTCCGTGTGCCATTCAGAGTAATTAAACATCATATTATCAAGGAGTTTTGTTGCAACACCCAAAGTGATGGTCATAAATGTACCTCTAGCAACTGAATCCAATAGGTTTCTTGAAGAGAAGTTCAAACCTGCAAAAAAAGTCTAGATAATCATCCAAGCAGTAAGTCCATGAGTGGGACAATTCTAAACCAAAGTTTTCATTATCAAGTTGTTTAAATTTCATAATATCACTTCTCATAGATATAATCTTAGCAGGAGGGTAGTACTTTCCAATAAAAGCATCTTTGCACTTACTCCAAGAATCAATACTATTTCTAGGCAAGGAGAAAGGAAACAACTTGAGCTTAATAATATCTCCATCTACATCCTTATAATTTTGCATCTCACCAAGTTCAACAAAGTTATCGAGATAGGCAGCAGCATAATCACAACTAGCACAAGAAAATTGCTCTCTCATCACAAGATTCAACAAAGCAGGCTTAATTTCATAAAAGGTAGCATCAGGAGCAGGTGGAGCAATAGGAATGCTTAGAAATCATTATTGTTTGTGCTAGTGAAGTCACACAACTTGGTGTTCTTAGAGGAGTTCATTTTGGCAAAAGTCGAGCAAGCCAACAACAATAGCAACTAGAGCAGGAACTATTTTTTTGTATTTTTGATAAGAGAAAGCAATACAAACTAAACTAAATTTTTTTGAGTTTTTGATAAAAAGAGGCAAACAAAATCAAGCAAAAGAAACTAAGCAAACTAAACACAAAGTAAATAGAAAGGTTGTGGAGGACTCCCCTTGTGAAGACGTCCTTAGCCTCCCCGGCAACGGCGCCAGAAAATCTTGATGGCGCTGCGTCAATGTGGGAGCGCTTCGTTGGGAAACCCCAAGATCAAGGTGTGATGCAGCACAACATCAAGTCTTCCCTGAGTAAGAAACCAAGGTTATCAAACCAGTAGGAAGAAGGAAACGTCTCAAAGGTGTTGCAAGCAACTTGGAAACCTGCACAACACAAACTCAAGAATTTGCCCCAACGAACAGTGAGGTTGTCAATCTCACCGGTTGCTGTAACAAAGGATTAACTATATGGTGTGGAAGGTAACGGTGGTTTGCAACAAGTAAACAATAACAATGGAAGATGTATCAATGGTAAAGATTGGACCGGGGTCCATAGTTCACTAGAGCTGTTCTCCTTAGATAAACAAACATGGCATGTTGGGTAAACAAATTACAGCAGGGCAATTGTAAGGCATAACAATGCAATACTATAAATAAAGATCCTATGAGATTCGATTGGGCAATACAACAAGATACATAGACCTCCATCCAACTACATTTATGACTAGAAGTCCACCTTTGGGTTATAATCCGAACCCCCTCTAGTATTAAGTTTCAAGCAACAGACAACTGCTTTAAGCAAAGTGTGTAAGGTAAACAATCCAATTGTTCCATGAACAAGAGACCGTTGTTTTCTCCCTAGTGGCAACAACACATCTACAACCTTAGAGATTTCTGTCACTTCCCTTGATTAATTAGAGGCATGAACCCACTATCGAGCATAAATACCCCCTCTTGGAGTCACTAGCAACTACTTGGCCAAGATAGCTACTAACAACGGAGAGCATGCAAGATCGCAAACAACACATACATGATAGAATCAATAAGACAAAACCATTAATCAATCTGTAATCTCAATATCCATCGGATCCCCACAAATACAACATGCATGATTACAAATAGATGAGATCTTGATCATGAACGGAGCTCAGAAGATCTAGACATGAAAGAACAAGGAGGAGATACAACCATCTAGCTACTACATGGACCCTTAGTCCAAGGTGGAACTACTCACGCTTCATACCGGAGGCTGGCATGATGCACTACTAGGAAAATGGCTATAGGTAATCAGCACATCCGTGGCTCACATGGTTGAAGTGCCCCACGGATAAAACAGGCGTGGATCACCTATGGGCAGTGCCCTACTAGTAACTAGAACAACCGTGGCACACATGACCATAGTGCGCCACAGATATGTGTGGGCCAGGGCCCTGTTGGCCGCACGCCAAACATCCGTAGCGCACATAGGGTGGGTGCGCTACGGTTGTTAGTGTCAACCGTGGCGCACATGGATGGGGTGCGCTACGCCTAAGCGCATGCCCCTCTCTGCTATGAAACGGCCAGACACATCTGTGGCGCACTATGGCATGTGCGCCACGGATGTATAAACTTAGTAGTAGGGCACCTTGCCCTAGTGCCCTACTCCTAACTATCCTGCACCATCTCCCCCCCCCCCCCCGTGGATCGCCTTTTTAGGCTTTGCAAAAAATAAAAGCAAATGATAAACACTTCAAAAAATTAAATCCTTTCATATTTAGGTAGGTAATGTGGTATAGCTTCTAGTAAAATTAACAAACATGAGTTTCGACTTTATTTGCAAAAAAAAGTCATGCCACGGTAAAAAGGCCGTAAATTTTGCATACGATATCGAAAAAAATCATATAATATACCAAAATTTCGAGAACGAGATTTCGCATCCGCTTGCAACCACCTCTGGTCGTTTAGCGATTTTTTAGATTTTCAAAATTCGAAAAGAGTAAAAAGTTACGGTAAAAAGACCGTTTTTTCCTGCAGAAAAAAAATAGAGGGCGACTTACCCATAGCGCACCACCACCTATTGCGCCACGGATAAGCTTGGGCGGGATTCAAATTTCGAATCCTCACCCCGCCCACCTACCCCTTTTCTTTTCCCTCCTCTTCTCTCCTTTTCCTTTTCCTCCCTTCTCATTTCCTTCTTCTTCTCCTCCTTCTCCTTCTCTTTCTCTTTCTCCTTCTCCTTCTCCTCCTCTTCCTCCTCCTTGCAGTGAAGATGGTGACGGCGGCCTCCTCCTTGCAGTTCCGACGACGAGACGACGGGCTCCTTCTTCTCCTCCTCCTCCTTGTAGTTCCGACGACGACGAGGCCTCCTCTTCTTCTTCTTCTTATTCTTCTTCTTCTTCTTCTTCTTCTTCTTCTCCTCCTCTTCCTCCTCTTCCTCCTCTTCTTCTTCTTCTCCTCTTCTTCTCCTCCTCTTCCTCATATTCTCCTCCTCCTCCTTGCAGTTCCGACGACGACGAGGTGATGACAAGGAGGCGACGACGAGGCGACGACGGCGACCTGCACCCACGCGCGACGACACTGACGACAAGATCCAGATCTGCTGCTTTTTTTGAATTTTGAAATTTATATCCGTGGCGCACAACACCTAGTGCGCCACGGTTATCGTTTCATACGCGTGGCGCACCTGGACTACTTTCCGTGGCGCACTGGCATGTGCGCCACGCCTATCTCGACACAACCGTGGCGCACCAGGTAGTGCGCCACGGCTAGGAGATAGCCGTAGCGGGAGGCCCGTGCGCCACGGATGGCCTTTTCAGGTGCGCCACGAACAGGCGTTTTCCTAGTAGTGATGAAGAAGAAGGCCTCCGGGATGATCTCCCCTTTGGCAGGTTGCCGGGAAGAGCTTCAGATCCCCCCGATCTAGGGACGATGGTGGAGGTGGCTTCAGACAGTTTCGTGGAATATTGATCGGGTACTTAGGGTTTAGGCATCAGGGGTTCTTATAGGCGAAGAGGCGAGGCTGGGAGGCGACCAGGGGGCCCACACCCTACCCAGGCGCGGCCTAGGGTGGGCCCGCGCCTAGGGGTGCGGCCGCCCTATGGCCTCCCTTCGTCTCTCCTCTTGACTCCGTGTTCTCCTCGATAAAATATTGACTTTGTCTTTTGTCCCGTCCAATTCCGAGAATATTTCCTTACTAGCTTTTCTGGAACCAAAAATAGCAGAAAACATGCAACTGGCACTGTGGCAACTTGTTAATAGGTTAGTACCAGAAAAGAGAAAACATATAAAAAGCACCTCAAAGTATGGACAAAGCAAAGAAAAATAGATACTAAACAAGCATGGAACATCAAAAATTATAGATACATTTCCGACGTATCAGAGTTGTACGAGACTAGGCTCCACCGGGCTGGCACGGGGAGGTGCTACCGTCTGGGACACATAGCTTGGTGAGGAATCCGGGTGTTGTCGTCGACCCGGATATTCTTTGGTGGAGTTCACATGGTCTAGGAAGTGTGAAGAGGGAGCCGGCCCCCGAGGAGGTGGTACGACGTCGTGTCAGGGAGGAGGACGAGCATGTCTGTCGCTATATGGTGATGTTTAACGCCAGGGTGGCCCCCATACCTGGCAGGTTATTCAGGGATCTCACCCTAGTTATGCTCATGTGATGGTTCCGACTATTTGGTTGGTCACATCCCGTGGCTCAGGAACCGAGAGTCGAATCAGAGTACATATTACAAGGACACGGTGTAGGGGTTCGTAGCATGGAAAACAAAAAATTTCTACCGCATGAACACACAATCAAGATTTAATCTATGATCAAGCCAAGATCTATCTACTAGATCGGTGCAACAAGTTGATAGAGTACTAACCCTCGAAGATTCAAAGCGGTTAACGAGAGCAGATTCTCGTGGGTGATGTAGTCGTTCACTTGCCGATCTCAAGATCGTGTAGACGATCCTTCCGGCGCCGCGTTCCGGCAGTGCTCCCGTAGTCGGTCACACGTACGGTACTCGATGAATACCTTCCTCTCCCTTGTTCCAGCAGGCAGCGGAGGTTGTAGTTCTCCCCTTGCGATTCCGGCAGCACGACGGCGTGGTGTCGGAAGTAGAGGGAAGATCCCGCAGGGCTTCGCCTAAGCTGGAGCGAGTATGGTGGAGTAGAGAGAGGACCTTGGAAATCTAGGGTTTAGAGGGATGAAGGGTTTAGAGTAACCGACATCTAGGGTTTAGCTAGATGGCAGTTTAGAGGTGATCTAGGGAAGCCGCATCTAGAAGGGGGGCGGCAGCTGGCCTAGGGTTTAGAGGGGGCGCCGGCTAAGGGGCAAGGTGTAGGGAGAGAGGGCGCCCCCTCCCTTTCTTTTATAGGTGGGAGGGGCGGCTAGGACTAGCTGAGTCCTCCCCCAACTCCCTTCCTGGCCGGCGGTTTGGAGGAGGGAAGGGAAACCATCTCTCCCCAGGTTTCCTTCTCTTCCTCCACTTGGAAACTAATGTCCCGGTTTGAAATTTTCGAACTGGACTTTTTACTTTCAAACAAGAGTTTGATTTCTCTCTTCCAAGTGTACAACCAAGTGACCTAGGACATGATGCAACCATTCCACTTTGTCATGACATATCCATGTACCTTTCCCCTTCCGGATCGGTGAACCTTCTAGACCCTTCTAGAACATTCCGATGAAAACACCGAAACCATTCCCGAACTCCGGATTTGGACTTTCCTTATATGAATCTTATTCTCCGGACCATTCCGGATCTCCTTGTGATATCCTGGATCCCATCCAAGACTCCGAACAACATTCGGTCTCTTTACTCACTTTCCATATCTACTAAACTACATCGAATCCTTAAGTGTGTCTCCCTACGGTTCGTGAATTACACAGACATGACCGAGACACTTCTCCGATCAATAACCAATAGAGGAATCCGGAAATTCATATGGCTCCCACATATTTCTATGATTACTTCGTGATCGAATGAACCATTTACACACGATACCAATTTCCTTTTGTCTCGCGATACTTTACTTATCCGAGGTTTGATCGTCGATATCTCTGCATACCTAGTTCAACCTCGTTACCGATAAGTACTCTTTTCTTGTTCCCGTGATATGTGATCCCTTGTGAGCCAGTCACATGCTTGCAAGCCAATTGGATGACATTCCACCGAGAGGGACCAGAGTATATCTATCCGTCATATGGATGGACAAATCCCACTCTTGATCCATGTGCCTCAACACATACTTTCCGAATACTCAATGCCACCTTTATAGCCACCCAGTTACAGTGTGGTGTTTGATGTCATCAAAGCATCCTTCCGGTGATGGTGATTAACATGATCTCATGGTCGAAGGAATTAGGTTACTATGTATCAGAAAGCTTATAGCAAATGAACTATATTAAATGACTTGATCTTTATGCTACGCTTAACTATAGGAGTATGTCCATCACATCATTCTCCTAATGATATGACCATGTTGTTAATAACATCTCTATGTTCATGATCAGGAAACCATGATCATATATTAACCAACAAGCTAGTTTAACAAGAGGCTTTACTAGGGACTCTTTTATGTTTACAAATCACAAAAGTATTAATGTTTCCGGTTAATACAATTATAGCATGGTATGTAAACATTTATCATAAGTATGAAGATATGATAATAACCACTTTATTATTGCCTCTTGGGCATATCTCCAATAGTTTCCCTCTTGCACTAGAGTCAATAATCTAGTTTCAAACCTTTGTGCATTCAACACCTATGGCTTTTCCAGTGTTGTATTTACACGATTGCTAGTGGTCAACTGATCTCCGGATCCGACACTTTCAGGTCTGTGTGTAATTGCATGTCTTTGCGTCTCTACGCATCACTCATTCTCTAATGAGATGGCTTTGTACAAATTTGTTCCTTTGGTGAGACCTTTAGTTACTTGGGGTCAAAACATGTTGATAATATTGTCATACAATATATCTTCATAGTACTATCCCGTTGTGAACTACACCTAGTTTGATAACAAACTACTTGACACAAATGCCCTCTTTTGCTGCTATAACAGCAGTCATATACTTAGCCTTTTGTTGTAGTATCTATCACAATGTCTTAACTTTGGAACTCATCCAAATTCATTATGGAACTTACTTTCCATCATATTGTGCCACCCTTAGTTTAGATTGAGATAAACTTAATTTGTACTTTGTGACAAAACTAGTATCAATGTAATACTTTTACAATGAACTAACCATCTATTTGTCACTTCTACAAAATATAATATATTCTTAGTTCTTTTAAAAGATCTTAAGAATATCTTTACTATCGTCCAATAATCATCTTATGAATCATTCTGGTATACGCTCATAACATTTAGAGCATAGGACATATCTGTATTTGTACACATCACAGCATGATTGATAAAATACTCTTTGTGATTTTATCTATCAAGTATCAAAAATACTTAAATATTTATTCAATCCTTCCTATGCAACAAGAACCTTTCTTGTAGTTTCTATATTGAACTCATTCAATATCTCATCTATGTACTTCTGGCACAACCATATTGGCGTCACAATTTATCCATATAGACATTGATGCCAAATATTCGGGTTCTGCCTAAGCCTTTCATCGAGATGAAATTCTTATCCTGTGTTAATAAAAAGATACATAATTTCCAATCAACAATATGTCTTCCACATAATGTATTAGAAACATGTCTTAGCGCTCCCACTTAATTTCTTGCAAATGCAAGCATCTTCATCGTCTCCGATGGAATTAAAATCTTTTAACAGTTTCATCATAGTGAAGATTCCAACTCCACGATGCTTACTTCAACCATTGAAGTTTGCATATGATTTTAGCATCCTTTGAATTAACAAAACCCTTTGGACCGTGTCATGCACACGTCTTAGGTAACCATTCTATTAGAAGAACTTGTTTTGTTTATTCAACTACCACATAAAAAAATTATATGTAGTGGTTGCTACATTAATCCGTCTAGACTAAATATCGCTTAATGAAAGATCGGATCTTGTCATAGTCAACTATTTGAATATTTTCGTGAACTCTTTCCCGACATGTCGATAATTTCATAGATTTGAAACATCCATGTCTGTTCTTTATAGATCCAAATACGACTGTAGGGTCTTGCACCTTTTCAGAGGGTCTTTCAAGTTCAAAGCTTGATCTCTCGTATATGGAACTATCACGGATTTTATGGCTTCAAACCATTTGGCGGAGTCAGGGCCCATCATCGCTTCTTTGCATGTAGTCGGTTCATTATTGTCAAATAATGATTCAAACCTCAAATCTTGGTATTTGATTGTTGATCCGACCTACTTTGTTCAATAGGAACTTAGATCTTCGTGTCCACAACTTTTGAGGCACGTGAGCCATGAGCGTTGTTGTAGGGTTCGCAGCATAGAAAACAAAATTTTCCTACGATGTGAACTATATACCAAGATCTATCTACTAGATACAAACAACGGGCGGATGTATATCCGTAGAGAACATACCCTTGAAGACCGACAAAGCTTAACGAGTTCAACTCGTGGTTGATGTAGACGATCTCTTGCCGATCTCAAGATCGAGAGGAAGTCCTAGCGCCGCAAATCAGCAGCGCATCCGTGCTCGCACACACGTTCGAGGCACCGAGCAACCTCCGCCTCCTCGCTCCAGCGATGCAGCGGAAGCACAACTCTTTCTTGCCGAATAGCCACCGGGAACATGTATCTCGCTAGTCCGAGACCATGGGGGATAAATTCTAGAGGGGGAGAGAGATCCTTCACGAGGAGGTGTGAGAGACAAGTGAGGAGGGGAGCTCCTTTTATAGGAGGAGGGGGGCACCCAAGGGGGTGGCCGCCGGCCATGGGGGCTGCCCCCTCCCCTCCTTCATTCATGTGGGTGGACACTCCACTCACAAAATGCCCTTTAAAATCCCTCCACTCAAAAGTCCACTCAAATTCCCATTAAATTTCCACCAAATTTAATGCAAACTCTCATTAAATAAAACTCTTTTATTTTATTCAGAATTTTGTCAATTACTTTAATGACAAACATTCACAAATAACCCCTTGCTAGAATTCTATTTCACATGCATAACCACTTTATGCAATTTCACCCGAAAACCTGTTTTGGTATCTAGTGAAATAAATTCCTGCGCTTGTTCATTCTTTCGGCATGAAACATTTGCTCCAATTGGATGTCGGTGTCTCTTAAGTGTGTCACCCTACGGTTCGTGAATAATGCGGACATGATCAAGACCCCTCTCGGCTCAATAATCAGAAGCGGGATCTGGAGACCCATACTGACTCCCACACATTCAACGATGACTTTCTTGTGATCGTCGGAACCTTTTACGCTAGTATCTTAATCCCTTTGTTTCACGATATATTACATGTCCGAGATTCGATCATCGGTATCTTCATACCTAGTTTGATCTCGTTACCGACATGCATTCTTTTCTCGTTCCTGTGATATAACATTCTAGTGATCAAATCACTTGCTTGCAAGCTAATCAATGTGATATCACCGAGAGGGCCCAGAGTATATCTATCCGTCATCGGGATGAACAAATTCCACTCTTGATCCATGAGCCTCAACATAACACTTTATTAGTTCTGAATCCATCTTAATAATCACCCTGTTACGGTGTGACGTTTGATGTTATCAAGAAACTCTTTCGGTGTTAGTGATTGACATGATCTCATGGTCTAAGGATTAGGATCACTTCGTAAGTTGTTATAGCAATATAAACTCAATGACTTTGATCGTAATGCTATACTTCGGATGAATGTTCATCACACCTAATGTTGTGATCCCGTTATTAACAACATCCAATGTCCATGATCAGGAAACCTTGATCATCTTGTTAATCAACGAGCTAGTTTATGAGAGAGGCATAACTAGGAACTTTCTGTTTGTTTATTAAACACACATGTATTAACGTTTCCGTATTAATACAATTATAGCATGCAAAATAAACATCTATCATATACTTGGAATACACATAATAAACACTTAATTATTGCCTCTCAGGGCATATTCCCTTCAGTGTCCCACTTGCACTAGAGACAATAATCTAGTTACATAGTGATAAATCTAACACCCATTGAGTTCTGGTGTTGATCATGTTTTGCTCTAGGGAGAGTTTTAGTCAACGGATCTGCTACACTGAGATCCGTATGTACTTTACAAATCTTTATATCTCCATCCTTGACATGCTCGCGGATGGAGTGAAACCGGCGCATAATATGCTTGGAATGCTTGTGAGACCTTGGCTCTTTGGCATTGGCAATGGCACCATTGTTGTCACAATAGATCACCATTGGGTCCAACGCGTTTGCCACCACTCCTAGTTCGGATATGAACTCCTTCATCCAAACTGCTTCCTGAGTCGCTTCTGAAGCAGCAACATATTCGGCCTCCGTTGTTGATCCCGCTACCACAGGTTGTTTGGAGCTCCTCCAACTAACCGCTCCGCCATTCATGAGAAATACGTATCCGGATTGAGACTTAGAGTCATCCGGATCGGTGTCAAAGCTAGCATCGACATAACACTTAGCGACGAGCTCTTCTTCACCTCCGTATACAAGAAACATATCCTTAGTTCTTCGTAAGTACTTAAGGATATTCTTGACCGATATCCAGTGTTCCGAACCTGGATCCGATTGGTACCTACTAGTCAAACTAATAGCATGTGCCACATCCGGTCTTGTACATAGCATGACGTACATTATAGATCCTATGGCTGAAGCATAGGGAACTTTGTCCATTATCTCTCTTTCTTCCGTCGAAGCCGGACTTTGAGTCTTACTCAATGTCTTGCCTTGCAACATAGGTAAGAACCCCTTCTTACTTCCGTCCATTTTAAACTTCTTTAAAATCTTATCAAGGTATGTACTTTGCGATAGCCCTATTAGGCGCCTAGATCTATCTCTATAGATCTTTATGCCTAATATGTATGACGCTTCACCTAGGTCCTTCATTGAAAATTTGCTGTTTAGATAACTTTTAACACTGTTTAAAAGATCTATATCATTTCCGATCAATAATATGTCATCCACATATAATATCAGAAATGCCACATTGCTCCCACTCACTTTCTTGTAAATACAAGCTTCTCCATAAGTTTGGACAAATCCAAACTCTTTGATCACCTCATCAAAGCGGAGATTCCAACTTCGTGATGCTTGCTTCAATCCATAGATGGATCGCTGAAGCTTGCACACCTTGTTAGCATCCTTAGGATCGACAAAACCCTTTGGTTGTATCATATACAACTCTTCTTCAATATTACCATTGCGAAACGCGGTTTTGACATCCATCTGCCATATCTCATAATCGAAATATGCAGCAATTGCTAACATAATCCTAACTGACTTTAGCATCGCTACGGGAGAGAAAGTCTCATCGTAGTCAACTCCTTGAATTTGTCGAAACCCCTTTGCGACAAGTCGAGCTTTATAGACGGTCACATTACCATCAGCATCAGTTTTCCTTCTGAAAATCCATTTGTTCTCCACGGCCTTTTGGTCGTGAGGTAATTCCACCAAGTTCCAAACTTGATTTTCATACATGGATTCCATCTCGGATTTCATGGCTTCTAACCATTTGTTGGAATCCGGGCTCATCATCGCTTCTTCATACGTCGCAGGGTCATCATTTTCATCAACCATGAAATTCATGACAGGATTTCCGTACAGCTCGGGAGCTGCACGTGTCCTGTTTGACCTGCGAGGTTTGGTAGTACTCTCTTTCGGAGTTTCATGATCATTATCATTAGTTCCCTCTTCAACAGGTGGAGCCAACTCCGGAACAACTTCCGGCGCTGCGCTACTCGCCATACTTTGAAGAGAAGGTTCCACAACCTCTTCGAGTTCTACCTTCCGACTACTCACACCTTTTGCGAGAAACTCTTTCTCTAGAAAGGATCCATTCTTGGCAACAAAAAACTTGCCCTGGATCTGTGATAGAAGGAATACCCAATAGTTTCTTTAGGGTATCCTATGAAGACGCATTTTTCCGCTTTGGGTTCGAGTTTATCTAGTTGAAGTTTCTTCACATAAACATCGCATCCCAAACTTTAAGAAATGACAGCTTAGGTTTGTTTCCAAACCACAATTCATACGGTGTCTTTTCAACGGATTTAGATGGTGCCCGATTTAAAGTGAATGCAGCAGTTTCTAGTGCATAACCCCAAAATGACAATGGCAAGTCCGTCAGAGACATCATAGATCGAACCATATCTAATAAAGTACGATTACGATGTTCCGACACACCATTTCGCTGTGGTGTTCCGGCAGGTGTGAGTTGTGAAACAATTCCACACTCTTTCATGTGAGTGCTAAACTCGTAACTTAGATATTCACCTCCACGGTCGGACCGTAGAAATTTGATCTTTCTATTACGATGATTTTCCACTTCATTCTGAAATTACTTGAACTTTTCAAAGGTTTCAGACTTGTGTTTCATCAAGTAGATATAACCGTATCTACTCAAATCATCCGTGAAAGTAACAAAATAACGATATCCACCTCGCGCCGACACACTCATTGGACCACATACATCAGAATGTATGATTTCCAATAAATCTGTCGCCCGTTCCATTGAACTGGAAAACGGCGTTCTAGTCATCTTGCCCATAAGGCATGGCTCACATGTATCGAATGATTCATAATCAAGTGATTCCAAAAGTCCATCCGAATGGAGCTTCTTCATGCGCTTAACGCCAATATGACCTAGACGGCAGTGCCACATATATGCGGATATATCATCATTAAGTTTAATCCTTTTAGCATCAACATTATGAATATGTGTAACATTATCATCGAGATCTAATAGAAATAAACCATTCATCATCGGTGCATGACCATAAAAGATTTCATTCATATAAATGGAACAACCATTGTTCTCGGATTTAAATGAATAACCACTTCGCATCAAACACGATCCAGATACAATGTTCATGCTCAGTGCAGGCACCAGATAACATTTATTCAAGTTTATAACTAATCCCGACGGTAAGTGGAGAGGCAGCGTTCCGACGGCGATCACATCAATGCTTGATCCATTGCCGACACGCATCTTGACCTCACCCCTTGCTAGCGGTCGCTTGTTCCGCAGCCCCTGATTCGAGTTACAAATATTAGCAACTGAACCGGTATCAAATACCCAGGTGCTACTGCGAGCACTATTCAAGTACACATCAATAACATGTATATCATATATACCTTTGTTTGCCTTGCCGGCCTTCTTGTCTGCCAGATACTTGGGGCAATTGCGCTTCCAGTGGCCAGTCCCCTTACAATAGTAGCACTCGAAATCAGACTTACGTCCAACTCGGGGTTTCTTTTCAGGCGCGGCAACAGGCTTGCCACCCTTACTTCCCTTCCGTTTTCCCTTCTTGTCTTTCTTGAAACCAGTGTTCCTATTGATCATCAACAGTTGATGTTCCTTTTTGATCTCCACTTCTGCAGTTTTAAGCATTGACAGAAGCTCGGGGAGAGACTTCTTCATGCCTTGCATATTATAGTTCATCACGCAGCTCTTATAGCTAGGTGGCAGAGACTGCAGAACACGATGGATGCCTAAGTCAATGGGAATCGATATTCCCAAGGACACAAGCTTATCGGCGTAACCCGACATCTTGAGTACATGCTCACTAACGGAGTTGTGCTCTTCCATCATGCAACTAAAGAACTTTTCTGAAGCGTTGTAGCTCTCTACAGCAACATGTGTGTCGAAAATCATTTTCAACTCACCCATTGTATCAAATGCATTGCCGTTTTCGAAACGCTTTTGAAGTTCCGGCTCTAGCCCATACAATATGCCGCAATGAACTAAGTTGTGGTCCTCCTGACGAGTCTGATAGACATTCTTCTCCTCGTCAGGGGCATCATCAAAAGGTGGGGGGCCTAACGGCGCTTCTAGCACATATTGCTTTTGTACAGCAGAGAGGAGAATCCTCAAATTCATGGCCCATTCGGTAAAGTTGCTACCGTTCGTTGCTAGTTTCTCTTTCTCCATGAACACATTGAAATTAAAAGCAGGTGGTGCCATCTACAGCAGAATTTGTAAAGTTTAGACTAAGTGTATGATAGATTGAGTTCAACTAATCGAATGAACTCCCACTCAAAAACGACATCCCTCGTGCCTTTTTGGTGATTACATGAACCAAATCCACTACACCAAGTCCGATCATCACGTGAGTCGGTATAGCTTCAAAGGCGAGCATCAAATGGGCATCATATCAACTATATGACTCATGCTTAACCTTTCGGTCCGTGTTCCGAGGCCATGTCTGTACATGCTAGGCTCGCCAAGTTAGAACCTTAGTATTCGCGTGTGTAACTGTTTTACACCCAAAATATGGTCGTGGATCCAAGAACACCCGATCATCACGTGATGTCTTGGAGCGACGAAAACATAATCGGTGCATACTAAAGGAAGAACACATTCTTATCTTGATATTTAAATGAGGGATCATCTTATTATGCTAACAAAGCGCTAAACAAGCAATATAAGATGCTATCAAACATCATATGTTTATTAGTGAAATTATATGGTTCCCGCAGATGATCTCTATCATGTGCATCGTGGTATGATCACTATCATACCTATATGTGTAAATCCATGGTCTATGGATTTTACACGCTATGTGTGTTGTAAGAGTATCATCTCATACTTCTACTTACAACACTACCATATCATAACACTAGCCCAGCAACAATCTAAACTAGACGCCTCTAATTTATCCATTGCAAGTTTTACGTGGCTTAGGGCTTTCGAGATAGAACCGTTCTTACCTACGAACATGAACCACAACGAGGATAATAAAATTGTTGACAACTCGCTTGCAAAATAGATATTGACTATAGTAGGAGAGACAGACACCCGCTAGCCACTTATGCAAACTAGTTGCATGTCAAGCGTGGAACAGGTCTCATGTGCGAGGACATGTAAAGTTTGTCCGGGCCGCTTCATCCCACTATGCCACCAATATCCAAAATTACAAAAAAGGAGCAACAACATGATCTTCATCGCCCACATACTCATATGTGTACTACCCGTGTAAAGTATCTACGCATAGATCCGGCTCTGATACCACTGTAGGGTTCGCAGCATAGAAAACAAAATTTTTCCTACGATGTGAACTATATACCAAGATCTATCTACTAGATACAAACAACGGGCGGATGTATATCCGTAGAGAACATACCCTTGAATACCGACAAAGCTTAACGAGTTCAACTCGTGGTTGATGTAGACGATCTCTTGCCGATCTCAAGATCGAGAGGAAGTCCTAGCGCCGCAAATCAGCAGCGCATCCGTGCTCGCACACACGTTCGAGGCACCGAGCAACCTCCGCCTCCTCGCTCCAGCGATGCAGCGGAAGCACAACTCTTTCTTGCCGAATAGCCACCGGGAACATGTATCTCGCTAGTCCGAGACCATGGGGGATAAATTCTAGAGGGGGAGGGAGATCCTTCACGAGGAGGTGTGAGAGACAAGTGAGGAGGGGGGCTCCTTTTATAGGAGGAGGGGGGCACCCAAGGGGGTGGCCGCCGGCCATGGGGGCTGCCCCCTCCCCTCCTTCATTCATGTGGGTGGACACTCCACTCACAAAATGCCCTTTAAAATCCCTCCACTCAAAAGTCCACTCAAATTCCCATTAAATTTCCACCAAATTTAATGCAAACTCTCATTAAATAAAACTCTTTTATTTTATTCAGAATTTTGTCAATTACTTTAATGACAAACATTCACAAATAACCCCTTGCTAGAATTCTATTTCACATGCATAACCACTTTATGCAATTTCACCCGAAAACCTGTTTCGGTATCTAGTGAAATAAATTCCTGCGCTTGTTCATTCTTTCGGCATGAAACATTTGCTCCAATTGGATGTCGGTGTATCTTAAGTGTGTCACCCTACGGTTCGTGAATAATGCGGACATGATCAAGACCCCTCTCGGATCAATAATCAGAAGCGGGATCTGGAGACCCATACTGACTCCCACACATTCAACGATGACTTTCTTGTGATCGTCGGAACCTTTTATGCTAGTATCTTAATCCCTTTGTTTCACGATATATTACATGTCCGAGATTCGATCATCGGTATCTTCATACCTAGTTTGACCTCGTTACCGACATGCACTCTTTTCTCGTTCCTGTGATATAACATTCTAGTGATCAAATCACTTGCTTGCAAGCTAATCAATGTGATATCACCGAGAGGGCCCAGAGTATATCTATCCGTCATCGGGATGAAAAAATTCCACTCTCGATCCATGAGCCTCAACATAACAATTTATTAGTTCCGAATCCATCTTTATAATCACCCTGTTACGGTGTGACGTTTGATGTTATCAAGAAACTCTTCCGGTGTTAGTGATTGACATGATCTCATGGTCTAAGGATTAGGATCACTTCGTAAGTTGTTATAGCAATATAAACTCAATGACTTTGATCGTAATGCTATACTTCGGATGAATGTTCATCACACCATTACACTAATGTTGTGATCCCGTTATTAACAACATCCAATGTCCATGATCAGGAAACCTTGATCATCTTGTTAATCAACGAGCTAGTTTATGAGAGAGGCATAACTAGGAACTTTCTGTTTGTTTATTAAACACACATGTATTAACGTTTCCGTATTAATACAATTATAGCATGCAAAATAAACATCTATCATATACTTGGAATACACATAATAAACACTTTATTATTGCCTCTCGGGGCATATTCCCTTCAGTTGTTGCTGCCTCCGGAACACTTTTCGGCACTGTGCAACTTTGCACATATAGCTAAGGTTCGTTTAACCTTATCAAAGTTCTATTGTCCTCCCACTTAACTTTTCATGGAAAAATTCCTTCTCAAAGAAACTTGACGTTCTAAGCGACAAACACTTTTGTCTTCGGTGTTATGGAGGATTACTTAACGGCTATTCAAAATAACATACAAAGAAATATTCATCCGACTTTGGTTGCAAACATCTTTCTTATGCATAGCATACCAATTTTTAAGAAAGGACAACTTGGGTTTTATCCCAAACCATAACTTTATATGGCGTCATTTCAATGGATTATGATGGATCTCTTTTTAGTGGAAAAACGGTAGTCTCTAAAGCTTTTAATCTTTAAAATATAATGGTAGTTTTATAAATGACACCTTTGATCTCACCATGTCAAACAAGGTTTCATTACATATCTCAAACACTCCATACTCTTATGATGTTTCGGGAAATAATGCAAATCCATGGAACGATTCCTTAAATCTTAGGTGTTATGCTAAACTTGTAACTCAAATATCTTACTTTATGATCTTATCATAAACTATTTATATTCTTGTTACAATGATTTTACACTTCATCTTGAAAGTCTTTGAACTTTTCAAATGTTTCACACTTCATCCTTAGTAAATATTCATATATTCACTCATATATTTGGAGAAAGCATATGAAGTTGAAATCCATCGCTCTTGACTACACATAATGGGCTTTATACATCTATATTTACAATTTCCAATAAGTTAGTCAGTTGTTCACTTTTGGCCTATGAACAGTGTTTTAATTATCTCTAGGAAAGTTTCACAAGCGCTATTTGATCAAAAATCAAAAGACTCCAAAATTCCATCCACATGGAGTTGCTTCATGTTTTATTTCCACATAATTTAAACGATGATGTCACTTCCTAAGTGATCTTTCAATCAATTGTCTTTCAACATTTTTAGCACTTGTTTTATGGATGTGATTTATCCAACGAGATTTGAAAATCATCCATCTTTTAGGGATTACGTCAATTAATTGAACAACCCTTTTGTTCTCATAATACCTGATAAAACTAATCTTGAAGGAAAGCTTTGATGTTAACGAGAAACACATCAACACTTTATTTGTTCTCGATGAACATCATCACATATTCTCTTGCTAGTTACTTAGGCCATTGTAGTTCATGAATTGTGTTGTTTCGTATGAAAATTCACACCAAAAAATTCAGTATCAAATACTTAAGAACCACATTGTTTAATAAGCAAAGAATATAGCCATAACATGTATATCCTCTATATACCTAAGATGAACAATTCTAGTCTTTTCTTTTCTGCCATATATTTATGAGATTCTCTTTCAGTATTTCCTTTTCTGTTTGAAAGAATCTATCAACCTTAATAGTGGAGTCACACACATGACACATAGTCCAAAGCATGTATAATTAAATACCAATGTCTTTGGACTTGCACTTTGAAGCATATCACCATCATCAAATGTTTGGTGTTCTTTCAAATTCCATTCTTTAGTAATCTTTTAGTGCAGTAAACATTTTACTTACATTAAATATTCATCCTTATCATGGAACTATTCATGATCAAGCTACTTTAGCTTATAACAGTGAATTACGAGTATAATGTTGCTCTCCAAAACCTTTTGGAGGATTAAGACGACCAGTGTATCCAACCTTTTGCAAATTCTCATCAAATATGAGAACATGACTTTTGCCATATTATACGCTATCATGTTGCAACCAAAACTTCGTTTCAGATATCACAATATCTTCCACACATCATGGTTTCTAAAACAACTCTTTCAGATAGATAACCTTGATATTAAAACAATCTTTTGAATATCAAGAATCATGGAGACAAACATGATACTTATATACTAACACTGGAATTGTCACTCTTGATTTAATACCAATTATTGAACTTCACGGAGTAACCGGAACTTACTGAAAGTTTGCAATAGGACTTTTAAACTTCAGATTAACACTTCAAAACAATACAATACCAGTTCGTAAAGTAACTAACCAGAATTCAATAGTTCTATTATCTCAATTATAACTAAGCGCAAGGTGGTAAACGGATCCCAATGACTACAACAACTATGAAAATTCACTTTGATTTAAATTATGATAAATATTGTTCAACTTTTAATCATATTGCTGTTAAACTCCCACTCAAAACAATATCCCTCACATTGTTTTAGTGATCACACAAACCAAATTCACTACACCAAGTTTGATCATCACGTGACATGATATAGTTTCAAAGGCGAACAATCATCATATTCATCATATCATCTATATGACTCATGTTTTACCTTTCGGTATTCCATGTTCCGAGACCATGTCTGTACATGCTAGGCTCTTCAAGATCAAACCTTAGCTTCCGCATGAGAAAATCTGGCTTGCTCCCATTGTATACACTGGCAGAATCTAACACACCCGATCATCACGTGGTGCTTCTAAATAACGAGCTTTAGCAACGGTGCTTACTAAGGATTAACACTTTATAACTTAAAATTTTTGTGCTAGAGGGATCATCTTATAATGCTACCGTCACGAACTAAGCAATACAAGATGCATAAAAGGATTAACATCACATGCGATTCAAAATATGTGATATGATATGGCCTTTCTTCTTGTTCTTCAGATCTCCATCTTCAAGCACGAACATGATCTCCATCATCACCAGCATGGCGTCAAGGTTAATGGCGCCGCTTCATGGTTGTCGTCCACCAGCATCAACTACCTTGAATAATAGACACGCGGGTCTTAACGGAATTTAAAAGACAACCATATGGCTCCTACCGGTTGCCGACTTACAATAAGGAACATTGCATACATCATATATAATCGCAATCATGGCCATATCACATCATAACACACCCCTGCAAAACAAAGTTAGACGCCTCTAATTTTCTTTGCATGTTTTACGTGGTTTGGGGATTTCAATAAGTGTCGTTCTAACTTACGACCAAGAACCACAACGTTGATGCTTGAACTATCAAGTGCCCGTTGTAAATTGAATCTTTACTATGATGGGAGAGACAGACACCCGCAAAGCCACTTATGCAATAAAAGTTGCATGTCGAGCGTGGAGCAAGTCTCATGAACGATGTCATGTAAGGTTAGCCCGGGCCGCTTCATCCCACCATACCGCAAGATGCAAAGTACACAAGAAGAAATTGATAATAAAAGCACCACCGCCCACAATGACCATTGTGTTCTACTCGTGCAACAGATCTACATACAGACACGACTCTGATACCACTGTAGGGGTTCGTAGCATGGAAAACAAAAAAATTCTACCGCATGAGCACACAATCAAGATCTAATCTATGATCAAGCCAAGATCTATCTACTACATCGGTGCAACAAGTTGATAGAATACTAACCCTCGAAGATTCAAAGCGGTTAACAAGAGAAGATTCTCGTGGGTGATGTAGTCGTTCACTTGCCGATCTCAAGATCGTGTAGATGATCCTTCTGGCGCCACGTTCCGACAGTGCTCCCGCAGTCGGTCACACGTACGGTACTCGATGAAGACCTTCCTCTCCCTTGTTCTAGCAGGCAGCGAAGGTTGTAGTTCTCCCCTCGCGATTCCGGCAGCACGACGGCGTGGTGTCGGAAGTAGAGACAAGATCCCGTAGGGCTTCACCTAAGCCAGAGCGAGTATGGTGGAGTAGAGAGAGGACCTTGGCAATCTAGGGTTCAGACGTCCGAAGGGTTTAGAGTAACCGACAGCTAGGGTTTATCTAGACGGCGGTTTAGAGGTGATCGGGGGCGGCGGCTGTCCTAGGGTTTAGAGGGGGCGCCGGCTAATGGGCAAGGTGTAGGGAGAGGGGGCGCCCCTCCCTTTATTTTATAGGTGGGAGGGGCGGCTAGGACTAGCCGAGTCCTCCCCCAAATCCCTTGCTGGCTGGCGGTTTGGAGGAGGGAAGGGAAACCTTCTCTCCCCAGGTTTCCTTCTCTTCCTCCACTTGGAAACTAATGTCCCGGTTTGACTTTTTCAAACTGGAATTTTTACTTTCAAACAAGAGTTTGATTTCTCTCTTCCAAGTGTCCAGCCAAGTGACCTAGGACATGATGCAACCATTCCACTTTGTCATGACACATCCATGTACCTTTCCCCTTCCGGATCGGTGAACCTTCTAGACCCTTCTAGAACATTCTGATGAAAACACCGGATCCATTCCCTAACTCCGGATTTGGACTTTCCTTATATGAATCTAATTCTATGGACCATTCCGGATCTCCTCGTGATATCCCGGATCCCATCCGAGACTCCGAACAACATTCGGTCTCTTTACTCACTTTCCATATCTACTAAACAACATTGAATCCTTAAGTGTGTCTCCCTACGATTCGTGAATTACGCGGACATGACCGAGAGACTTCTCCGATCAATAACCAATAGAGGAATATGGAAATTCATATGGCTCCCACATATTTCTACGATTACTTCATGATCGAATGAACCATTTACATACGATACCAATTTCCTTTTGTCTCGCGATACTTTACTTATCCGAGGTTTGATCGTCGATATCTCTGCATACCTAGTTTAACCTCGTTACCGATAAGTACTCTTTTTTTGTTCCCGTGATATGTGATCCCTTGTGAGCCAGTCACATGCTTGCAAGCCAATTGGATGACATTCCACCAAGAGGGCCCAGAGTATATCTATCCGTCATATGGATGGACAAATCCCACTCTTGATCCATGTGCCTCAACACATACTTTCCGAATACTCAATGCCACCTTTATAGCCACCCAGTTACGGTGTGGTGTTTGATTTCATCAAAGCATCCTTCCGGTGATGGTTATTAACATGTTCTCATGATCGAAGGAATTAGGTTACTATGTATCAGAAAGCTTATAGCAAATGAACTATATTAAATAACTTGATCTTTATGCTATGCTTAACTATAGGAGTATGTCCATCACATCATTCTCCTAATGATATGACCCTATTGTTAATAACATCTCTATGTTCATGATCAGGAAACCATGATTATATATTAACCAACAAGCTAGTTTAACAAGAGACTTTACTAGGGACTCTTTTATGTTTACAAATCACACAAGTATTAATGTTTTCGGTTAATACAATTATAACATGGTATGTAAACATTTATCATAAGTATGAAGATATGATAATAACCACTTTATTATTGCCTCTTGGGCATATCTCCAACACACGGAGCGTAACTTGCTAAGGGTCTTATTGAGGCAAAATTACAAATGAAAAATATTGTTTCTCTACAACTACTAGTAAGAGTTTTACTTCATTGTACACATTCACTTGATTTTGCTAAGTGTAATTGATGAGTTACAGACGTATATAAACATACACAGCTATCACTTGATTCTTCTTATCATTGAAGTTGACGCTGGAAGAGTTAAAATCAAGGACTCACTAATGAGAGACGAATCAGAGTACGCATTCATTAAAGATGTGCTCCAGATGTAATTTCAGTTATTACCGCCACTGTTCAAAAAATAGGCCGAATCAGCGGTTAATAGGTCGATTAATCGCTACTAGGGACCCGAACGTGTCGATTATCACTAATCGTTTGTATTAATTGTTTAGCCCGATTAATAGGTCTAACACTCCGATTACTAGATATGTTCCTGATTAACCACTACACTTGGTCAAAAAACTTACAAAATTATTAACACATATCGCCCATCCATCCACTATACCACCCCAATGAAATAGGTTATGCGAAGGTCCCGCTCGATCCCTGCCTCCCAGAGCTTGATTTCTGCCATCACCAACCAGTTCTTTGTCGTTGTTGACTAGTTCCCCGTAGTTGCCGGCCAGACGTCAGATACAAGAGATCGAGGTCCTTGATGATCTCATCCGGGAGCTTAAGGCTGCCTTTAATAGGGTAGATGGTTGAGGTGCAAGAGGATTCATACGTGTTTTAGGTGCTAATTTTTTAGGCTGCACCGATTAATAGCCAACCAATTAATTTAGTTAATCGTCCGAATTCCGATTAGTCGCTACTCCCAAGACAACCGAGCAGTTAATGATAACCGATTTCCTTACCATTGATTACCGCACTATATCGGTCTCTTCAGTTCATATATATCCTGAGATATCAAGTAACTAATAACTCATCTATTCTTTATTTTTTGCCGGGCAGGGTTTGGAAAGCTTTCACGAATGCTACAGTTGGTGAATTTAAAGATGAGCTTAGCTTTCATCGTGTAAAAGTAAGTAGTACGAGCTAGATCCGCGCATCTCTTCAATTCTAGTTTCAATACCATTATATCATGCTTGATTATTTTGATTGAATTCTATTCTCGTAAAGTGCGAGAGGCAGCCACCAGGGACTAACTTGTGCGGATACTTCATGTGCGAGTACATTCGCTCGGAGGTCAGTGAGCGGGACAGAGGGAAATTTGTAGAAGTACGTGATAATCATATTGATCATGCATAACTTCTCATTCATAATATTATTTATGACTATTGATATTGATATTGATCTCCTTCTTTTATATATAGTTGGAAATATTGCGGGAGAATCTCCAACCACGGGAGCGCTTGGTAGCAATTCAAGAGAAATTGACAGGATTTATTGTTGACCATGTCATACACCCAGAAGGAAAATACCATACCACGGGACTCCCATGATTTAATGATCTTCGTGTAATCGAATAGACAGGGTGTGATCTCCATGTAATCAAATTGTATATATATATAATGCAGAAGTATATCTATATAATCATGACAATGTTGTGTGTAATGGGTTCTTTCGTTGCATTTAACTTTATGTCAAACGCAACCCCTCCTCTACCTATCCTCCTGCCACCACAGAACCCCCCATTTAGCTACCGCCGTAGAAATTGACCCCAAATTTCTGCCGCGGCAGAAACCCAATCGGCTGTCGCGGCAGAAAACGACCCCAAATTTCTGCCGCGGCAGAAATCCCAATCGGCTGCCGCGGCAGAAAACGGCCCCAAAATTCTGCTGCGGTAGAAACCCCATCGGCTGCCGCGGAAGAAAACGGCCCCAAAATGCTGCCGCGGCAGCAAATAATTTGTCCCGGTTCGTGTTACGAACCAGGACTAGAGATCCTCCACCGCTGCTTCCCTGCGCGGCCATGTGCAGAGACTCTAATCCCAGTCCGTAACTGACCTAGGACTAGAGGCTGGGACCTCTAGTCCTGATTCCGTAGTCCCGGTTGTAGAACCGGGACTAGAGGCCCTCTAGGACCAGACTAAAGCCCTGTTCTCCACTAGTGATGTATCTAGACGTATTTTAGCTTACATATACATGCAAATTTAGACTAGTTCAAAACTTATTTCTGGAAAGATAGTAGCATTTTTGAAGTTTTATTATCCTTTTTACATATAAAGTTATATGCTCTAAAAAGAAATTATATAGTTAGAAATACACAATTTTTTCCAATTTTTGTAAAGCAACTTCAACTTAAAAAATACACATAACTTGTCCTAAAATACATATATTGGTCACTTTTCATGATTATGCTAGGTTTTTTTCTAGTTTCATACAAAATCGGACGCAACTACGGTGATTTGTGCGTCCCCTAGTTCGCCGGCTGAACTCCCATGCTATAGATAAAAAGAATACTTGCTATTTCACCCGCAACATGTATATGCTTGCTCACAATCCTCACCTCAGACCGATATCCTCTTTTTATGTTATAATAAGGGGCCCAAGATTTTAGTTTTGACCTAGGCCCCAAAAATGTCAGGACCGCCCTAACAGCGGCAGTGATTCAGAGTCGCTGGCGGAAGGCTGACCGACGGCAGCCTGCGCCATCATTGCCGATGAGACGGCACACTGACAGACCAAACGCCGCATGTGTTCCCGCGCTGACATTGATGGCGAAGGAGCGGGAAGCTGCGTACATTCACAGGCTAAGGGGCTATTTAACCCTGCCCCCGTCGGTCCCACACTCCTCACCTCTTCCCATCGCAACCCTAGCAGCTGCCGCCACCACCAATGATGAAGACGCTGTCATGGCTTAAGAAGGGGAGGAGCAAGATCGACCATGAGGCGTACGGCTCTAGCAGGAACCGCTCCCGCCTGCCGGCCTTTCTCCGTGGTGCATCGCTGCCGCCTCCACCGCTGCTAGAGGAGTTCAGAGGCCGCCCCGTGGGGGACTACCCGCCACCACGGGACCGCCGTAGCCGGCGGTACTTCTGCGTCGCGGAATGCGAGCGCCGGTGGAAGGAGGGTCAGGGCATCAGCCACAGGGATGTCTCCCTCCCCACCTGCTGGCACCTCAACCGGATCATGTCCTGGTGCCGCCTGTGCCCAAGATAGGAAAAGGGCTGGAGGAGGAGATCCGTCACCAGATCAGCAACCTCCCGCAGTCCCAACGGTGGGAGAGGGGCTTCCAGAGCGAGGAATTCTGGGTGAAGTTCATTGAGTGGGAGCACAAGGCGCGGCATGCCACCACCATCCGTCACGACCTGCAGCCGGGGGAGGTCTACCCCGTCACTGACATTGACTCGGACGATGAGGGCGCCTTCAACCACTCCGATGCCGACCTCAACAGCGAGGACAACAACGACGACGAGGCTATCCAGCTCACCGGCCAGGTGGCGCAGGCGAACGACCAGCTGCCTCCACCACCTCTGTTGCCGGGGTGGGCGCTGCGCGTCGCTCCGGAGGTGGGGATGGAGCTGGCGCACCACTAGCACGGTTGGGCGTCGTGGCCTAGGAAGGTGATAAATCCACCCGCTCCCGCTCAGGTCCTGCCATCGCCCAACCTCTGGATGCCGCCGGAATACATCGACCTCGACCCATAGATGGATGAGATGGCGTCAGCGTGCGAATATCGGTAGCTAGGGTTAGGGCTAGTTTAGTTTTTTTATATTTTGAATGTAAATTAAGTATGAACTTTGCCAAATTTTAGCGCAAATGATTTACGTTTGAATTTGGAAAAAATGCCTCGTCCAAGCCAGACAAATGGGTCGCGGTGCTAGGCGCGGTTGGCCAGACATGTTGGACCATGACCCAAAAGCGAGCGTGGACCGACCTAAACGAATAGAAACGCCGTTTGGGGCAACTGAATGGGTTGACCGAACGTGTACAATTTTTCTCTCTCTTAATGTTTCCTCTATATCGAATTATATGACCTTTATAGCTATAATTCTAGATAATTTCATCCAGATTTTTGAACCATCTTGACATTCGGATCAGAGGTTTCAGTTAGCTAAAAATTGAAGATGATAAGAGCAAGTTCAATAGTAAAGCTCGTTGCCAGCTATATGACATTGCCACGTTACTTAGAGTCAACTTAATAGCCAACACATATAAAGCTGGTCATAGTGGGGGTAACTTCACTGGTAACTAAGAGCCTAAGTCAACATTTTTGTTTATGTGGTAATAATTTAATAAAGAGATAGATAGATTGAGTAACTAGCTATGTTACCGTAACATCACACATAGCATGGCAAAGTGTGTCTACAATCTAATTAATGTGATATTGCATGTTGTACGGATAAGGTAGGCGACACTAGCGCAAATCAAAATTTTCTACCACGTAAATCAGGATTACTGTTGTCATAGATTACAGGATTACCACTAGATGCGCAGTTGCGAAATTGATGAAGCGCGTTGAGGCCGTGTAGACGTTCTACGTCTCCTCCTTGTCCTCGTCCCACGAGCAGCTCCCCTTGCGCGGCTCGTCCAAGTGCCATAGATGCAACACCTCCGAGGTATCCACACGTGCGGGGTGGAAGCGTCAGACGCCGGACTGCTAGGTCCGCGCGTGAAACACAGGCGTGAGGAGTGGCGGCTGGGTGGAATGGTCTAAGGTCTAACCCTGGTCACCTCACCCCACCCTCTCTTATATAGGCGTCCCTAGTTGGCTTCTATATTAGCAGCCCATTAGTATCTTAAGCCTGGTCTAATTCGGATCCAATCCTCATTAGGCTTCTAGCCCCTTAAGTGTGTGACCCTATAGGTTTACATACGTATAGACATGACACGAATACACTTATTCTGTCAATAGTTGGTAGCGGCCTCTAGTAAGACGTGCCAACTCCTAACCGCATACCAAGATCATATCCGACGAACCATCACAAGGTTTAGTACATGTCTTTCCCTTTGCCTCACGATATTTGGTCTAGCTCCAAGCCGACCTCCCTTTCTCGATACTGCGATTCGGAATCCCTTTACTAAGTTAACTCTTAACCTTATGTAGCACGGCCATGCATTTCTAGATCCGATCACTCGAGGGGTCCAGAGATATCTCTCTCAAGTAGAGAGGGGCAAATCTCATCTTGATTGATCATGCCTTGCAGCATGCTTCGGTACAAACCCGAAAGCTACCTTTATAACTACCCAGTTATGGAGCAGCGTTTGATAACCCCAAAGTAGGCCGATCCACATCTCAAGTACATGCGATAATCTCAGGTCTAAGGACAAAACGTACACGATGTGTAGAGAGAGCTGTAAGTCTAATTGCCAGTCTCAAGTTGGGTCAGTCCAACCCCATGTTCATAACATGTGTCCATATCAATGGTTTTACATCTCCATGTCTATGACTTGCGAAACATAGTCATCAACCAATCGATGTGCTAGTCTAATATTCACGTGTGTCCTCACATGAACTCCGACTAGGGACAACTATTAAATAACCATACAAGTAATGAGTTTCACAAACAATTCATATAATTGCCAATCAATACAAATTGCCTTATATGGATATTTAAGGAACATTACAATAACTCATGGATACATATAGAATATAATCATCTCTATGATTGTCTTTAGGACATATTTCCATCACATGTTACCACACCTAAGTTATTTTCCACTATAAAGATAGTATCTTAGACTAGTAACATAGTTATTCCCCACTATGACCAGTTTAATAGCTAGATATGAGTTATTATTATTTTATTAATATATGGGCCATTCACATACTCATAAGGTGACTAGGGGCACGTGTTATAGCCGGCTATTAGTTAAGAGCCCGCTTATCTTCTCTCTCATCTTCACACTCATCCAACTAAAAAAAATACTATTTTAATTCTTATAGCTAGCTGTTTAAGACTTCTTATACTTGCTTTAAAAGAATCGAGTATGTCTCTTTTTTTGATGAACTATAGCTTTGATCGGGTCCTCGTGTAGGAAAATGATTATGACAGGCCAACAGATCCAGGTTTCATGTCCAGATTCTTTAGGTAATTAGGCATTTCTTTTTGCTGGTAATTAGTCAGTGTATGTATAGGCACAAAGTGTCCCGTGAGCATTTTGTGTGATGAAAGTGGTGCCATGTGTTTCTCTTTTTTTTTTTTTGCAAAGCAAGACGAAGACGATACGACGGACCTCCTGGTGCAATCATGCAATAGCAAAGCCACCTGCGTGGAACCCGCATGCTTACCTTTGACCAATGGATGCATGTGCCGGGCTGTAGGTCGTAGTGCTAAATAATTTAGACTATTAATTTGTATATATTATTACTATTTTTATAGTGGATAATAACATATGTATCTTGTCATGAAATGTCATCATAAATATACAATAGTACTAATACAATAAGTTGGCTATAGTGAAGACTATATTATAGTATTACGTCTATTCTGGTCACAAATATCTACTTTGAAAAAAATAGTTTGATTATAAATTTGGTTAATAAAGTACAAACTATATTTAACAAAAAATATACTGTTGCTTATAAAAATAATTTGATTATAGATTCATATATTATTGATCAAATTTACGATCAAACTATTTTCTCTAATTATGTATTTGCCTTCTAAATCGGAAAGGAGTTAGGCATTTAATTTTTGCATGTCATGTAAACTCACTTCATTCTAACAGTTCACCTCGGAACTCCATAACGACCGCATACGGGCTATAGCTTCTTGTTTTTTGTGCTACGGCCAGCTATAGATGAAGACTATGTTTTGTTCTTTTTCCTTATTTCTCTCTTCTCCACTTAGACTTTTGCTGACGTGGAATAGCCTATAGTGAACCTAGTGCACTTGCTCTAATATCGCATACACTTGTGCATGTTGTTCGTGGGTGTTGTCTCAAAACATGTGCTTAGGATCAATAATGTGTTAGTTATGTAATCACCACGGTTATGTTGGTGAGTTTATGATGCAACTGAAGTGGCAACAAAACATGTTGTTTCTTTCTTGTCGTTGGAAAGTTGTTGTACAAAATATGATGCTTTCTCCGCTGGATATGAGTCGTCGTTTTCTTTTGAGCAACCAGCATGAGCTCTGCCTTTTGTATTAGAAAAAGAGAATTGCCTGGTTTAAAAGGGAAACCTCCCAAAAAACGATACCGATGTATATACACACGGATCCGGTTAAAAAGGAATCAAAATACCCCAAGCAACATAGTTTTAGGAAAAACCAACAAAACCAAGAAGAGGTCCTTTTACCATGGCGGGTGCTCCACCCTCACCCAACGACTGTGGGTGACATCCATAGATACCACCACAAGTATGCGCTATATATAGTACCTAGTGTCAAAATATCCAACTCAACATTCTATTACTTGATTCAAAGACATATATCTAGAATACATGGGCTTACTCTCCAGAATGGGCCTAACCTACACATATACAACTAATGTACAGATTCTAACACCCTCCTTCAAAACTCAATGTGGATCTGATACATTGAGTTTGAGTATATAAAGCTTATGTTGTTCTCTAGTTTGAGATTTTGTGAAGAAATCAGCAAGTTGAAGCTTCGATGGAACATATTCAAGATGAATGGTTGATTGTGTTGGAGATATTCCCTAGAGGCAATAATAAATATAGTTATTATTATATCATTGCGTTTGTGATAAATGTTTGCATTCATGCTATAATAGTATTGACCAGGAAGCATTAATACTTGTGTGAATTGTAAACTAAATTAGAGTCCCTAGTAAATCCTCTTCACAATACTAGCTTGTTGGTTAATAGATGATTGTGGTTTCCATAGCATGAACATTGAGATGTTATTAACAACAAGATCATATCATTAGGAGAATGGTATGATGGACATACTCCTATAGATAAGCGTAGCATAAAGATCAAGTCATTTTAATAGCTCAATTGCTATAAGCTTTCTGATACATAGTAACCTAATTCCTTCGACCATGAGATCATGCTTATCACCATCACCGGAAGGATGCTTTGATGACATCAAACACCACACCGTAACTGGGTGGCTATAAAGGTGGCATTGAGTGTTCGAAAAGTATGGGTTGAGACACATGGATCAAGAGTGGGATTTGTCCATCCAATGATGGATAGATATACTCTGGGCCCTCTCGGTGGAATGTCATCCAATTAGCTTGCAAGCATGTGACTGGCTCACAAGGGATCACATATCACGGGAAAGAGAAAAGAGTACTTATCGGTAACGAGGTTGAACTAGGTATGTAGAGATACCGATGATCAAAACATCGGATAAGTAAACTATCGTGAGACAAAGGGAAATTGGTATCGTATGTAAGTGGTTCATTCGATCGCAAAGTAATCGTAGAAATATGTGGGAGCCATATGAATTTCCAGATTCCTCTATTGTTTATTGTTCGGAGAAGTGTCTCGATCATGTCCGCATAATTCACGAACCGTAGGGAGACACACTTAAGGATTCGATGTTGTTGAGTAGTTATGGAATGATGAGTAAGAGACCAAATGTTGTTCGGAGTCTCGGATGGGATCCGGGATATCACGAGGAGATCCGGAATGGTCCGGAGAATAAGATTCATATAAGGAAAGTCCTGTTTCGGAGTTGGGGAATGATTCCGGTGTTTTCATCGGGAATGTTCTAGAAGGTTCCGGAAGGTCCGGCACTCCGGAGGTGAAGGGTACATGAATGTGTCATGACAATGTGGAATGGTTGCATCATGTACTAGGTATCATGGCTGGGCAAAATAAAGGGAGAAATCAAATCCTAGTTTGAAAAGTCAAATGCCTATTTGAAAAGTCAAACGGCAAGTTTGTTTGGTGGAGGGAGAGTAGGAAACCTACTTGGGGAGGAAGTCCTCCTTCCTCCACCCGCCGGCCAAGGAGGCCGAGTTGGGGGAGGACTCCCTCCTCCCAACCGGCGCCCTCCCACCTAGAAAAGAAGGGGCAGGGGTGCCCCTCTTGCGTACACCCAACACCACCCAAACCCTAGCCCTAGCCGCCGGCCTCCTACAAGTCGCCGCCGCCCCTAGGGCTTCTCCTAGCCGCCGACTTGGGGCTTACCCAAGCCCTAGCCGCCGGCCAAGCTCCACCCCTTGGTGCCCTCTAAACCCTAGATCGCCAAGGCCTCTCTCATAGTCCACCATACTCGCTCCGGCTTAAGGCGAAGCCCTGCGAGATCTCCCCTCTACTTCTGGTACCATGCCGTCGTGCTGCCGAAATCGCGAGGAGAGTGCTACAACCTCCACTTCCTGCTGGAACAAGGGAGAGGAAGGTCTTCATCGAGTACCGAACGTGTGACCGACTGCGGAAGTGCTGCCGGAACGCAGCGCCGGAAGGATCGTCTACGTGATCTTGAGATTGGCAAGAGTACGACTACATCACCCACGAGAATCTGCTCTCATTAACCGCTTTGGAATCTTCGAGGGTGAGTTCCTCTATTGACTCGTTGCTACAATCTAGTAGATAGATCTTGGCTTGTTTGTTTGCATGCGGTAGAAATTTTTTGTTTTCCATGCTACGAACCCCTACAGTGGTATCAGAGCCGTGTCTATATGTAGATCTGTTGCACGAGTAGAACACAATGGTCATTGTGGGCGGTGGTGCTTTTATTATCAATTTCTTCTTGTGTACTTTGCATCTTGCGGTATGATGGGATGAAGCGGCCCGGGCTAACCTTACATGACATCGTTCATGAGACTTGCTCCACGCTCAACATGCAACTTGTATTGCATAAGTGGCTTTGCGGGTGTCTGTCTCTCCCATTATAGTATAGATCCAATTTACAACGGGCACTTGATAGTTCAAACATCAACGTTGTGGTTTTTGTTCGTAAGTTAGATCGACACTTATTGAAAGCCCCAAACCACGTAAAATATGCAAATAAAATTAGAGGCGTCTAACTTTGTTTTGCAGGGTGTGTTGTGATGTGATATGGCCATGATTGTGATTATATTTGATGTATGCAATGTTCCTTATTGTAAGTTGGCAACCGGTAGGAGCCATATGGTTGTCTTTAATTTCTGTTAAGACCCGCGTGTCTATTCAAAGTAGGTTTAATAGTTGGAGCTGGTGGACGACAACCATGAAACGACGCCATTGACCTTGACGCTATGCCGGTGATGATGGAGATCATGTTCGTGCTTGAAGATGGAGATCGGAAGCACAAGAAGAAAGGCCATATCATATCACATATTATGAATTGCATGTGATGTTAATCCTTTATGCATCTTGTATTGCTTAGTTAACAACGGTAGCATTATAAGATGATCCCTCATGCACATAAATTTCAAGTTTTAAAGTGTTAATCCTTAGTAAGCACCGTTGCTAAAGCTTGTTGTTTCGAAGCACCACGTGATGATCGGGTGTGTTAGATTCTGCAAGTGTATACAACGTGAGCAAGCCAGATTTGCTCATGTGGAAGCTAAGGTTTGATCTTGACGACCCTAGCATGTACAGACATGGTCTCGGAACACGGATTACCGAAAGGTAAAGCATGAGTCATATAGTAGATATGATGAACATGCCGATTGCTCGCCATTGAAGCTACATCAACTCTCGTGATGATCGGTTTTGATGTGGTGGATTTGGTTCGTGTGATCACTAAAACAATGTGAGGGATATTGTTTTGAGTGGGAGTTCACCTAGATTAATTTAACTATTAATTAGAACTCAATTTGTCATAAACTTAGTCTAAACTATTGCAAATATGTTTTAGATCAATGGCGGCCCCTACCATCAATTTTAATGCGTTCCTAGAGAAAGAAAAGTTGAAAAACAATGGAAGAAACTTCGCGGATTGGTTCCGCAATTTGAGGATTGTCCTCAATGCTGGTAATTTGACCTATGTGCTGGATGCACCGCTGGGTGACCCGCCTGCAGCTAATGCTACCGATGAAGTAAAGAATGTTTACCTCACTCGGAAGAATCAGTACTCCACAGTTCAGTGTGCTATCTTGTATGGTTTGGAATCGGAGCTTCAGAAAAGGGTTGAGAACCATGACCCACATGATATTGTCTGTGAACTCAAAATGATATTTGAGGATCACGCGGCACTTGAGAGTTATGAGGCTTCTGAAAAGTTCTTTAACTGCAAGATGGAAGAGGGCAGCTCCGTCAATGAGCATGTGCTTAAGATGTCTGGGCACGCAAACAAACTCCAAAGTTTGGGTATAGTGATTCCTAATGCTTTGGGGATTTACCGTGTCCTCCAATCACTGCCACCAAGTTACAAGAACTTTGTGATGAACTACAATATGCAAAACATGAACAAGACGTTGCCAGAACTCTTCTCCATGTTGAAATCTACAGAAGTGGAGATCAAGAAAGAGAATCAAGTGTTGTTGGTTAATAAGACCACCCAATTCAAGAAAGGCAAGTCTAAGCAAAAGGGAAACTTCAAGAAGGGCGGTAAGAAAGTTGCCGCACCGGCGAAGAAGACCAAGGCTGGACCTAAGCCTGATACTGAGTGCTTTTACTACAAGGGAGAGGGTCACTGAAAGTGGAATTGCCCAAAGTACTTGGCGGATTTGAAGAATGGCAACATCAAGAAGAAAGGTATATCCGATATACATGTTATTAATGTGTATCTCACTAGTACTCGTAGTAGTGCCTGGGTATTTGATACTGGTTCGGTTGCTCATATTTGTAACTCGAAACAGGTGCTGCAGAATAAACGGAAGCTAGTGAAGAACGAGGTGACGATGCGCGTTGGAAATGGATCAAAGGTTGATGTGATCGCGGTCGGCACGCTACCTCTTCATCTACCATCGGGATTAGTTTTATACTTAAATAATTATTATTTGGTGCCTGCGTTGAGCATGAACATTATATCAGGATCTTGTTTATTGCAAGACGGTTACTTGTTTATGTCCGAGAATAATGGTTGTTCGATTTATATGAGTAATATGTTTTATGCACATGCACCTTTGATAGATGGTCTATTCTTATTGAATCTCGATAGTGGAAATACACATATTAATAACATTGAAGCTAAACGTTTGAAATTGAGCGATAACTGATGGAATTATGCCCTAGAGGCAATAATAAAGATGTTATTATTATAATTCATGTTCATGATAAAGTTTATATTCCATGCTAGAATTGTATTAAGCGGAAACATTAATACTTGTGTGGTTTGTGAACAACACCGTGTCCCTAGTACGCCTCTATGGACTAGCTCATTGATCAATGATGGTTAAGGTTTCCTAACCATAGACATGAGTTGTCAATTGATAATGAGATCATATCATTGGGAGAATGATATGGTGGATAGACCCAAACAAAGCAGAGCAATTAGATCGTGTCATCGTGTTCGTCTTTGCGAAGCTTTTCCTATGTCAAATATTGTATTCCTTAGACCATGAGATAATGCAACTCCCTGGTATCGTAAGAAAGCTTTGAGGTCATCAAACGTCATCCTATGAGAGGGTGATCATAAAGGTGTCTCTCAGGTGATCGGAAAGTATCTGTTGGGTTGTATGTATCGAGATGGAATTTGTCCCTCCCAAGTCGGAGAGATATACTTCGGGCCCACTCGGTAATCGATATCAACACCGCTTGCAAGCATGTGGTTAAGGAGTTAATCACAAAGTGATATCGGATTACGGAACGAGTAAAGTACTTGCTGTGAACGAGATTGAACTAGGTATGACGGTACCGACGATCGAATCTCGGGCAAGTAAAATATCGCGAGACGAAGGGAATATATATGGGATTGATTGAATCCTGGCATCGTGGTTCATCCGATATGATCATAGATGAATGTGTGGGAGTCAATATGGGTGCCCAGACCCCGCTGTTGATTATTGATAGAAGATCATGTCTGCATATTCTCGAACCCGCGGGGTCACACACTTAACGTATCTCGACGCTAGGATAGATTGGATAATTGGTTTATGAATTTTTGTTCGGAGTCTCGGATGGGATCCGGGATATCACGAGAGGTTCCGGAATGGTCCGGAGAATAAGATTCATATAAGGCAGTGCAGTTTTTGGAGTTCGGAATTGTTCCGGGTTAATCGGTATTGTACCGGAAGCTTCTAGAACCTTCCGGAAGGGGACCAGCGTGGCCCCACCTTCCGGGAGGGGGCATGGGCCTATGAGGGAGTGTCCTGGCCGCATTGGGCCAGGGGCACAAGGCCCCATAGGGCCCAGCCGATTCTAGAGAGATTTGACTCGTTTAAATCTCGGGATAGAATTTCTAGATAAGGGAGAGTTTAAATCGTTTAAACTAGAGATAGGATTTCTAGATAAGGGAGATTTTAAATTGTTTAAACTAGAGATAGGCTTGGAGGAGGGGCAAGGGCTGGCCGCCCCCCCTCTATATATAGAGGGGTGGTGCGCCCCCTCCCACACACCTTCCTCCAAGCCCTAGCAGCCTTGCTACCTTCCTCTCTCCCTCCCGAATGTTTGTAGGCGAAGCCCTGCAGCAGAAATTCTCCACCATATACACCACGCTGTCGTGTTGTAGATCCAATCTATCTCTCCACCATACTCGCTGGTCCGAGGAAGGAGGAGACGTCGAGGTGCTGCACATGTGCATCTCACGGAGGCACCGCCACTTGTTGGAAATCATACATACCGATGTATGCGGACCGATGAGTGTTTCGACGCGCGGTGGATATCGCTATTTCCTCACTTTTACCGATGACTTAAGTAGATATGGGTATATCTATTTAATAAAACATAAATCTGAAACATTTGAAAAGTTCAAAGAATTTCAGAATGAAATGGAGAACCATCGTAACAGAAAGATTAAGTTTCTACGATCCGATCGTGGGGGCGAATATTTGAGTTATGATTTTCTCACGCATCTTAAAGCAAGCGGAATTGTTTCGCAACTCACGCCACCCGGAACACCACAGCGCAATGGTGTGTCTGAACGCCGGAATCGAACCCTATTAGATATGGTCCGATCGATGATGTCTCTTACTGATTTGCCGTTATCATTTTGGGGTTATGCATTAGAAACCGCTGCATTCACTTTAAATAGGGCTCCATCTAAATCCGTTGAGACGACACCGTATGAACTGTGGTTTGGTGCTAAACCTAAGTTGTCGTTTCTTAAAGTTTGGGGATGTGAAGCTTACGTCAAGAAGTTGATGCCGGACAAGCTCGAACCCAAAGCGGAGAAATGCGTCTTCATAGGATACCCTAAGGAAACTATTGGGTATACCTTCTATCACAGAACCGAAGGCAAAGTGTTTATCGCAAAGAACGGTTCCGTTCTTGAGAAGGAGTTTCTCTCGAAAGAAGTGAGTGGGAGGAAAGTAGAGCTAGACGAGGTTATTGAACCTTCTCTTGAATTGGAGAGTAGCGCAGCACCTGAAATTGTTCCAGTGCCGCCTGCACCAACAATAGAGGAAGCTAATGACAAGGATCATGAAGCTTCGGACGATGCTGCTACTGAACGTCACAGGTCGACAAGGTCGCGTGCCCCTCCTGAGTGGTACGACAACCCTGTCTTGACTGTCTTGTTGGTAGAAGACAGTGAACCTACGAACTATGAGGAAGCGATGATGAGCCCAGACTCTGAGAAATGGCTGGAAGCCATGAAATCCGAATTGGGATCCATGAGCGAAAACCAAGTATGGACTTTGGTGGATCCTCCTAGCGACCGAAAGGCCGTTGAGTGCAAATGGATATTCAAGAAGAAAACGAACGCGGATGGTAATGTTACCGTCTACAAAGCACGGATTGTCGCAAAAGGTTTTCGACAGGTTCAAGGTGTTGACTACGATGAGACTTTCTCTCCCGTAGCGATGTTTAAGTCCATTCGTATTTTATTAGCAATTGCTGCGTTTCATGATTATGAAATATGGCAGATGGATGTCAAGACTGCTTTCCTCAATGGCAACATTGATGAAGAGTTGTATATGATGCAACCCGAAGGTTTTGTCGATCCTAAGGATGCTAGTAAAGTATGCAAACTTCAGCATTCCATTTATGGGCTGAAGCAAGCATCTCGGAGTTGGAACCTTCATTTTGATCAAGTGATCAAGAGCTTTGGATTTGTTCCAAATTGCTACGAAGCTTGCATCTACAAGAAAGTGAGTGGGAGCTCGGTGACGTTTCTGGTACTATATGTGGATGACATATTGATTATCGGAAATGACATCAACATGCTTAACGATGTGAAGAGTTATTTGAACAAGTGTTTTTCAATGAAAGATCTAGGTGAAGCTGCTTATATATTGGGCATCAAGATCTATAGAGATAGACAAAGACGCCTGATAGCTTGAAGCCAGAGTACATACCTAGACAAAGTTCTGAAAAGGTTCAGAATGGATAAGGCAAAGAAAGGTTCAGTTCCTATGTTGTCAGGTAAGATATTGAGCGAGGCTCAGTGTCCAGCTATGGTAAATGATAGGGAAGCTATGAGCAAAGTGCCTTATGCCTCGGCCATAGGTTCCATCATGTATGCCATGCTGTGTACTAGACCGGATGTGTCCAATGCTCTTAGTTTGACGAGCAGATATCAAAGTGATCCAGGAGTGGAACACTGGACAGCCGTGAAGAACATCCTAAAGTACCTAAATAGAACTAAAGAAATGTTCTTAGTCTATGGGGGTGATGAACAGCTTGTCGTAAAAGGTTACGTCGATGCTAGTTTCGACACCGACAAGGATGATTCTAAATCTCAGACAGGATACGTTTATATTTTGAATGGAGGAGCTGTGAGCTGGAGAAGCTGCAAGCAAAGCGTGATCGCGGGATCTACAGTAGAAGCGGAATACATGGCTGCTGCAGAAGCGTCAAGTGAAGGAGTTTGGATCAGAAACTTCATCACTGAGCTTGGCGTGGTTCCAAGTGCATTGGACCCACTGGAGATATTGTGTGACAACACTGGCGCCATAGCACTCGCTAAGGAACCAAGATATCATCCAAAGACCAAGCATATCAACCGCAAGTTTCATATAATCCGAGATTATATAGCAGATGGAGATCTGAAGATTAGCAAAGTACATACAGATCTGAATGTCGCAGATCCATTGACTAAACCTCTTCCACGTGTAAAACATGATCAACACCTCAGTGCCATGGGTGTGAGATTGTTACCAGATGTAAACTAGATTATTGACTCTAGTGCAAGTGGGAGACTGATGGAATTATGCCCTAGAGGCAATAATAAAGATGTTATTATTATAATTCATGTTCATGATAAAGTTTATATTCCATGCTAGAATTGTATTAAGCGGAAACATTAATACTTGTGTGGTTTGTGAACAACACCGTGTCCCTAGTACGCCTCTATGGACTAGCTCATTGATCAATGATGGTTAAGGTTTCCTAACCATAGACATGAGTTGTCAATTGATAATGAGATCATATCATTGGGAGAATGATATGGTGGATAGACCCAAACAAAGCAGAGCAATTAGATCGTGTCATCGTGTTCGTCTTTGCGAAGCTTTTCCTATGTCAAATATTGTATTCCTTAGACCATGAGATAATGCAACTCCCTGGTATCGTAAGAAAGCTTTGAGGTCATCAAACGTCATCCTATGAGAGGGTGATCATAAAGGTGTCTCTCAGGTGATCGGAAAGTATCTGTTGGGTTGTATGTATCGAGATGGAATTTGTCCCTCCCAAGTCGGAGAGATATACTTCGGGCCCACTCGGTAATCGATACCAACACCGCTTGCAAGCATGTGGTTAAGGAGTTAATCACAAAGTGATATCGGATTACGGAACGAGTAAAGTACTTGTTGTGAACGAGATTGAACTAGGTATGACGGTACCGACGATCGAATCTCGGGCAAGTAAAATATCGCGAGATGAAGGGAATATATATATGGGATTGATTGAATCCTGGCATCGTGGTTCATCCGATATGATCATCGATGAATGTGTGGGAGTCAATATGGGTGCCCAGACCCCGCTGTTGATTATTGATAGAAGATCATGTCTGCATATTCTCGAACCCGCAGGGTCACACACTTAACGTATCTCGACGCTAGGATAGATTGGATAATTGGTTTATGAATTTTTGTTCGGAGTCTCGGATGGGATCCGGGATATCACAAGAGGTTCCAGAATGGTCCGGAGAATAAGATTCATATAAGGCAGTGCAGTTTTTGGAGTTCGGAATTGTTCCGGGTTAATCGGTATTGTACCGGAAGCTTCTAGAACCTTCCAGAAGGGGACCAGCGTGGCCCCACCTTCCGGGAGGGGGCATGGGCCTATGAGGGAGTGTCCTGGCCGCATTGGGCCAGGGGCACAAGGCCCCATAGGGCCCAGCCGATTCTAGAGAGATTTGACTCGTTTAAATCTCGGGATAGAATTTCTAGATAAGGGAGAGTTTAAATCGTTTAAACTAGAGATAGGATTTCTAGATAAGGGAGAGTTTAAATTGTTTAAACTAGAGATAGGCTTGGAGGAGGGGCAAGGGCTGGCCGCCCCCCCTCTATATATAGAGGGGTGGTGCGCTCCCTCCCACACACCTTCCTCCAAGCCCTAGCAGCCTTGCTACCTTCCTCTCTCCCTCCCGAATGTTTGTAGGCGAAGCCCTGCAGCAGAAATTCTCCACCATATACACCACGCTGTCGTGTTGTAGATCCAATCTATCTCTCCACCATACTCGCTGGTCCGAGGAAGGAGGAGACATCGAGGTGCTGCACGTGTGCATCTCACGGAGGCACCGCCACTTGTGGTGCTAGATCGGATCGGATCGCGAGGAGGAGAAGCGAGTACGACTACATCACCCACGTTCCGACGAACGTTCCGCTGTGTGAATCTTCAAGGGTATGAAGATCTAATCCAATCTCTCTCGTTGTTTGCATCTCCTAGATTAGATCTTGGCTTTCCCTCTGTTCGCTCCGTAGAAAATTTTGATTTACTATGCCGCGAAACCCTTCAGTGGTATCAGAGCTAGATCTATGCGTAGATGTGTTTCACGAGTAGAACGCAACATGGTTGTTGCGGGCGTTGATGTTTTGTGTTGCAAGCCTCTGGTTTGTGTTCTTCTTATGACACGGGATAGTGAGATTGAAGCGGTCCAGGCCAACCTTACGTGACGTCGTTCGCGAGACCGGCTCCGCACTTGACGTGTGGCTTGTTCCACACATGCGGCTGGTGGATGTCAGTTTCTCTCACTATAGTTGTCATGGGATTAACACCGGAGTTTGGCAACCATAATATCACCGTTGTGGCTTTCCGTAGGTAAGAATCGTTCTTAGCATCTACTCCCATAAAGCCACGTAAAACATGCAACAATAAAGTAGAGGCGTCTAACTTGTTTTTGCAGGGAGTGTTTTCTGTGATATGGTATGGCCCAAGATGTGATGTGTATATTGTATGCGATGATCATGTTTTGTAATGTTTCACGACTTGCATGTCGATGAGTACACAACCGGCAGGAGCCATATGGTTGTCTTTATAATTGTTTATGACCTGCGAGTCAACTTCTTATACGCCATGTAATAGCTTTACTTTATCGCTAAGTAGTTAGCAATAGTTGTAGTTGCTATTCGTGGTGGAGGCAATCATGGTGGAGTGATGGAGATCATGTCGGAACGCACAAGATGGAGATCATTGCGCGAAGATAGGCTATACCATGTCACATAAAGTTATATGCATGTGATGTTTATCCTTTTATGTATCTTATCATGCTTAGATCGCGCCGGTAGCATTATAAGATGATTCCTCACTTAAAGATCAAGATAAAAACTGTGTTCTCCCCAAGTATGCACCGTTGCGAAAGTTCGTCGTGTCCAAGCATCACGTGATGATCGGGTGCTATAGACTCTACGCTCACATACAACGGGTGCAAGCCAGTTTTTGCACACGCGGAAATACTTGGGTCTAACTTGACGAGCCTAGCATGTACAGACATGGCCTCGGAACACAAGAACCGAAAGGTTAAGCATGAGTCATATGAATGATATGATCGACACTTCGTTGTCCACCATTGAAACCACATCTCTTCTCGTGATGATCGGATTAGGTGTGGTGAATTTGGATCGTGTTCACTAAACAACTTGATGGATGTTGAATTTAGTGGGAGTTCATCTAGTAATTTGATTAAGTTGAACTATTTATCATGAACATAGTCTAAATTGTACTTGCAAATACTGTAGATCACATGGCCAAATCCAACTTCAACTTCAACGTTTTTGCTGAGAAGGAAAAGCTTAGAAACAATGGGTCTAACTTCACCAATTGGTTCCGCAATCTAAGAATCATTCTGTCTGGCGGACAAAAGGACTATGTCCTTGGTAAAGCGTTAGGTGACCCCCCTGCTGCAACTGCGCCGGCTGATGAGAAAGTTGTCTATCAGTCGCGCAAAGATGATTATGGTGTGATTAAGAGCACCATGTTGTTTGCTATGGAACCGGAGCTTCAAAATCGTTTTGAAGAGTATCCCGGGCCCTTTGAGATTCTCGAGGAGCTGAAAAACATGTTTCAGACTCAAGCCCGTTCTGAGAGATATGAGATCTCTAAGAAATTCTTTAACTACAAGATGGAGGAAGGGAGGTCCGTTAGTGAGCACACCATTAAGATGTCGGGCTACACTCAACGCCTTGAGCAACTGGACTGCAAGATTCCAGAGGAGCTCAAGATTGACACTCCTAGCTACAAAAGTTTTGTAGTTGATCACAATCAGATTGGTTCCACTGATATGATCACTGAGCTCTTTGCTAAGATGAAAGTAGCGGAGGTGAACATAAAAAAGAATAATCATATGTTGATGGTCAACAAGCCCCCCACCTTTAAGAAAGGTAAGGGTGCAAGGAAGCCCTTCAAGAAAGGCAGCGGCAAGCGTGTTGCCCCTGCTGAGAAGAAGCTCAGGTCTGGTCCAAAGCCGGACACTGAGTGCTTCTATTGCAAGGACAAGGGTCACTGGAAGCGCAACTGTCCGAAGTACTTAGCGGACAAGAAGGCTGGCACCATCAAAGGTATATTTGATATACATGTTATTGATGTTTTCCTTACTAGCCCTCGTTGTAGTGCCTGGGTATTTGATACCGGTTCAGTTGCTAATATTTGTAACTCGAAACAGGAGCTACGGAATAGACGGCGGCTTGCGAGGGATGAGGTGACGATGCGCGTTGGCAACAGATCAAGAGTTGATGTGATGGCCGTCGGCACGCTCTCCGTAGTTTTACCTTCGGGATTAGTTTTAAACCTTAATAAATGTTATTATGTGCCTGCGTTGAGCATGAACATCATTTCCGGATCGTGTTTATTGCAAGACGGTTATTCATTTAAATCGGAGAATAATGGTTGTTCTATTTATATGAGTAACATCTTTTATGGTCATGCACCTCTTGTGAATGGTTTATTTCTTCTAAATCTCGAAAGGGATGAAACACACATCCATAACATTGAGGCTAAGAGATGCAAAGTAGATAGTGATAATACTACTTATTTGTGGCACTGTCGTCTAGGTCATATTGGAGTAAAGCGCATGAAGAAACTCCATTCTGATGGACTTTTGGAGTCTCTTGATTTTGAATCATTTGACACATGCGAACCATGCCTCATGGGCAAGATGATCAAAACCCCGTTCTCCGGTATGATGGAGCGAGCAACGGACTTGTTGGAAATCATACATACCGATGTATGCGGACCGATGAGTGTTTCGACGCGCGGTGGATATCGCTATTTCCTCACTTTTACCGATGACTTAAGTAGATATGGGTATATCTATTTAATAAAACATAAATCTGAAACGTTTGAAAAGTTCAAAGAATTTCAGAATGAAATGGAGAACCATCGTAACAGAAAGATTAAGTTTCTACGATCCGATCGTGGGGGCGAATATTTGAGTTATGATTTTCTCACGCATCTTAAAGCAAGCGGAATTGTTTCGCAACTCACGCCACCCGGAACACCACAGCGCAATGGTGTGTCTGAACGCCGGAATCGAACCCTATTAGATATGGTCCGATCGATGATGTCTCTTACTGATTTGCCGTTATCATTTTGGGGTTATGCATTAGAAACCGCTGCATTCACTTTAAATAGGGCTCCATCTAAATCCGTTGAGACGACACCGTATGAACTGTGGTTTGGTGCTAAACCTAAGTTGTCGTTTCTTAAAGTTTGGGGATGCGAAGCTTACGTCAAGAAGTTGATGCCGGACAAGCTCGAACCCAAAGCGGAGAAATGCGTCTTCATAGGATACCCTAAGGAAACTATTGGGTATACCTTCTATCACAGAACCGAAGGCAAAGTGTTTGTCGCAAAGAACGGTTCCTTTCTTGAGAAGGAGTTTCTCTCGAAAGAAGTGAGTGGGAGGAAAGTAGAGCTAGACGAGGTTATTGAACCTTCTCTTGAATTGGAGAGTAGCGCAGCACCTGAAATTGTTCCAGTGCCGCCTGCACCAACAATAGAGGAAGCTAATGACAAGGATCATGAAGCTTCGGACGATGCTGCTACTGAACGTCGCAGGTCGACAAGGTCGCGTGCCCCTCCTGAGTGGTACGGCAACCCTGTCTTGACTGTCTTGTTGGTAGAAGACAGTGAACCTACGAACTATGAGGAAGCGATGATGAGCCCAGACTTTGAGAAATGGCTGGAAGCCATGAAATCCGAATTGGGATCCATGAGCGAAAACCAAGTATGGACTTTGGTGGATCCTCCTAGCGACCGAAAGGCCGTTGAGTGCCAATGGATATTCAAGAAGAAAACGGACGCGGATGGTAATGTTACCGTCTACAAAGCACGTCTTGTCGCAAAAGGTTTTCGACAGGTTCAAGGTGTTGACTACGATGAGACTTTCTCTCCCGTAGCGATGTTTAAGTCCATTCGTATTTTATTAGCAATTGCTGCGTTTCATGATTATGAAATATGGCAGATGGATGTCAAGACTGCTTTCCTCAATGGCAACATTGATGAAGAGTTGTATATGATGCAACCCGAAGGTTTTGTCGATCCTAAGGATGCTAGTAAAGTATGCAAACTTCAGCGTTCCATTTATGGGCTGAAGCAAGCATCTCGGAGTTGGAACCTTCATTTTGATCAAGTGATCAAGAGCTTTGGATTTGTTCCAAATTGCTACGAAGCTTGCATCTACAAGAAAGTGAGTGGGAGCTCGGTGACGTTTCTGGTACTGTATGTGGATGACATATTGATTATCGAAAATGACATCAACATGCTTAACGATGTGAAGAGTTATTTGAACAAGTGTTTTTCAATGAAAGACCTAGGTGAAGCTGCTTATATATTGGGCATCAAAATCTATAGAGATAGACAAAGACGCCTGATAGCTTTAAGCCAAAGTACATACCTAGACAAAGTTCTGAAAAGGTTCAGAATGGATAAGGCAAAGAAAGGTTCAGTGCCTATGTTGTCAGGTAAGATATTGAGCGAGGCTCAGTGTCCAGCTACGGTAAATGATAGGGAAGCTATGAGCAAAGTGCCTTATGCCTCGGCCATAGGTTCCATCATGTATGCCATGCTGTGTACTAGACCGGATGTGTCCAATGCTCTTAGTTTGACGAGCAGATATCAAAGTGATCCAGGAGTGGAACACTGGACAGCCGTGAAGAACATCCTAAAGTACCTAAATAGAACTAAAGAAATGTTCTTAGTCTATGGGGGTGATGAACAGCTTGTCGTAAAAGGTTACGTCGATGCTAGTTTCGACACCGACAAGGATGATTCTAAATCTCAGACAGGATACGTTTATATTTTGAATGGAGGAGCTGTGAGCTGGAGAAGCTGCAAGCAAAGCGTGATCGCGGGATCTACAGTAGAAGCGGAATACATGGCTGCTGTAGAAGCGTCAAGTGAAGGAGTTTGGATCAGAAACTTCATCACTGAGCTTGGCGTGGTTCCAAGTGCATTGGACCCACTGGAGATATTGTGTGACAACACTGGCGCCATAGCACTCGCTAAGGAACCAAGATATCATCCAAAGACCAAGCATATCAACCGCAAGTTTCATATAATCCGAGATTATATAGCAGATGGAGATCTGAAGATTAGCAAAGTACATACAGATCTGAATGTCGCAGATCCATTGACTAAACCTCTTCCACGTGTAAAACATGATCAACACCTCAGTGCCATGGGTGTGAGATTGTTACCAGATGTAAACTAGATTATTGACTCTAGTGCAACTGGGAGACTGATGGAATTATGCCCTAGAGGCAATAATAAAGATGTTATTATTATAATTCATGTTCATGATAAAGTTTATATTCCATGCTAGAATTGTATTAAGCGGAAACATTAATACTTGTGTGGTTTGTGAACAACACCGTGTCCCTAGTACGCCTCTATGGACTAGCTCATTGATCAATGATGGTTAAGGTTTCCTAACCATAGACATGAGTTGTCAATTGATAATGATATCATATCATTGGGAGAATGATATGGTGGATAGACCCAAACAAAGCAGAGCAATTAGATCGTGTCATCGTGTTCGTCTTTGCGAAGCTTTTCCTATGTCAAATATTGTATTCCTTAGACCATGAGATAATGCAACTCCCTGGTATCGTAAGAAAGCTTTGAGGTCATCAAACGTCATCCTATGAGAGGGTGATCATAAAGGTGTCTCTCAGGTGATCGGAAAGTATCTGTTGGGTTGTATGTATCGAGATGGAATTTGTCCCTCCCAAGTCGGAGAGATATACTTCGGGCCCACTCGGTAATCGATATCAACACCGCTTGCAAGCATGTGTTTAAGGAGTTAATCACAAAGTGATATCGGATTACGGAACGAGTAAAGTACTTGCTGTGAACGAGATTGAACTAGGTATGACGGTACCGACGATCGAATCTCGGGCAAGTAAAATATCGCGAGATGAAGGGAATATATATATGGGATTGATTGAATCCTGGCATCGTGGTTCATCTGATATGATCATCGATGAACGTGTGGGAGTCAATATGGGTGCCCAGACCCCGCTGTTGATTATTGATAGAAGATCATGTCTGCATATTCTCGAACCCGCAGGGTCACACACTTAACGTATCTCGACGCTCGGGTAGATTGGATAATTGGTTTATGAATTTTTGTTCGGAGTCTCGGATGGGATCCGGGATATCACGAGAGGTTCCGGAATGGTCCGGAGAATAAGATTCATATAAGGCAGTGCAGTTTTTGGAGTTCGGAATTGTTCCGGGTTAATCGGTATTGTACCGGAAGCTTCTAGAACCTTCCGGAAGGGGACCAACGTGGCCCAACCTTCCGGGAGGGGGCATGGGCCTATGAGGGAGTGTCCTGGCCGCATTGGGCCAGGGGCACAAGGCCCCATAGGGCCCAGCCGATTCTAGAGAGATTTGACTCGTTTAAATCTCGGGATAGAATTTCTAGATAAGGGAGAGTTTAAATCGTTTAAACTAGAGATAGGATTTCTAGATAAGGGAGAGTTTAAATTGTTTAAACTAGAGATAGGCTTGGAGGAGGGGCAAGGGCTGGCCGCCCCCCCTCTATATATAGAGGGGTGGTCCGCCCCCTCCCACACACCTTCCTCCAAGCCCTAGCAGCCTTGCTACCTTCCTCTCTCCCTCCCGACTGTTTGTAGGCGAAGCCCTGCAGCAGAAATTCTCCACCATATACACCACGCCGTCGTGCTGTAGATCCAATCTATCTCTCCACCATACTCGCTGGTCCGAGGAAGGAGGAGACGTCGAGGTGCTGCACGTGTGCATCTCACGGAGGCACCGCCACTTGTGGTGCTAGATCGGATCGGATCGCGAGGAGGAGAAGCGAGTACGACTACATCACCCATGTTCCGACGAACGTTCCGCTGTGCAAATCTTCAAGGGTATGAAGATCTAATCCAATCTCTCTCGTTGTTTGCATCTCCTAGATTAGATCTTGGCTTTCCCTCTGTTCGCTCCGTAGAAAATTTTGATTTACTATGCCGCGAAACCCTTCAATAACTCGACCTATATGTGGCACTGTCGTCTTGGTCACATTGGAGTGAAGCGTATGAAGAAACTCCATTCCGATGGACTTCTTGAATCACGTGAAAGATGCGAAGCATGTCTGATGGGTAAAATGACTAAGACTCCATTTTCTGGTATGATGGAGCGAGCTACGGACTTATTGGAAATCATACATACCGATGTGTGTGGTCCAATGAGTATAGCATCGCGCGGTGGTTATCGTTATGTTCTTACCTTCACGGATGACTTGAGTAGATATGGGTATATCTATTTCATGAAACATAAGTCCGAAACTTTCGAGAAGTTTAAGGAATTTCAAAGTGAGGTGGAGAATCAACGTAACAAGAAGATTAAATTTCTACGTTCTGATCGTGGAGGTGAATATCTAAGTTACGAGTTTGGTGAGCATTTAAAGAAATGCGGAATACTTTCACAATTGACACCGCCAGGAACACCATAGCGTAATGGTGTGTCCGAACGTCATAATCAAACTCTCTTAGATATGGTTCGTTCTATGATGTCACTTACAGATTTACCGCTATCGTTTTGGGGTTATGCATTAGAAACAACCGCATTCACTTTAAATAGGGCACCATCTAAATCCGTTGAAACGACACCATATGAATTATGGTTTGGGAAGAAACCTGGATTGTCGTTCCTTAAAGTTTGGGGTTGCGAAGCCTATATAAAGAAGTTACAACCGGATAAGCTTGAACCCAAAGCGGAAAAATGCATCTTCATAGGATACCCGAAGGAAACTATTGGGTATACCTTCTATCATAGATCCGAGGGCAAAATATTCGTTGCTAAGCATGGATCCTTTCTGGAGAAAGAATTTCTCTCGAAATAAGTGACTGGATGGAAAGTAGAACTTGACGAGGTTGTTGAACCTTCCCTCAAACTTGCGAGTAGCGCAGCACTAGAAGAAGTTCATGTGGCGCCTACACCAATAAGATAGGAAGCTAATGATGATGATCATGAAACTTCGGTTGATGTGACACCCCGGTTCTGATAAGACCGTGGCCTCTATGTGACATGCCAATCCCTGGATCGGTTCATTGGCCCACAATAGAGTAAGAAAGATAATCATAGAAAAATAACCGCGTATCATGATCTACAAAGATCCAGAGTACCATTATTACAATGTAAAAGCTTAGCATAAAGCTAGCTCAAATTGTTCAGGTAGCAACAAAAACAAGTAAAACCTCCAATCTTCAAATTGCCCACAAGTGAACAAGTGCCGAGTGGAGTACCGTGGCCTATAACGAACAATCAGAATCGGAATAACCTGCAACATGAAACGTAGCAGCCCCGAAGGGTTAATACATGGAATGTATGGCAAGTAGATCTAGTAAAGGGAACAATAGTACTAACATCTACATGCATATTTGGCAAGTGGAGCTGTGTCTGGCTTGCATTTGCAAATACATTTGTCCTACTTTCATAAGCAGTTTTTGATTTTCTTTGAAAAAAATCCCAATTAAGTTATCCCAACAATATTAAAAGCAATTATAAATTAGAATGAGCGAGAAACATGTCATGGAGTCAATATCTAGCAACTCAGATGTCCATAACCGGAGACATGGCTAATCGATTATATTATACACTCTGCAGAGGTTAGTACACTTTACCCATGTGACTTGGCCAGCCCAGCTCGTACCATCACTCTCATTTTGGGTGATGATAGGGAGAAGACCAAGAAGAGACTGTTCGGGAAGTAGCTCCTCAATCCCGACGCGCACCGGTCCAACCTACCAAAATTCTACATCTCTGGATACGCGGGTTCGAGTTACCACAACCTACTAAGTCCAACCAACCACCCATTTAATTATTGGCATATGGTTGTACACGTAAGCTACACAATAAAGAAGCCAATCATTCTCTCTTGATACCTGGGTGCCTTTCCGCAATGAAACCACCAAAATTTATCAATACCATCACACCCAGGGGGATCATTAATTAAGTTGTTTTAGTTTTCACAAACCAATACTTTGAGAAAACAAGTATCAATGATGTTACCCAGCCCTCGTTCATCAAGCATGGCTAAGCACATCTAGCAACGGTGGTTCATCTACAAAGAGGGTCCTACCACATAATAGGACATAGCATAGCGATAGTATCATCCTACACATGCATCTACAAAATACACGACAATGCATAGAAAATAGTAGGACGATATTCATGAACAAAGTAGCATCTACTTGCCTTGGTTATAGCGGTCTGGAGCACAATCCTCACACGAGCAAGCGTTGCACTCAACACAATCTACACGACACAATTGCATACATAAACAAACAATCCACAACATATGCAACAAATATGATGCATGAATGCAAGAACGGCAAGTGAATTGGTGCTACAGCTGCACCACAACATCCTATAACATAACACTACCGATTGCATGCATGAAAAATAGTTTTAGCGCTAGGGAAACTAATAGACAAAAGTAATGCTCACAACTAGAGCTAGAACTTAATTATTTCACTACCGGTAGTATACTGTTTGTAAAATCTTGGAAATATTCTACCGCATAGGCATCGCTGATTAGAAACAGTACCAATTGGAATTACTCGAAAAGGAATTATAAAACTCCCCGAGTAATTAAAACACTGCAGAAAGCCATTATACAAATACTGCAGAAGTTTTTACTGTAAGCCTACCTTTTAATAAACGATGAGACTCCCGTCGTTCACACGAGCTCAGGTACATATCACACGCGATTTTTGGAGCTATGGATCTTTTTCTATGAATTTATTACTCCGAAAAGGCCATTAACTAGTTTGATTAAACTGTACTAAACCTGACAGTAAAAGTCTGAACCAAAGCTACAGCGAGATTCTACACGACTCACTGAACGCGTATATATTTTATTTGCAATTTTTGGCCAAGCGGTTGAATTTCTACGCAATTTACAAGATTCTACCGAAATCTGTCTAATAAAGGGATTAACGAAATTGACCCAGTCAACTGTGTCTGTTTGACTGGGCGCTGACTGGGCGTCTGACTAGTCAACGCCTGGGATGCTGACCAGTCAACGAACGATCTAAGCCGCTGATCTGAGATCTGAAGGTGGCTGCTGTCTTACCGGAAACGGATGGCGATTCGGACTCCGGAAGATGCGGCGAGCTCCGGACGGCGGTGGCGATCGGATCCGGCGACGTGGTTCTTCCTGCACGGACGCACACGCGGTCAACTACGGGTCGACAAATAATTCGCGCCCGAGGCGGCGCGCGTATGTGCGTGTATGTGTGCATGCAAACGCGCATGCGATGACGCGCGCGCAAGCGTGCATGTACGCGTGCATGCGAGCACGCTAAACGAGGCAGCGGCGACGGCGGCGCAGGGCGGCGGCGGCTGCGAGCGGCGGCGGCAGCAGCAGCAGGCGGCGGTGGCGGCAAGGCGGCGCAGCGAGGCAGCGGGGTGCAGGCGAGGCGGGCGCACGGCGGCGGCGGGCGGCGCTGCGCGGGCGAGGCGCGGTGGCGGCGGCTGCGCGGGCGAGGCGCGGTGGCGGCGGCGGCTGGGTGTTGGGCACGCAAAACGAGGCCAGGTGGGCCTCCTCAAATAGTACCCTGGCGCGGAAACCTAAACTGAAACGGCGTGGAACTGGACTCCGATTCGGAAATCGGTCCAGATTTTCGGACCGTTTTCCGGCGGTTTACTAAAACGTCCGAGTCTTTTGCATACGAACTCCGATTGGAGCGATTCTCGCGCCTACGGGTTCGTATCGTCGATACGCACAACCTTCAGTCGAAGTTTGCGCGAAAACTCGAACCTACAGGGGTGGTTGTTGCAAGTCTCTCTAAAGCCTCCCGCAGGAAACTCGTAGCGAAACAAAATATGGTTTTGAAGGTGGCGTTTCGCCGAACCTTTCTACTCGACGATTTTGCATGGAAAGATATGATGCAATGCTATGAATGATATGCAAGACCAAATCTAAATTTGGGATGTGACAAGACTAACCCCCTTAAGATGAATCTCGTCCTCGAGATTCGGCGCGGCTAGTAAATAGGTGTGGGTAGTCCTCTCGGATGTCATCCTCACGCTCCCAAGTGGCTTCCTCTTCGGTGTGGTGGCTCCACTGTACTTTGCAAAACTTGATTGTCTTGGTACGGGTAGTACTTTCTGCTGTCTCCAGAATCTTGACCGGTTTCTCCTCATAGGTCAAATCATTCTCCAGCTGAACCTCCTCTAGCGGTACGGTGTCTCTCAATGGTGTATCCACCATCTCCGGATGGCACTTTTTCAGCTGGGACACATGGAACACGTTGTGAACAGCGGACAGAGCTTCTGGCAACTCCAACTGATAAGCAACTTCTCCTTTGCGTGCTAAGACCCGATACGTTCCAATAAATCGAGGTGCCAGCTTACCCTTAATTCCAAATCTCTTGATTCCACGAAGCGGCGATACTCTGAGGTATGCTCTATCGCCTATCTCGTACACTACTTCCTTGAGCTTGGCATCAGTGTAGCTCTTCTGTCTTGATTGTGCTACCTTCAGCCTGTCCCTAATCAAGGCGACCTTCTCCTCAGCGTCCTTGATCAAATCGGGTCCAAACAATTGGCGTTCTCCTACTCCATCCCATAGCAATGGTGTTCGGCACCGTTTCCCATATAGCACATCGAACGGTGACGTCTTGATGCTGGTTTGATAATTGTTGTTGTAGGAAAACTCCGCATACGGCAAATTCTCATCCCAACTAGAGCCATGAGCCAAGGCGCAAGCTCTCAGCATGTCCTCCAAAATCCGATTCACCCTCTCGGTCTGCCCATCAGTCTGTGGGTGAAACGCTGTGCTAAACTCCAGTCTAGTACCAAGTGACTCGTGTAGCTGGCGCCAGAAGTGTGAGGTAAATTGGGTGCCTCTATCAGATACGATACTCTTGGGAACTCCATGTAGGCACACAATCCTGTCCATGTAAATCTTGGCCAACTTTGCACTCGTATAGGTCGTCTTTACCGGTATGAAGTGGGCTACCTTGGTCAAATGGTCGACCACTACCCAAATAGAGTCATATCCTGACCTGGTCTTGGGCAGTCCTATGATAAAGTCCATTCCCACTCTATCCCACTTCCATTCCGGCACGGGCAATGGTTGTAGCAGTCCTGCTGGCTTCTGGTGTTCTGCCTTCACTCGTCTACATACATCACATAGGGCAATATGCTCCGCGATGTCTCCCTTCATGTTGTTCCACCAGAATCTGTCCTTTAGGTCCATATACATCTTCGTATTGCCCGGATGTATGGAATACGGCGAGTCATGAGCTTCCTGCAGAATCAACTTCCTTATCTCGGGATCGTTGGGAACGCACAAACGATCTCCGTACCACAGGGTTCCCTGCTCATCCTCGCGGAATTCCCTTGCTCGACCTTCCTTCATCTTTTCCTTAACTTCATCTATCTCTTTATCTCCTATCTGAGCCTTTATGATCCTGTCCTGTAGCGTTGGTTGGACTTCCATTGTTGCTAAGTACCCTTCAGATACTACCTCCAGTCTAAGATCCTTGAATTGCTTGCACAAATCCTCAGGCAATTCACCAATTGTCAACCCATTGGCATAAACCTTCCGGCTCAGAGCATCTGCTACTACATTGGCCTTTCCTGGGTGGTATTGTAAATTCATATCATAATCCTTGATAAGCTCCAACCATCTCCTTTGTCTCATGTTCAACTCCTTCTGTGTAAATATGTACTTCAGGCTCTTGTGGTCGGTGTACACATCACAGTGTTTTCCCATTAAGTAATGCCTCCATACCTTGAGCGCATGAACCACTGACGCTAACTCCAAGTCGTGTGTGGGGTAATTCCGCTCATGGTGCTTGAGTTGTCGCGAGGCATATGACACTACTCTCCCATCTTGCATCAGCACACTCCCAAGTCCCTATCGTGAAGCATCACAGTACACTTGGAAATCCTTCTGAAGATCTGGTAAACACAGAACTGGCGCGGTCACTAGTCGACGCTTCAGTTCCTAGAAGCTGGCTTCACATACGTCTGACCATTCAAACTTCCTCTCCTTCTTCAGAAGTTCAGTCATCGGCTTAGCAATCTTGGAAAAGTTTTCTATGAATCTCCTGTAATATCCAGCAAGTCCCAAAAAGCTTCGAGTCTCTCCTGCATTCTTTGGTGCTTCCCACTCAGTTACTGCAGTCACTTTGTTTGGATCAACAGCAATTCCTTCTCCTGACACTACGTGTCCAAGAAACCCAACGGTGTTAAGCCAGAATTCACACTTGCTGAATTTGTCATACAACTTGTGTTCCCTCAGCTTCTCCATAATCATCCTCAGATGTTTCTCATGCTCGGCATCATCCTTGGAATATATCAGTATGTCATCAATAAACACCACCACGAACTTGTCCAAATACTCCATAAATACCTTGTTAATCATGGTCATGAAGTATGCCGGGGCATTCGTTAGTCCAAAAGACATAACTGTATACTCATATAAACCATACCTAGTGGTGAAGGCGGTTTTTGGTACATCCTCCTCTCGGATCTTCAATTGGAAATAGCCTGATCGAAGATCAATCTTGCTGAACACCTTCGCTCCTTCCAGTTGATCAAACAAGTCATTTATGTTTGGCAGAGGGTACTTGTTCTTGATGGTTACTTCATTCAGCGAGCGATAGTCTACCACTAATCTCTTGGTGCTATCTTTCTTCTCCACAAACAGAATAGGTGCACCCCATGACGACGCACTAGGCTGAATGAATCCCTTTTCCAGCTGTTCTTTCAACTGTTTCTTCAATTCTTTCAGCTCATCCACATCCATCTTATATGGCTTCTTTGCTATCGGTCCTGTTCCCGGCATCAGGTCGATAAGAAACTCCACATCCCTGTCAGGTGGCATCCCTGGCAGCTCTTCCGGAAACACGTCGGGGTAATCCCCAATCACTGGCACAGCATCCATGCTAACCCCCTTAAGAGAATTCAACTTACACCTTCTCGGTCGTGCAGCCGACTTGAATATAATCCTCTTACCATCCGGGGTTTTGAGTGAAACAGCTCGCTATGCACAATCTATGTGTCCCCCATGCATAGACATCCAATCCATACCCAGAATGACATCTAATCCCTGTGAATCCAACACTACCAAATGTGCAATGAAGTTATGTGTTCCAATCCTCACAGTTAAGTCGCGGCATCCCGCGCTAGCTATCATATCTCCTCCAGGTGAACTCACTCTAATAGACCTTTTAATAGACTCAGTAGGTAACTTATACTTATCCACAAATGCCCTTGATATGAATGAATGCGATGCACCAGTATCGAAAAGTATAATTGCAGGGTAAGTGTTGATTGGGAACTTACCAATCACAAGGTCAGGCTCATCTGGAATCTCCTCCACATTCATGTGGTTCACTGTGGCCTTCTCGCCGTTGGTTGGCTTCAGTCCCTTCCTCTCCGGACAGTTGTCAGCATAGTGTCCCTTCTGCTTGCACTTGAAGCACGTCACCTCACTCAGATCCTTCTTCACGAAGTTGCGATCACGGTTGCGGTCATGTCCACCGTGTCCTCCAGAGTGGTGAGAGTGTCCTCCCTTGTGGTTGTGGTGGCTCCTCCTATGGTTGTCATGGCGATGTCCATCGCGGTGGTCATGGCTCCCATGGTCACTTCCTCCATGCTTGGAGTATCCATCATAAGAAGTGCGAGACTTGTGGTGAGAACCAGAGTGGTGAGTACTGCTCTTTCTCTTGCGGTTCTCCACCTGCTTGTGCTTCCCTTCCAAGATCCTGGCCTTGTCCATAAGCTCCTGGAAAGTGGGGCAATAAACCACAAGTAGCTGTACTGAAAGATCATCACTGAGGCCGTCCAGGAATCTCTCCCTCCTTTTGGCATCAGTGTCAACATCCTCAGGTGCATAACGGGACAGGTTGTTGAACTCCTCAATGTACTCGGCCACGGTGCGATTGGTTTGGCGCAAGTTGCGGAACTCCTTCCTCTTCAGGCTCAGAATTCCTGAAGACACGTGGTTGGTCCTGAAACCTTCCTCAAACATTGCCCAAGTCATGGTATCCAGCGGGTGGGTGATCTGAAATGTGTCCCACCAAGAAGCGGCTGGTCCCTCCAGTAGGTGAGCGGCAAACCTCACCTTCTCAGCATCAGTGCATCCGACAGTTACTAGATCCTTGTTGACTGAACGCAACCAGTCGAGAGAAACCATTGGTTCCGTTGCAGTAGAGAACTTAGCTGGCCTTAACCTCAGAAATCTGGTGAGAGCATCTCCCTGAGGCTGGTTGTTTCCATTGTTGTTGTTTTGATTCGTCATGAACTGGGTCATCACTTGGGTCAGCTGTGCCTGAGCTGCCATGAGCTGCTCCATCTCAGTGGGTTGGCGGCGGGGAGGCATCTGCGGTTCAGCATAGGTAAGTTTAGAAAGAATCAACTACGATAATAGGATTCTACCCATGCATATGATCAAACAACAACAAACAATAGCAGACAATCACAATCAAGCAACACATCAACAAACAAGCGGTCCAGCAACATCCCAGGTGTTATCCTAGCAGTATATACCTACTGAAATAGTTTTGCAAGAGTTGACAATGGTTAACTAAATAGTTGATCAACTAGACAACCAAAACAGCAATCTGCCAGAACAGTCCAGCAGCTTTCACGAATTTTTCCGCCTGACTTAAACTCGTCAGAAAAGTTAGCCAATTTTTGTTCATATAGCACAGAGAGTTTCGCATCAGCCCAATTTTTTTCAGATTTGTCCGAGTTACCAGAAAAATATGAAAAATTGCGCAGTACTGCTGCATCAGCAGAAAAACTGCAGCGAAAAACACACAGATGATAACCAAAATGCCATAACTCTTTCATTAAAATTCGCACAAATAAATCCTAGGATATTGGAGTACACAAATAAGCAACTAAACACTTTTAAACTAACTCGAACTAAGCTTCACAACGATCGAGACTAATCCTAATAAATTCGCCTAACGTGGACTAATTGGTGGACTTCTATCTACTTCTTGAAGAGATTGAGGTAGGTCCTTGCGGTCATGCGTTGGCGCTTCGGCTCGCGGTACAACCATGGCGGCGGAGTGTACACCTCTCCGGAACCATCACTTGAGACCTCATACTCCACCTCTTCTGGATCCTCCTCTTCTTCTTCATTCTCAGCTGCAACAGCAACAACTTCATCTCCTCCACCATCATCGTCTCCATCATCATCATCCTCGTCCTCATCATCATCATCGTCTCCACTATCATCATCATCCCCATTGTTGCCATCATCTCCATTATCATCATCAGAGGGTGGATTCAGCTGTGCTTGGAGAGCGGCAATCTGGGCTGTCATTGCTTCAATGGTTTGGTTCCTTTCCTGGACGGTCCCTTGCAATTGCTATATGTTCTGGACGTTCTCCTGCACAGTACCATGAAGATGGGCTATGGTCTCATCTCTGGCTATGAGGGCAGTTTCCATAACTCCCACAGCTTCATGCAGAGTGTCTATCTCCTGTCCTTGGACCACCATTCCATTGCTAGTGAAGTCTGCAATTTCCTTCAACATCCTCACCTTCTCTGCTAAAGCTCCATTCTCTCTCTCCATGTCCTCTATGTGCCTCCGATGGGGCGGCATGTTGTTCCTGTCGCCTGGGGTAACCACAATGTTCCCTTCTTCATCACGCCTTCCATAGTCACGGTAGGGTGAATCTGCAGGCAGTAGGTGTCGGACATAGTGGCACTGGCGAGACAGGGCTTCATGTACAGCCAAGTTGATCCCAAGTCCCCAGTTGCAGTATATCTTGGTGTAAACCAAGTGCGCGGGGTTTGGCAAGGCGACATCTCTGAATATGAAGGTAGTGATCTCCCATGCATCCTCTCCATATCCATAGGTGTACAGCCTTCTTCCCTTGAACATAGGCAGCGGCAATCCCAATGACTGAGAGAGCTGAGCTAACTGCCTTGCAAAGGGCCTTGGTGACTCCATGGTGACATACTCAGTCCTGACGTCTCCCATCTATTAAGTAAAAGAGGAAAGTGTGAGAATAGCATATGGTAAGAATTTACGAGGGTGAAAGGCATAAGATGAAAGACAGAGTTAATATAGGCTTTAATAATTCTATGGCTTCCTAATCCAATCCTAGGTCACGATCCTACAGTCGACACACGGGCTCTGATACCATCCTGTGACACCCTGGTTCTGATAAGACCGTGGCCTCTATGTGACATGCCAATCCCTGGATCGGTTCATTGGCCCACAATAGAGTAAGATAGATAATCATAGCAAAATAACCGTGTATCATGATCTACAAAGATCCAGAGTACCATTATTACAATGTAAAAGCTTAGCATAAAGCTAGCTCAAATTGTTCAGGTAGCAACAAAAACAAGTAAAACCTCCAATCTTCAAATTGCCCACAAGTGAACAAGTGCCGAGTGGAGTATCGTGGCCTATAACGATCAATCAGAATCGTAATAACCTGCAACATGAAACGTAGCAGCCCCGAAGGGTCAATACATGGAATGTATGGCAAGTAGAGATAGTAAAGGGAACAATAGTACTAACATCTACATGCATATTTGGCAAGTGGAGCTGTGTCTGGCTTGCATTTGCAAATACATTTGTCCTACTTTCATAAACAGTTTTTGATTTTCTTTGAAAAAAAACCCAATTAAGTTATCCCAACAATATTAAAAGCAATTATAATTTAGAATGAGCGAGAAACATGTCATGGAGTCAATATCTAGCAACTCAGATATCCATAACCGGAGACACGGCTAATCGATTAGATTATACACTCTGCAGAGGTTAGTACACTTTACCCATGTGACTTGGCCAGCCCAGCTCGTACCATCACTCTCATTTTGGGTGATGATAGGGAGAAGACCAAGAAGAGACTGTTCGGGAAGTAGCTCCTCAATCCCGACGCGCACCGGTCCAACCTACCAAAATTCTACATCTCTGGATACGCGGGTTCGAGTTACCACAACCTACTAAGTCCAACCAACTGCCCATTTCATTATTGGCACATGGTTGTACACGTAAGCTACACAATAAAGAAGCCAATCATTCTCTCTTGATACCTGGGTGCCTTTCCGCAATGAAACCACCAAAATTTATCAATACCATCACACCCAGGGGGATCATTAATTAAGTTGTTTTAGTTTTCACAAACCAATACTTTGAGAAAACAAGTATCAATGATGTTACCCAGCCCTCGTTCATCAAGCATGGCTAAGCACATCTAGCAACGGTGGTTCATCTACAAAGAGGGTCCTACCACATAATAGGACATAGCATAGCGATAGTATCATCCTACACATGCATCTACAAAATACACGACAATGCATAGAAAATAGTAGGACGATATTCATGAACAAAGTAGCATCTACTTGCCTTGGTTGTAGCGGTCTGGAGCACAATCCTCACACGAGCAAGCGTTGCACTCAACACAATCTACACGACACAATTGCATTCATAAACAAACAATCCACAACATATGCAACAAATATGATGCATGAATGCAAGAACGGCAAGTGAATTGGTGCTACAGCTTCACCACAACATCCTATAACATAACACTACCGATTGCATGCATGAAAAATAGTTTTAGCGCTAGGGAAACTAATAGACAAAAGTAATGCTCACAACTAGAGATAGAACTTAATTATTTCACTACCGGTAGTATACTGTTTGTAAAATCTTGGAAATATTCTACCGCATAGGCATCGCAGATTAGAAACAGTACCAATTGGAATTACTTGAAAAGGAATTATAAAACTCCCCGAGTAATTAAAACACTGCAGAAATCCATTAGACAAATACTGCAGAAGTTTTTACCGTAAGCCTACCTTTTAATACACGATGAGACTCCCGTCGTTCACACGAGCTCAGGGACATATCACACGCGATTTTTGGAGCTACGGATCTTTTTCTACGAATTTATTACTCCGAAAAGGCCATTAACTAGTTTGATTAAACTGTACTAAACCTGACAGTAAAAGTCTGAACCAAAGCTACAGCGAGATTCTACACGACTCACTGAACGCGTACATATTTTATTTGCAATTTTTTGCCAAGCGGTTGAATTTCTACGCAATTTACAAGATTCTACCAAAATTTGTCTAATAAAGGGATTAACGAAATTGACCCAGTCAACTGTGTCTGTTTGACTGGGCGCTGACTGGGCGCTGACTAGTCAACGCCTGGGATGCTGACCAGTCAACGAACGATCTAAGCTGCTGATCTGAGATCTGACGGTGGCTGCTGTCTTACCGGAAACAGATGGCGATTCGGACTCCGGAAGATGCGGCGAGCTCCGGACGGCGATGGCGATCGGATCCGGCGACGTGGTTCTTCCTGCACGGACGCACACGCGGTCAACTACGGGTCGACAAATAATTCGCGCGCGAGGCGGCGCGCGTACGTGCGTGTATGTGTGCATGCAAACGCGCATGCGATGACGCGCGCGCAAGCGTGCATGTACGCGTGCATGCGACCACACTAAACGAGGCAGCGGCGGCGGCGTCGGCGGCGCGGTGGCGCGCGTGGCGGCGCGCGGCTGCGCTGGCGGCGCGCCGGCGGCAGCAGCAGCAGGCGGCGGCGGCGGCAAGGCGGCGCAGCGAGGCGGCGGGGTGCAGGCGAGGCGCGGTGGCGGCGGCCTGCAGCGGCGGCGGCGGCTGCGCGGGCGAGGGACGGTGGCGGCGGCGGCTGGGTGTTGGGCACGCAAAACGAGGCCAGGTGGGCCTCCTCAAATAGTACCCTCGCGCGGAAACCTAAACTGAAATGGCGTGGAACTGGACTCCGATTCGGAAATCGGTCCAGATTTTCGGACCGTTTTCCGGCGGTTTACTAAAATCGTCCGAGTCTTTTGCATACGAACTCCGATTGGAGCGATTCTCGCGCCTACGGGTTCGTATCGTGGATACGCACAACCTTCAGTCGAAGTTTGCGCAAAAACTCGAACCTACAGGGGTGGTTGTTGCAAGTCTCTCTAAAGCCTCCCGCAGGAAACTCGTAACGAAACAAAATAGGGTTTTGAAGGTGGCGTTTCGCCGAACCTTTCTACTCGACGATTTTGCATGGAAAAGATATGATGCAATGCTATGAATGATATGCAAGACCAAATCTAAATTTGGGATGTGACAGTTGAAGTTTCTACTGAACCTCGCAGGTCAACGAGAACGCGTACCACTCCTGATTGGTATGATCCCGTTATGAGTGTCATGTTGGTGGACAACACCGATGACCCTGTGACATATGAGGAAGAGATGCTGAGCCCAGATTCCAATAAATGGCAAGACGCCATGAAATCCGAAATTGGATCCATGTACGAAAACCAAGTATGGACTTTGGTGGACTTACCGGATGGCCGGAAGGCTGTCGAGAACAAATAGATTTTCAAGAAGAAAACAGATGTTGATGGTAATGTTACTGTCTATAAAGCTCGACTTGTCGCAAAAGGGTTTCGACAAATTCAAGGAGTTGACTACGATGAGACTTTCTCACTAGTAGCGAAGCTAAAGTTTGTGAGAATTATGTTAGCAATCGCTGCATATTATGATTATGAGATATGGCAGATGGATGTCAAAACAGCATTGCTCAATAGAGACATTGATGAAGAGCTGTATATGATGCAACCCCAAAGGTTTTGTCGATCCTAAAGATGCTAACAAGGTATGCAAACTTCAACGGTCCATGTATGGGTTGAAGCAAGCATCCCGAAGTTGGAATCAAAGTTTTTATAAGGTAATCAAAAGTTTTGGTTTTATACAAACTTATGGAGAAGCTTGTATTTACAAGAAAGTGAGTGGGAGCTCTGTAGAATTCTTAATACTATATGTAGATGACATATTATTGATTGGGAATGATGTAGACCTTCTTAATAGTGTCAAGGAATATTTGAATAATAGTTTTTCAATGAAAGATCTTGGCGAAGCAGCTTACATATTAGGCATAAAGATTTATAGAGATAGATCGAGACGCCTAATATCATTGTCACAAAGTACATATTTGGACAAAGTTCTAAAGAGGTTTGGAATGGAAGATAGCAAGAAAGGGTTCTTGCCCATGTTGCCCAATACGACGTTGAGTAAAACTCAAAGTCCAACAACGGCAGAAGATAGAGAAAGGATGAGTAAGACTCCCTATGCCTCAGCCATAGGATCTCTAATGTATGCCATGCTATGTACCAGACCCAACATTGCATATCTTGTTAGTTTGACTAGCAGATATCAAAGTGATCCAGGAGTGGATCATTGGACAGCGGTCAAAAACATCCTTAAGTACTCGATAATAACTAAGGATATGGTTCTTTCTTATGGAGGTGATGAACAACTCGTTGTTAATGGTTACACCGATGCTAGTTGGAACACCGATCCGGATGATTCTAAGTCTCAATCTGGATACGTATTTACTTTGAATGGTGTAGCAGTTAGCTGGAGGAGTGCAAAGCAAAGCGTTGTGGTGAGATATTCAACTGAATCGAAATACATAGCTGCTTCGGAGGCTTCACAAGAAGAGATATGGATGAAGGAGTTCATTACAAAGCTCGGTGTGGTTCCAAGTGCGCTGGACCCAATGTCTATCTACTGTGATAACATGGGCGCCATAGCCAATGTGCAAGAACCAAGGTCACACAAGAAGCTGAAGCACATCAAGCTACGTTTTCACGCTATTCGAGAACATGTCCAAGATGGTGACATAAAGATTTGCAAAGTACACACAGATCTGAATGTGGCGGATCCGTTGACTAAACCTCTCCCGAGGGCAAAACATGACCAACACCAAACTGCCATGGGTGTTCGGTATATTACCATGTAATCTAGATTAGTTGACTCTAGTGCGAGTGGGAGACTGTTGGAGATATGCCCTAGAGGCAATAATAAATATAGTTAATATTATATCTTTGTGTTTATGATAAATGTTTGCATTCATGCTATAATAGTATTGACTAGGAAACATTAATACTTGTGTGAATTGTAAACTAAATTAGAGTCCCTAGTAAAGCCTCTTCATAATACTAGCTTGTTGGTTAATAGATGATTGTGGTTTCCCTATCATGAACATTGAGATGTTATTAACAACAAGATCATATCATTAGGAGAATGGTATGATGGACATACTCCTATAGATAAGCGTAGCATAAAGATCAAGTCATTTTAATAGTTCAATTGCTATAAGCTTTCTGATACATAGTAACCTAATTCCTTCGACCATGAGATCATGCTTATTACCATCACCAGAAGGATGCTTTGATGACATAAAACACCACACCGTAACTGGGTGGCTATAAAGGCGGCATTGAGTGTTCGGAAAGTATGGGTTGAGACACATGGTTCAAGAGTGGGATTTGTCCATCCATATGACGGATAGATATACTCTGGGCCCTCTCAGTGGAATGTCATCCAATTAGCTTGCAAGCATGTGACTGTCTCACAAGGGATCACATATCACGGGAACGAGAAAAGAGTACTTATCAGTAACGAGGTTGACCTAGGTATGCAGAGATACCGACGATCAAAAACTCGGATAAGTAAACTATCGTGAGACAAAGGGAAATTGGTATCGTATGTAAGTGGTTCATTCGATCGCAAAGTAATCGTAGAAATATGTGGGAGCCATATGAATTTCTAGATTCCTCTATTGGTTATTGTTCGGAGAAGTTTCTCGATCATGTCCGCATAATTCACGAACCGTAGGGAGACACACTTAAGGATTCGATGTTGTTGAGTAGTTATGGAATGATGAGTAAGAGACTGAATGTTGTTCGGAGTCTCGGATGGGATCCGTGATATCACGAGGAGATCCGAAATGGCCCGGAGAATAAGATTCATATAAGGAAAGTCCTGTTTCGGAGTTGGGGAATGATTCCGGTGTTTTCATCGGGAATGTTCTAGAAGGTTCCGGAAGGTCCGGCACTCTGGAGGGGAAGGGTACATGAATGTGTCATGACAATGTGGAATGGTTGCATCATGTACTAGGTATCATGGCTGGGCAAAATAAAGGGAGAAATCAAATCCTAGTTTGAAAAGTCAAACACCAATTTGAAAAGTCAAACGGCAAGTTTGCTTGGTGGAGGGAGAGTAGGAAACCTACTTGGGGAGGAAGTCCTCCTCCCTCCACCCGCCGGCCAAGGAGGCCGAGTTGGGGGAGGACTCCCTCCTCCCAACCGGCGCCCTCCCACCTATAAAAGAAGGGGCAGGGGTGCCCCTCTTCCCTACACCCAACACCACCCAAACCCTAGCCCTAGCCGTCGGCCTCCTGCAAGTCCCCGCCGCCCCTAGGGCTTCTCCTAGCTGCCGACTTGGGGCTTCCCCAAGCCCTAGCTGCCGGCCAAGCTCCTCCCCTTGGTGCCCTCTAAACCCTAGATCGCCAAGGCCTCTCTCATAGTCCACCATACTCGCTCCGGCTTAAGGCGAAGCCCTGCGAGATCTCCCCTCTACTTCCGGTACCACGTCGTCGTGCTGCCGGAATCGCGAGGAGAGTGCTACAACCTCCGCTGCCTGCTGGAACAAGGGAGAGGAAGGTCTTCATCGAGTACCGAATGTGTGACCGACTTCGGAAGCGCTGCCGGAACGCAGCGCCGGAAGGATCGTCTACGCGATCTTGAGATCGGCAAGAGTACGACTACATCACCCACGAGAATCTGCTCTCGTGAACCGCTTTGGAATCTTCGAGGGTGAGTTCCTCTATCGACTCGTTGCTACAATCTAGTAGATAGATCTTGGCTTGTTTGTTTGCATGCGGTAGAATTTTTTGTTTTCCATGCTACGAACCCCTACAGATTGCTGCCAGTGAGACCGCGTGAAGAAAGTATCCACACCAATGTGCTTGGTTAATTCATTCTTGACTGAATCATTTGCTATCTGAATAGCAGCAGTGCTGTCACAAAAAATGGATGTGGGAGCATCACAAGAGACACCAAGATCAGCCAATAACCAACAAAGCCAGACAATCTCTGATGTAGTAGTAGCAAGTGCTCGAAGCTCGGCCTCGGCACTAGAACGTGGCACTGCCGTCTGTTTCTTAGACTTACATGCAATGAGAGAAGTACCAAGAAAATACAATAGCCTGTAACTGAACAACGATCAGCAGGATCACTCGCCCAAGTGGAGTCAGAGTAAGCATGAAGCTGAAGCTGATTATTGTGAGCATAGAATAACCGTCGAGATATTGTACCCCGCAAGTAGCAAAGAACACGGAGCAAGTGACCATAATGAACTGACGTAGGAGCACTAACAAACTGACTAAGGGTGTGAACGACATGAGCAATGTCAGGTCTTGTCATAGTGAGATATACCAGACTTCCCACAAGGTGAAGATAACGAGAGGGGTCCTCGAGAGGAGTACCATCACTTGAGAGAAGATGTAGTTAAAATTCCATGGGTGTAGCAGCAACACGTGCATCAGTGAGACCCGAGCGTGATCAAACCCTGAGTATACTGATGCTGAGAGAGATAATAACCATCATCGGTATGATCAACCTCAATTCCCAAGAAGTAACCGAGAGACCCCAAATCTGACATTTTGAATTGCTCACCCAACTTTTTCTTAACAAAGGCAATGTACTTTTGATCATCTCCCATGATCAACATATCATCCATATAGAGCAAAAGCAAAGTACAACCATATATAGATGAATGAATGAATAGAGCCGGATCATGCGCACTAGAAGTGAAACTAGCAGCTTGAACCACAGAACGAAAACGATAAAACCAAGCATAAGGGGCTTGCTTAAGCCCATAAAGATCCTTTCAAAGGTGGCATACATGACCAGAAGGGGCCTCAACACCTAGATGTGGCTGCATATATACTTACTCATGTAAATCTCCATGAAGGAAGGCATATTTCACATCTAATTATGATATTTTCCATGACCGTACTGCATCCACAACAATCAAAGTGCAAACCGAAGTCATATGACCAACTAGAGCAAACGTCTCATCATAGTCTCTCCCATGTGCCTGCTGAAAACCTCTGGCAATGAGATGAGCCTTATAGCGCTCCACATAACCATCTGACTTGGTTTTTACCTTGTACACCCATTTGGAGGTGATGGGTGTTAGTGCTATATTTATGATTGGCCTTTGGCCTCCTGCATATTGGCCTTTTGGCTCCCACATGTACATGTATATATGAGCCCTTTTTTGCCTTCTAGTAATACAAGTTGCTGTTATCACAACATGGTATCGTGAGCTAGGATTTTTTTCCCACTAATTATCAAGACGCTGCAACTCGTCCTTGTTCTTCTCCCCTATTGATCTTCCAAATTGAATTTCTCATCTGGAATTCTGCTACATCCACTGATGGACCTTCCTCAACGTCTGTGCGCATGTGCAGCTTCTCCCTCGTGCACCTCCAGCGTGCTGTGATTGGCCTCGTGCACCTCGTGCATCTCCGGCTGCTGGTTCTTGGATTCGTTCATCTAGCTCTGGCTTGGCCCGACTGCTACTGCTAGCCTTCACCGAGCGCGACACCGGCCTCCGCGCACCCGCTAGTCTTCACGAGGCGCGACGCTGGCCTCCGTATGCCCGCTGGTCTTCATCGAGCATGACGCCCGCCTCGCCCGCTTGCCGGCCGCCGGACCTTCACTCGGTTGAATAGGTGGCTAGCTCGGCCGCCGCCTCAACTGACGTCCGTAGAGATCAACCGTCGGGCCGCAACTCTCCACTGACGGAATCTCCACCAGATCCCCAGATTTTGTCGCCCTCCGACCACCGGAGGTAATGTTACAAGTTGCTGTTATCACAACAATAGGAACAGACCGAGGAGGTAATGTTACAAGATCCCATGTACCGGTACTCTCTAGGGCTGCAAGCTCCTCAGACATAGCCAATTGCCACTTTGGAAACGCGGTTGCCTCCTCATAAGTACTAGGATCATAGGATGCCCCTACACAGAAATTATTTTTGTATCTTCTTGGAAGCTCAAGGGAAGATCGATCACGAAGAGTATACCTATTTGCTTGAGAGGATTCATGAGCACAAGAATCAGTAGTACTGGCTGGAGGAACAGAGGACAAAGGAATGGACGATTGGTCATCAGATGAAACTCTAGGATGACGACTATAATATAAAGGAAAAGATGGTAGAGCTGTTGGAGATGGTGGTGAGGAAGCAGCAGACCGTGGAGCTGGTGAGGAAGGTGAATCTAGTGGATCTGGTGGTGAGGAAGATGGTGGTTGATCAGATACTGACTCATCTGAAGAGAAGATAGGTGTAAGAGAAAGAAAAGATGTGGACTCTAAAGACGTGGAAGGGGATGACTTAGTGGAGCCAGAGTAAAAATATGGTTGATTTTCATTGAAAGTGATATCACAAGAGAAGCGAATGCGGCGAGCGGAAGGATCATAGCAACGATAACCTTTATGCTCAAGGCTATATCCGATAAAAAACACATTGAACAGACTGAGCAGTGAATTTGGTACGCTCACGAGGTGCTAGTAGAACATAGCATATACAATCAAAAATACGAAGATGGTCATATGTGGGAGGAGTACCAAACAACACCTCACCAGAACACTTGACCTGAAGGCGAGAAGAAGGTTGTATATTTATGAGATACATAGCTATGGAAATATCTTCACCCCAGAAATGAGTAGGTACAAAGGAGGAAATCATAAGAGTACGAACTGACTCAATAATATGGCAATGTTTACGCTCAGCAACTCCATTTTGAGCATGAGCACCGGGACAAGAAAGCTATGGAAGAGTACCTTCTGAAGAAAGAAAATCACGAAAAGATGTAGAAATATAATCTCCCCCAAGTCAGAACGAAAAAATAACGAATAGAACTACAAAATTGATTATGAACCATCCGAGAAAAGGCTTGATATATAGAATTCAACTCTGAACGATGTTTCATAAGATAAATCCAAGTGTAGCGAGAGTGGTCATCAAAAAATATGACATAATGTTTTTGAACACCCTTTGAGACAAAACGGGAGGGACCCCATACATCAGAGTGCACTAAATCAAAAGGAAGACTAGAAAAGGTGGTGCTAGAAGGATATGGAAGTTGTATCTGTTTCCCTAGCTTACAACCCTTGCAATGGAAACCAGCATCCACATGAACACGACCCAAAACACCTTGTACAATAAGACTAGATAAACAAGAACCACAAAGATGACCTAAACGACGATGCCACTGGGCAAAAGAAAACAATGAACTGGGTCTCCATAAGGAGGTATAGGAAGCATTTGATGCAGAAGCTGACTCTCTAGAAGCTAAAGGAAGGTGTAGAGTGTCAAGTTCGTAGAGGGACGTGGAGCCTTTATGGCGACAACCAGTTCCAATGATCCTCTTGCTCTGAAGATCTTGCACATAACATGAGGTTTTGTCAAAACCAACAAATTAGTTCATAGAGTCTCCTGAATTAAGCACCCAAGGCTGAGTGACACGAGAGGCAGACTGATAAGCAGCAGACATAGAGGCACTCATTACTGGTTGTTGTGATTCACCGGTCACAATAGCACAAGAATTCCTAGTAGATGGGTGACGCTGCTGTTGTTGAACAGGGAACTTCCTTTGATACTCAGCCAACAACTCTAGGTGTAGGAAGAAACAACTATCAATTGTATGTCCAGAATTCTTGCAGTGAGAGCAGAATTTTCCTGAAGAAGAACCTCTGAAAGGACCACGAGGGGCAACAAGAACACCGGTATGATTCATTGCAGCGGCGGATGAGGCAAGGGAGCAAAGATGTGTATCCTCAGCAATCAAACTAGAAAGTTCTTCGTTCAAAGAAGGTGGCGCAGTAGTACGGCCAAGTAGTTGAGTACGGTTGTTCTCAAATTCCTGCCTGAGCCTCATCACAAACTGAAACATGAAAGACTCAACTTCTGTTATCGCCATATTTTGGCCAAAGAAGGGGATGGGCCGTGATCAAGATGGGCTTGGAAGATGTGTATATTCAACGTGTTGTTGGATCGGCCTAGTGCGTGGATTTGGGCTAAATTTCCCGTGTATCTTGTATCATAGTAGGTTCCGTTTCAGTTTAGGTAAAGATAGAGTTGTAGGGTTATTCCAAAAGTAGAGAGTCTCCGGACTATAAATATGTACCTAAGGTTATTGAGAAAAGGAGGACAATCACGTTCACAACAAACACAATCTCGGCGCATCGCCACCCCTTGTTTCTAGGGTTTTTCTCGGGTAAGTGCCATGCTGCCTAGATCGCATCTTGCGATCTAGGCAGTATCTACTTATGCGTTATCTGGTGTTACTCGTACTGAAGCCTTGTTGATGGCGAGTAACACCATTATCATAGATTTGTTTGGGTTAGCATCAGTACTTTTCGCTACGATTGTTTAAGTTATGCTGCCTATAGTTATATCGCCGCCTTTGCACCTTTTCCCGGGTGTGAGGGTGGCATCTTGCTTGATCTCTGTTTAAGTCGATTTGATCTGTTATAGTTGTGCCTTGTTCTCCAAGGTTTAGTTTAATATCCACATGATCAGGCCTTGCAAACGGGTTGAACGATCCAGTAGTATGTAAGATGTGGTTTATCAATCCAGGAGGGGGTGTTCCGGGAATTGACGATTACGTTGGTTTTTAGGCCTTCTCTAGGATTAATTTTCTATTATCTTTTGTATCTACCAGGCTCAATTATGTGTAGGATGTTCCAGTCATGTAGTGAAAACGTTAAACTGTCGTAGATCGATTTAGCTTGTATTGATGAAGCAAAAACCCCATGTTACAATAGATCTAATGCAGAACCATGGGATAATCGGCTCTAGGAGCCGATTCACAGGGAAACCTGGGAGCCGGTTACGGCTCGAATTTTACATATGTTTGTTTGCCATGCAGGAAACCAATCGAAGCAATCTTTCACCTTCCTGATCAGGTATAGGTCAGGTGGCACGCCCTCGAACCAAGCCAGGACGCGTGCCGGAGCTTTGCGGGCCGTTGCCCGAGGGACCAGGGCCCACCAGCAGTTCTGGGAGCCTCCCGGCTCTTCGTGTTGCCCGTCGCTGCTCGCCGGTGGGTTTTGGTAGGCAACACATTCTGGCACGCCCGGTGGGACATTCAACAACGTCTACATCAACGTCCGACGCTGCGATGGAGAGCAGACCAGTCACGTACGACGAGCTGCCTGAAGAGCACAAGGCGAAGTATGATGAGATCAGAAATCTCTTCGAAGCCGATCTCATCGGCTCTTTTGAGAGGACCCGTAAGCATGGCATCAAGTGGAGGGGGTTCTCCCCCGAGGGTGCTCTTGATGAGGTAGATCTGTCCGTTTCTTCGGAGGAGCGCACCAGAGCTCTACGACAGGAAGTCAACTACATGGTGGCTCATTCTCTGCACCGCCATGCTGAGAGCCTGGTGAACGCTTTCGAGCGGGTCGCGGTTCGCGTAGTTCAGGAGATCATGAAACATCAGTACTCTCCGTCGGGGCCTACTTTAGGGACTCACCAGGGAGAAAGACCGCTCCAGAACAGGCCGCAGCTGCCATTCACACTTGCGGCCCCAGAGCCGCCAGGAGCAGCGGCTTACGTCGTCTACAAGGCTGGAGGCGACCCAGGCGATTGCCAATTCCTGTTTGAGCCACCTAAGGAAATCCCACACGGATATATATGCGCCTACGTGCCGGACTGCAACAACCTGTCACGCACCAGCCAGATTGCAACCGCAGGAATTTCTGCGGCAGGGGTTCCTGGGGCAGGATCTTCAGGAGCAGGCGTTTCTGGAGCAGCGATGTCTGGGATAGACGCTGACAAACAGGCGTGGCTAGACAAGTATGCCACTGGAACAAGTCATGAGAATCTAGCCCCTGCAGCTCAAACAGTGGAGCAAATCCGTACCATCCTGAGAGACCAGTTCGGCTTCGTGCCGAAGAGAAGGACAATCGGCTATTCAAAGCCGTACCCTAACGAGTTTGATCTGATTTCGCTGCCGCCCAAGTATCGGCTCCCTGAGTTCTCAAGGTTTAGCGGATCAGAAGGGTCAAGCTCGATCGAGCACATAAGCCGATACCTGGCACAGCTAGGCATAATTTCGGCATCAGATCAGATGCGCGTAAGGTTTTTTGCGCAATCACTGACAGGACCAGCTTTTGGGTGGTACACCTCGCTGCCACCTGATTCGATTCATACCTGGAAGCAACTGGAAGAGCAATTCCACATCCAGTACCATTCAGAGGCTACGGAGGCTGGCATTGCAGACCTGGCTCAGGTGCGGCAGAAGCGAGGAGAAACGGTAGCAGAGTACATCCAGCGCTTCAGGACCGTCAAGAACCGATGTTACTCCGCTCGTTTAACTGAGAAGGAAGCAGTCGAACTGGCAGTGTTGGGTCTCTCAGCACCCATCAAGGATCTGGATTTCCAAGTAGAGTACAACTCGTTGGCGCACATGGCCCAGAAACTGACGGTGTATGAACAGCGCCACCCTGAGTTATACCAAGACAAGTTCAAGCGTCCGATAGGCCTGGTCGATACAGAAGAAGGGGATCCTACGCAAGACCAGGAGGTGGCCGTGGCTGAATGGGCTCGGGGGGCAGACCCCGTGTCCTGCAAATGGGTGAAACAGCAAGGGCCTGCAAAAGGGTTCGACTTCGACGTGAGCAAAGCTGAGCAGATTTTCGATTTACTGCTGAAAGAGAAGCAGCTGAGGTTACCCGACGGCCATAAAATCCCCACGGCTCAGGAAATGAACGGGAGACCATACTGCAAGTGGCATCAATCGTTCACCCACACCACCAATGACTGCAAAGAGCTACATCGCCAAATCCAAATGGCAATAGAGCAAGGCCGTCTGATCCTTGGGCAGTTCACCATGAAAGTGGACACAAACCCATTTCCTGGCGTTAACATGGTAGAGCTCAGTCGCCCCGCGAGGCGCCGGCTGGATTTTTCGTTCGGTGTTAATATGGCAGGGTCTGGGTACCACCATGACACGTACAAGGAGGAAGGTGGTCGCTCTCGGGGCAAAGAGAGAGAATAGGCTGATCCGTGCGACCGGCCCGGCCATAGCGACAGGCGGTACTTAACAGAGGAACAGGTGAGGAGAGTACGGTATCAGAAGCCGCATTCCACGCATCTCCTTAAGAAGTATGAGCGTCAGTATGACCAACGGCGCCAGCACGATGAAGACGATAAAGGATATGAGCACCTCACTAGGGGGCCGTCAAAAGGAAAAGAAGGCGCAGAAAAACATTGGGACTGTCCTTTCTTCAAGTACTGCTGGGACGCGGGAATGAGCCGATTGCCTACATTCGACAACTGCCCGGAGTGTGGACAGCAGAGGGAGGACACCAGGACAGTTTCAGTGTTCAAACGTTTAGGGCCTCTCCCACCTCAGAGCCGTCACAGGGAGTCCGCTCGAGCAAAGGACCTCGAGAATCCAAGGGGTGACAAGGAAGAAGACAGATATCGCCGTCCAAGATGGTGTCCAGACGGACTCAGACATACCCAAAAGCGTAGAGTGCAGCGGCTGCGTAACTTGGAGGAAGCTGAAGCGCAGTATCTCCACGCTCTAAAGAAAGCACGGCCCGATCTGGCCGTCAAAATTAGGCAGACCCTGGAAGCGGAAGACCACCCGACAAGGAAAGAATGGCGCCCCAAACCAGTAAAAGCCGATGCACAGACATCGGCTGGCACAAACATGGTGTTCGTACTTCCGTCGGAATTCTGCGCGCCAAGAACCAATGAGCTACCAGTGGCATAGTTTGACTGCGGTCCACGGCCGGTTATCTTTGAGAAGCCACGTGAGAAGGGTTACAAACATCTGAAAGCCCTGTACCTGCGAGGTTACATCAATGGGCAACCTGTCAGCAAGATGTTGGTGGACACCGGAGCGGCAGTCAATATCATGCTGTACTCCATGCTACGACGTTTGGGTCGCTCTACTGCAGATCTGATCAAAACCAACGTCACGTTAAGCGACTTCAACGGCCAGTCTTCGGAAACACAAGGCGTGCTGAACGTGGATCTGACAGTGGGCAGAAAAACCATACCCACGTCATTTTTCGTCGTGGACAGCAAAAGTACCTACGCTGTCTTGCTAGGTAGAGATTGGATTCACGCTAATTGCTGCATTCCATCCACGATGCACCAGTGCCTCATACAGTGGGACGGAGATGAAGTGGAGGTCATCCATGCAGACGATTCTATCGAGGTTTCCATAGCTGGCATGAACGTCTGGGAAGCAGAAGACCAAGAGCCGATCTCTGGAATTAGTTTAGACGGCTGTGAGCGCATTGAAGCTACAAAAAACGGGGTGAGGCTAGTCTTATCCACTGGCCTGACAGAGTAGGAAAGTTCACGACCAGGCGTGGTACGGCCGATCCTCGCGATCGGCCACAAAAAATAAAAAGCACCAATCATACGACAAGAGGATCATGCAGTCGTAGCAGGGAGACGCCATGCCATTGTAAAACAATAAGTTGTAGACCATCCCTGACTAATGCAAGCAAAAAGGGGGCCGATTCTGGCGATCGGCCCAAATTATTTTTGTTACCCTCACCTACCGTTTGCCCTGTGTTTACCATCGATTTGACAGGTGACGGAAAGCTAGGGTATGGGTTTACATCTGCTGATGAGCTAGAAGAGATCGACATTGGTCCTGGGGATAAGCCACGACCAACTTTTATCAGCAAAAGGTTGGATCCGAGTCTGCGGGGTCCGATGATAGCCCTGTTAAAACAATATCCAGATTGCTTCGCCTGGGACTATACAGAGATGCCCGGGTTAGACAGGAGCATCATTGAGCATCGACTCCCGCTTAAAAAAGGATTTCGGCCATTCCAGCAGCGGGCACGACAGATGAAGGCCGAAATTCTGGAAGAAGTCAAGAAGGAGGTCGAGAAAATGTTGGCAGCCGATTTAATCAGGCCATGCAGGTATGCTGAATGGATTTCTAGTATCGTACCTGTGGAGAAAAAGGATGGCCGTTGGCGTGTCGCCATAGATTTTCGGGACCTCAATAGAGCTACCCCAAAGGATGAGTATCCAATGCCGGTGGCAGAAACGTTTATCAACGCAGCGGCTGGCCATAAGATCTTGAGCTTTATGGATGGAAATGCCGGTTACAACCAAATTTTTATGGCTCCAGAAGACATACACAAGACTGCGTTCAGAGTACCAGGCTCGGTGGGGTTGTTTGAATACGTTGTCATGACGTTTGGACTAAAAAATGCCGGTGCCACGTACCAAAGAGCCATGAACTACATTTTCCATGATCTGATCGGCAAACTGGTGGAAATTTATATCGATGACGTAGTGGTCAAGTCTGCCTCAGTAGAAGGACACTTGGGCGATCTGCAACGCGTACTGGACCGAACGAGAAAATTCGGACTACGGATGAATCCAAAGAAGTGCGCCTTCAGGGTAACGGCCGGTCAGTTCTTGGGTTTCTTGGTCCACGAACGCGGGATTGAGATCGGCCTAAAAAGTCAAGAGGCCGTGCGAACAATGAAGCCACCTACCACGAAGAAAGAGCTACAGTCTCTCATCGGCAAGATCAACTTCGTCAGAAGGTTCATCTCCAATCTGTCAGGAAGGATAGAGCCGTTCATGGGACTGGTAAAGATTAAATCTGACGAGGAGTTCCGCTGGGGAACAGAACAGCAACGGGCCTTCGACGAAATCAAAGAATATTTAACGAAGCCGCCGGTTTTAGTCCCGCCCCAGCCAGACAGGCCGTTCTATATTTACTTGTCAGTAGAGGACACGTCCATCGCCTCAGTGGTGGTGCAAGTTTATGACGGGCTGGAGCGAGTGGTATTTTACATCAGCAGGAGGATGCTGGATGCAGAGACAATGTACTCTGAGATGCTGTTGGCTCCTATGTTGAAAGGCCGACTAGGTAAATGGATGTTTGCATTATCGGAGTTTGACATCCGGTATGAACCCGCTAAAGCAGTTAAGGGGCAGGCATTGGCCGACCTTATCGCTGAAAGGATCAACACCAATATAGCAGCACTGTCTATACGAGCCTGGGCTATGTTCTTCGACGGGTCAGTTTGTGACGATGGGTGCGGCATTGGCATGCTCCTCGTGTCACCCCGGGGGGCAACATTTTCCTTCTCTATCAGGTTATCTGCCCCTCGCACCAACAATGTCGCTGAGTATGAGGCGATACGCAAAGGAATGGAGCTGCTCATCGAAGCTGGAGCGGAAGCAGTGGAAATTTTTGGAGACTCCAAGCTGGTTATTTCTCAACTCACAGAGGAATATAAGTGTGAGAGTGAGTCTCTCTTCCCATTATGGATGCAATGCCGTGAGCTGATGGCACAGTTCCGATACATAAACTTCACCTGGATCCCGCGATCGCAGAATACCGAAGCCAACGATCTTGCACAAATGGCTTCAGGCTACAAGGATGTAGCAGAGGGAGCCGATGTTCAGGTGCAATTCCTGGATGCAGACGACTGGAGAGCCGATATCTTCAATTACTTGAAGGATTCGGCTCGGGGGGCACCTAAACGGATAAGATACAAGGCCATGAAGTATGTGCTCATTGGGGACGACATGTTTTACAGGACTCTTGAGGGGTTATTGCTCAAATGTCTGGGAACAGCCGAGGCCAATCGGCTCCTACACGAGGTACACGAAGGCGCCTGTGGAACTCACCAATCGGCTCATAAAATGAAGTGGTTGATCAGGCGATCAGGGTTTTATTGGCCTACCATGCTCGAGGACTGTTTTAAGTACTACAAAGGATGTCAAGCATGTCAGAGATTTGGAAAAATCCAGATGGTACCCGCGTCAGCAATGAATCCCATCATCAAGCCTTGGCCATTCCGAGGTTGGGGCATGGATATGATCGGCAAGATCAGTCCTCCGTCAAGCAAGGGCCACATGTGGATCTTGGCCATCACGGATTATTTCACCAAGTGGGTGGAAGCCGTCCCTATGAAGTCAGTAAGTTCAAAGGATGTTGTCGATTTTGTGAAAGAGCACGTCATTCATAGGTTTGGGATTCCCCAGACTATCACGACCGATGGAGGTTCGGTTTTCACTTCCCACGAGTTCAGAAAGTTCTGTGAGGACACAGGGATTAAGCTGATTCGATCATCTCCGTACTATGCTCAAGCAAATGGGCAAGCTGAAGCGTCCAACCAGAGCCTTATCAAGCTGATCAAGAGGAAAATCGATGAGCACCCTAGGCGTTGGCATGAGGTTTTGTCAGAGGCTTTATGGGCTTACCGCATGTCATGTCATGGAGCGATAAAAACCTCGCCGTACCATCTTGTCTATTGACAAGAAGCCGTATTGCCTTGGGAAATTACGGCTGGATCGAGACGCGTCACTTTTCAGAACGATCTAACGGCTGAAGAATACGCAGCTTTGATGAGTGACAGTGTTGAAGATTTGACTGAGCTTAGGCTGTGGTCGCTTGAGAAAATCAAAGAGAACAAGGCCAAAGTAGCTCGTGCATACAACATAAAGGTGAGACCTAAGGAGTTCCATGTTGGCGATCTGGTATGGGAAGCGGTGTTGCCATTAGGGACCAAGGATGCAGCATATGGTAAATGGTCTCCAAATTGTCGTGCATACAACAAAAAGGTGAGACCTAAGGAGTTCCACGTTGGCGATCTGGTATGGGAAGCGGTGTTGCCATTAGGGACCAAGGATGCAGCATATGGTAAATGGTCTCCAAATTGGCACGGGCCATACAGGATCGATCAGGTTTTAAGAGGGAACGCGTACATGCTGGAAGAACTGGACGGCGTGAAATTCCCAGTAGCTGTCAACGGTCAACATCTCAAGAAATATTTCCCAAGTATGTGGGATGATGGACAATGAGATATGGGGGCCGATACACGAAATCGGCCAATAAATTTTTTTATTATGTAGCTCCCAAGCACGCGGGATAATGGGCAGTGAGATATGGGGGCCGATGCATGAAATCGGCCAATAGAAGTATACAGCCGATGCTTGGTCATCGACTTTAGAGGTTCAAAACTGGTACAACCCAATGCCAGTTTACGTAAACAAACTACTGAAGAAATGCCTCGAAGGCGTGAAGGGCTTCAGCACGGACACGGTCCACCTCGGCGATCTCGGCTTCGTCATCCTCGTCCTTGCCCGTCACTAGCTGTTGGTTCAAGGTGCGTATCTCTGCCAGGTCAGTCTTCAGTTGAGCTCTGAGGCCTTCTGCTTCATCTTGGGAGCGGGCGATGGATGCTTCCTTGTCGCGAATGAGCTGTTTCGTCGCCCGGACCTTTTCTTCAAGATCTTCCAGCTCCCTTTTTAAAGATGCTAGCTCAGCAGTGCTGACAGAAGTGTCAGTTTTGGCATCAAAGGACGCTTTCTTCTCATTGAGCTGCTGACATCTGTCGGCAATGTTGGCCTTCAGCGGAAGTTGGGCACGGCGCAGGTTGATCCTTTCACGAGCTAGCTTCACCCTGGACCCGTAGAAGGACAGAGTTACGACGGGCCAAAGCTTCACCTGCAATGCTACTGGGAGTTGGTCCTTGATTTCAGCAAGAACGCCCTTTACTTCTTCAGAACCCTCGATCAACTCCTCGATTGGGGAAGACAGTAAGGATCTAAGTCGTTGGAATTGAGGTAGGACAACCCTGGCTGGTGGTTCATCGGTGGCGACAAAGGGAGTTGGATCGATCGAGTCAGGATCAAATGTCAGCAAGCCTGAAATGTTATAACCCTGGCAACCCGAAAAGACGTCAGTATGCGTCCAACAGGGGAGAATAAGCTGAAGGAAGTTAACATACCTCTCCTGAGACCGAAGGGATGGCAGACGACGAGGCGATCGGCTTGTGTTTGGGAGCTGGAGGCGTTACCAAATTGGTAGCCATTTCATCTGCATTTTCGGGGATTGCCAGGTCTGGTTTGGCTAAAGGCGTCGGCGCGGCCCCGGCCTTCCCACTAGAAGCATCAGTTGTCTTCATGAAAGGTGATTTACCAATGTAAATAATGATGAATCGGCAGGAAAAAGGGAGTAAGGGGCAGGAGCATAAAGGATGATGATTTTTCGGAACCTCTTGGCTCGATGAAGAAACTTGTGGTCCTTTACGAGCTCTCTTGGGACCCAATGCTGGCCCGGCCTCGACTGGTGCTCGGGGGGCAGCAGGCTCAGGAACAGACCTTTTCCTAGAAGCCGATGGTGGCACATCTGGCTGGCTCGGGGTGATGGTCCTCTCAGAATCCGTTGGGCTCGATTCTCCCTCATCGGGTTGTTCGTCCTCGTGGGAAGAATCTTCAATGGAAGCCTGCAAAATAAGGAAGGATATTAGACATGAGCGCGTCTGCAATAATGAAAGAATGAGGGGAGTCGACCAAGAAATGGGTCAGCCTACATGCGAGCTTTCTGGAGAAGGGCTCCGGTGCCTCAAGGTCTTCCTGGCAGCTACATTCCTCGTAGTCGTTCTTGTCTTAGTTGGAACTCGAGGGGCAGCTGATGTTGAAGTTCCTTGCTTCTTAGAAGCCGATTGAGGTGTTATCGGCTGTTTCTGCATTATGACCTTTTTCAAAGGCGGCGAGTTTTTGCAGAAAAGAACCACAGGAGCTGGTGGAAAGAACTCAAAGGGAGAGCCGTCACTGTGTGTAGGTTCAGGGCCGTCTTGTTGCTGCAAAGGGAGAAATTGAGTTAGTAGGAGAGTCATTTATGAGCTACATTGAGAAAATTTACAAGTAGTGGTACCTGTTCCACGGGGACGTCATAATCAGCATCAAGTTGTTTCAACAGCGGTCCCGGAGCTTTCCTGAAAGCGTGGGTTTTCCACATCATCCACCAGTCTTCGAAGCCGTCAGTTGATGAAGCGAAGGTGAGGTCATTTGGAATAGGGATGGTCAGAGCATCAAAGAAGGAGTAACACCTCTGACTGGTGAGAGGATCAGGCAGGTCGGCTCTGCACTCCGTAAGATGATGGAGAAAGAGATGGGGAGGTACTTGCCCAAGGCCAAATTGCCGGGCCACTATGACCGGCTGGTAGAATTCATACCCAGGCTTGATAATTCTGTTGGATGTGCTCATGCCAACTGGAAGGAAACAGAGACGGTTCAATGCCATAGCGGTTTCCCAGAATGTGCTGCCAAAATCGTCAAATCATGCACTGCGAAGGAGTTGAGAAGACAGGGCATCATGATGAAGGGGTGGCGTGACGATCCTGTTCTGCAATGCATTCTGTCAACGCGCAACCCGATACAAAAAAAAGAGGGGGAAGAAAAAAATATATCAGCGGAGTGGTTTTGGAATTATCATTGCCAAAACCAGGGGGGCATGTGTTATCGCCATATTTTGGCCAAAGAAGGGGATGGGCCGTGATCAAGATGGGCTTGGAAGATGTGTATATTCAACGTGTTGTTGGATCGGCCTAGTGCGTGGATTTGGGCTAAATTGCCCGTGTATCTTGTATCATAGTAGGTTCCGTGTTAGTTTAGGTTCCGTTTCAGTTTAGGTAAAGATAGAGTTGTAGAGTTATTCCAAAAGTAGAGAGTCTCCGGACTATAAATATGTACCTAAGGTTATTGAGAAAAGGAGGACAATCACGTTCACAACAAACACAATCTCGACGCATCGCCACCCCTTGTTTCTAGGGTTTTTCTCGGGTAAGTGCCATGCTGCCTAGATCGCATCTTGCGATCTAGGCAGTATCTACTTATGCGTTATCTGGTGTTACTCGTACTGAAGCCTTGTTGATGGCGAGTAACACCATTATCATAGATTTGTTTGGGTTAGCATCAGTACTTTTCGCTACGATTGTTTAAGTTATGCTGCCTATAGTTATATCGCCGCCTTTGCACCTTTTCCCGGGTGTGAGGGTGGCATCTTGCTTGATCTCTGTTTAAGTCGATTTGATCTGTTATAGTTGTGCCTTGTTCTCCAAGGTTTAGTTTAATATCCACATGATCAGGCCTTGCAAACGGGTTGAACGATCCAGTAGTATGTAAGATGTGGTTTATCAATCCAGGAGGGGGTGTTCCGGGAATTGACGATTACGTTGGTTTTTAGGCCTTCTCTAGGATTAATTTTCTATTATCTTTTGTATCTACCAGGCTCAATTACGTGTAGGATGTTCCAGTCATGTAGTGAAAACGTTAAACTGTCGTAGATCGATTTAGCTTGTATTGATGAAGCAAAAACCCCATGTTACAATAGATCTAATGCAGAACCATGGGATAATCGGCTCTAGGAGCCGATTCACAAAGAAACCTGGGAGCCGGTTACGGCTCGAATTTTACATATGTTTGTTTGCCATGCAGGAAACCAATCGAAGCAATCTTTCACCTTCCTGATCAGGTATAGGTCAGGTGGCACGCCCTCGAACCAAGCCAGGACGCGTGCCGGAGCTTTGCGGGCCGTTGCCCGAGGGACCAGGGCCCACCAGCAGTTCTGGGAGCCTCCCGGCTCTTCGTGTTGCCCGTCGCTGCTCGCCGGTGGGTTTTGGTAGGCAACAACTTCATATTTTTCTTTGGCCACACAAGCCTCACATCCAGAACGACTCTTTGGAATCATATACATAAGCTGACTGTTGATGCGAGTGAAAGCTGCATGGTACTCCTCTATGGACATCTCTTGTTGCTGAAGATTTTGCAAATTCAACAGCAAAGAATAACGAAGTGCCCCACTCGGCTGAAGATACCGCTGCTCCAAATACTTCCATATTTCTTTTGTAGTTGAATAATTCTCAAGACTCATCCGCAGTGAAGGAGTAACATTAAGAATTAAGGCTCCCATGACCTTAACATCTATTTTTCGCCAAGCCTTCCTTGTGGCATCATCCTCCTTTGGAGGATCGTTAGTCAAATTCTCATCATAACCAACAGCTCTTACAATAGTTCTGACGGAGAATGCCCACTCTCTATAATTTGATCCATCAAGCTTGATGTCGCTAGAGAAAATAGATCCATCCTTGGCCATTGAGCAAGGACTTCTTGCAGCAGCTACGGAGCAGATCATGCTAAAATACAGTAGCTAAAACATCTACCAACCTGAGAAAACGGATAAAACAGGGTGCTTCAGATGTAGAACAAATACTCACAACTGATTTGTAGTAGTTTCTTGCAACTGGTCAGCAGAAAAGACCAAATCCAGCAGCATGCGTACTCTTACAGCAGCAAGACGAAGAGGCGCAGCAGGACACACGTATGATCTGGACTCGTCCGTCCATAGCGACGAAAGACGGCGGCACCGGCGCCAAATCCGACCTAGACTCAACGAGCAGCACGACGGGAGACGACACAAGTCTGACCTGGACTCATGCGGAGACGATGGGAGCGACAGCCGATGACTTGCCGGCGGTGGAAGCCAGGAGCTAGTTCATGACCGGGCCAAGTACTGAGACCATGTCAAAATATCCAACTCAACATTCTATTACTTGATTCAGAGACATATATCTAGAATACATGGGCCACATGGGCTTACTCTAGAATGGGCCTAACCTACATATATACAACTAATGTACATATTCTAACACCTAGTTCAGCTCCAACACCGACCGCCCACGTCATACCTACCGCAACTAAGCCTAGCCGCGAAAGCAAATCATATAAAGAAAAACCCGTGTAAAACTTCAAATGTTTAGCATCTTTATTTACTTACACTTAAGTTAGACATACACTCTAGAAACCTTTGTCAAGATATCTTTTATGTCATACACTTTAGATCCATGTACTAATGTATGTAAAGAAACTAAAATGAACATATACTAACATAATGCTCTATAATTGATCAAAGTGGCACAAGTTAATGTATGAAGGCATGGAATTTTGTTCTTTATATTTTTCATATCTCAGAGGTTTGCCTAGAAAGGTTGTTTTAGGTGAACTTTGCGAATAAGGAACAATGATATTTCTTATATAAAACAAATGTGCCTAACAATTTTAATCTTCTTAATTGTAAGAAAAATTGCCACTATAATTATGTAGTTAATTTTTTAGAAACATATATTATAACTTGTCACAAATGTCAAAAGCATATGTTTACAAAATAAGTTATAACAAAATAAAAAATATTGTTGTAAGAAATTCTCCAACGAATAATGCATGACATGTAAAGGATGTGTATATTTGTTGAGTACGTACTATCAACTGTTGCCGGTAGAGGGACTGCGATAGAAGATGGTGCTAGGCATTCTCTGGTCCCATCACCACTAGTTTGGGCTAGAGAGGATTAGCTTGCGGGCAATGACATGATGAAAACATGTACTAGAGGTAATAATAAATAGATTATTATTTGTATTTCAGTTTTATACTTAAATTTTGTTGTTCTATGTTATAATTGTATTAGTTTCGGATAACGAGTGTCTGAAGAAAAAACCTAATACATGCGTGGAATCATAAATGCTATTTAAATATCCCTAGTATCGCTCCTAAGACTAGTCCATATGTTATTGATAGCCTTGTTTTCCTCACTATTGGGAAAATCCAAAGTGTTGTAGGATTTGTCAATGACATATGAGAACAAAGTTGTTGAGAGAGCAATAACGATGGATAGACTCAAGATGACATATCATGAAACACATCGTTAATATTATTGTCACTAGTTTCTCATAAAGGTATTATCGTCACTGCAAGATCGTTAGACTATAAGACACATATGGACTTGGATATATACGATATGGATGTGACATATCCCTTCAAATGTTACTTCATGACTATATAATCATAACGTCGGCCTTCGTCCTTACCGGTTAGTATGTCAATGTTCTGTATGGTGTACTTATGGGAATTGCAAATCCTGACTGTCGTCTCCGTGAAATCAGGGGTATGCACAACTCCTTCAAGAGTGGTTCACGGGCTGTCAGGCAACCCTAACCTGGGAACATCTGAGAAATGCCACTCCGCAGTGGCATGTAGATCCTAGTCAAGAGCCTTGAGTGGAGGAGAAAACTACCCAGAAAGAAGACAGATCTCCTGGGGACAAATGGACATTCCCAGGGCTAGCCTGCAGATCCTCGGTGTCACCCGTCCAGCGACCCCTGATGAGCCCACCCTTGTTGTGGATCGAGTCACCGTGACTCATACCATCTCATCCTTGCAGCAGAAGCATTCAACATCTGTCTAGGACACATGTTGCGTGTGCTGAGCTCGCTCAGACTCAGAGTTCCACACCGTGTCCACGTGTCGTCTCTTCCCTTGCATGATGTTAACCGGCATGTGTGGTGACCCCTCAGTGATATACAAGGAAGGCCGTCGTTAGGAAAAGGGCATAGGTTAGTAGGGAGTGAGAGAACATAGAGCAAGATATCTAAAAGCGTGATAGCAGAGAGCGAGAGAGAAAAAGAGGGAAGCTAGATCTCTATTTCTCAAGATAAGCTTCGTAACAGATCTATATCCAGTATATACACCATAGTTGCAGGACGTAGCGTTTCGCAGCCCGTGGGGACTACATGATTAGATCATCAATCATAAACACTATAGGAGTATAAAAATTCTTAAGATGAACACTCCCTCTAATGTGGACTATGAGTGGATGAACGACGATCTGTGTAGAGAAGAAGACAGAGACGGAGAGATTTTGTGCGGTGATCAACTGACCGCGTTTTCTGTTCTTGCTTTCCTTTTATTCTGGCGATTACAGAGATAATCGGAGGAACGTGTCCACCTACCAGGAGGTTCCATCCCACGTCCAGGAACAGGTCCTCGGCCAGCTAAAAACTAGGATCAGCTCGTACAAGCACGGAGCTGATCGAGTCTACAACAGAAAAACCCTGAAAAACAGCTAACAGCTAGACGTGACGGAAAACACTACTCTGAATGACTGAAAACACTGGAAACGGCTAATTTATTTCCAACAAACTCCCCCTAATTTAGCCGTGATCTCTACTTCACCTTCACCATGCCAATCTTCGCGCGGAGCTCTAGGAACCTGATGCGCCCAAGTGACTTGGTAAGGATGTCTACGAGCTGCTCATCGGTGCGAACATATTCGACATTGATTTTGCCTGCCGTGATGCACTCGCGAATGAAATGGTAATGAACTTCAATGTGCTTACTCCGATCATGGAAGACTGGATTCTTGCACAACTGAATCGCTGACCTGTTGTCAATGTGGATGGTCACAGTGTCTTGGCTCTTCTTGACCAAGTCCTGCATCAGAGATTGGAGCCACACCCCTTGACAAGCTGCAGTAGTTGCAGCAACATACTCAGCTTCGCAGGAGCTCAAGGCCACAATCTTCTGTTTTGCAGACTGCCAGGTGATAGGATTACGGCCCAGCATGTAGAGGACACCGGAGGTACTTCTCCGATCATCCACATCACCGGCCATGTCTGAGTCACTGAACCTTGTCAGTCTCTCATCTCCTTTTGTCGTATACTTGCAACCAAGGTCAGTCGTGCCAGCAATGTACCTTAGCAGATGCTTGACGGCGGCGAGATGCTCGGTGGTGGGCGCTTCCATGAAGCGACTCACGTAACCGACGGCAAAGGAGATGTCTGGTCGTGTATGCACCAGATAGCGCAAGCATCCCACGACGCTCCTGTAGAAGGTGGCATCGGTAGCCTGTGCTTTGCTTGCCTTGCTCAGCTTGAGCCTTGGTTCCATAGGCACCTGCGCTGGATTGCACTGGCCCATGCCAGCAAGTTGCAGTAGCTTCCTCGCATACGCGCCCTGTGACAAAGTGATGCCGCTCGAGCTCTGGCCGACCTCGATCCCAAGATAGAAACGGAGAGGCCCCAGATCGCTCATGTTGAACTTTTCCTTCATCTCCTGCTTGAAACGCTCAATTTCCACAGCGTCAGCGCCAGTGACGATCAGATCGTCCACATAGACACCGAGCAGGAGACGTGCATGCCCCTGCCCACGGGCATACATAGCGTGCTCTGAGGGGCTGCTGCTGAATCCTAGCTGCCTCAGCGTGGTGTCGAGCTTGTGGTTCCACGCACGAGGAGCTAGGCGGAGGCCATACAACGCCTTGTGGAGGCGATATACCTTGTCCTTCTCGCCGTCGCGTTCGAAGCCCGGAGGCTGCGCAACGTACACCTCCTCCTGGAGGTCCCCATTCAGGAACGCCGACTTCACGTCGAGGTGATGCACTTGCCACTCCTGCTGAGCAGCTATGGCCACCAGTACCCGCACGGAGTCAAGGCGAGCGACGGGCGCGAAGACCTCGTCGAAATCGACACCCTCGTGCTGCACGTAGCCCTTGGACACTAGGCGTGCCTTGTGCTTCACCACAGCACCATCCTCGTTCTTATTTGTCTTGAACACCCACTTGAGGCCTATCGGACGGTGCCCAGCAGGCAGCTCCGTCAGCATCCAAGTGGCGTTGTCCTCGATGGCTTTGAGATCGTCCAGCATCGCCAAGTGCCAGCACTCATGGGGTTCAGCTTCTGCAAACGTGCCTGGCTCCTCAACGAAGAACAGCCGCTCCGGGCGTGCAGGCACGGCCGCGTCCTTGTCGATCAGATCGGAGACAAGGCGGAACCGGAGTTTCCCATTAGAGTCATGCCGCGTCCAGCTGCTCAGCGAATGAGGTGGGCTGTGTGATGTGGCGAACAGGGGTTGTCGGCGAGGCACCCACTGTAGCCGAGCTTATGGCAGGAGTCGATGCTCCCCCTGATGCCGGTGCCGATGGTGTCGCTGCCACGGTCTGTGCTGGCGTCGTCTCAGCTGTCGCTGATGCGGGTGTTGCAGGACCGGGCCCTGCTGCAGGGGCATTTGACGGTGCAGGCATGCCCCCGTGCGCCATGTACTCAACGACGAGAGGCTCGTCATCCTCAGATGTCCCTAACGCCGTGCCCCAGTCCCAGCTGGAGTCTTCGTCGAAGACCACATCACGCGACACCGCGACACGGTTCGCTGTAGGATCGTACAGTCGGTAAGCTTTGGAGCCCGGCTCGTACCCGGAAGACCATGGGCACGCTGCGGTCGTCAAGCTTCTTCAGCCCTGGGCGTGTTACCTTGGCGTGTGCAACGCAGCCAAACACCCGCGGGTGCTCGACGTCTGGCTTGTACCCGTGCCACGCCTCGTAGGGGGGTCGTCCCTGGCAGGCTCCTCGTGTATGAACGGTTGAGGATGTAGACCGCCGCCGTGACCGCCTCGCCCCAGAAGCGGTTCGGCATGCCCTTTGCCTTGAGCATGCTCCGCGCCATGCCAACCACAGTCTGGTTGCGTCTTTCGACCACCCCATTCTGCTGCGGCGAGTAAGGAGCTGTGAGGTGCCGCTGCACCCCTTGTGTGCCGAAGTATTCGACAAGCGCACCCGAGGTGAACTCGCCGCCCCGATCAGTGCGGAATGTGCGGAGGGGCGTCTTGGACTCCTTCTCGACGGTGGCCTTGAACTTCTTGATGGCATCCTCTGCACCATCCTTGGAGGTCAGGAGCACTGCCCACATGTAACGGCTTGCGTCGTCGACAAGCAGCATGAAGTACTTGCGGCCACCAGGCGTGGGCGGAGAGATCGGGCCGCAGAGGTCTACGTGCACCAGCTCGAGCGTGTCCGTGGCTCGATACACAGCCTTCTGCAGGAAAGGAGCTCGGCGCTGCTTTCCGACGAGGCACGCCCGACACAGTTTCTCGGCGTGCTCGATGCCGGGGAGGCCACGCACCAGGCCCTCTCTGGCCATGCGTCGGAGGGCCTCGAAGTTCTGATGCCCGAGGCGTTCGTGCCAGCGCCAAGCATCACTGCCATGCTGCGTTGCCAGGCACACGGGAGGTGAGAGCTCCAGCTTGACGACGTACAGTTGCCGTGCGTTTCGCCGCACCTGGGCGAGCTCCTTTCCACGATGATCGTAGAGCGTCATTACGCCACTGTGGATCTCAGTGTCGCAGCCGTTCTCGTCCAGTTGGCCGAGGATGACGATGCTGGTCTTGAGGCGGGGAATGTAGTAGACGTCGGTGAGCGCTCACTGGTCGCCGGAGCGAATGGTGAACGTCACCGTCCCCTGCCCTTGGATGGCGACGGTCGAGCCATCGCCAAACTTGACGCTGCTTGTGATGCCGCTGTCCAGTTCCGCGAACGCTGCGCGGTCGCCGGACATGTGGTTGGACGCGCCCGTGTCGAGGTACCAGCGACCATCACAGGGCTCCCCCTCGGTGTCGAGGTTTGCCTCTGCACGTGTATCGTTGAGGAAGACCTGTCCGCCCACGTGCCCAGGTTCGAGCGACGCTGCGGTGACCACCGCCATCAGCAGGGCGGGGTCTTCTTTGTCGCCTTGGTCACTCGCGTCACGAGCGAGGTGCGCCTCGTCGCGCTGCCTCTTCCTGCACTCACGAGCCCAGTGACCTTTCTTACCACAGTAGCGACACGCGTCGTCGCGGGAGGCTCCAGTCTTGCCCCCGTCCTTGCGTGCACCCTCCTTGGCGCGATCACGGCCCTTCTCGCGTCGGCGGTCCCCGCTACCAGAGCCGCCGCCGCTGGATCCACCACCAGATGCACCGCCGCCCCGGCCCTTTGTGCGTGAGCGCCATTCCTCCTCGGTGAGGAGCAGCTCCCCCATGCCGGCAGCGAGCTCGTGGTCGATCGCGTAACGCTCCTCCGCGGCCTTGAGGCGCCCGACCAATTCCTCGATCGAGAGCGTGTCCAGGTCGATCAACGTCTCGATGGACATGGCGATCTGGCCGTAGCGGCGCGGGAGCACCGACAGCATCTTGCGCACCGTCTCCCTCTCAGGGATGACCTTGCCGAGGAGCGCCATCTGGTTCACCATACAGGTGATACGGATGGCGAAGTTATCGACGCTCTTCCCATCGTTGAACGTGATGGCGGCGAACTGCTTGTTGAGCATGCCGGCCCTTGCGTCGCGAACCCTGGCGACACCGAGCCGCATCGTCTTCAGCGCGTCCCACACGCCCTTGGCCGACCCCTTCACAGCGAGGGTCGCCATCATCTCTGGCGGCACGCCGCGAAGGATTGCCTCGAGGGCGAGGCGATCGTCAGAACGCACGGTGGTGCCATTCTCGATCGCGTCCCACAGGAACCGGCCCTCGAGCATCACCTGCATCAGAATTGCCCAGTTCGCGTAATTTGTGCGCGTGAGCTGCGGCCAGTTACCTCCGTCGCTGTGCATCAGGCGCTGCTGTGTGGCCCCTCCCGCCGCAACTGCCTCGTTGCCGGTGAGCCTAGCAGGTGATGCAGGTGGAGGTGTCTGCCCGCCGCCCTGAGACGACGCGCCATCGCCTCCATCGTTCTTCCTCTTCCCAGTGTTGTCCGTCTTCCCACTCATCCCGACGAGGATCTCTCACACAAGGCTCTGATACCAGATGTGGACTATGAGTGGATGAACGACGATCTGTATAGAGAAGAAGACAGAGACAGAGAGATTTTGTGCGGTGATCAACTGACCGCGTTTTCTGTTCTTGCTTTCCTTTTATTCTGGCGATTACAGAGATAATCGGAGGAACGTGTCCACCTACCGGGAGGTTCCATCCCACGTCCAGGAACAGGTCCTCGGCCAGCTAAAAACTAGGATCAGCTCGTACAAGCACGGAGCTGATCGAGTCTACAACAGAAAAACCCTGAAAAACAGCTAACAGCTAGACCTGACGGAAAACACTACTCTGAATGACTGAGAACACTGGAAACGGCTAATTTATTTCCAACATCTAATGGCTGCGATGCCGCTTTACGGCGATTTGCCCCCGTCCTCTACGCTCCTTCTGCCGCTGCCGCCTCTACAGACGAGGACTTGGCCTCTTCTCTCGACCTCACCCACGTCGCCTGCACCTCTGCAATCACCATCTTCCGCTCGATGTAAGGTTGTCGGAGGCGGCATCCTTGAGGCCCTGCACTATTTTTCGGAGCATGACATGGTGATGATCCCATCCAACTCACTCGACGGTTCCAGAAGTCCCAAGTCCATAGGCATCGTCGTCGGTGCACGAGGGCACAAACCCACAGGTTCCTCCATAATATGTGTTGGAAATATAAGCAATAATCCATATGATTTAATCCGAATAATAAACTTATAAATCATGATCATACAGATAGTAGTAAAACCAATCATGCAGATCAACAAAGTAGATGAACAGATTACATCTATACAAGATAAACCTATCACATCTACACCAAACGCTAGAATAAAGTACTCTAGCATAATCAGAAAAAGACAGTTGAGTATCACGTACATAGTAGGCTGAATAGCAGCCGCAGCAGCGTCGCCCATGTTGTGGTTGTCGAAGAGGTCGCTGACGTCCGGGAAGAAGTCGTCGTTCGAACTCGTCGTCGGACGACGACGTGGTTGCCAGTAGTCGCGCTCCCCAAAAACCTGAGGCGGGGTTCCGGAGGCCTACTGTCCCGATCTGCGGTGCACACCGCAAGCCGGGATGGAGAAGACGAAAACGGCGGCGCAAGGTTCTGGAGGTAGGCGCGTGTGGATTGATACCGTACCGATTAGGTTTTGTCCGGACGCTTATATAATGCAGGTTAGGAGGATCGTGGGCTCAGCCCACGCCCATAAAAACTGGAAAAAAGCTCGGCTCGGCGAGATTCCCGCAACCCGCGGCGCGCGCGCGCGTCGTGACGAGGCGGGCGTCGGAGGAGGAGTGCGCGAGGGCTACTCTTCTTGTCACACCTTAGTGAGTGGTGCAACACTCTACTATATAAGATGGTCCAACTCCCCTTCAACTAGCAATGTGAGACTAAACTTTAGCACCACTAGCACAGCCATATGCAGTGAGCCAAAGAGAATTTTAGAATTTGTCTAATGGGCCAATAGCCCAATATATACCAAATTCCAACAATATGTAGCACTACAAACACACAGGTTCACTCGGATCTGCATATCAAACCATGCCAGGTTATCTGTTCAGATCGTAGTTTCACACCAGCACGTACCAATATTTCGTTTGTTCATTCGGAGCAAATGCCTGCCAAAACACCTCAGGTTATATCTTGCAAAAAAAACTATTCTTGTCAGCTTCCCCTTAAAAAAACTATTCTTGTCAGCTGCTGATAGAAAAACACACACACCATTCTCCGTTTCTTCTAAAAAAATATGAAACAAGGGAAAAGCTTGCCATTTTCATTTCATTGATTAAGAAGATGATGCCGCTGCTTTATGCCCGTTTAGCCGAACAAAAAGAGGTCTGCTAGTTCATAGAAAGAACAAACGGAGCCGATTCCTTAACTTTTAACTTTCTTCACCTTTCGGCTGACTACACAAAAGATTCTTCGGTCGTGTCTCTCTCAACTTGTGAAGTCATGCTGATTCTCAAATCTGAACGAGATTATCAAAAACCACTGTGCGTCCAGCTAGCACCAAAGAAATCCAAATGTACACATCAAATGCGTTACACTTTCAGCATCGTAGCATTAGAATTTAGACAGCGCGCCGCTGTTCCGTCCATGTTCAGTTTTCTAAATACTAGAGCACCGGTACGGGTTTATATTACTGAAAATGTTGCTTTCTCACTTGCGTTGGTTTAAATACTGTGCTCACTCTGTCCTAAAAAAAAATACTCCCTCCGTTTAGGAATAACTAATTTTGATACATTCGAATTTAGACAAACTCAAGTCAATTATTTCTGAACGAAGAGAGTACTAACTTGGTTGTCTATATTCGCATGTTTTTAGATGAGCTTTTTATATCTAGATACATACGAATATAGATAAATCTAAGCCATTTGGAAGGAGTATAACCGATGTATTTCTGCTTGGATCTGCTCCACTTAATTTACTTGTTCCATAAGTGGATACGATCGATCGACGTGGCAACAGAAAATGAGATGCTGTGATGTGTCGTCTTCATGGCCCTGCACCTTTTCACACATGAGCTTCGGATCATGGTGGTGACCGATGACCGATCCGCTCCACGGGGATTCCCAGGGGAAGGAACCATACGCGTCCCGGTTCCCCTCCCTCCCTTCCTCTTCTGAGTGACCAAAAAACAAAGCCGGGCCGCCCCCGAGCTCTCTCAGCCAGCGACGCCTGCTGAAGATGGCGGAGGGGTGGTGCCGGAGTAGTTAGGTTAGGTAGTGGTAGCGGCTTTTTGCCGGGTGTGGGCTATATGCCCGTAGGAAATCTGAGCAGCCAGAACCGGTGCCTAGGGTTGCTCGCGGGTATGCTACTGGTCCTTGGTGGATGGGTGATAGCGGCGGTGACAGTCTTTTCGTTGAATAAAGCTGCTTTCGGTGCTTCGTTCGTGTGGCTGCCGCAAGATTTGACCTCTTCTTTGGCTGGCCATGGTGGCGTGGGGAGTTGGGCGGGATCTGGCGGGCAACGACAGGATGATGCACCTCCGAGTTACTCCTGGACGCTGGCGAGCCGCGTCGGGAGGTTGCCTGGCCTCTTTCTTCTCCATGCTCCAGTGGTTGGAGCCTGTGGCGGGAGAGGTGGCTTCGGCGGCTCGGGCATAAAGCTCGTGGGCCTCTTTGCTGTGTCGACGGAGACGCGCTCTTCGCCCTTCTCTCGGCCTGCCGTGGTGGCGTGGGACGGAAGGGGGAAAGCTTGAAGCTGAAGACGATGCTGAGGTCCGATGAAGCTGCGCGCGCAAGATCCTTTTTGCAGTGGTCCATTGACGCGAAGCTGCCGGGCCGCTGCCCGTTCTGGTCGAAAGGCGACCTAGGGTTTCAACCTCCTCTAGAGGCCCTTCTCCGAAGCGCTGCGCCGGAGCTCGACGTCTCGCCCTCGACAAGTGGTTCGTCCCCAAAGAGAGTGAGATGGCCGGCTGCTTTGATTCTTCTCTGGCTTGGGGAGTGTCATGAGCAAGCAACCTCCACGATCTCGCCGATTCAGTCATCTGGAGGTCGCCAGAGAATGTTGGCAGCGGCGCCCGGGGGCTTGATTGCATTTTATCTTTTAGTCCTAGGGTGTTTTTTTTTTGTATTTAGCAGACCCTTATCTTTTATTTCTACGTTTTCTAGGCTACCTGTTGCTAAAGACTTTCTTGTAAAATGTATCTGCCACGTGGTTACTATTACAGCTTCTGGACTCTTCTAAACCGATTTACCGTTAAAAAAATCCGCTCCACGGCTCAAGCATCATCCATCTACTGGTTGCATACATGAGGGCACAGCCCCTGTGCAAACACTTGGCATGCATGCAACGCAAGTGGGTGAGCAGAAAGGTCTGGTGATAAACATGCATGCAGCCAAGGTGTCAGGTTGTCCATTCCTTCACGGTTTTCTTACAAATATGACTCTCTCCAATTCGACGTAGCCAAAAATACCTCCCTCGTCGCAAAAGCCAAAAATACCCTGGCGGGAGGCTGAAAAGACAACACGTGTCACCTCCCACCGAAGGGTGGCGATGAAGGGAATATGCCCTGAGAGGCAATAATAAAGTGTTTATTATGTGTATTCCAAGTATATGATAGATGTTTATTTTGCATGCTATAATTGTATTAATACGGAAACGTTAATACATGTGTGTTTAATAAACAAACAGAAAGTTCCTAGTTATGCCTCTCTCATAAACTAGCTCGTTGATTAACAAGATGATTAAGGTTTCCTGATCATGGACATTGGATGTTGTTAATAACGGGATCACAACATTAGTGTAATGGTGTGATGAACATTCATCCGAAGTATAGCATTACGATCAAAGTCATTGAGTTTATATTGCTATAACAACTTACGAAGTGATCCTAATCCTTAGACCATGAGATCATGTCAATCACTAACACCGGAAGAGTTTCTTGATAACATCAAACGTCACACCGTAACAGGGTGATTATAAAGATGGATTCAGAACTAATAAAGTGTTATGTTGAGGCTCATGGATCGAGAGTGGAATTTGTTCATCCCGATGACGGATAGATATACTCTGGTCCCTCTCGATGATATCACATTGATTAGCTTGCAAGCAAGTGATTTGATCACTAGAATGTTATATCACAGGAACGAGAAAAGAGTGCATGTCGGTAACGAGATCAAACTAGGTATGGAGATACCGATGATCGAATCTCGGACATGTAATATATCGTGAAACAAAGGGATTAAGATACTAGCGTAAAAGGTTCCGACGATCACAAGAAAGTCATCGTTGAATGTGTGGGAGTCAGTATGGGTCTCCTGATCCCGCTTCTGATTATTGATCCGAGAGGGGTCTCGATCATGTCCGCATTATTCACAAACCATAGGGTGACACACTTAAGAGACACCGACATCCAATTGGAGCAAATGTTTCATGCCGAAAGAATGAACAAGCTCAGGAATTTATTTCACTAGATACCGAAACAGGTTTTCGGGTGAAATTGCATAAAGTGGTTATGCATGTGAAATAGAATTCTAGCAAGGGGTTATTTGTGAATGTTTGTCATTAAAGTAATTGACAAAATTCTGAATAAAATAAAAGAGTTTTATTTAATGAGAGTTTGCATTAAATTTGGTGGAAATTTAATGGAAATTTGAGTGGACTTTGAGTGGAGGGATATTAAAGGGCATTTTGTGAGTGGAGTGTCCACCCACATGAATGAAGGAGGGGAGGGGGCAGCCCCCATGGCCGGCGGCCACCCCCTTGGGTGCCCCCCCCCTCCTCCTATAAAAGGAGCCCCCCCTCCTCACTTGTCTCTCACACCTCCTCGTGAAGGATCTCTCTCCCCCTCTAGAATTTATTCTCCATGGTCTCGGACTAGCGAGATACATGTTCCCGGTGGCTATTCGGCAAGAAAGAGTTGTGCTTCCGCTGCATCGCTGGAGCGAGGAGGCGGAGGTTGCTCGGTGCCTCGAACGTGTGTGCGAGCACGGATGCGCTGCTGATTTGCGGCGCTAGGACTTACTCTCGATCTTGAGATCGGCAAGAGATCGTCTACATCAACCACGAGTTGAACTCGTTAAGCTTTGTCGGTCTTCAAGGGTATGTTCTCTACGGATATACATCCACCCGTTGTTTGTATCTAGTAGATAGATCTTGGTATATAGTTCACATCGTAGGAAATTTTTTGTTTTCTATGCTGCGAACCCTACAGTGGTATTAGAGCCGGATCTATGCGTAGATACTTTACACGGGTAGTACACATATGAGTATGTGGGCGATGATGATCATGTTGTTACTCCTTTGTTGTAATTTTGGATATTGGTGGCATAGTGGGATGAAGCGGCCCGGACAAACTTTACATGTCCTCGCACATGAGACCTGTTCCACGCTTGACATGCAACTAGTTTGCATAAGTGGCTAGCGGGTGTCTGTCTCTCCTACTATAGTCAATATCTATTTTGCAAGCGAGTTGTCTACAATTTGATTATCCTCATTGTGGTTCATGTTCGTAGGTAAGAACGGTTCTATCTCGAAAGCCCTAAGCCACGTAAAACTTGCAATGGATAAATTAGAGGCGTCTAGTTTAGATTGTTGCTGGGCTAGTGTTATGATATGGTAGCGTTGTAAGTAGAAGTATGAGATGATACTCTTACAACACACATAGCGTGTAAAATCCATAGACCTTGGATTTACACATATAGGTATGATAGTGATCATACCACGATGCACATGATAGAGATCATCTACGGGAACCATATAATTTCACTAATAAACATATGATGTTTGATAGCATCTTATATTGCTTGTTTAGTGCTTTTTTAGCATAATAAGATGATCCCTCATTTAAATATCAAGATAAGAATGTGTTCTTCCTTTAGTATGCACCGATTATGTTTTCGTCGCTCCAAGACATCACGTGATGATCAGGTGTTCTTGGATCCACGACCATATTTCGGGTGTAAAACAGTTACACACGCGAATACTAAGGTTCTAACTTGCCAAGCCTAGCATGTACAGACATGGCCTCGGAACACGGACCGAAAGGTTAAGCATGAGTCATATAGTTGATATGATGCCCATTTGATGCTCGCCTTTGAAGCTATACCGACTCACGTGATGATCGGACTTGGTGTTGTGGATTTGGTTCATGTAATCACCAAAAAGGCACGAGGGATGTCGTTTTTGAGTGGGAGTTCATTCGATTAGTTGAACTCAATCTATCATACACTTAGTCTAAACTTTACAAATTCTGTTGTAGATGGCACCACCTGCTTTTAATTTCAATGTGTTCATGGAGAAAGAGAAACTAGCAACGAACGGTAGCAACTTTACCGAATGGGCCATGAATTTGAGGATTCTCCTTTCTGCTGAACAAAAGCAATATGTGCTAGAAGCGCCGTTAGGCCCCCTACCTTTTGATGATGCCCCTGACGAGGAGAAGAATGTCTATCAGACTCGTCAGGAGGACCACAACTTAGTTCATTGCGGCATATTGTATGGGCTAGAGCCGGAACTTCGAAAGCGTTTTGATAACGGCAATGCATTTGATACAATGGGTGAGTTGAAAATGATTTTCGACACACATGCTGCTGTAGAGAGCTACAACGCTTCAGAAAAGTTCTTTAGCTGCATGATGGAAGAGCACAGCTCCGTTAGTGAGCATGTACTCAAGATGTCGGGTTACGCCGATAAGCTTGTGTCCTTGGGAATATCGATTCCCATTGACTTAGGCATCCATCGTGTCCTGTAGTCTCTGCCACCTAGCTATAAGAGCTTCGTGATGAACTATAATATGCAAGGCATGAAGAAGTCTCTCCCCGAGCTTCTGTCAATGCTTAAAACTGCAGAAGTGGAGATCAAAAAGGAACATCAAGTGTTGATGATCAATAGGAACACTGGTTTCAAAAAAGACAATAAGGGAAAACGGAAGGGAAGTAAGGGCGGCAAGCCTGTTGCCGCGGCTGAAAAGAAACCCCGAGTTGGACCTAAGTCTGATTCCGAGTGCTACTATTGTAAGGGGACTGGCCACTGGAAGCGCAAATGCCCCAAGTATCTGGCAGACAAGAAGGCCGGCAAGGCAAACAAAGGTATATATGATATACATGTTATTGATGTGTACTTGACTAGTGCTCGTAGTAGCACCCCGGTATTTGATACCGGTTCAGTTGCTAATATTTGTAACTCGAATCAGGGGCTGCGGAACAAGCGACCGCTAGCAAGGGGTGAGGTCAAGATGCGTGTCGGCAATGGATCAAGCGTTCATGTGATCGCCCTCGGAATGCTGCCTCTCCACTTACCGTCAGGATTAGTTATAAACTTGAATAAATGTTATCTGGTGCCTGCACTGAGCATGAACATTGTATCTGGATCGTGTTTGATGCGAAGTGGTTATTCATTTAAATCCGAGAACAATGGTTGTTCCATTTATATGAATGAAATCTTTTATGGTCATGCACCGATGATGAATGGTTTATTTCTATTAGATCTCGATGATAATGTTACACATATTCATAATGTTGATTCTAAAAGGATTAAACTTAATGATGATATATCCGCATATATGTGGCACTGCCGTCTAGGTCATATTGGCGTTAAACGCATGAAGAAGCTCCATTCGGATGGATTTTTGGAATCACTTGATTATGAATCATTTGATACATGTGAGCCATGCCTTATGGGCAAGATGACTAGAACGCCGTTTTCCGGTTCAATGGAACGGGCGACAGATTTATTGGAAATCATACATTCTGATGTATGTGGTCCAATGAGTGTGTCGGCGCGAGGTGGATATCGTTATTTTGTTACTTTCACGGATGATTTGAGTAGATACGGTTATATCTACTTGATGAAACACAAGTCTGAAACCTTTGAAAAGTTCAAGGAATTTCAGAATAAAGTGGAAAATCATCGTAATAGAAAGATCAAATTTCTACGGTCCGACCGTGGAGGTGAGTATCTAAGTTACGAGTTTAGCACTCACATGAAAGAGTGTGGAATTGTTTCACAACTCACACCTGCTGGAACACCACAGCGAAATGGTGTGTCGGAACGTCGTAATCGTACTTTATTAGATATGGTTCGACCTATGATGTCTCTGACGGACTTGCCGTTGTCATTTTGGGGTTATGCACTAGAAACTGCTGCATTCACTTTAAATCGGGCACCATCTAAATCCGTTGAAAAGACACCGTATGAATTGTGGTTTGGAAACAAACCTAAGCTGTCATTTCTTAAAGTTTGGGGATGCGATGTTTATGTGAAGAAACTTCAACCGGATAAACTCGAACCCAAAGCGGAAAAATGCGTCTTCATAGGATACCCTAAAGAAACTATTGGGTATTCCTTCTATCACAGATCCAAGGGCAAGGTTTTTGTTGCCAAGAATGGATCCTTTCTAGAGAAAGAGTTTCTCGCTAAAGGTGTGAGTAGTCGGAAGGTAGAACTCGAAGAGGTTGTGGAACCTTCTCTTCAAAGTATGGCGAGTAGCGCAGTGCCGGAAGTTGTTCCAGAGTTGGCTCCACCTGTTGAAGAGGGAACTAATGATAATGATCATGAAACTCCGAAAGAGAGTACTACCGAACCTCGTAGGTCAAACAGGACGCGTGCAGCTCCCGAGCTGTACGGAAATCCTGTCATGAATTTCATGGTTGATGAAAATGATGACCCTGCGACATATGAAGAAGCGATGATGAGCCCGGATTCCAACAAATGGTTAGAAGCCATGAAATCCGAGATGGAATCCATGTATGAAAATCAAGTTTGGAACTTGGTGGAAATACCTCACGACCGAAAGGCCGTGGAGAACAAATGGATTTTCAAAAGGAAAACTGATGCTGATGGTAATGTGACCGTCTATAAAGCTCGACTTGTCGCAAAGGGGTTTCGACAAATTCAAGGAGTTGACTACGATGAGACTTTCTCTCCCATAGCGATGCTAAAGTCAGTTAGGATTATGTTAGCAATTGCTGCATATTTCGATTATGAGATATGGCAGCGTTTCTCAATGGTAATATTGAAGAAGAGTTGTATATGATACAACCAAAGGGTTTTGTCGATCCTAAGGATGCTGACAAGGTGTGCAAGCTTCAGCGATCCATCTATGGATTGAAGCAAGCATCGCGAAGTTGGAATCTCCGCTTTGATGAGATGATCAAAGAGTTTGGATTTGTCCAAACTTATGGAAAAGCTTGTATTTACAAGAAAGTGAGTGGGAGCAATGTGGCATTTCTGATATTATATGTGGATGACATATTATTGATCGGAAATGATATAGATCTTTTAAATAGTGTTAAAAGTTATCTAAACAGCAAATTTTCAATGAAGGACCTAGGTGAAGCGTCATACATATTAGGCATAAAGATCTATAGAGATAGATCTAGGCGCCTAATAGGCCTATCGCAAAGTACATACCTTGATAAGATTTTAAAGAAGTTTAAAATGGACAGAAGTAAGAAGGGGTTCTTACCTATGTTGCAAGGCAAGACATTGAGTAAGAATCAAAGTCCGGCTTCGGCGGAAGAAAGAGAGATAATGGACAAAGTCCCCTATGCTTCATCCATAGGCTCTATAATGTACGCCATGCTATGTACAAGACCGGATGTGGCACATGCTATTAGTTTGACTAGTAGGTACCAATCGGATCCAGGTTCGGAACACTGGATAGCGGTCAAGAATATCCTTAAGTACTTACGAAGAACTAAGGATATGTTTCTTGTATACGAAGGTGAAGAAGAGCTCGTCGCTAAGTGTTATGTCGACGCTAGCTTTGACACCGATCCGGATGACTCTAAGTCTCAATCCGGATACATATTTCTCATGAATGGAGGAGCGGTTAGTTGGAGGAGCTCCAAACAACCTGTGGTAGCGGGATCAACAACGGAGGCCGAATATGTTGCTGCTTCAGAAGCGGCTCAGGAAGCAGTTTGGATGAAGGAGTTCATATCCTAACTAGGAGTGGTGGCAAACGCGTTGGACCCAATGGTGATCTATTGTGACAACAATGGTGCCATTGCCAATGCCAAAGAGCCAAGGTCTCACAAGCATTCCAAGCATATTAAGCGCCGGTTTCACTCCATCCGCGAGCATGTCAAGGATGGAGATATAAAGATTTGTAAAGTACATACGGATCTCAATGTAGCAGATCCGTTGACTAAAACTCTCCCTAGAGCAAAACATGATCAACACCAGAACTCAATGGGTGTTAGATTTATCACTATGTAACTAGATTATTGTCTCTAGTGCAAGTGGGAGACTGAAGGGAATATGCCCTGAGAGGCAATAATAAAGTGTTTATTATGTGTATTCCAAGTATATGATAGATGTTTATTTTGCATGATGTAATTGTATTAATACGGAAATGTTAATACATGTGTGTTTAATAAACAAACAGAAAGTTCCTAGTTATGCCTCTCTCATAAACTAGCTCGTTGATTAACAAGATGATCAAGGTTTCCTGATCATGGACATTGGATGTTGTTAATAACGGGATCACAACATTAGTGTAATGGTGTGATGAACATTCATCCGAAGTATAGCATTACGATCAAAGTCATTGAGTTTATATTGCTATAACAACTTACGAAGTGATCCTAATCCTTAGACCATGAGATCATGTCAATCACTAACACCGAAAGAGTTTCTTGATAACATCAAACGTCACACCGTAACAGGGTGATTATAAAGATGGATTCAGAACTAATAAAGTGTTATGTTGAGGCTCATGGATCGAGAGTGGAATTTGTTCATCCCGATGACGGATAGATATACTCTGGGCCCTCTCGGTGATATCACATTGATTAGCTTGCAAGCAAGTGATCTGATCACTAGAATGTTATATCACAGGAACGAGAAAAGAGTGCATGTTGGTAACGAGATCAAACTAGGTATGGAGATACCGATGATCGAATCTCGGACATGTAATATATCGTGAAACAAAGGGATTAAGATACTAACGTAAAAGGTTCCGACGATCACAAGAAAGTCATCGTTGAATGTGTGGGAGTCAGTATGGGTCTCCAGATCCCGCTTCTGATTATTGATCCGAGAGGGGTCTCGATCATGTCCGCATTATTCACGAACCGTAGGGTGACACACTTAAGAGACACCGACGTCCAATTGGAGCAAATGTTTCATGCCGAAAGAATGAACAAGCGCAGGAATTTATTTCACTAGATACCGAAACAGGTTTTCAGGTGAAATTGCATAAAGTGGTTATGCATGTGAAATAGAATTCTAGCAAGGGGTTATTTGTGAATGTTTGTCATTAAAGTAATTGACAAAATTCTGAATAAAATAAAAGAGTTTTATTTAATGAGAGTTTGCATTAAATTTGGTGGAAATTTAATGGGAATTTGAGTGGACTTTTGAGTGGAGAGATTTTAAAGGGCATTTTGTGAGTGGAGTGTCCACCCACATGAATGAAGGAGGGGAGGGGGCAGCCCCCATGGCCGGCGGCCACCCCCTTGGGTGCCCCCCCTCCTCCTATAAAAGGAGCCCCCTCCTCACTTGTCTCTCACACCTCCTCGTGAAGGATCTCTCTCCCCCTCTAGAATTTATTCCCCATGGTCTCGGACTAGCGAGATACATGTTCCCGGTGGCTATTCGGCAAGAAAGAGTTGTGCTTCCGCTGCATCGCTGGAGCGAGGAGGCGGAGGTTGCTCGGTGCCTCGAACGTGTGTGCGAGCACGGATGCGCTGCTGATTTGCGGCGCTAGGACTTCCTCTCGATCTTGAGATCGGCAAGAGATCGTCTACATCAACCACGAGTTGAACTCGTTAAGCTTTGTCGGTCTTCAAGGGTATGCTCTACGGATACACATCCGCCCGTTGTTTGTATCTAGTAGATAGATCTTGGTATATAGTTCAAATCGTAGAAAAATTTTTGTTTTCTATGCTGCGAACCCTACAGGCGAGATGTTCCTCCCGCCACAGGGGTGGCGGGATGTTCCTTCTGCCTTTGGCGGTGGCGAGAATGACGTCGTGGGGCCCACCAGCGCGAGCGTGAAGTCGAACCTCCCGCCAGTGCCAAGTCGAACTTCCCCGCTAGCCCGACCATGGGGCCCACCTCATCCCGCCATTCCCCCTGGCGGAAGGAACATCCCGCCACCCCCTGTGGCGGGAGGTGACACGTGTCGCCTTTTCGGCCTCCCGCCAGGGCATTTTGGCTTTTGCGACGCGAGGCGGGTATTTTTGGCGATGACGAATTGCAGAGGGTCATATTTGTAAAAAAAATCATTCCCTCACTCAGGCAGGCGACGGTCATACACCCATGCTAAACTCATCCAATTCTGTTTTTGTCCAAATGGTGTCCAATAGACAGTTTTTTTCCAGTAGGACTTTGGCATAAAAAAATCAAAACGGGCTAAATAAGCTCAATAAAACCCGAAAAATACATCAAAATTCGTGAGAAGCCCTTCATCTTCAACCTCCAGATCGTATTGACGGCGTGCCTCCGCCGCCGCTCCTCCCTAAGCCGTCCTGACATTGTTGGTTGCGTATGGGAAGTCGTCGAACGGGTTGAGAAGATCACATCCGTCTCGCAGTCGAAGAAGAAACCTGCCAATGAAGCTCCTTCCCCATAGCCAGAATAAGCCCCTAAGGACCACACCACTCCCATAAGCTTCTCGACATCGCCGTCGAGAGGGGGCTAAAACTGGGGTAAACTTATTGGAAGAGACGCCGCCGTCACCACCTAAACGCCGTCCCATCAAACATGAATCCTAAAAATAGAAAAAAAAAACGTAGCCCTCCCGCCAGCGGGGGCATAGATCCACCCCGTCTCCTGGTCCGGAGGCCACAGAGGCGAGGCAGATCGGTGGCGGCGCCGACGAGAGGCGACGAGATGTGCTTGCGTGGGAGGATGAGGGGAACTGTTCAGTCCGTGACCTGTATTGATATCTCTGGTGTAGTTTGCCCAATAGATAGTGGTGACAAGAATATACTACTCACTCCTATCCATATTAATGGTCTTAACCTTTTCTAGTTCGTATGAATCTAGTTAAATAGACTAGATGCATTCGTATCTAGATAAAGTTAAGGCTTAATATGGACCAGATGAAGTAGTTTTTCTCATCTGCTTTTGGCTGACCACATATTTTTTTCTTCCATTTATCTCTTTGTAGACAAACAAGAGACCGAGCCATCTTGACTCATGTTCAAATAAATTGTTTTAGCAAAGAGACTCACCGGAGTTAAAATAGTTCTCCAATTTATATGAGAATTTGAAATCTCCACCATTTATTGTAATCTTTTTTTTCGGTCTCATCCATTGTATGACAATGGATCTGCAGTTCACACCGAGCACCATAGATGGCGTGCTTTCGGAGAGCGTTCAGTTTGCCTCCCATGCAAGCCAGGCCGCAGAAACAAGTACAGATTTGGATGCGACCTTGGTATACGCGACAAGTCAGTAGCCAGAAATGTCGGATCATGTTGGGAAAAGAATATTATGGTGAGTATGCACGTCCAAACAATTTTTTCAGCCCCCGCTAATACACCGACATAATCACACGATTTAAACTATGTCATCTAGTTTTCCAACGACCAAGAAGGGACAGTATGGTTTGGTCACTTTAATAGCATCCTAAATAAACAAGTTACTAAAATAGATGTATCTAGACAAGTTTATATTTATTTTAACAACAAGTAATATGAATCGGAGGGAGTAAAAAAAATCGTCACTTCAAAGTTGACGCATTATTGATCCTAAGCACATGCTTAAGCCAGGAATAACATGCACAAGTACTATATGCGCCTGCGCAACATTATCAGCTTAGACAGCACATGGATCCGTCGGTCAAATGTGAGCATGCAGGTTCCAAGCAGGTGGCTTTCAGTTGGGCCCCGAGAGACCTGCAAATAGAGTACTCCTACTAGGCTGCTTTGTTATTGCATGATTGTATTTGGAGATCTATCATATCGCGTCTTGCTTTGCGAAAAGCATGGAAGTTAGTTACTCGCTTTCGACAAATCAGATAAATCTGATCTTTATTAAAAAATTCAACATAAAATGAACCCGCTTAAAAAAGTACATCCAAGAAGGTTTTTTGATACCACCACGATCATATGATGTTGAAGGACATTGATGTCATTATAAGACCCCGGCATACCAAAGAATGCATGTCAAATTCAAGTCTCGTGATTGGTCATCACTTTAAGGATTATAGTGCAATCTTTTTTGGCCTTTGAATTATTCATGTCATGTCGTGGAACAATTCTTCTAACTGTAGTGCATGCAATCAATTGAGCCAAGCATACCTCGAAACCTCTAAGCCTTGTTCAACTCTAAAAGCCTGACTGTGTCTTCATGCTCTCAGGTATGTAGGTCCAAACACTTGCACAATTGCCACAACAAAGCATTTGACGCACTTGATAGCGGTGCTTTCACCCATGGCCAAGTGGTCATCCACTAGATCCGCCGGTCTAATGTATGCCAACATACGCAAGGCGGCGTTCACCTTCTGATAGGTATATGTCCAAGTTCTCTGACGGTATTCCTCCTTTGCACAAAATAAGTATTAAACTTGGCCACCTCCTCCGTGATGCGCTTAAACAAGTCGATTCTCATCCGAAAACACCAACGAAAGTAGTACTCAGAATAGCATTTTCGTTGAAATATATCTGCATCAACTTCTCATGCAATTTGATCCGTTCCCTCCACAACCTTTTATCTTCCAAAAACCAAGTCACCAATTTTCGATTTTTTATTGGCGCGGCAAGCCAATAGCATGGAGATGTTTTCTTCTTTCTCAATATCAAATTCATCATCGGATGAATCATTGGATAATCTCATCTATAAGCATGTGAAATAATTGAAATACTTGTGCCAACTAAAAACTAAAATATAAACAAGATGGGCAAGCGCGGCAACACATACCTTGAGGAGCTTTCGACAACAGTTTGTGAGCACCAAGTTGCTTCTCTGCTAGAGAAGGACATGGTGGCCGTCGAGCTCAGCGCGTGGCCCCGTGGAAGCATGACACTAAATCGAGTGACATGCGAGCGGCGAATGGAGGGAAAAGGCTGAGCGCTCGGCACAGCGAAGACGGTGGATGGGGGCTCGATTTACCGCGGTGACGCGCTCGGTACAGTCAAGTGGGGGCACAACGGCGCCGGATCTATAGCGCCGGCAGGGAATAATTGGCGGCGGCGCCAAAATGTTGGGAGGTAGATTGCAGAAGAGGAGGTCGCGCGGGGCGCGGGTGATTTTGTCAGGTGGTTGTTTCTTCGTGCGCATCGCTGGCGATAGCACGCACTATAGTTGGCGCATCAAATATTCGGTCCCGGATAGGCCACGCCACGCTAAAATTTTACAGTGCGCGTCCAGATATAGCGCCTGCTGAGGAACGCTCGAGCGCGTCCGCACGCCATACCGGCTTTTTTTTAGTGCAACACTAATTTAGCGTCTGTGTTGGAAATGCTCCTAGGGTCGAATGGGTATCGCTGAATCTCATGACAGTATCGGGGCCATACCTGGTAAATACCGATACCACATTTAACACTACCGTCATAGGGTGTGAATACCCTCTCCGACCGAAATTAATTGACTCAGCTTTATCTAGATTTCGATGTACTCCCTCCGTTCCTTAGAATAAGGCCTATAAATTTAGTCAAAAGTCAAACATTGCAAAGTTTGACTAAATTTTTAAAGAAAACTACAAACCTCTATAGGGACAAATCAATCTTATCAATTATCATAGTTATTGATAGTTTTTCTTATAAATTTGGTCAAAGTTTGCACTCTTTGACTTTTAACTAAATTTATAGGCCTTATTCTAAGGAACGGAGGTAGTATGACATATTTAAATACTCCCTCTGATCCATATTATTTATCACAGAAATGGATGTATCTAAAGATGTTTTAGTGCTAGGTACATCCAATTCAGTAACAATTAATTTGAATCGAAGAAAGTACTAGATATATTTAAATACAGATAAACTTAAATCAATTAGTAATTTGAATTGGAGAAAATACTTTGGACCGACTAAAAAGAAGGTTGTCTCCCTTCGGGCAAAACAAACGGAGCTATAGCTCGTGAAAAGAACAAACAGAGCTATAGATTCCGATAAGCAAATGACTGACAGATGGGACCGCACACTTGTGGGTAAGCCCGGAACGTGTGGCTGGGCATGTGCTCATGCAGCAGAAGACGAAAATGGATATACAGCGAATTATCCGTACCTGCAGCGTGGGTACAAGTGTACGTACAATACACGGCCAGGCGTCCTTGTCCTGTACTACGACTTTGCATGGCAGGCAGTAAACGTGGAGGCTGTACGTCACGTCGCTACTGTTTCATGTTCATCATAATGCGTGTTAAAATATGTGGCAAAAGGGAAAAAACTGGAAACGGTACGGGCTTATATTTTTCTTGTGTTTATCTATGCGTTCCACTTTATGGGCGGCACGGCAGGGTGTAGTGGATCTGACCAGAAGAGATGTGCTTAGTTACGTGGCATCCTCATGGACTTGCAGCATGACACGTGGGTGATCCAACACACTCCGGTCCAGAAGCATAGACTGTCGGTCGGTGCACGAGCACATGCATGCACAAATGGGTGACAATGCACAATGCAGCGGTACTAAATTTCCAGTGCAAAATACGTTGCTCTTGGTCTGGTCACAGTGAAGAGCACATGTTATTAGTCTAAGTTACTATTTTCATAGTAGGAAATAACTTAGACTGTTTATAGTGGGGATAACATAGGTAGTAACATACATCTACGTGCAGTGCCAACTAGACATTTTGGTGATGTGACATGTCATTAAATATGAAGAGAGCCTTGTGGTAACTAGCTATGTTACCATAACATCACACACCCAAGGTAATATGAGTCTACATGCTAATAAATAAGACCTTGCATGATCCTAGTCACAAGTTACTACCCACTATGAAGGTAGCAACATGGACTAGTAACTTATGCATGTTACTAGTCTATATTACTCTCCACTATGACCAGTCTTAGGTGTGATAATATGCAATGCCATATTAATTAGGTTGTCGACACATTTTGCCTTGGTATGTGTGATGTTACGGTAACATAGCTAGTTACTCAATCCATCTCTCTCTTTAAATATTGACTTGGACTCTTAGTTACTAGTGAAGTTACTCCACTATGACCAGCCTTAGGTCAACTAAAATTCTTAAATTCTTGAAACCCAATTCAAATGTACTCCCTCGTTGGGATTATGAGTACCGCACGGATAACTACGTTGCTAATTTAAACAATAAAATATAAATAATATAGCATAAAAATTATATCATTAGAAACTTTAGAGGTTATATTTTCTAATGGTATAACTTTTATAAAACATAAGTTATATTTTATTGGTCAAATTAACAACCTAGGTATGCGCGTAGGACCTATAATCCTAAAACAGAGGGAGTATATGACAAGAGGTGTGACTAAAAATTTAGTCTCATATTACTAGTTGAAGGAAATGTTGTGAGTAGCTCTAGTACACTCCTCCGCTGACGCGCGTGTCCACACAGCCGGGAGAGCAGGCTCCGAAACCCCTTCTATTTGATCATGCACCGGGAGAGTCTCGACGCGACTGCCCAAGTTTGTTTTCACCATCTACATCCGACTTCCTCGACTTCTTCGCGATAGCTTACGCCGCTACCAACAAGGCCACTGATGATGCTACTACTATTGCCATCAATGGTGTTCGTCGTTGGTCATACCATCATCGAACATGTTCTATACCCTAATGTTAATTACTATATATGCAGTTCGTGCAGATATGCTAGATTTTCACTTGTTTTTATATTACATATCTAATATGCATATGCTGGTTAATCTTAAAAATAGTACTGTTATAATTTATACCTAGGTTAAATTAATACAAAAACTGCTTCAACAAAAGACGTGTCACTCGGATCAGATCTTGCCACTTTATTCCCTACTAGTTGAATACCCGTGCGTTGCTACGGTTTAATAATTTAGAATATATCAACATGTCATGTTGTTGTTGCTATACTCGATGCAACGCCATTGAACCGTTTGGGATGGTAGTCTTCAAGAATCAACTTCAATGGCTACCGATAAGTAAAGGAAGTTTCAAATGTGTTGTCGAAAGGTGTATGTCTCTCTCTTCGTGTCTAATCTCGTATAAGAATACAAGCCTTATCTACTTCCTCTCATGGTTGTCTTCGCTATCACATTGGATCCATTTCCTGGTAGTTGGGACCAATTTCTGGACAACCGCACGGAAAGAGTTTGACATAGCCGCAAAAAGAATGGTCGGATGCTTCGGCTAGTTTGACGCACGCCCGAAAAAACAGCAAAAGAGGGTGCTAATAGTTTTTTTATATTGGTTGTTGAATGGCTTCACCTTCTTAGTTGACCCGTGAGATGCTTATTTTATGTACCTTTGGACAAACTCAAGCGCTTGACGAGAATTATTAGCGCGTGAATAAACATCCTGACATAGAAAAAAGCGGGTGCTTGATATTTCTTTCAATTTCTGTTATTTATATTTGTTTAAGAATCTAGCATTGATATGCTCATTAGCATCTCTATTTTTCCTTTACACATGAAAGAGAAGTTGTTGATTGAGTGATGGTGTGACACACATTTGAATCCTTCCACATCAACATCAGCCCTTTCACGGTTTTTAGGTGTCCATTTATGGACCCATACTCACAGGCTAAGATACTAAGCACATATATCTAATCAACCAATTTTCCTAATAATCTTAAAATATAAAACAATATCCCTATACTGCCGATCTTGAGTCCACATTCTCTCTCTCCGCCCACGACACTTAGCTACTTGCATGGACGATAAAACACATGTCTTGGTTACAATCTAGCTTCGTGAACGGGTCTTCCTTCATGATCTCCCTTTGATGCTTCTTCGTATGGGTGAAGAAAAATGTACGATAATTTGTATAATATTGATATGTTTATTGTCTGGTCGTTTAGATCTTGCAGTACACTAAAAAATATCAGACTCGCATAATTATACGACGACCATGGTTACCTTTTCTGTTATCATTTGTGCAAAGTTCGGGATCTCTGGGAAGGCACATCCTTACACAAAGTTCTGCTCTTCTCTTACTTCTGTCCTTTGGAATGTTTGGAAAACTGGAATGCAAAAATATGTAAAGATGTGTAAAGCAAATTAACAAACCTGTACCACTCCATTTTGAAAAAACAAACCTGTACCACTTAGCCCCCCTTCTCGGTTGTTTGAAATATGTGTAGACGACCTGTTTATTTAGGTAAATAGATATGTAAAACAAATTTACAAACTAATTCTTCAAAATTGGGCCGCCATGTATTACCACTTAGCCCCCCTTCTTAGATCTTTTAACTCCTTTTTATTTTATTTTGTTTTGTGGAAAGGACCCTGGCATTAAAAGAAACATCCGACAATTTAAAGCACCAAACTAAAATTACAACGAAATTCTTGAGATGCCCTTCGTCTTCAACCTCCAGACCGTGTCGACGTCACGCCACCAGTTCCTCTCCTCCTTGAGCCGGGCTGACGTTGTTGGTTGCGGACGGGAAGTTGCCGAATGGTTATAGAAGACCACATCCCTCCAGGAGACGACGAAGAAGAAGTAACCATTGATAAAGATCCTTGATGATCCGTAGATCCCCACGGCTAGAAAAAAGTCCCCATAAAAGACACATCAAGTGCCAAGATCCAAAGAGAACCAACAGATCTGGCGACGCTAACCCTCAGGGGCCCTTCGTTGATTCCGAATCGGATACCCATGATGTAGGGAGAAGCCGCATAGACGTTATTCCAACATGCCATCGTCGCATCCACCTCGCCGACGTCGCTAAGAAACAAAACCAAGAAAGAACAGACCTACAAAAAGAAAACAATAAAAATGGCAGATCCCCACTCCTCTATCCGCCGGCGTGGCCGCCAGACCGTGGAGAGAAGGGGGACCAGCGAGGCGAGATCTCGGTGGCGGCGGCTCTGGCGTGTAGATAAAAGAAACTTACGTAAACCTAGGGCTTTGTTGAGTTCCAACATTTAACTCCTTTTTATTTGACTCAGCTGGCAATTGGATGGTGGGGTCTTTTTGATTTTTTTTGTTTTGTAATATAATATGTACTATTCGAGTATTAAAATATGAGTTTAGGCTGGCTTTGAGCCCGTCATAGATTAAAAAAAAGAGTTTAGACTTCCCGTATAAATCCATGGTCAAGTGAGCCCCCACTGAAGCAAATATCTACCAATTAAAGAGCGCAGCATGCTAGCTAAATGTGGGAATGTTGTACTCAGCACACGGTGTTCATGGCGAGCCATTCTACTTGAACTAATTGCGATAGACATTGACTATTAGCCTCATAGTCTAGCTTTGCGAGGAGGCTTCTCACTAAGGTTGATATACAACAACTTCCTACTCATTGCCATTTCCGACTGATAGACAAGGAAGACCACATGCGCCAAGAACGCGTAGCTCGTCTTTCATATGGACGATGGGATAAGTGGATATTGCAAAGGGAAAAGAACAGGCTCGTCTTTCGTGCGCCAAGACCGCATATCTCGTCTTTCATTTTGAGAGTAAAAAAAAATTTATTAATATTTATTGTAACCATGTGGATTTTATGAGGACGTCGGACATGTAAGAGACAAATGACTGTGAGAACCGATGACTTGATTAGTCTTAAAATCACAGCGTTCCAATCACAATGAGTTAATAGCTTGACGAGCTATAGTATAGAACCAATGAATTGACCCGTCTTGAAATCGATCAATTTGATTAGATTAAGATGGATATAGTGGACTAAGGACTAAGTACAAGAACCTATACTATTAACCTGATCAGAGACTTGATTCGGCAAATCGCTGGCAGGCTCAGCACCGGCTGATGGTCAAGGCGTGGCTGCGCGGTGAAATCAGGGCGTCACCATCGTCGCTCACGAAGGACTTCGCAGGCGACGCCGAGCCCTGCTGTTCATCTCCGTCTAGTCTCAATACCGTAGTCCTCTGCGAGAATTGATAGGTTCATCTACAGGCGACAAGCAGACGTAAATCAAAAGTTAAACCGTTGAAACATCCGCATACACGCGCACACATGCCTGATACACGTACATGTGTGTTACGATATGTAATTGGATTGAGAAAATTACAAAAAAACATCATAATTGGGGCTAGGATTTTAGAAGACCACCATATTTTTTAAAATTTTCAAAAAACACCAGATTTGGGACAAGAGATTGCAGATAGCACTAATCCGATTTTGACCCGGTTCTAATGAGAAATCTGACGGGTAGAGCCGGTGGTTAGGTCAACATTGCAAAGGTAATAGCCAATAGGTACTTACATATTAGAAGTTCTAAACTTTATGTTTTTTTTGTAAATTTGCATCTTCAATCTATGCCCCTCTCTTCGTCGGCGAGCTCCGGCTAGGGTCCTCCGCCTGCCCGCGACCTCGCCATCCGCTCCACCGCAAGTCATCGCCCGTCCTCCTCTCCTCCGGCCAACGAGAGGGGGGGAGGGGGGGTGAGTTCCAGCCAGGGTCAACGCAAGCTCCGTCGTGCCCGTGCTTCTCGGCCTCCGCCCGCCCACGACCTCGTTGGCCGCTCCATCGTCGAGTCGCCTCCCTTTCCCCCTCTACTCTAGCCAATAGGGGGCACGGACGAGCGCTGGCCAGGTGGAGTCGCCGGCGAGCTGAGCTCCGACCAGAGTCAACACGGCTCCGCCGCGCCCGTGCTTCTCGGCCTTCGCCCAGCTATACCTGGCCGCGCCTGGCTGCGCCCGTGTGCTAGTCCACTGCTCGGCGCTCGTCCGTGGCTGCTCCCGATCGGCGACTGGTGGCTCCGCCCGTGTGGCCGCGTCGTCCCGCCCTGGCTGCGCGCCCCTACATGCTGCGCTCGCTGGTTCCCACGTCCCCGACGCCGCTCGACATCTCCTGGCGTTCGGCGTGCCATGGGGGCAGCCTCCTCAATGATTAGAAAAATAGAAAAAAGGACCTAAGATTAGAACTTATAATATGTTGATGTGTTTTGGTAAATAAACACGGCCATGTCGGCCTGACCATCAAGTCCTACCCATCAGATTCGTTATTAGAACCATGTCAAACCAGATTAGTGCTATCTGCAACCTCTTGTCCTAAACCGGTGCTTTTAAAAAAATAATTTTTTGGTGTTTTTTTAAAACCTTAACCCTAATTAGGATAGTTTTTTGTAATTTTCTCAGTCGGATTTTTCACCGACATGTCCGGCCAGGCGCAGCCGTACAGCTTTTCGTTTTCACTCACGCCTAACCAAATTTGAACTAATTGGGGACCTAATTTTTGTTAGATTTTTATTTTTTTCATGCTGTTAGTCGATTTTATAACAGAACTCGGTGTGGCGTGTTGGACTGTTACATGTACGTGGGAAGCTTGAAAAACAATAAGATTAATGTTGTTAACCACTCCTTGCATGCATATAGATGGATATAATTTATTAACAACATGCGAGAAGTTTGAGGATTGTTTGTTTCCACGCGGTGGAATATGAGCTAAGATATAGGACGTGTTATGTTTGGTTGTTGCGGGTATGGCATTTCCGTAATATTAGTGAAGTGTGACACCGTGTGACACCACCTTTTTGCTTTTAATAGTAAAGATTGGATTGAGAAAATTACAAAAAACATCATAATTGGGGCTTGGATTTTAGAAGACCACCATATTTTTTAAAATTTTCAAAAAACACCAGATTTGGGACAAGAGATTGCAGATAGCACTAATCCGATTTTGACCCGGTTCTAATGAGAAATCTGACGGGTAGAGCCGGTGGTTAGGTCAACATTGCAAAGGTAATAGCCAATAGGTACTTACATATTAGAAGTTCTAAACTTTATGTTTTTTTTGTAAATTTGCATCTTCAATCTATGCCCCTCTCTTCGTCGGCGAGCTCCGGCTAGGGTCCTCCGCCTGCCCGCGACCTCGCCATCCGCTCCACCGCAAGTCATCGCCCGTCCTCCTCTCCTCCGGCCAACGAGAGGGGGGGAGGGGGGTGAGTTCCAGCCAGGGTCAACGCGAGCTCCGTCGTGCCCGTGCTTCTCGGCCTCCGCCCGCCCACGACCTCGTTGGCCGCTCCATCGTCGAGTCGCCTCCCTTTCCCCCTCTACTCTAGCCAATAGGGGGCACGGACGAGCGCTGGCCAGGTGGAGTCGCCGGCGAGCTGAGCTCCGACCAGAGTCAACACGGCTCCGCCGCGCCCGTGCTTCTCGGCCTTCGCCCAGCTATACCTGGCCGCGCCTGGCTGCGCCCGTGTGCTAGTCCACTGCTCGGCGCTCGTCCGTGGCTGCTCCCGATCGGCGACTGGTGGCTCCGCCCGTGTGGCCGCGTCGTCCCGCCCTGGCTGCGCGCCCCTACATGCTGCGCTCGCTGGTTCCCACGTCCCCGACGCCGCTCGACATCTCCTGGCGTTCGGCGTGCCATGGGGGCAGCCTCCTCAATGATTAGAAAAATAGAAAAAAGGACCTAAGATTAGAACTTATAATATGTTGATGTGTTTTGGTAAATAAACACGGCCATGTCGGCCTGACCATCAAGTCCTACCCATCAGATTCGTTATTAGAACCATGTCAAACCAGATTAGTGCTATCTGCAACCTCTTGTCCTAAAACCGGTGCTTTTAAAAAAATAATTTTTTGGTGTTTTTTTAAAACCTTAACCCTAATTAGGATAGTTTTTTGTAATTTTCTCAGTCGGATTTTTCACCGACATGTCCGGCCAGGCGCAGCCGTACAGCTTTTCGTTTTCACTCACGCCTAACCAAATCTGAACTAATTGGGGACCTAATTTTTGTTAGATTTTTATTTTTTTCATGCTGTTAGTCGATTTTATAATAGAACTCGGTGTGGCGTGTTGGACTGTTACATGTACGTGGGAAGCTTGAAAAACAATAAGATTAATGTTGTTAACCACTCCTTGCATGCATATAGATGGATATAATTTATTAACAACATGCGAGAAGTTTGAGGATTGTTTGTTTCCACGCGGTGGAATATGAGCTAAGATATAGGACGTGTTATGTTTGGTTGTTGCGGATATGGCATTTCCGTAATATTAGTGAAGTGTGACACCGTGTGACATCACCTTTTTGCTTTTAATAGTAAAGATTAGCAAAACAAGCAGAGGTCTAGGTAATCTAGTTGGTGGAAAGAAGAAACAAAGCCGGTTCTTCAAATTTTTATATATTCGACTTTTTCTTCTCAAAACAGGCTTTTGTCCTATTTTATAGAGAAAAAAAACAATATACGATAGTACAACTACTGGCCGAAGGTGAAGGTCAAGAACAACAACCACATCGGTGGAGCACCAGCGCAACAATGCCCAACACACTAAAATCTTCAACTTTTGGCTAACTAATAAAACATTCTTGGGATCGCTGAAGTTATTAATAGTCAAACTGATACTCAAATCCGAAGGAGATTATCCAGAGACTCTAGCTAGCACAAGCATTTCTGCCTAGAAAATCAGTCTGTACACATTAGATTTCGCCTTTTTTTCTTCAAAATTGAGTGTTTGTGTACTTGTAACACATTATGTACAGTACTTTATTTTAAAATATAAGATGTTTTAGCTTTATAAAGGAGTGTATCTAGACTCATTTTAGGTCCACTCTAAAACATCTTATATTATAAAACAGAGGGAGTAGTATATTTTTCAAAAAATTACTGCGTGATACTAGTAGGGGTTTATATATTGTTGAAAGATGTTGTTTTCTCATAAATTGTCTTTGGCACATGGGCACCTCTTTAAAAAAAAATTTGTACGTTTTGGTCTCCAAAATATCTGAACTAGATAGCACGCCACCGTTTCCTGTTTGTGTACTTGTACCACATTATACATTGTTTCAAAATTAATTACCGTAAATACTCACAGTAGGGGTTTATACGTACATTTTTGAAAAAAATTGTTTCCTCACTTGGTCTCGACGAAATACAACCGATTTGTTTCGCATGTTCGATCAGCCCCACTTACTTTTTTTTTGCGTGTAATCAGCCCCACTTACTTTACTGTTCCAGACATGGATAGGATCGAGGGACGTGGCAACAGAAAAGTGAGACGCTGACGTACGTACGGTACGTGTCTCCGATGGAACGGGGCCTGAGTTTGGATCATGGTGATGACCGATGACCGGTTCGTTCCACAGTATGTTTTATATCTTCGGCGTTTGGTTGTCAGCCACACTCTGCTAAGCCAAATTTCAGTTAACCATATTTTAATAAGTATTTCCTTTGTCCGTAAATAAGTGTTGTGTAGCCTTGTTCTAAGCAAATTTAGTAAAGCTTGACTAACTTTATAGAGAAACATAACAATATTTATAATACTAAGTTGGTACCATTAGATATGTTTTCAAATTTAGTTTTATAATATGTCAATTTGATATACTCTCTCTGGCCCAAATTAGTTGCTTAGATTTGTCTAGATTTGATCGTATCTAGACATAATTTAGTATTAGATATATCTGTATCTTGACAAATTTGCATCAACTAATTTGGGTCGGAGAGAGTACTATATGTTGCTATATTTATCTATAAAGTTGTTATGTTGTTTGATTAAGTTTAACTTAAACAAAAGCTAAAAGTACACTTATTTATAAACAAAGGGAGCATATGTTTGGTTTGTGCCACACTTTGGCATTCTATATTTTATTATCTCTAGACCATTTGTCATAGAATCGTCACTTTTGCCAACTTTTGGGCAAGTGCTATGCGTCCCCCGGACAATGGGGGAGCTCCCATCGTCCTGCTTCCCGTGCTGACATGTGTCCATTTGCTGCAAAACATCTCGCGTTTGCTATATATGTTCCTTCTTTTGCTTTCGAAGCAAAAAAAAAGGTTCGTTTCAGAAAGAGAACGTCTCGCCGGAGACCATGCAGCAAAAAAATTATGCCAATGTAGGAAAACCGACTTCGCCGGAGACATCGTCGAAAAAACTCGCTGGTGATTCTCGCCAGAGACCTTGTAGCAAATAGTTGACACTGTTGTAGCAAAACCATAAGACGGTTGTAACAACAAAGTTTTTCTAATATAGAAAAAAACCTACTTCGCCGGAGACATCGTCGGAGAATTTAGCCGGAAGACCTCGTCGGAGAACTTGTAGCAAAAAATTATGGTATTGTAGCAAAACAAAAAAACAGAGATACCAAAAAATTATAGTTATGCAGCAAATCCACAAACGCGACCCGCACTGTCGGGACTTCCTGTAGCAACTCCATCTGCCTTCGGTAGCAACACCGTCCGCCATTGGGAGCAAAGACACCCGTCGTCAGTAGCATCTCCCCATGGCAGAACCTCCATCCCCCATCCATGGCCTTTTATCTCGCCCCTGTTCTCCATCATCGGCCTAGCCCAGCATCCATGGCGGCCTTCCCTTTTTGCACCTGCCTCGCGGGGCTCACGGCCGGCGTGAGGTGCCAGGCCCAAGGCGGCTTCCCTTTGTTGCTCCTCCCGGCGACAGGGAGGCGAGTGCTCATGGCTGGGAGTAGCATGGGCTCGGGCGCGCGACGGCGGTGGCGGACATGTCTGCTGCGAAGAGAGCCCGGAGGGCGGTGTCGGCCGGCAGCGAGCGGCGGGAGTGACGGCGGCAGAAGACAGTGGTGGGCATGAAGGGTTTCGCGGCATAGTAAATCAAAATTTTCTACGGAGCGAACAGAGGGAAAGCCAAGATCTAATCTAGGAGATGCAAACAACGAGAGAGATTGGATTAGATCTTCATACCCTTGAAGATTCGCACAGCGGAACGTTCGTCGGAACGTGGGTGATGTAGTCGTACTCGCTTCTCCTCCTCGCGATCCGATCCGATCTAGCACCACAAGTGGCGGTGCCTCCCACACGTGCAGCACCTCGACGTCTTCTCCTTCCTCGGACCAGCGAGTATGGTGGAGAGATAGATTGGATCTACAGCACGACGGCGTGGTGTATATGGTGGAGAATTTCTGCTGCAGGGCTTCGCCTACAAACAGTCGGGAGGGAGAGAGGAAGGTAGCAAGGCTGCTAGGGCTTGGAGGAAGGTGTGTGTAGGGGGGAGGGGGCGCACCACCCCTCTATATATAGAGGGGGGCGGCCAGCCCTTGCCCCTCCTCCAAGCCTATCTCTAGTTTAAACAATTTAAACTCTCCCTTATCTAGAAATCCTATCTCTAGTTTAAACGATTTAAACTCTCCCTTATCTAGAAATCATATCTCTAGTTTAAACGAGTTTAAACTTATCTAGGATCGGCTGGGCCCTGTGGGGCCTTGTGCCCCTGGCCCAATGCGGCCAGGACACTCCCTCATAGGCCCATGCCCCCTCCCGGAAGGTGGGGCCACGTTGGTCCCCTTCCGGAAGGTTCTAGAAGCTTCCGGTACAATACCGATTAACCCGGAACAATTCCGAACTCCAAAAACTGCACTGCCTTATATGAATCTTATTCTCCGGACCATTCCGGAACCTCTCGTGATATCCCGGATCCCATCCGAGACTCCGAACAAAAATTCATAAACCAATTATCCAATCTATCCTAGCGTCGAGATACGTTAAGTGTGTGACCCTGCGGGTTCGAGAATATGCAGACATGATCTTCTATCAATAATCAACAGCGGGGTCTGGGCACCCATATTGACTCCCACACATTCATCGATGATCATATCGGATGAACCACGATGCCAGGATTCAATCAATCCCATATATATATTCCCTTCATCTCGCGATATTTACTTGCCCGAGATTCGATCGTCGGTACCGTCATACCTAGTTCAATCTCGTTCACAACAAGTACTTTACTCGTTCCGTAATCCGATATCACTTTGTGATTAACTCCTTAACCACATGCTTGCAAGCGGTGTTGGTATCGATTACCGAGTGGGCCCGAAGTATATCTCTCCGACTTGGGAGGGACAAATTCCATCTCGATACATACAACCCAACAGATACTTTCCGATCACCTGAGAGACACCTTTATGATCACCCTCTCATAGGATGACGTTTGATGACCTCAAAGCTTTCTTCCGGTACCAGGGAGTTGCATTATCTCATGGTCTAAGGAATACAATATTTGACATAGGAAAAGCTTCGCAAAGATGAACACGATGAAACGATCTAATTGCTTCGCTTAGTTTGGGTCTGTCCTTCATATCATTCTCCCAATGATATGATCTCATTATCAATTGACAACTCATGTCTATGGTTAGGAAACCTTAACCATCATTGATCAATGAGCTAGTCCATAGAGGCGTACTAGGGACACGGTGTTGTTTACAAACCACACAAGTATTAAAGTTTCCGCTTAACACAATTCTAGCATGGAATATAAACTTTATCATGAACAAGAATTATAATAATAACATATTTATTATTGCCTCTAGGGCATAATTCCAACAGTCTCCCACTTGCACTAGAGTCAATAATCTAGTTTACATGTGGCAACAATCTCACACCCATGGCACTGAGGTGTTGATCATGTTTTACACGTGGAAGAGGTTTAGTCAGTGGATCTGCGACATTCAGATCCGTATGTACTTTGCTAATCTTCAGATCTCCATCTGCTATATAATCTCGGATTATATGAAACTTGCGGTTGATATGCTTGGTCTTTGGATGATATCTTGGTTCCTTAGCGAGTGCTATGGCGCCAGTGTTGTCACACAATATCTCCAGTGGGTCCAATGCACTTGGAACCACGCCAAGCTCAGTGATGAAGTTTCTGATCCAAACTCCTTCACTTGACGCTTCTGCAGCAGCCATGTATTCCGCTTCTACTGTAGATCCCGCGATCACGCTTTGCTTGCAGCTTCTCCAGCTCACAGCTCCTCCATTCAAAATATAAATGTATCCTGTCTGAGATTTAGAATCATCCTTGTCGGTGTCGAAACTAGCATCGATGTAACCTTTTACGACAAGCTGTTCATCACCCCCATAGACTAAGAACATTTCTTTAGTTCTATTTAGGTACTTTAGGATGTTCTTCACGGTTGTCCAGTGTTCCACTCCTGGATCACTTTGATATCTGCTCGTCAAACTAAGAGCATTGGACACATCCGGTCTAGTACACAGCATGGCATACATGATGGAACCTATGGCCGAGGCATAAGGCACTTTTCTCATAGCTTCACTATCATTTACCGTAGCTGGACACTGAGCCTTGCTCAATATCTTACCTGGCAACATAGGCACTGAACCTTTCTTTGCCTTATCCATTCTGAACCTTTTCAGAACTTTGTCTAGGTATGTACTCTGGCTTAAAGCTATCAGGCGTCTTTGTCTATCTCTATAGATCTTGATGCCCAATATATAAGCAACTTCACCTAGGTCTTTCATTGAAAAACACTTGTTCAAATAACTCTTCACATCGTTAAGCATGTTGATGTCATTTCCGATAATCAATATGTCATCCACATATAGTACCAGAAACGTCACCGAGCTCCCACTCACTTTCTTGTAGATGCAAGCTTCGTAGCAATTTGGAACAAATACAAAGCTCTTGATCACTTGATCAAAACGAAGGTTCCAACTCCGAGATGCTTGCTTCAGTCCATAAATGGAACGCTGAAGTTTGCATACTTTACTAGCATCCTTAGGATCGACAAAACCCTCGGGTTGCATCATATACAACTCTTCATCAATGTTCCCATTGAGGAAAGCAGTCTTGACATCCATCTGCCATATTTCATAATCATGAAACGCAGCAATTGCTAATAAAATCCGAATGGACTTAAACATCGCTACGGGAGAGAAAGTCTCATCGTAGTCAACACCTTGAACTTGTCGAAAACCTTTTGCGACAAGCCGTGCTTTATAGACGGTAACATTACCATCCGCGTCCGTTTTCTTCTTGAATATCCATTTGCACTCAACGGCCTTTCGGTCGCCAGGAGGATCCACCAAAGTCCATACTTGGTTTTCGCTCATGGATCCCAATTCGGATTTCATGGCTTCCAGCCATTTCTCAGAGTCTGGGCTCATCATCGCTTCCTCATAGTTCGTAGGTTCACTGTCTTCTACCAACAAGACAGTCAAGACAGGGTTGCCGTACCACTCAGGAGGGGCACGCGACCTTGTCGACCTGCGACGTTCAGTAGCAGCATCGTCCGAAGCTTCATGATCCTTGTCATTAGCTTCCTCTATTGTTGGTGCAGGCGGCACTGGAACAATTTCAGGTGCTGCGCTACTCTCCAATTCAAGAGAAGGTTCAATAACCTCGTCAAGCTCTACTTTCCTCCCACTCACTTCTTTCGAGAGAAACTCCTTCTCAAGAAAGGAACCGTTCTTTGCGACAAACACTTTGCCTTCGGTTCTGTGATAGAAGGTATACCCAATAGTTTCCTTAGGGTATCCTATGAAGACGCATTTCTCCGCTTTGGGTTCGAGCTTGTCCGGCATCAACTTCTTGACGTAAGCTTCGCATCCCCAAACTTTAAGAAACGACAACTTAGGTTTAGCACCGAACCACAGTTCATACGGTGTCGTCTCAACGGATTTAGATAGAGCCCTATTTAAAGTGAATGCAGCGGTTTCTAATGCATAACCCCAAAATGATAACGTCAAATCAGTAAGAGACATCATCGATCGGACCATATCTAATAGGGTTCGATTCCGGCGTTCAGACACACCATTGCGCTGTGGTGTTCCGGGTGGCGTGAGTTGCGAAACAATTCCGCTTGCTTTAAGATGCGTGAGAAAATCATAACTCAAATATTCGCCCCCACGATCGGATCGTAAAAACTTAATCTTTCTGTTACGATGGTTCTCCACTTCATTCTGAAATTCTTTGAACTTTTCAAACGTTTCAGATTTATGTTTCATTAAATAGATATACCCATATCTACTTAAGTCATCGGTAAAAGTGAGGAAATAGCGATATCCACCGCGCGTCGAAACACTCATCGGTCCGCATACATCAGTATGTATGATTTCCAACAAGTCTGTTGCTCGCTCCATCATACCGGAGAACGGGGTTTTGATCATCTTGCCCATGAGGCATGGTTCGCATGTGTCAAATGATTCAAAATCAAGAGACTCCAAAAGTCCATCAGAATGGAGTTTCTTCATGCGCTTTACTCCAATATGACCTAGACGACAGTGCCACAAATAAGTAGTATTATCACTATCTACTTTGCATCTCTTAGCCTCAATGTTATGGATGTGTGTTTCATCCCTTTCGAGATTTAGAAGAAATAAACCATTCACAAGAGGTGCATGACCATAAAAGATGTTACTCATATAAATAGAACAACCATTATTCTCCGATTTAAATGAATAACCGTCTTGCAATAAACACGATCCGGAAATGATGTTCATGCTCAACGCAGGCACATAATAACATTTATTAAGGTTTAAAACTAATCCCGAAGGTAAAACTAAGGAGAGCGTGCCGACGGCCATCACATCAACTCTTGATCCGTTGCCAACGCGCATCGTCACCTCATCCCTCGCAAGCCGCCGTCTATTCCGTAGCTCCTGTTTCAAGTTACAAACATTAGCAACTGAACCGGTATCAAATACCCAGGCACTACAACGAGGGCTAGTAAGGAAAACATCAATAACATGTATATCAAATATACCTTTGATGGTGCCAGCCTTCTTGTCCGCTAAGTACTTCGGATAGTTGCGCTTCCAGTGACCCCTGTCCTTGCAATAGAAGCACTCAGTGTCCGGCTTAGGACCAGACCTGAGCTTCTTCTCAGCAGGGGCATTGTGCTTGCCGCCGCCCTTCTTGAAGGGCTTCTTTGCTCCCTTACCTTTCTTAAAGGAGGGCTTGTTGACCATCAACACATGATTATCCTTCTTGATGTCCACTTCCGCAGCCTTCAGCTTTGCGAAGAGCTCAGTGATCGTATCAGTGGAACCAATCTGATTATGAGTCACTACAAAACTTTTGTAGCTGGGAGGGAGTGATTGCAGAACCCTGTCAATCTTGAGCTCCTCTGGAATCGTGCATTCCAGTTGCTCAAGACGTTGAGTGTAGCCCGACATCTTTATGGCGTGCTCACTAACGGAACTCCCTTCCTCCATCTTGCAGTTAAAGAACTTCTCAGAGATCTCATATCTCTCAGAACGGGCTTGAGTCTGAAACATGGTTTTCAGCTCCTCGGGAATTTCAAAGGGCCCGGGATAGGTTTCAAAACGATTTTGAAGCTCTGGTTCCATAGCAAACAACATGGTGCTCTTAATCACACCATAATCATCTTTGCAAGACTGATAGACAGCTTTCTCATCAGCCGGCGCAGTTGCAGCAGGGGGGTTACCTAACACTTTCTCAAGGACATAGTCCTTTTGTCCGCCAGACAGAATGATTCTTAGATTGCGGAACCAGTTGGTGAAGTTAGACCCATTGTTTCTAAGATTTTCTTTCTCAGCAAAAACGTTGAAGTTGAAGTTGGACTTGGCCATTGGATCTACAGTATTTGCAAGTACAATTTAGACTATGTTCATGAGAAATAGTTCAACTTAATCAAATTACTAGATGAACTCCCACTAAATTCAACATCCCTCAAGTTGTTTAGTGAACACGATCCAAATTCACCACACCTAATCCGATCATCACGAGAAGAGATGTGGTTTCAATGGTGGACAACGAAGTGTCGATCATATCATTCATATGACTCATGCTTAACCTTTCGGTTCTTGTGTTCCGAGGCCATGTCTGTACATGCTAGGCTCGTCAAGTTAGACCCAAGTATTTCCGCGTGTGCAAAAACTGGCTTGCACCCGTTGTATGTGAGCGTAGAGTCTATAGCACCCGATCATCACGTGATGCTTGGACACGACGAACTTTCTCAACGGTGCATACTTGGGAAGAACACAGTTTTTATCTTGATCTTTAAGTGAGGAATCATCTTATAATGCTACCGTCGCGATCTAAGCATGATAAGATACATAAAAGGATAAACATCACATGCATATAACTTTATGTGACATGGTATAGCCAATCTTCGCGCAATGATCTCCATCTTGTGCGTTCCGGCATGATCTCCATCACTCCACCATGATTGCCTCCACCACGAATAGCAACTACAAGTATTGCTAACTACTTAGCGATAAAATAAAGCTATTACATGGCGTATAAGAAGTTGACTCGCAGGTCATACACAATTATAAAGACAACCATATGGCTCCTGCCGGTTGTGTACTCATCGACATGCAAGTCGTGAAACATTACAAAACATGATCATCGCATACAATATACACATCACATCTTGGGCCATACCATATCACAGAAAACACTCCCTGCAAAAACAAGTTAGACGCCTCTACTTTGTTGTTGCATGTTTTACGTGGCTTATGGGAGTAGATGCTAAGAACGATTCTTACCTACGGAAAGCCACAACGGTGATATTATGGTTGCCAAACTCCAGTGTTAATCCCATGACAACTATAGTGAGAGAAACTGACATCCACCAGCCGCATGTGTGGAACAAGCCACACGTCAAGTGCGGAGCCGGTCTCGCGAACAACGTCGCGTAAGGTTGGCCTGGACCGCTTCAATCTCACTATCCCGCGTCATAAGAAGAACACAAACAAGAGGCTTGCAACAGAAAACATCAACGCCCGCAACAACCATGTTGCGTTCTACTCGTGAAACACATCTACGCATAGATCTAGCTCTGATACCACTGAAGGGTTTCACGGCATAGTAAATCAAAATTTTCTACGGAGCGAACAGAGGGAAAGCCAAGATCTAATCTAGGAGATGCAAACAACGAGAGAGATTGGATTAGATCTTCATACCCTTGAAGATTCGCACAGCGGAACGTTCGTCGGAACGTGGGTGATGTAGTCGTACTCGCTTCTCCTCCTCGCGATCCGATCCGATCTAGCACCACAAGTGGCGGTGCCTCCGTGAGATGCACACGTGCAGCACCTCGACGTCTCCTCCTTCCTCGGACCAGCGAGTATGGTGGAGAGATAGATTCGATCTACAACATGACAGCGTGGTGTATATGGTGGAGAATTTCTGCTGCAGGGCTTCGCCTACAAACATTCGGGAGGGAGAGAGGAAGGTAGCAAGGCTGCTAGGGCTTGGAGGAAGGTGTGTGGGAGGGGGCGCACCACCCCTCTATATATAGAGGGGGGGCGGCCAGCCCTTGCCCCTCCTCCAAGCCTATCTCTAGTTTAAACAATTTAAACTCTCCCTTATCTAGAAATCCTATCTCTAGTTTAAACGATTTAAACTCTCCCTTATCTAGAAATTCTATCCCGAGATTTAAACGAGTTTAAACTTATCTAGGATCGGCTGGGCCCTATGGGGCCTTGTGCCCCTGGCCCAATGCGGCCAGGACACTCCCTCATAGGCCCATGCCCCCTCCCGGAAGGTGGGGCCACGTTGGTCCCCTTCCGGAAGGTTCTAGAAGCTTCCGGTACAATACCGATTAACCCGTAACAATTCCGAACTCCAAAAACTGCACTGCCTTATATGAATCTTATTCTCCGGACCATTCCGGAACCTCTCGTGATATCCCGGATCCCATCCGAGACTCCGAACAAAAATTCATAAACCAATTATCCAATCTATCCTAGCGTCGAGATACGTTAAGTGTGTGACCCTGCGGGTTCGAGAATATGCAGACATGATCTTCTATCAATAATCAACAGCGGGGTCTGGGCACCCATATTGACTCCCACACATTCATCGATGATCATATCGGATGAACCACGATGCCAGGATTCAACCAATCCCATATATATATTCCCTTCATCTCGCGATATTTTACTTGCCCGAGATTCGATCGTCGGTACCGTCATACCTAGTTCAATCTCGTTCACAGCAAGTACTTTACTCGTTCCGTAATCCGATATCACTTTGTGATTAACTCCTTAACCACATGCTTGCAAGCGGTGTTGATATCGATTACCGAGTGGGCCCGAAGTATATCTCTCCGACTTGGGAGGGACAAATTCCATCTCGATACATACAACCCAACAGATACTTTCCGATCACCTGAGAGACACCTTTATGATCACCCTCTCATAGGATGACGTTTGATGACCTCAAAGCTTTCTTCCGGTACCAGGGAGTTGCATTATCTCATGGTCTAAGGAATACAATATTTGACAAAGGAAAAGCTTCGCAAAGATGAACACGATGAAACGATCTAATTGCTTCGCTTAGTTTGGGTTTGTCCTTCATATCATTCTCCCAATGATATGATCTCATTATCAATTGACAACTCATGTCTATGGTTAGGAAACCTTAACCATCATTGATCAATGAGCTAGTCCATAGAGGCGTACTAGGGACACGGTGTTGTTTACAAACCACACAAGTATTAAAGTTTCCGCTTAATACAATTCTAGCATGGAATATAAACTTTATCATGAACAAGAATTATAATAATAACATCTTTATTATTGCCTCTAGGGCATAATTCCAACAGGGCAGCGGCGCAAGGCAGCGACGGCGAGTGAAGCAAGGCAGCGACGGATCTTCATGGCGACAGCTTCACACAGAAAACAAGAAGAGATAAGGTGGGGCTCGGTCGCGTGGAGCGTGCTGCCAACCCGGACGATGGCATCGTCCTGACGATAACTATCACTTTTCCAACTTTTGCCAAAGTTTGGCTTCAAAATTTGTAGCAACACTTTTTGTGGCTGTCATATTTTTATGGATTGTCACACTTTAGTTTGGCAAAATGTGGTAGAGAATCAAACAAGCTCTTCAACTTTCGGCTCACTGACCCTCTAGATGTCAAAATGGTTCGGAAATCTGGACGCGATAATCCATATTTACAGCCAACAGAAGATCCATTTATACTAATACTACTCCGCTCTATGCCGAATCATAAGACGACTAAACGTACTCCCTTCTACCCATATTAATTGACTTAAATTTGTCTACATTTAAATAAATCTAGACACTATTTAGTATATATGTTTATCTAAATTTGAGGAAATTGCAGAAACCAGTAACTTTTAGGACAAATGTTGCACAGACCAGCGACTCAAAAAAATTGTTGCAAAGACCAGCAACTCTAGGTGTAATTGGCTGCAACGACTTCTAATGGCCAGTCTACACAATTAAACAGTGCATGATAGCTACTTTGCCCTTGTAGTTTGTACCTAGCAGCCAGCGTGTACCTTGGTTAGACCAGCCATTATGTTGCGTCGGTTCAAGAATTTTTTGGTCAGAGTTTAGAATCGTTTGAGAAAGGCTGTAATGTATGGAACTGCTGGTGGACCCCATTATTCACTTTATCTGCATGCATGCATTATGTTCTCTCCTCACATTTTCACCAATAGGTCCCACAATTGCATGAAAGAAGCAAACCAAGTTTTTAATCGCTTTTTGGTGTCAGACTGTATGAGTCGATTCCTAAAATGTATAGAACCGATTCAAGAGGAGGTGAGAGAATGTTAGGAACCGCTTTTTCCATACGGTATGGCTGGTCTTATGCCGCAGCATATTGCCAACCCACTGTTCTGCTTTCATATTTTGTCATAATTATAGCTGTAAGACCACCTCTACTCGTTCGGCATTTCCAGGCCCAATTCCGGCGCTATTTAGGGTCAGACAGATGTAACATTCTGTCTGGAAATGCCTAGTTTCCCACTTGCGTTTTCATGTTGAGTTTTCGGTTTTGGCTAAATTTCGAACAAACTAGGCAAAATTTGGACGAATATAGCGATTTTATTTAAACATAGACGAGTTTGTACATATTATGTCAAATTCGGACATATACCCAAATTTTGACTGCATTAGCCTAAAAAAATAGAAAAACATAGTAAAAACTACTAGGCCGATGTTGATGTCCATGCCGACGCAGATGTCGATGCAACCGGGCGCGTCGTTCACATGCCGAAGTTGGAGTAGAAGCATGTGTAGTCGGCGTGTCCTGGGTGCCGTCGTCATTGACGTTGCTCAGCGGCTGCGGGAGACGCGAGCTGCCTTGGTCGGTGTCATCGTAGCGCCATGGCTGAGACGAGGGACCGGCCTCGTTGTCGTCGTCGTTGAAGGCGATAAGCGGCGCTCCTTGGTAGGCGCGCTCCCGGCAAGCACTGCGCGCGGCCACGAGCTCGGAATGCTCCTGATGACGCCGAGCGCGGTTGGCCTCCTCGCACCTCCAGTCCGCCCCGTCATTGAGGGAGCGCTCCAGCGCCATCTTCAGCACGAAGGCGTCCTGTAAAGATCATGTCAAAATAGTACATGAGAAAATATGCACGATCATCTTCTATGATTATGTTATGCATTATAACACATACGGTCATGATATACCAAAGGCATTTTTGGTCCCAAAATCTAGTCGGTTCTCTCACAATAGCGGGAGGCACGGTGGCGGCGGATCTACAGCGGGGGCACAGAGTGATGTGCTGCCGATGGCGAATCGGACAGCGGCGTCGATGGAATGGGGGTAGGGAAGGAGAGCGCGGGCACGGGTGAACTTTCAACGCAGCAATTGGCATTCGCGCGCGACGAGGAGCATCAATTTTGCGGCGTCAATGAGCGCAAATTGTCGTGCGCAGAATAAAATTTAGCGCGCACAACTTAAGCGCGCCGGCTGAAGGTGTCCAAATTGCCACGTACGCTGTAAACTAGCAGTTATTTTAGCGTTAGGCTTTAGCGCGGCGGTTGAAGATTTTCTACCGAAAAAAGCCCCATCTTGACGTTTGGCCTAGCCACCGTGGCTGCCATGTCAGCTCATAGTATGGCCCCAGCTGTGGGATTAGTCATTAACCGGTTATTAGAGCTATTTAAAAATAATTACTTATCTAGTCGCCGGTCTGTGCAACAGATCTTTCGAGTCGCTGGTCTGTGCAACGTCTGCCCCAATAGTTACTGGTCTGTGCAATTTGCTCTCTAAATTTTGATAAATCCAAGTTAATTAATATGACTCAAAGGGAATAGTATAATTCGGTACAGAGAAAGTAGTAACAGAGAGAAAATCTGTACACATCAAATGGGTTAGGGCCCTCGGCATCAGAGTGTCAGAATTTAGACAGCACGCAACAATACATTACATGTACAGTAGATAAAAATACAGGCTTATATTATGGAACACGTTGTTTTCTCACCTACTTTCCGCAAAAATATTGTACTACTCCGTATAACAGTTTTTCTGCTGGATTCGCTTCACTTAATTTACTTGTTCGGAGAAAGTTGATATGAATATGATTCCCCACGAAAAAAAGGACAATGAGTGGATATGATCGGACGTGGAAACAGGAAAAGACGCTGACGTGCTATCCTCATGGCTCCTGTACCTTTTCACACCGTGAGCTTGGATCACGGTGGTGAGACATGACCGATTCGATTCACTCCACAGGGTCCACACTCCAGGAGCGTCATCTTTCTTGCCTGCACGACGAGGGCATAACGGTCTTTTTCTAGTCGTTTTTCAGATTCAGACACTGCTGGCGTGGCACTCGCATCATGAATGATGAATGAATGTTGCATGCACAAGGTGGTGAGCAGAAAGGACCCGTGACAAACATGCACCGACATTGTATGTCAGGTTATCCGATCAGAACGAGGGTTGCATAAGATTCGTTCTTTTTCGGACGGGCGGTGAATCAACTGTCAACAGACATGCCGAACACATCTGATTCCGTTTTCACAAAAAAAAAAAAAAAGTTATCCACATGCGACGAGTCAATGGCCACAAATACAATGGCATAAATCAATGCATTGCCAGTTTTTCACGATAATATGTGGCATGGCAATTCTCTGCGACTTAGGCGTTTGTTGATTGGGTAAGAGAAAACGAGGTCCATGTACTAATAATTATCTCATTTTGCTTAAGGCCTTGTTTACTTCCCATGTATTTTCATCCCCTAGAGGTTTGGGGATGGGAGGGGATTTGGTGAATCCCCCGTTTCACCCAATCCCCACATTTCCCATCATTTCCTCACATTTCCCCCCACTTTCCAATCCCTGGCATGTTTACTTTGAATTCTGGGGATTAGAGGGGATGAGAGAGAATTGAGATCAGGTGATAAAAATAATAACTTTACACCTACAACATGTTAATTGACAAGTCCCTCAAGTAAAAATCGAATCTTTGCAAGGAGCGTTAACATCTTTTCATAGACTTCATGAATACAAGTTTAAATATATGCTCGACAGACATGAGCTCAAACAATTGCCTCACTATTTTCACAATAATATTTTGGTTGAGAATAATTTTTGCATGCCCATTCCAAATATAGTTGATGAACCAAAAGGAAAATTGTGCTTCTATAATAGCAAAAGGCAAAAGGATACTCTTCCATCACAAAATGGCCAACTAGGATATTGCACAGATATAGGTACTCATATGCATACTCGTATAGGCAAAAGAAGAAGAATGAGGTCAGAAACGAGAAATTGTTCCATACTCATATGCATTTGGTAAAGTGTCATCTGTACAAAAGAACAGTATTAAACAACCACAAGCTTACACAGGATCCCTCGCATATCCCGAACAAGTGAACCAAACTGACAGATCAAATGACATGCTCATCCAAACTATGCAGTATACTTTAGTTCAAAAATACACTATGCAGTACCCCTGCATACATTTGTCAAGATTGGGGGATATAAAACATCTGCAATCTGCATTTAGACTACTTAGAAAGCACTAGCACCACGCTAGTCATGTGGAAATAAAAACTATCCAGAAACAACAAAGACTACATAATCAGAAATCCAGTACAGTATCAAGGGTGGACATTAACTTACGAACAGGTCACAGAATTAGAGCCACTCAGTACACCCACCACAGGTTCTGGATTTCTGGTCATGGAATTTGTAGTGGTACACTTAATCCGAATATCGCCACAGCTACCAACAAAGCAACAACCTCCAACTAGTATGAGTAGCCTACTTCAATGGTACACCTAGTAGCACCATGTGTCGATCAATTCTCACCCGTGGAGGCGGAGATCTTGAAGGTTGCGAGTCCGCCGCCGCTCCAAAGAACCAGACCGGAGGCGGCCAAGAAACCCTAGCATGGGAGGAGAGGGGAAGAGGCACGGGGCAAGGGGGACTCACCGGAGAGAAGGGCTTGGTGAAGCCGGAGGAGGTGCCCGTCAGCGGCGTCGCCAGGTCGACGTCCGCGCCGTCGCCTCCTGTCCGCACCGTTGCCTCGATCTGCGCCTCCTCCTCCTGAGCGCTCGCTTTCCTTCCTCGACAATACACGAGGATAAAGTCGTGTGTGAGAATACACGCACTTTGTGCGGGCTGGACTGGTATCTTCGGGGATGGGCCGGGACGACGCCGGAAAAAACATGACAAGTAAACAGCGTCCGCGGGATTTTCGGGGATTAGTAGTTGGACCGGGAAAATACCCAGCGAACCCAACAAAAACTAGACAAGTAAACGAGGCCTAATGGGGGGCGCTAACACTATTAGGAAAATGGTCGTCTGTGGCGCACCTAAAAGGCCCATCCGTGGCGCACCTGTAGTGCGCCACGGGCCTTGCGCTACGGCTATCTCTCAGCATACATATGAGCCATGCATCATCCATATACACATGAACACATCCTTACATGGACAACTTACCGAGATGAGAGACCGATCGCGAGAAAAAGATGGAAAGGAGAGGTGCGCGCATCGACCGGAGAAGGAGATGAGATACCGGAGACCTCCTCTATTACTTATGTAACATCCAAAGCAAGTTTTACATGCTAAAAATGGTGAATGGGTGGAGAAATTGAGGTGGGAAGGAGAAGATCCCGACTAGATCTAAGGAGGAAGAAGAATGGGAAAGTGAAGTGTGGGGTGGTGATGTGTGGTCACACATAAAGTGCTGTCCTAAAAAAATCGACACATCCGTGGCGCACACGGCCGTAGTGCGCCACAGGGTGTAGAAACAACTGTGGCGCACTGGGCCATGTGCGCCACAGATGTTCCTACTCCCAGTGGCGCACTAGGCCGAGTGCGCCACAGAAGTGTGTGGCCATTTCACAGCAGAAGGGAGCGTGCGCTTAGGCGTAGCGCACCCCCCCTATGTGCGCCACATATGAGACTAACAACCGTGGCGCACATGACCGCAGTGCGCTACAGATGTTTGGCGTGCGGCCAACAGGCCCCTGGCCCACACACATCTGTGGCGCACTATAGATCATGTGCGCCACGGTTGTTCTAGTTACTAGTAGGGCACTGCCCACTGGTGAGCCACGCCTGTTTTAGCCGTGGGGTACTCCAACCATGTGAGCCACGGATGTGTTGATTACCTATAGCCGTTTTCCTAGTAGTGTAAGAAGCTTTTTTTTCCTGCATGCACAGACCAAGTCGAAACATTTGGCTGCACTTAATTCGAGTTGTGCATGCATATGTGAGTCATGCACGAGGCTGAAGTAAGACCTTTCACAATTGACCGTTTCTTACCGCTATCATAACCATTGATATATTCCAAGAAACGGTTATTTCAATGGACTGTTTTTTAAGAATGTATCTAAAGGATTTATGCATTTAATGATTTGGGGCTCATGTATGCATATGATTAGACTAGCCAATTTTTCTATCTATGATTGCGTGCATGAAGTGTACTCCAAGACTTTCACTACACTCATCACCTCCAGAGAGGACATTTTTATATCTACGTGACACCCTAGTTAATTTGCTTATCCTCTCCAGAGAGACACACCAATACTACACTCATCAACTCCAGTTTCATAGCATTGAGTAGTCACCAAGACTTCAACATCCTGTCTTGCGGGCTGCACCATGAGTCAAAACAATAGGACTATGGAACCCCGCTACATCGAAGTCCCATATAGGAGAAGAGCGATAAGGTTTTTGAGAGCGCTCGACGCAACTATTGACTTTATCACAAACGCCTTCACAGACTCTGACGATTTATTTCCGAATGACGACTTCTTTCCCGATGTCAACAACCACTATGACAATATGGTTGATGCCAACTCCCACCCGAACGTCAATGCGACTGGTTCCTCTTCCCATATGCAATTCTCCTACATCTTGTTCAGTTCATATTTCATCTCATGCAAATTATATCTCTACTTTTCTTCCTATATTGTTAGTCATGTGTTATCTACTTTTTTCTAGATTAATTCATATGGTAAATAGCGTCTGTTTCCAAGACACCATGATTTCAATTCCTTAAGTAACCATCTTCAATATATGTTTTAGTTTTTTATTTTATAAAAGGAAATTGTTTTGCAATTTAGATGGTTGTGTAGATCATAAGATGCAAAGACTCCAAAAGAGATAGGGCTCCCGGTTTAAAAGAACATCAAAATCTTAATTCTTCATTCGAAGAATTCCAAAGCAATAAAGAAATACATATAGATTTCTAGTATGTACATACGATTATTTTATAGAATTGTGTTATTATCAGTAGCCGACACAAAAAAGGATAAATTTGAAGACAATAATCAAAAAAATTATGCCTACTAGAACCACATTTTTGGTAGCCCACACAATGTATTTTTATAAATAAAACTAGCATAATGTCCCACACAAATGCGTCGGCAGCACTCTGAATGTATTATACAGTTTGAAATTAAATTACGGTTTTAAAAATGTTGACCATAGATATACCAGTCGACAGAATATAGCATATTTAAAGCTATTGTAAAAAATCAATCTAGACAATAAGAAAATAGTGGATCATGTATACATTGTACGGAAATTTCTCCATTTTAGGTTAATATTTGAAAACAGACGAAAATTCAAAAACATTGTATAAATTCATATATGTCTTCTTTTATTTCTTTACTAGTTTATCCGTGGCCTCTCTTGGTGTTCTAGTTGTAGGTTTCATACTCTATGATATCTCTTTGTTCCACCACATAACCTATTTTAAATAAAATGAGCCAACATGGTTGATGGATACCTCAATTGCCATATTAATTTTCTCCTCCCCTAGTTTGTTGTCGTCCATTGGATCCTTCACTTGAATATTGACATCCAAACTTAGGCCACTCGTAGTGGGATGATAGTAATTAAGCATGTTACTCCATTCATAGTGCTTGATATTGAAGGGGTAATATCTTAGAAAGATTCATTTATTCGTTTGCAATATCATTATTCTTGTGATGCGTTATGTTATGAGAAGCATCTCTTTTCTTATTTTATTATTAAGAAACAGTAAAACTCACCTAGCTAGGCCTCCTCACAGCGCTTTGACATCCTGCGCCGTCCGATCAGCTGGTTCAACGATCCGGATCACTCTATCGTTCTACTGTGCAACCTGGGACAATTTTATCGCGGCGACAGAACACTGCGTTCCAGTCGGCCCAAACGTTAATAGGGATGCTACTCTGGAGAACTACCTACACGCTCTGTTGTAAATTGGGCCAAGAAACTCATAATTCTTTGATGGCCCAGTTTATGTCTCACGCATAGGTTGCGACCTCGGTCCAGTGTTCGCCTCCCAGTAGCTTCCATGTTCCTAGGGAATCAATTTGTTTTAGGGCCTCCCGGCTGCGGAATGAGGTGAGGGAGCCGACCGTCCCTCCTTTCCGTTACTGCTGAACAGGCAGCAGTTGATTAATACGGAGGTAGCTCTTCCGTCTCCCTTAAGGGTTGGGTTATTTCTGGGTGCAAAGATGCGTTACTCACTCTTTGCCTCCTCTGTTCCTAGGATTCATATATGATGTGTGTCCTCCGTTTTTTCACTTCCACCCAGCCTTCACTTCTCCGTCCAATCAGTTCTTGCCTTCTCCTAGGGTTGGGTTTGCTTTCCTGTGCCCCATGCCCTTAGGATTTGTGTGCTTACTTGTGGGAATTGCTTTGTTGGATATGGATTTTGGCCTGATAAGCGTTTCAGTCAGTCCATTTTCAGGTCTTATCTATCATTTATCTCCCAATTTGTATCCAGATGTGCATCATGAGAAAGAGGAGGCAGGGGCAATTGATGGGCCACACCGATCAGGTAAATACTAACCCTAGCTCTTCACATGGCTTCATCTTTCAGCCTTTGGGTTCTCTGTAATCTGGTTCTCTCGTGCTAATCTTGTTCAGCGCAGGGTAGGAGAGTCAATGAGATGATGCAAGGATGGAGAGGACATGGTGTGCGTCACCCACTTCGCGATGAAGAGAAGCGAGTAAGAGAAAGTGTTCTGCTGTCTTAGATTGCTACACACTTGTTCTTGTTCTATCTGATTTGTTTGTATTTTCTACAGAAAATTAAATATTCATTCTTTGGAAGGAGGATTCGAAAATTCTAAGACCACCAATTTAAGCATCCGATATTCAGCTTCTAAATTAATTGTTGTATGCAACCGGAAAGTACAAAATGGTCTGCAGTGGCCAGCATTCTCTTATCAAACTTCCTTGTACTTCCATTGAAATAAATATTTACTAGAAAAAAAAGTTCCTTCATTTTTCTGTTGTAATGATTTATACACTCCCCGTTTTAAAATATAAGATGTTTTAGGTTTATAAAAAAAATGTATCTAGACTTATTTTAGTGCGTAGATTCACTCCAAACCTTAGTGAACCTACACACTAAAAAAAGTCTAGATACATATTTTTCACAAATCTAAAACATCTTATATTTTAAAACGGAGGGAGTATTTTCCTATTTGTTAAGGGCTGTATAGACCGTCCTTGGATGAAAACAGAATTTGCATGTTTTTTCTTTAAACTAATTTGAACACTTTTATCTATTCCTACGCCTCAAATTTAATCCCTACCTGCCAGGCTGCCACGCATCATGAATGTCTCATCGTACAAGTCTTAGTTTGCTGCCATTAATTTCCAACCTTATACAGTTATATTAGGTGCCAAAACTTAAACATATTGCTGAAAATAGGCACAAACGTGGAGCTGCACATTGCCCAACTGTGCTCCTTGCTGATACATTTTTCGGTGGCAAGTAATGGCACAATACGCAGGTAAAAGAATGCTTTCCATGAAGACCTTTGCCATCTCTTTTCCAAATTTGGTTCTCCATTTGAGTTCTCCATTTGTTGTGCTTTTAGCATTCAGATATTACAGCATAAGTAGTTTCAGTACTATCAGGTCAGGAACTAATGAGCTACTAGCAAGTTGGAATGAAATATACATGCTTCAACAGTTTAAGTTCTAGCTTGATAAAATATATGTGCTACATCTAATTCAAATATTTAAATATTAACAAATGTTTATATTACCTACTCTCTCCGATCCATATTAATTGTTGTCGAAATGGATGTATCTAGACATATTTTAGTGCTAGATATGTCTAATTTAGCGACAAGTAATATCGATCGGAGGGAGTAAGTTATTTTAGATATTTATTTAGTTTATGTCTTCATGATAAACGGGCGCGGCAACGCGCACCTTCATGGTCTAGTATGTCATATAAAGCAAATGCCTAGTTGGCTCTAAACTGGGTCACATGATACCACCTATGTTAATGTTACCCCACAATGAGGGGTCTTAACTTGATATTGTTAGACAAACTATGTAATATTACAGGACATTTATGACATGTAAGTTCACCCAACCATGTCCGCCTTGTATACGCAACATGGAGGCTTTTCTACCTATATCAACACGTAACGCGAGCCCAGGAGGGCATGGTTTTCCCTTCAGCTAACAAATATAACACTTATGCGGGCTAGTAATTTATTTTGTAGCTTTTTGATAAGAACTAGGGGGCATATGCCCCCTCTTAGTAAAATGAGGATGCAAAGGGAGTTTTGTGGCTACTGTTTCGCAAGAAATACCCTTGTACAGGAAAAGGGAGAATGTAGTGGTAGAATTCATCAAACAAATTTCCGCAGATCATACTATAAAAGTTTATATCCATTGTATATAATATACCTTTTTCTTGAGTGGAGATTTCGTGCACATAGACACGAAAATATATATTTCTGAGTTTCAAAAAAATATAAAAAAAATATCCAGATGTGGTCAATGATATCCCACGAACGTGCAAATATCAATTTCAAATAATTTGTAGAGCTACAGAAAAAATTAAGGAAGTGTGGATCTGAGTATGTATATTTTTAAATCTCCAAGATTTGGTTACCCATAGTATAAAAATTCTAGGTTGAAATTTTACAAGCTTGTAGGAATAACATTGACTTTCACCACATTTATTTTTATGTTTTTTTAAACCTATACATATAATTTTTAATTCTTCAAATAAATAGAGAACTTGATCCCAGGAGCCAAATACATTTTCAAGTTTTTTCTTGTGTTTACTATTACTTCCGTTCCTTAGTATAAGGCCTATAAATTTAGTCAAAAGTCAAACATTGCAAAGTTTGACCAAACTTTTAGAAAAATCTATAAACCTCTACAGGGTCAAATCAATCTTATTAGGTACATTATGAAATATATTTTTGTAATATAGCTATCTATTATTATGGTTATTGATAGTTTTTTGTATAAACTTGGTCAAACTTTACACTATTTGACTTTTGACTAAATTTATAAGCCTTAGAATAACGGAGGTAGTACTGTGTTCCACTTGTTGGGCGGTAGGGTGTGGTGGATTTGATCATTATCGGAGGAAATGTGCTTACGTGGCATCCCCGGGACCCTGCGCGTTAACTTGGTGCGTGGCAGGTTGACGATCCAAGTATCCAACACACTTCCGTCCATAAGCATCGACCGTCGTCGGTTTCTGCATGTATACACGTTGATGATCAAGCACTGACAAAGCACATGAACGAGTAGGTGATAATGCTTTTCAGTAAATACAACTCTCTATTCCATGATATAAGTCTCTTTAGAAAGCTATTTTAGTTTGCTAAAACGGCTTACATTAAACAGAAGTTGTACTGTACACAGTGCAAACACACATGGTCACTCGGCTAAGATCGGATCATCATGTCAGCCTATCTGATCAGATCATGAGATCATATTTTCAGACGACCAACCGCATACCAAATTCTCATTTATTCATTCTGAATCGACGAATGGCCAACCGCCAATAGAAAGATTATTATTGGTCTTTGAGCTCATCAAGTCTGAACGAGATTGTCAAGGATCCATTGTGTTTCCAGCTAACTGAAGCATCTAGTACTACCACCAAGAAATAAATAAGTCTGTACGTACCACATCGAATGCGTTATGCTTTCAGCGTCAGAGCATTAGAGTTCCGACAGCACGCCACTGTTTCGCGTTCGTGTACTGCTGCCACATTAATTTCTTATAAAAAATCCTGTTTTTTTTTTTCACTCGCTTTCAGTGAAATATAAACCAATTTCTCTAGATCTCTCCCCCCACTGTTGGGTTAGCTTCACTTGATTTACTGGTTCCCGAAGTGGATATGATCGGATCGGACGTGGCAACAGAAAGCGAGATGCTGACAAGGCATCCTCGTGGGCTCGTACCTTTGCACAATTTGAGCTTTGGATCACCAATTCACTTGCGTGCACGACGAGGGAGGGCAAAGTAGTCCTTTGACATGCATACACTGCGGGCATCACATGTGCCTGCTGCGCACGCGCAAACAGCCAAGCAGGTGGAGCAGCAGACAAAATGTCAGGTTATCCGATCACACGAGAGTTTCAGACGAGCATGATGCCATGATTCATTCATTCTTCCTTCGTTCAGGCAAGCGGTCGGTCAACGGACAAACAGCCATGCCAGACACATCCGATTCTGTTTTGCAAATGCTCTCCAAGTCCAACAAACAATCTATCAACTGGCGGTGAAAAGAATAATGTCGAACTTCGGGATAACCTGGGTGGGATTTTGAAAAAGATCTCCACCCTTTACTTCATGTTGTTGTTGTTTATTCTCCATGTAACAGTAGCACGTAGTATCGTTTGTTCTGGGCCCACCAGTCGGCTGAAGGAGGACAACAAGTCAACAACCACAAATGTTCGGATCGTCTCTGGTGGTGATGAGCATGTCCAAACGACCAAACCATTTTTTTTCAGCTAGAAAAAAAACCCGGCATAAATCGAACAATTTGACCTACTACACAATTTCTGTACACTGACCTTCCAACGACCAAGAAGAAACAACAATGTAGGTCTTGTTATCACTATATATATATATAATTGCATCATAAACTCAAGTCGGTGGGCATAAGCATCGTGTATCTAGTCATTCTAGTGGTTGACCTCTGTACATACACGACACATCACATGCGACTTGCCAAGTAGGTGAGCAGAAAGGCCTGTGATAAACATGCATGCAACAGCTGGTCCCTTTGTTGTTTCGCTGGTTTGGAGTACATCATAAACCACCTAAAAAATGCATATAAACTCGCCAAAATAATTATGATTATAAGACTAAGACTGGTCCTAGTGGTAGTATCAAAAGATATATCATGCATGTTATCTTGACAAAATGATGACGTGACACAATAATTAATAAAGTGAAAAAGTGCTAGTGATATCATAATATGATACGGTATCATAGCACATGTAACAAAAAAAAAATGTCATATACATCTTATACATCAAATTGTATTGAGATTTTACAAATAATTAAATGCCATGAGACTATGATACAACTAGAAGAGTACTAAACACTATGAGAGTACATGATACTAATAATATAATACTCTCACTATGACCAGCCTAACATATTATCAGACCAACGAGACACATGCTTCGACACACAAAACCCAGGAACAACATGCCCAAATAGACGCAACATTATCAGCTTCATGCATACATTAGTCAAAGTAAGCATGAAAGTTCCACGCAGGTGCCTTTCAGGCTCCTGCAAATAGAGTACTTGGCTGCTTTGCTATTGCATGATTGTACCTGGAGATCCGGCGGATCGTCTTGTTTTGCTAAGAAAGAAGAACAAAGCAATACATAGCACCACTTTCATCAAACAAAATGCTCGCGCATGGGACAGATTGTGCCTATACAGGTCCCGGGAAGATTTGGGAAGTTGAAATACCCTTCCTAAAAGCATGACTAACAACACTCGTAAAACGGTCAAACTCGTATAATAACTGCCAGTATACGGGTTTCAACGAGAAAACGGCGGTGATCAACAACCTCAAACAGAGCGATCCGTAAAAAAATTAAGGGCCAGTCCGAAAATCGCCTGTCGGCCTGTACATTCGCGGGTTGGGAAGCCGACCCGGACGCCGCCCCACACTCGGAAGAATCCTAGGGCGCGCTGAAGTTTCACGACGCCACTCGCCCCCTTCCACGCCGCCGTCGCCATTTCCACCGCCAACTGCCTGATTCGGCCTCCCTCGCCCACACGCAGCTGATCCTGAATGTCCTCTCTCCTTTCACGGCCTGAATCCATGCGTGGACGCCGCCGCACGGCCATTCGAGGATGAGCTCGGTCGAGGACCAAGATCTACTCGATTGGTCGTCGTCGGACGATTCCGACATCGAGGATCTACTCCACGACGACAACGACCGCGAGACGTCCATTCTCCTCCTTACCGTCAAGGAGCACGAGGGCCGGGCCAAGCTGTTGGATCAGAGACGCGGCCCAGCGATGGGCCGCACCTACATCCAGTGATGTCGCTTCTTCGGCCACGCGCAGCTGATCGAGGATTACTTCGCCGAGGTACCTACGTATCCAGCAAATCTTTTCCGTAGGAGGTACCGAATGCGGCGGTCCTTGTTCGTGAGAATCGTCAACACTATCGAGGCAAACTCAACATATTTCAAGCAACGGTGCAACACTGCCAGTGACCTAGGATTTAGCGCATATCATAAAATCTCAGCTGCCATGCGAGTGATTGCATACGACGTCTCCGCAGACTACACCGATGAGTACCTGCGCATAGGCAAGGATACAACCACTGAATCAGTGCATAGGTTTGCGAAGATGGTTCTCAAGTTGTTTGGTCCAATTTATCTTCGAGCTCCTAATGAAGAAGATACCAAAAGTTTAATGGAGATAAATGAAAAAAAAAGAATGGCCTAGCATGCTGGGTAGTATAGATTGCATGCATTGGACCTGAAAAAATTGTCCAAAAGCATGTCATAGAATGTATTGTGGTAAAAGCCATGATCCTACCGTTATGCTCAAGGCAGTTGCTTCGCAGGATTTGTGGATTTGACACTATTTTTTTGGGCTGCCCGACACCATAAATGACATCAATGTATTACAAAGATCCCATTTGTTTGCAAAACTTGTGTCTGAAGAGGCACCTACTTGAAATTACAAAACCATGGAGCATGAGTATACAATGGGCTATTATCTAGCCGATGGCATATATCCCGAATGACCAACTTTTGTGAAGTTCATTAAAGATCCCTAAGATCAAATAGAAGCTATATTTGCCAAGACACAAGAGGCGGCCCGCAAGGACATTGAGAGAGATTTTGGTGTTTTGCAAGCAAGGTTTGCAATTGTTCGAGGCCCAGCTAGATTTTGGGACAAGAAAATCCTTTTGTCAACATCATGACATGTCGTGTGATTCTACATAACATGATCATCGAGGATGAGAGAGGTTTAAACTTGCCCTGCTTCTGTGACAACGTTGGCACCCGAGTGCGGCCCGAAAGAAACCCCAATCGCCTTGAAGCTTTTCTTGAAGGATACCGGTAGATTGAGGACAAGGCAACTCATACGCAGCTCGTCAATGGTCTCATCCAGCACCACCGACAACTCTATGGCCGTCGCGCTGCCTCTCGCTCATGATCTACCATTTTTCCTTCAGCATGTATGTGTGAGATGAACAATTCAGGATCATTTTTTATCTATTTGATTGAAACAATTGTTGTAATTTGATTTAAACTATTTTTGTAATTTTATTGAAATAATTTTTGTGATTTGATTCAAACTATTATTGCGATCATTTGATGTGTTATATGTTTGTTGATGTTTGTATTTTCATTTACATGTAAAAAGTGGATAAAACCCTGTTTTACGAGCCAGCACCCTCAAACGGCGCCGATCAGAACCTGCAAATGAACCCTTAATTTTTTTACAGGTTGTGTTTACGGGCTCTGATCTTCGCCGTATGTTTTCTAACCCTTAAAATAGATTTGCCGCAGCCTTTAAACGGATTTACGGCTTTGAATTTTACGGGGGTGCTGTTAGTCGAAGAGTAGAAAAGAGATAAATTCCCCTAGACCCGATGTGGTGTGGTGTGATGGCTTGGGTAGTTCTTGGTGAATACTCCCTCTGTTTGGAATTTTAGGTCCGGAGAGCATTTCCAGATAGTTCGAAAATATTAAACCGGATACTTAACTCTCCTAATTTCCAGCGCCCAAATCCCTTTTTATCTCTAGACAATAACTGCAGCAGTATCTGGCAACCGATGCATGCGCTACAAACAAGGAGTTGATTGGCCACTTGTTTCCTTTGGCCGTGTGATTGAGAAAAGAAATTAAGGAGATGAAGTTACAGAGAATTTAATGAGAGAAGTTGAAACAACCATAAGGCCTTTTCCAATAGGTGTTTCTTAGCACGGTATCATAGACAAATTGCTTATGTGGCACTATAGTTAATGAAGAGAAAAGGTGAGGTTGTATCTTAGCTTAGCTACAAGCCTTGCACGGTATCATAGGCAAAATACATGGTTAGACCAATCACATGCATACATGTACCCAAAATCATTAAATGTAGATACAACTATTAAGATACATCCATTGTACTAGTTGTTTCTTAAGATACACCACTACCTAGAATAACGAGCTAAGAGACACCCATTATGAAAGGCCTAAGAATTTTCTTGATATCAGGGAAACGGTCCTTCGGCCTAATAATCCCGTACAGAGGGAATACACGGCAAAGCTGTGGAAGTCAGGGCGGCGGCCCAAAAAGTTCCGCAACATGGGAGAGTGTTCGACCTTGCCTCGTCCCCTGCTCTCAATGTTGGTCATTGGCGTGTTTGATGTTAATTTGGGCGCGGGGTCTCGTAGAGAATGTGTCTCTTCATCAGGGAGCGTTTCGAGTCTGTCCCACAACAGTCGCGTCATACTTTTACCGACAACTATGGATGATTGGCTAGTTCGGCGGAGTAGGTCACCGTTTATTTTCTATTTGTGTGGTTGACACATTTGGTGACCTTTGTAATTGTCTTGCCATCGATGAGAGTGGTTGTGATCGTGCTGTTCGCCGGTCTTGAGTGGGCTTGGCCCTGTTGGGGGAGCGGACGTTGTTCCGTGGTGTTTTTTTTTTTCGAACCATACAAAAAACTTGCACGTGATACTCAAAGGAGAAGAAGGTACGGTAACTGAACTTGTTCAAACTGAACGATCTGGTCACTGAACTCAGAAAATAATTTTTTAGGTACACAAACTTGCTCGGACTGTTCTCATACGGTCACTGCTACAGTTTGGAAACGTGATGTGGCATGGTGGAGTCTAGTATCTGGTTGTTTCGGGGGACGTAGAAGCCACTATGTAGAGATGCAGGAGCATTTTGATAAAATAAACATCCCTGCACATCTCGAACGGTGATTCTCATAGGAAACAGCCATCAGCGCCATTTGCGCCATCAACGGCGTGGCAGTTGAGCTGTGAAAGGAAAAGGAAGAGGGAGGCGATCGTGGAGGCGAATAGGGTTTCTTCCTCGCCGCCTCTGCGTGTAGGAGTAGGTCGCTGCAACGCCGCTGAAATTTTTCGAGCTATGGCACCTCGATGTCGCGAGGATGGGCAACCGCACAGTCCATGACCACCTCCTTATCTAGCGCTGCTGCCGCCACTCATGTGTGTTCATGCCTGTTTAGGGTTAGGCTTTCTCTATGGACACCGTGAGCATGATCTGTCTCGATTTTATTGATTTTCAGTGTATTTGTTTGGTGATAACTGAACCCGAAGTAAAGAAAGCATGGTTTTTGAGGTTATTAGGAGCAGAATATGTAGAGTTGCTTGTCTGTAGGGAATACACAGATATGTAGTTAGCGTATTGACGCTAGTTTACTCTGAATTCAATGTAATGCCACTATCTATTGGCCTGAATATTCAGCATACTTGACACTGTCTATTGGCCTGAATATTCAGCATATTTGCCACTGTCTATGTAGGGAATACATCTCCATCTTTTGTCTTGGGTTCTTCTTCTTGCACGTCTGCTGCTAGTGCTTCCTTGTCCTTCAAATATCCTTTGCAAACGAAGTATTCCACATACTTCAACTGCCATGCCAAAAATCATACCCTTTCTGCTAGTGTCAAGATGAATATAGCAAGACCATATGAGTACAAAAGAACAACCAACAAAACCATGAGCTTGGACTACATTGGTACTACTAAAGGTACTGCGAAATTCTAGGGACTTGCACATAACTAATGATCAAATCATGTTCTTATTGACTGAAACGTAACTAGAATAAATCGACTACTCTGAAGAACCCAATAGATAGCTTTTCCATTCCATGGAAGTGACCTTACGAGCCTGCAGGCACCCAACGCACTCAGCTGTTGTACGGTCCCTGGTGCACTACGGCAGTACGTGCACCGTGCTCATCACGGCGGCCGCATCCGTGGTAGCCAGCGCGATCTTGGCGGCCGTGCCTATGGTGGTCGCGCCCTTGGAGGCCGCACTCTGCGCCACGCACTATGTGGCGTGCTTTCAGCATCAGAGCTTTTTGTTAATCTCGCCGTCGTGCAGGCCAAAGGAAAAAAAATGTGAGATGAGAAAAAGTGCCAGTTTGGCTGTTTGATGCGACTTTCATATGCGACGAGTCGATGGCCACAGATGCCGGATCAAGATATGTCCAAACCGGGTTTTCAGCTCCACAAATACTGACATAACCTCAACATCAAATCAGACAGTTTAACTGCACACAGACCTTCCAACGACCAATTATTCTAAGCATATGCTTTCAGACAAAACCCGGAACAACACGGAGGATGCGCGCAACATATCAGCACAGCACAGACATCCATTAGCCAACTTTATAAGAAGAATGATTTTATGAAAAGAGCTAGACAATATATTTATATTTAACACTTAGCATACAAGTTCTTGAGAAGAATCCGATGAACTTTTTGTAAAGAAAGCTGGAAGAGAAGAGAGCAACAGGGATATGCAAGGATATTTACTACATGCTCCCTCCGTTCCAAAATATAAGATGTTTTAACTTTGTGAATCAAATATATCTCGAATACTTTTAGTATATAGATTCACTCAGGTTTGCAGTAATTCTAGACACTACAAAAAGTCTAGATACATTTTCTTCACAAACCTAAAACATCTTATATTTGAAACGAAGGGAGTACATACAACCGCAATTGGTGTTGAAGAACATGTTACGCATGATGGAGTATGAAAGCACGGTTCAGTTTGTACTGAAGAATGAACACAACTTGCGCGCAAAATGTGCTCGCTTCTTCAATTCTTTGGGTGGAGTGGCTTGAAAATAACATATAGGCAAGAGTGGTACTCCCTCAATTTCGAAATGCTTAACGTGGTTTTAGTTCAAATCGGATTAGATGACATCTCTTGTAACATGCACATGCTTATCAAAACGTCTTATGTTAGAAAACAGATGAAGTAGTTGCTTAGTTTCTGGATTCCTCTCAGGTAGAGGCTTGTCGAGGTCGCATATCGCAATAGCATTGGTGACGACCTTCGAAAACATATATACATCGATCGTTTTCCAATTGATTGATCAAGAGATTTTGTGCATGTATACAGAAAATTTTCAGTAAAATGTAACATCAAAATACTAGCTTGCACGATTTTCTTTTGAACTGAAGTACTAGCAGCTTGCAATATGATAAGTTGAATTATGAGTATACTACTATCAGGTATTCTAATTTTGCCGATAACCCCAAACCCCAAAGGACGCAAAGAGCCCCCCTATCAGTAATGCTACACTTACGGATAGGATCTACGGAATCATCTTACGGACGCGGTTGTGGCATCAGGCAATTGGAGCAGACTCAAACGGTTGGTCCGAGAATTCAGCCACGGAGAAACAGCTGCATGCCACGTTCGTCCGTAAGGGACATTCCGTAAGGTTCCGTCCGTAAACCCAACATTACTGCCCCTCAGTAATGCTACACTTACGGATAGGATCTACGGAATCATCTTACGGACGCGGTTGTGGCATCAGGCAATTGGAGCAGACTCAAACGGTTGGTCCGAGAATTCAGCCACGGAGAAACAGCTGCATGCCACGTTCGTCCGTAAGGGACATTCCGTAAGGTTCCGTCCGTAAACCCAACATTACTGCCCCTCAGTAATGCTACACTTACGGATAGGATCTACGGAATCATCTTACGGACGCGGTTGTGGCATCAGGCAATTGGAGCAGACTCAAACGGTTGGTCCGAGAATTCAGCCACGGAGAAACAACTGCATGCCACGTTCGGCCGTAAGGGACATTCCGTAAGGTTCCGTCCGTAAACCCAACATTACTGCCCCTCAGTAATGCTACACTTACGGATAGGATCTACGGAATCATCTTACGGACGCGGTTGTGGCATCAGGCAATTGGAGCAGACTCAAACGGTTGGTCCGAGAATTCAGCCACGGAGAAACAACTGCATGCCACGTTCGTCCGTAAGGGACATTCCGTAAGGTTCCGTCCGTAAACCCAACATTACTGCCCCTCTATCGGCACACAAAACAACTCTTACGACGTGTCCAACCTCTAGTTCTCTACCATCGTTCCCTAAAAAAAAACCTCTACCACTACGGGAGTAACTAGATAGGCCGACGGCCTTTTTATACGCCGACGGCAAAATACCGGCACCGTCGGCGTAGCTTGAAGGGCCGTTGGTCTAGTTTTGCCGTCGGCGTAGGATAAATAGGCCGACAGCAGTCGTCGGCGTAAACAGGACAGTCGGCGTAGCCTATAAGGCTAACGGCAGAGCAACGACGTCAAGTCTACGCCGACGGGTAGCTATTTTTATTTTTTGTCACATTAATCTTAGAAAAATCATAACTAAATCATTTAAATTCATAAAAATACATATAATATATCAAAATTTGCAAAAAATAAGATCTATCTATCTAAACTCAAATATTATATATTTGTATTAAAAAATATATAAAATATACAAATACTTTCGTATAACATATTTTTCATTTTCCGAGTGCAAAAAGGGGTGTTTTGTGAAGCAACCACCAAATGAAAGTTTCAAAATGCTAATACCACATTTTTCAAAAATACTAGACCATATTGAATGGACAATTTTCCAACCTGGGTATCTCAAACCTTTTCGTTCATCCCTCGTGAAAAAGATAAATTCCTACAGAATCGGCAGAAAATGAGCTAGATTTGAACTACAGTTACATGACATGATGCTCATGATTTTTTGCAAAAATCATTTTTAGGTTCACAATATGCTATTTCATCAGAGATCTAATGCAAGTTTATTGAGGCTCAGCCCCGAGCTAAGATTCATCATGCTCATCGATTTAAGAAGTTTGACGATAGTTTGAAATGGACATAAAAAATTCAAAAACGATCAAAACAATGCAAAACCTTCGCGTGGTGTCATATTATGTGACATAGTTGCATGTAAAAATACCAAACTTGGTATATTCATTATGTAGGGGTTTGTAGCATGGAAAATAAAAAATTTCTACCGCATACACAACAAACAAGCCAAGATCTATCTACTAGATTGTAGCAACGAGTCGATAGAAGCACTCACCCTCGAAGATTCCAAAGCGGTTAACGAGAGCAGATTCTCGTGGGTGATGTAGTCGTACACTTGCCGATCTCAAGATCGCGTAGACGATCCTTCCGGTGCTGCATTCCGGCAGCGCTTCCGTAGTCGGTCACACGTTCGGTACTCGATGAAGACCTTCCTCTCCCTTGTTCCAACAGGCAGCGGAGGTTGTAGTTCTCCCCTTGTGATTCCGGCAGCACGACGGCGTGGTGTCGGAAGTAGAGGGAAGATCCCGCAGGGCTTCGCCTAAGCCGGATGCGAGTTATGGTGGATTAGGGTTTCCCGGAAATCTAGGGTTTAGAAATCCGGGAGGAGGAGGAGGTGTCGGCGGCGGCGTCAACGGACTGGCGACGGCGCGAGGCGGCGGCGGGCGGGCGGCGCGGCGGCGGCGGCTTGGCTCGGGAAGGGCTAGGTCTTGTATTGTGTTGGGGCAGCCCTCCCCCTCTATTTATGAGAGGGGGCAGCCTTGGGAGGGGTGGTTTGAATCGAAACCCAAACCCAAGTTGGATTGAGAGAAGGACTTGTTTCTTCTCCCACTAGGAAACCATTGTTCTAGTTTGACTTTCAATTTAGAGCTTTATTTCTCTCTTGCAAATGCCAACACCAAGTGACCTTGGATATAATCCAATCATTCCACATATCCATGACACATTCATGGACCATTCCCCTTCCGGACTGGTGAACCTTCTAGACCCTTCTAGAACCTCTTCGATGAAAACATCGGAAACTTTCCCGAACTCCGAAATAGGACTTTTCTTATATAAATCTTATTCTCCGGACCATTTCGGATCTCCTCGTGATATCCGGGATCCAATCCGAGACTCCGAACAACATTCGGTATCCCTATTAACATTCCATATCTACTAAACAACATCGAATCCTTAAGTGTGTCTCCCTACGGTTCGTGAATTATGCGGACATGACCAAGACACTTCTCCGATCAATAACCAATAGAGGAATCTAGAAATTCATATGGCTCCCACATATTTCTACGATTACTTTGCGATCGAATGAACCACTTACATACGATACCAATTTCCCTTTGTCTCACGATAGTTTACTTATCCAAGGTTTTTATCGTCGGTATCTCTGGATACCTAGTTCAACCTCGTTACCGATAAGTACTATTTTCTCGTTACCATGATATGTGATCCCTTGTGAGCCAGTCACATGCTTGCAAGCCAATTGGATGACATTCCACCGAGAGGGCCCAGAGTATATCTATTCGTCATATGGATGGACAAATCCCACTCTTGATCCATGTGCCTCAACCCATACTTTCCGAACACTCAATGCCACCTTTATAGCCACCCAGTTACGATGTGGTATTTGATGTCATCAAAGCATCCTTCCGGTGATGGTGATTAGCATGATCTCATGGTCGAAGGAATTAGGTTACTATGTATCAGAAAGCTTATAGAAAACGAACTATTAAAATGACTTGATCTTTATGCTACGCTTATCTATAGGAGTATGTCCATCATACCATTCTCCTAATGATATGATCTTGTTATTAACAACATCTCAATGTTCATGATCGAGAAACCACGATCATCTATTAATCAACAAGCTAGTATTATAAAGAGGCTTTACCAGGGACTCTAATTTAGATTACAAATCACAAAAGTATTAATGTTTCCGGTTAATAATATTCTAGCATGAATGTAAACATTTATCATAAACACAAAGATATAATAATAACTGCTTTTATTATTGCCTCTAGGGCATATCTCCAACAGTCTCCCACTTGCACTAGAGTCAACTAATCTAGATTACATGGTAATATACCGAATACCCATAGCGGTTTGGTGCTGGTCATGTTTTGCCCTCGGGAGAGGTTTAGTCAACGGATCTGCCACATTCAGATCTGTGTGTACTTTGCAAATCTTTATATCACCATCTTGGACATGTCCTCGAATAGCGTGAAAATGTAGCTTGATGTGCTTCAACTTCTTGTGTGACCTTGGTTCTTGCGCATTGGCTATGGCGCCCATGTTATCACAGTAGATAGACATTGGGTCCAGCGCACTTGGAACCACACCGAGCTCTGTAATGAACTCCTTCATCCATATCGCCTCTTGTGAAGCCTCCGAAGCAGCTATGTATTCTGATTCAGTTGAAGATCTCGCCACAACGCTTTGCTTTGCACTCCTCCAGCTAACCGCTGCACCATTCAAAGTAAATACGTATCCAGATTGAGATTTAGAAGCATCTGGATCGGTGTTCCAACTCGCATCGGTGTAATCATTAACAACGAGTTGTTCATCACCTCCATAAGAAAGAACCATATCCTTAGTTCTTCTCAAGTACTTAAGGATGTTTTTGACCGCTGTCCAATGATCCACTCCTGGATCACTTTGATATCTGCTAGTTAAACTAACAACATATGCAATGTCGGGTCTAGTACATAGCATGGCATACATAAGAGATCCTATGGCTGAGGCATAGGGAGTCTTACTCATCCTTTCTCTATCTTCTGTCGTTGCAGGACTTTGAGTTTTACTCAAGGTCGTATTGGGCAACATGGGCAAGAACCCTTTCTTGCTTTTTTCCATTCCAAACCTCTTTAGAACTGTCCAAATATGTACTTTGTGACAATGATATTAGGCGTCTCGATCTATCTCTATAAATCTTTATGCCTAATATGTAAGCTGCTTCGCCAAGATCTTTCATTGAAAAACTATTATTCAAATAATCCTTGACACTATTAAGAAGGTATACATCATTCCCAATCAACAATATGTCATCTACATATAGTATTAAGAATGCTATAGAGCTCCCACTCACTTTCTTGTAAATACAAGCTTCTCCATAAGTTTGTATAAAACCAAAGCTTTTGATTACCTTATCAAAATGTTGATTCCAACTTTGGGATGCTTGCTTCAATCCATATATGGACCGTTGAAGTTTGCATACCTTGTTAACATCTTTAGGATCGACAAAACCTTTGGGTTGCATCATATACAACTCTTCATCAATGTCTCCATTGAGGAAAGCCGTTTTGACATCCATCTGCCATATCTTATAATCATAATATGCAGCGATTGCTAACATAATCCTCACAGACTTTAGCTTCTCTACTGGTGAGAAAGTCTCATCGTAGTCAACTCCTTGAATTTTTCGAAACCCTTTTTTGACAAGTCGAGCTTTATAGACAGTAACATTACCATCAGCATATGTTTTCTTTTTGAAAATCCATTTGTTCTCGACAGCCTTCCGGCCATCCGGTAAGTCCACCAAAGTCCATACTTGGTGAAAGAACATTGCCTATCCCTAGTTATTTTGGTGTTTTATAACAACACGCATATCGGACTAATTATTTGCCAAGTGTATCGCAGGTGCATTGAAAAAGGTTTTGCAATGGTTAAACAACAGTCCAAAACTGTCTGTCTCGCGCGGTACCAATACCGCTTTTTGCTACCAGACGCGTCAGTAGGTTTTGACTAGTTGTCAAAAATCCACTGCCGGGCTAGGTACTAAAAAGCGGTAGTACCGCATTTTAGTACCTAGCGCGACAATAGATTTTTGACCACTTGTTAAAAGCTACTGCCCGCTCCGGTACTAAAATGCGGTAGTACCGCATTTTAGTACCTAGCGCGGCAGAGGCTTTTTCCAACCTATAAAAGGACACTGCTCGCCCCGGTACTAAAATGCGGTAGTACCGCATTTTAGTACCTAGCGTTGAAGTAGCGTTTTGTATGTTGGCAAAAGCCACTGGCTTCCTAGGTACCAAAATGCGGTAGTACCTGGCGTGACAGAGAGTTTTTCGACCAAGTTGGAGATACCATTGCCCGTCCGGTAGTACCGGTTCCCATAAGCGGTACTACCGCTTTACGGTAGCACCACATTGTGGTACCGCTGTGGCCAGGGCATATGAATTTTGAAAGTTGCTCTTCCGGTACCAGGTCCGGTAGTACCGGAGTTTTCAGGTAGTACCGCTTAAACTTCCAGTACTACCGCTGCATTAAAGGCTCCAACGGCCAGATTTCTTGGAGGGGTATAAATACCCCCCCACCTACCTTGGGACAAAGTGCCTATCCACATTAAAGTCAAGACAACCATTGGAGCCACCAAATCTTCAAGATCTCCTCAATCCACCACCCAAAGTCTTTGATCTTTGGGGAATCGAAGGAGGAGGCCCCGATCTACTACTTCACCAAAAGAGATCTTCATTTCCCCCTCAAATCATTGAGGGCCCCTTTGCTCTAGTGTTTTCTTGAAAACTCTAGTTCTAGATTTGGTTCTTACAAGCTTGTCTTTGATTGTCTTAACAGCTTGCTTGTATTTGGGAGCCTCCAATTCAGTTGTGGATGTGTGCCCCAAACTTGTAAAGGTGTCGGCTTCCACCTTGAAGGTTGCCGATATAGTGGAAGGTGGATCGATCTCGTTGGGGTGAGATTCATCGGAGAACAAGGGAGGCCTCTCGTGGCGTTTGTGGTTTGAAACCACCCCCTCTCCAAACGTAGACGTATTTCCCCTCAAAAGGAAGGAACTACGGGAAACAAATCCTTGTGTCTCCGCGTCCACCACTTTGGTTACTTTTATCATTTACCGCACTATACTTACTTGCTCTTACTTAGTTGTGCATTATCTTGTTCATGTTTGTCATATAGGTAAATTCACCTTAGTTGCATTATCTATAGAATTTACCTTATTGTCAAACCCTAATTTGAAAAAGAAGAAAATTTAAAGTAGCACCTATTCACCCCCCCTCTAGGTTCCCATACGATCCTTTCAATTGGTATCAGAGCCTCGGCTCTTTATTTGGGCCTTACCGCCTAAGAGAATATGGGTAGCCATGAAGGGGATGGTGGTGGTGAGCCGACCACAGTGACCATGGAAGATCTCAGAAACTTGGAAACAAGATTGAGCTCTTCCTTGGTCAACGAAATCAAGAAGATGCTTGAGCAACTTCTTAAAGACAAAGATGGCTCATCACCCCCATCTCCTCAAGAGGATCCACCATCCGTTTTACCCAAAGGGAATACGTCGGTATCCCCCGAGGGTATGATGGTGGGGGGTAAACAAGACAACGCTAATTCCTCCACTCAAATTGATGGGGGGAAGGGTGAGCACCGTGATTCTTGGTACTATCCTAACCCTCCAATTCCTCACCCTCATGTGTACAATATAGGTGACCCACCTAAGCTTGAAGAATCTGCTACTTTTGCTCAATGGCAATCACTAATGAGAACTCATGTGCGCAGCTCTTGCATTAAACTATGGAACATCATTGTAACACCCTCAGAATCGGACCTATGCAAGTTTTAGAGAAACCCGCCAAACCCGCATAGAAACGATTCAAAGGTGCCCACCAGGCACTTTCGTGCGGGTGGAAAACGAAGTAATAACATTACACAACAGTCCTCGATGGAACCCACAGAACAGATATATATATACAACACGACTCCATGAGTCAAGAATACAGATATAAGGTACAAAGATCGAAATCACCTTGAAAATGATAGAGCGTCCGACTAAGGACATGATGCAAATGGGGCTAAGAGCCCTGAAGAATAACCAATGGCGTCCATAACCCTGCCCAGGCCAAGCCGGAAGGGTAACCCTGCTAACGACGTCGATCTCAAAACCTGCTTAAACAAAAGGGGTGCCGACAAAGGGCAAAGGAAAAAGAGGAGCGTCAGTACTGAGGCCAGTACACGGCGAGGCTAGAATTCGGCGGTCCTCGCCTACACAGGTATGGTGGACTGAAGCGGCAGCGGCAGCATGCACTAAACAACCTATAGAGACTCGATGTCACTGACGGCTATCAGAGAGGGGTAAGAAAGACCTATCCGGAACCAGCCTGATACTAACACCAAACAAACCCATCCTGGCGTTTTCCCCTCGAAACCAAAACGAGGAAGTCAACCGAGGAACTCACACAGTTGGCAGTTTTATTTATTCAGTTATCGTTGCAGCAATTACTAGTCATGTATAGATAATCATCCTGATAAAGTAAGAATTGGGTGCTTTTAGTTAACCATTCCGTTATAGTGGCAACACTTACTAGTCAGATACAATTAGCATGAGATAACCCAAAACCCAGCAGTTGTTGGTACTTTTATTTAGCCATTCCGTTGTGGTGAATCTGATTACTAGTCATATCGGATACCAGTCAATTTATAACAGTAAACTTTGGTTATAGTTGTCTATGATCAAGCACTGTGCTCCAAGTCGTCCATAACCGCGGACACGACTTCTCGAAAATATTTAACCCTGCAGGGGTGCACCAAAGTATCCACAAGCACTTCGACCCTTTTTGCCAGATCAGTTAACATACACCCATCGGTATGTCGGCGGGGCCTAAGTCACGATGTTCCCAGACCCAAAGCAAGTACATGGGGGCCACCCCACCAAGTCGACACCCGCAACGAAGTCGGCCGGTCTCCGAGACGGACTTAGGGTTTGCGTCAGTGGCTGTAAACGACAGCAAATCCCCAAACAGGGACTGTCGATACAGCGAAAACACTCCGCTTCCTAAACAGTACAGTGTGCTCCTCGCACAAACGTAAATAAAGCAGTAGCATGGCATAAGTACAGGATAGTAAATAAAACCTCAAACTAGTTTGTGGCCCCCAGTACAATACTTTGAAATCAGGTAATAATCAATGGGGGGCCCATATCTCCCCACCTGTGGTTAGCGCGCTCGATCTCGGAACAGGTGTCAAGAACTCGGGGTCCTACGGGACACAAGTGGGCGGTCGGAAACCAGATATTATCTATCACCCACCGATGCCTCTGCTTACTTCAATTTTAGTTGTTAAGCAGTAATTAAAGTGAACAATAAATAAAGCCAAGATCATCTCCAGCAATAAACATGCGGCACTTCTCCAACAACTGTGGTACTTGACGACACGCAAAAACACTTGAGCAAGCGACTACGACGCGCGGGCCCAACTATCTACCAAACAACAGGTAATAGGATGTGTCCAAGGCTATATATGGCTGCAAGGGATATCACAGGTACGAAAACTAGAGCATCGCAACACAGATAGCAAAGATCAACAGGAGGGAATAAATACTAGAAAAGTAAGATAGGTAGAAAGGGGGAGATGCTCGCCTGAAAAACATTGTTGAAGGGTTCAACCGAAGATCGGGGCGAAGCTCACATCTCGACGGCCTTATCCGCGAAGAACCAAAACACTAGAGAACACCGGATGCACTATTTAATACAACGGCAGAAGATCGGCATGATGCATGACATGGCAAAGGTGCGATGCAATTAGGTCATATTAAGCGGAACCGGGGTCCCGACATTTAATTAAACAGTTCGAGTTATTTATTTACCCCGCAAATTAAATGTTGTTTAACAGGGCAGAATATAACACCGGTTCACTACACAAATTTAATTGAGGCCAATATGAGACTAGATTTGCCCGCATATGGGCCCCATATTTAATTTAGGTGGATCGACATAAGGCCCCCAACCACATGACAAGGATGCATGCATGAACAATTATTATGCGACAAGTTATATTATGTTATAAAATAGGGTTTCGGGAAGGGGTTCACACATTAGGGTTCGGCAGATCTTGGGGATCCGGGGGTTCGGGGCTCGACAGGGGCTCAGGGTTCGACGGAAGCGGTCTCAGTAGGAACATTCTCGAACAACGGGGCAGATCTTGTTGCATCCGGGGTCTCGGTGTCCGGGGTGAAGTACTCGGCGTCCTCGAGGGAGTACTTGTCGTTCTGGGGTGAAGTACTTGTCGTATCCGCATCGGCGTTCTTGGCGTTCGGGTTCTCGATTCCGCATTCGGGGCGAAGGTCTTGTCGCATGTGTGGTCGCCGGGATCGGTCTTCGGGGTCTAGGCATCTTATCCATGCTGGAGATCTTGTCGGCAGTTATTTTTGGTGATCCTTGTCCGATTTGTTGTTGCCACCGAGGAAGATCATGTCGGCCGTGACGGTGGTCTTGACGGTTCTTCGGGGTCTCGTATCCGTGAAGGGGGTCTCGACGCTTCACGGTCTTCGGACGCCGGGACGGAGAACTTGGAGTGTCGCGGTTCCATTGTCGGTGGCGATCTTGTCGACGCGATGTACACCGGGACCTTAGCATAGGCAGACACGATTACTACAACAGGACATTTATGCTTCCAATATATCAAGGCCACATACACGCTGGGCAAACATCCAGAGCACCGAACATGGTCCTCGCGTCAGACTAGCAGCAACGATGGGACCAGGCAGGGGTCGTCGAGGCCGGCAGGTGCTGGGGACACACGGACGAGACGCAAGCGACGACATGAGCCCGACGAGATGGCACGGCGAGCTCGGGGACAGCACCACGGGGCGGCGCAGAGGATGCACACGCTGGCGGTGCAGAGAGCCATGGCACGGCTCGGCCGGCGGCGACGCGGGCCCGGCGGGGCGGCCGGAGGAGGGTCGGAGGCGGGGCAGAGCCGGGAACGCGTCGGGGCGGCAGCGGACGCTGCGGAGGGGAGGAGGACGGCGAGATTGCAGAGGGGCGGGGGCGAGGACGGCGGCGGACAGGGGCGCGGGAGGAGGGCGCAGGCCGACGGCGGGGGTCGCCGGCGAGGCGGACGGGCGGCGCAGGTTGGGGCCGGGGCGCGCGAGAGGAGGCGAGGCGAACGGTGGAGCCCAGCGCGCTGGAGGAGGCGGAGGCAGTCCGCGGCGGCGGGGCGAGGCGGCTCAGGGCGGAGCGCGTCGCGCCCAGGCGGCGGGGAGGCGAGGTGGAGGCGGAGCCGCGGTGGGGCGGAGCAGGCGACGCGGCAGGCCGGAGCGGAGGAGGGGAGGAACGACGGCGGGCGGTGCGGCGAGGTTGGTAGCCGCGAGCGGAGGGGAGGAGGGCGACGGAGGCGCGGGTGAGCGCGGGTCAGAGGCGAGGCGGCCCGTCGCGAGGAGGAGGCGGGGCGCCGCGCCGGGCGAGGAGGCCGGCAGGCAGAGGGGACGACGGGGAGGCGCGCACGGAGGGGGAGGGGAGAGGCTGGCGGAGGCGGATGGCGGTGGAGACGAACGGCGGAGGCGGGGCGAGGGACTGCGCGCGGGGAGCGCGTGGGGAGGAAGAAGGGGTGGGGCCGGGGTTGGTGGGGATCGGGCAGGGGCGGTTCAGGAGGGTGGTCGGCTGTGTGGGGCAGAGGGAGGTGGCGTGTGTGGGTCTGATAGGTGGGCCAGGATGTGGGGCCCAGGGAGGAGAGGGTGCGGCTGGTGAGAGTGTGTGTGGTGTGTGTTGAGAGGGAGTGGGGGTGGGCTTAGCCTAGGTGGCAGCACAGGATTGGGTGAGGGAGAGAGGGGAGATGAGGTGGCGAGGGGCTATTGGTTGGGGTGAGGTGGAGGGGAGGGCTGGGTAGGTTATCTGGTAGCTTTAGGATTTAGGTTGGACCGATTATATTTCTGGGGGTGGTTGTTCGGGTCAATTCGGCCCGTTCGACTGCCCCACTAAAAATAATTCAAACTTTTATTTATTTTGCAGTACATTTTTGTAAATAGTTTTTGAGACAAACAAAATATCCGGAAGCATCCGGGGGTTTAATTTGAAATAGAAGGAGGACCAGTTTCAGAAAACCATAGACTTTCGCAAATAGTTTTTAGGCAAGATAATATGCATGATGATGACGATGCTCAAATGCAATGTGGCATGATGACATGAGCATGCGGTCATGATGATGCAATGCACAAAAACAACGCGATTTTCTAGTAGTGGTTTTGCGGGATGCCACAATCATCGAGAATGGACTCTTTATTGGGGATCCAAACAACTTGACAAGAAGATAGGTTGTCAATAGTCAACTCAATGCCACTGCTTTGCATATGATTCAACAAGGATTGGGGACAAAGGATTATCCACACATTGAGCACTTTAGCATTGCCAAGGAAGCTTGGGATGCCCTCACTGTATTGTTTTTTGGAAATGAGAGTATGAGGAGGAACCGATATGATGCTCTAAGCAATGAAGCCGAAGGCTTCTACATGAAAGAAGGTGAAGATCATGAAGACATGTACCGAAGGCTCAAGACCACCGCCACCGCTTTTAGAAATGTGGGTGCCTCACATGTGGATGATGCATGGATAAAAAGGAAATATGTGATTGCACTCATGCCTTTTGAGACCACCGACTTGAAGAGCCTACAAGGAAGACACAACTACCATCTCAGACCTCAAACAAAGTTATGCAAGAGATGGCCGCCTTCAAAGTAGCCGCTAAGAATGCCAAAGATGCTCATGCTCGTGCCCTTGGTATGAGCAATGTTGTCAATGTTGCGTTGAAGGCCAAAGTTGTGGACCATGGGGATGAAGATGATAGTGATGAAGGCCTCTCCATGGACCATCTCGATGAAGTCAAGATTTCTCATGGTCAATATATGGCCTTCTATGCAAAGAACTTTTGGAAGAACCCCGCCAAGGCCAGGATGAAAATGCAACGGAGAAGCAACCCAAATGGGAAAAGAGAGAATACCACTAGGTTGAGAACTTGCTTCAATTGTGGTGACCGCTATCACTTTGTGGCAAGTTGCCCCTATGAGAAGATAGAAGATCATGGTGGTAATCTTGTGATGAAGAAGACTCTCAAAGGATCTTACAAGAAACCCTTCATCAAGAAGAATCCCATCAACAAGAAGCCGGAAGAAATTGTCTTGATCACTCATGAAGAATACTCCTCCGACGATGAAGATGATGAGGAAGAAGAAACGTCTAATAATATGGTGGCCCTAGCCACTACTTCTACTCCGACTTTCTCACTCTTCGATTCTCCAAATGAGAATTTCCCCATCAAGAACGTCACTTGCCTTATGGCAAGAGGAACGGAGGTATCCTCATCTTCTCACTCTACTCTCTTAGACAAAGATGAAATTGATGGTGAGATGTCTCTTGATGTTAAAAAGGAATTAATTGCCTTTGATGAGTTTATGACTAACCTACAAGGAGATGCTAAGATACATTTTGGAAACAACTTAGATCAACTTTCTCATACACAAGAGCTTCTAGATGTAAGATGTAAACTTGGGCATGAACACATGATTGAGCTAGAGGCTTTAAACAATGCTCTAGAAGAAGAACAAGAAACTAGGTTGTCACTTGAAGGGCTTGATGAGGCCAATGACACTATTGTTAACAAACTCATAAAAGAGCGTGATCATGCTATTGCTAAATACAAAAGGGCTAAAAAGGACAAGATTGAGTTTGGTGTGGTTCATGAAAAACTTGCCGAGGACTTTAGTTTGCTTAACAAGGCTCACAAGGCTTTGGAAAGTGAACTCTTGTCACTCACAAAGTCCCATGAAACGCTTCAAACTCAATTGTCCAATATTCCTTCACCTAGTAACTTCATTCCATCTAGGAGTACAACTATTTTTGAAGAAAATTCTAGGTTGAAGGGGGAGCTTGCCAAGGCCACATTTCCACAAGGCAACAAGTTCATTGATGATCTCTTGAGTAAGCAAAGACCTTGTGGTGAAAAAGGGGGCATTGGTTTTGTTTCCAAAACCAAGAAGAAGAACAATAAGAAGAAGAAGGCCAAGCCCGCACAAGAGACCAACAAGACCATTGTGGATAGTAAGACCACAAGTGGTAAAACTACTTTGCGGGAAGTGCTAACCCTCACTATGTTCTAATGCGTGATTATTATGGTGATGTGTATGCATAATATGTTGGCCCTTATGATGGGTATATTGCTTGGTCTATTTGGGTTCCCAAGACCCTTGTTGCTAATACAAGAGGACCCATTGAAAAATGGGTACCTAAAAATTAGCTTGATCTTTTGTAGACTTATGCTTCCGGAGGGTCAAAGTGTTAGACCCCTCCTTTATAGAGGAAAGGATCCCTGTGATTGCAATGCTAGTCCCTGGATCAATGCTAGCATCCACAGTTTTACATGAAGTACATAGATACAAAGGTCGTTTATTACATTCATTCTAGAGATAAAACATAGTCTTTTACAACTCAAGGCCAAAGGCCTAATACAAGAGTTTATGGAATAAGTAAATAAACACAAGTCTTCATCTTCATGTGCCACAGGCAAGCATGTTGAGTGTAGACTCATGACTCCTAATCATCATCGGAGTAACCTGCAACATCACAAGTTACAGCCACAGAGGGTCAATACTTTGGAATAGTATTGGCAAGTGATACCTTAGTGTATTTTAAGTGGACTATATTACTATATGCATTTTGGCTAAGTGTAGCTTGGCTTGCTTTGCTTAAAATAGATTTTTCCTATTAGTTGAAACTCTAAGTTTTTCTTTGTCAAAAACTTTCCCAAAGAAACCACCAATAGACATTGGGGTCCTTCACCCTTGTTCACCCACCAATTTTTAGTGTAGAAGTTGGAGTGATGAGATTCTTGTAGCTTCCATGCCTTGATTCTCAAAAGTGTCCATTTCCTTGGACTAGGCTAAGTACTTAGGTTTTTCCATCTGCAGAGGTTGTGCACTTTCCCCACCAGACTTGGTTTCCCAAGACAGGACCTTTCAGAAGCTTTTCCTTAGTCAAAATGGACGCGCTCCAACCTATCAACCCAACTACCACCAACTGTCCAAGTGACTAAGTTCTAGCAACCTATATGATCATGGCAGAGCCCATATTGCCAAGTGGTTGCACTGTAAGCTTTCTCAACACTTGGCCTCCAAATCCCTTTGTGCCTGGGTGGCATACCACAAGTGAGATACACAACCCAAGTCCATGGCCTTGTGTAACCACTCAACATAACCCAAACATTCCATTCCACCCAGGAGGTTCATTTAACTTGGTTGTTTTATTAAGAAAACATAAGTCTCTTGACTTAGAATATTTTATCATAAACTATATAGATGTCACCACCCTTGTTTGCTAAGTAGCTAGACTAAGCAGAATATGGCAACCTACCATAAGATAATTTCCTTAGCATTTCTACTATTCCATTCTACTTAGGATTTCCCATCTTAGCACTTGGCAAAATATCATGCAATAAATTCTAGCAAAATAACTAATGCTAGTACAAAACATAGGACATAATTGTTGATGAAAATATCACTTGCCTTGGTAGTGGGGAGAGTAGCACTCTTCACAATCACAATCACTAGCAAAATCTACACAAGAAATCATAGCATACAATTACACACAATTTATATACATACAAAAATAATATGAATGCATGCATGCAAGAATTTACCAAGTGTGATTTCTTTCAAAATTCCACCAAGTATGTTCATGAGTTCAGAAACTTAACATAACACAAAATTTTGCCAACTAAACTCATTTGGCATCCACATAATTTACCAACATAATTTCCATTTAAAATGGTCCCAAAACATGTTCTACAACTAAAATCATTTTTAACTGTTACTATATGCTAAATAAAGTGGATATTCTGAAAGGCCTTGTTTCACTGAATCCAACGATATAAAGTTTGCAAAAATCTAACGTGGCATTCAAAATTATAAGCATTTGAAATTTGAATCTAAATCAGGTTTTAAATTCTGTTTTTAGTTTAAACCTTGCCATGCGTCGCATCCTTACTGGTGCGTACCGCTTCGCGCGGATCGCGTTCTGTGGACCGTACGATCTAAGTGGGATCTGGCGGCTCAGATGCGCGCTTACCCTTTCGTTTAATGTTCTATCCTAACCCTACGATGCAGATCCAATGGCTGCTATCGATCTGACCAGGAACTGGCGGCGGAGCGGTGGCTACCGGCGGCGGAACAGTCAGTCGACGACGGAGGCGGCGCTACAGGGGGTAGGAGAGATCGAGGAGTAGCTCACCGGGCTCAGGGGGTCACGGCGAAGCTCGTCGTACTTGCGGTTGGTCAAGGGGCGCTCGGGCACGGCTGCGATTGCTCACCGGAGTTCGTGGCGGCGTCGGATGCGTCAGGTGGTCGTCGTGGACGTCGCTGTGAACCACCCCAAGGCAAGACGAGGACACGGTTAGGTTCACAAAGTCAAGGCAGAGTCGTGTGTTTGAACTAGAAGACGCGGGGCGGTCGGGGCTTACCACTAGAACTCGCCGGCGTTTGTGCAGAAGACGGTGGCGGTCCAGTCGTCGACGTTGCCGAAGCTATGGGTCATGCGGAGGCAAACGGAGAGTGTCAGAAGATGCACAGAGGTTCACTGAACAAGCTAGCGTGAACGCGAGATCGAGGGGAACTCGAGACTCACCGGAATTCGCCGGCGCAGTCGTCGGAGACGGCGGGGTTGCAGAGAGAAATGCGCGCAGCCTGGGGGCGTTCTGTGCTTGGGGTTTGTGGGAAAAGAGAGAGGGGACAGAGGGGGTTTATATAGCCTGGTCAAGCGCGGGAATTACTCGGCCATTGATTCGAATTGACGCCGCGATTATCACACAGGAAACGACTGCGTTGATTGGGGACGAACAGGTCGTGCGGGTGGAGACGACGCTGGCGTGGAGATGGCCCGCTTGTCAGCGAGGTGCGCGGAGTTTGGGTGGGATCTGCCTGTCAGCGGCTCAGTGCGTGCACTTGCGCGTGGGAGTAGATTAAGAAGATCCCGGGTGGGCTTGCTGGGCTCGTTTTTCTGTTGGGCCAGATTCTGGCCGCGTGGCCTTTTTCTATTGAAGTGCTCTTTTCTTTTTCTAAATTCATTTTCTGGTATGAATTTTGATATGAATTCAAATCCTTTTGAAATCAAACTGCCTTGGGAATTTTTGCAGGGTTTTGTGGATTCAAAAACAGTCCTAATGACTAAGTGGTTACTTTGCAAGGCTTGGTCAAGCTTGGTTTTCAAAGTAATCAGAGATTAGTTCTAGTTTGCAAATATTTGAAAGGGATTTTGAAATTATTTCTAAATTTGAAATCTTGGGTTAAACATTTCACCTAAACTTTCCATCAATGGAGGCAAGCAAACAAGTACTTAAACATTCAAATTTCAAAGGGTGATGGCTATTTGGGATAATTTGACCACATGAAATCATAGCTCAAATTCTATCACTAAGTGATTTTTGAGAAAACCCTAAATGGATGAATGATGCAAAGATGATATGAATGAGTTTTGAAACTATGATTTTTGGGATGTTACAAATCTAACCCCCTTAAGATGAATCTCGCCCTCGAGATTCGGGTTGGCTAGCAAATAGGTGAGGGTGGTCTTTCCGAGGATCATCTTCTCTTTCCCATGTTGCTTCCTCTTCGGTGTGATGGTTCCATTGCACTTTACAAAACTTAATAGTCTTGGTCCTGGTAACCCTTTCTGCGGTCTCTAGTATCTTGACAGGCTTTTCCTCATAAGTGAGATCACTTTCTAACTGAACTTCTTCCAAAGGTATGGTATCCTTCAAAGAAGACTCTTCCATTTCTGGGTGACATTTCTTAAGCTGACTTACATGAAATACGTTATGGACTACTGACAGAGATTCTGGCAATTCAACTTCATATGCAACTTCTCCTTTGCGACTTAGAATCCTGAATGGCCCAACATATCTTGGTGCCAACTTTCCTTTGACTCCAAATCTTTTCTCTCCACGGAGTGGTGATACCCTGAGGTAAGCTCTATCCCCAACTTCGTAGGTGACTTCTCTACGCTTAGAATCCGCGTAGCTTTTCTGTCGGGACTGTGCTACCTTCAACCTGTCCTTAACCAATTTGACTTTCTCCTTGGCGTCTTTGATAAGATCCGGTCCAAATAAGCTCCTTTCTCCCACACCATTCCATAACAATGGGGTGGTACACTTCCTTCCGTAGAGTAACTCGAACGGTGCCATTCCAATACTAGATTGGTGACTGTTATTGTAAGAGAACTCTGCGTACGGCAAACTTTCATCCCAACTTGCTCCATAGTCTAGAGCACAGGCTCTCAACATGTCTTCAAGAATTTGGTTGGTTCTTTCTGTTTGTCCATCCGTTTGTGGATGAAAAGCAGTGCTGAATTCCAATCTTGTTCATAAAGATTCATGAAGTTGTCTCCAAAAGTGAGATGTGAACTGGGTTCCTCTATCTGATACTATACTCTTAGGCACACCATGAAGGCATACAATTCTGCTTATGTAAATTTTTGCTAACTTGGCACTTGTATAGGTGGTCTTCACAGGTATGAAATGAGCCACTTTAGTTAGGCGATCCACCACTACCCATATGGAATCATACCCAGACCTGGTCCTTGGTAGTCCGGTAATGAAATCCATACCAATATTTTCCCACTTCCATTCATGAATAGGCAGTGGTTGAAGCAAACCTGCTGGTTTTTGGTGCTCCGCTTTGACTCTGCTACACACATCACACAAAGCAATATGTTCGGCGATGTACCTTTTGAGATTGTTCCACCAAAATCTTTCTTTCATGTCCATGTACATCTTAGTATTTCCCGGGTGAATAGAATACGGAGAGTTGTGTCCTTCTTGTAAAATCAGTTTTCGCAACTCTGGGTCTTGTGGAACACATATACGTTTCCCGTGCCATAAAGTACCTTGTTCATCAATATGGAAACTTTTAGCCTTCCCTAGACTAATGTTTTCCTTAATCTTTCCAATTTCCTCATCAGTCTTCTGGGCTTCTCGGATTTTGTCTAGTAGAGTGGGTTGAACATCTAAGGACATGAGATATCCTTCTGGTACAATCTCCAATCTGAGTTCTTTGAATTGCTTACACAAGTCATCTGGTAATTCCCCTTTTGTAAGGCCATTTACAAACGTCTTACGACTTAGAGCATCGGCTACTACATTTGCTTTACCGGGATGGTATTGCAAACTTAAGTCGTAATCCTTGATAAGTTCTAGCCATCTTCTTTGCCTCATGTTGATTTCCTTCTGGGTGAAGATGTACTTCAAGCTCTTATGATCTGTGAACACTTCACACCTCTTTCCCAAAAGGTAATGTCTCCATGTTTTGAGTGCATGGACGACAGAGGCTAACTCCAAATCATGAGTAGGATAGTTTACTTCATGAGTTTTGAGCTGTCTCGAAGCGTAGGCTACGACTTTACCATCTTGCATAAGTACGACACCCAAACCTTGATGAGAAGCATCGCAATATACTTGGAAATCCTTTTCCAAATCTGGCAGACAAAGTATTGGTGCTGTCACAAGTCTCTTCTTCAATTCTTGGAAACTGACCTCACAACCTTCAGTCCAAGCAAACTTCTTGTCCTTCTTTAACAATTCTGTCATTGGCTTAGCAACCTTCGAGAAATTTTCAATGAACCTTCTGTAGTAACCTGCTAAGCCGAGGAAACTACGAACTTCTTTCACATTCTTGGGTGATTCCCATTCTGTCACAGCTGAAACCTTAGCAGGATCAACTGCCACACCATCTTTTGTCATCACATGACCAAGAAAACCAACTTTTTCTAACCAGAACTCACACTTGCTGAATTTGGCATAAATTTTATGTTCCCTCAGTTTCTCAAGTATCAAGCGCAAGTGTCTTTCATGATCTTCCTTGCTCTTGGAGTAGACCAAGATATCATCGATGAAAACGACAACGAACTTGTCAAGAAATTCCATGAACACTTTGTTCATCATATTCATGAAGTATGCTGGAGCGTTGGTTAAACCGAAAGGCATCACGGTATACTCATATAATCCATATCTTGTGGTGAATGCTGCTTTTGGTATGTCTTGCTCTCGTATCTTGAGTTGAAAATAACCTGACCGGAGATCAATCTTCGAGAATACACATGCTCCTTCTAGCTGATCAAATAAGTCGTTGATTCTTGGCAAAGGATATTTGTTCTTGATAGTAACCTCGTTGAGAGAACGGTAGTCAATACATAACCTTTGTGTTCTATCCTTCTTCTCCACGAACAATACTGGGGATCCCCAAGATGAAGAACTTGGTTGAATAAACCCTTTCTGTAACTGTTCTCCTAGCTGTTTCTTGAGCTCTTTCAATTCATCAACTGACATTTTGTATGGTCTCTTAGCTATTGGTCCTGATCCTGGCACCAAATCTATCAGAAACTCCACATCTCTATCCGGTGGCATTCCTGGTAGCTCTTCCGGAAACACATCCGGATACTCACACACTATTGGTACACTGTCCATGCTAACTCCCTTAAGAGAATTCAGCTTACTTCCTTTGGATTCGAAGTTTGACTTAAATTTTATTCTTTTTCCTTCGGGGGTTGTGAGTGTAACGGTACGATTGGCACAATCCAATACTCCTTCATACTTAGCCATCCAGTCCATTCCCAAAATCACGTCTAGTCCTTGGGAATCTAGGATTATCAGGCTTACTGGAAATTTATGTTTACCAAACTCTATGGTGAGATCCCGACATCCAAGGCTTACTATCATGTCTCCCCCCGGAGAACTAACTTTTATTGGACACCCAATGTTTTCTGATGCAAACCCATTTCTATCAACAATTGCCTTTGATATGAATGAATGAGATGCACCGGTATCAAAGAGTACAAATGCTGAAATTGAATTGAGTCTGAACTTACCAGCCACGGCATCAGGATCCTCATAGACCTCCTCCACATTGATGTGGTTAACCTGTCCTTTCTGAAAAGGATTTGGCTTGTTAGGTCCTTCAACTTTCTTCTCAGGGCACTCATTAGCATAATGCCCCAGCTTCTTGCATTTGAAGCACTCAACCTGACTGATGTCCTTTTTAGGAGGTTGGCCTCCACTTCCACTACCATTTCCACCATAGTGGCTCTTATGTCCACCCTTGTGGTTCTTGTACTTGTCCTTGTCATGGCTGCGATGATGCTTGTTGTCATGACGATTGTGGTTGTGCTTGCTGAATTTCCCTTGCTTATGGGATCCTGAGCTGCCACTGTCATCATAGTGAGATCGTTTGTGAGACGATCCCGAGCTGTGCTTGTCGGAGTGTTTCCTCTTTCTACTCTCGACTTTCTTTATTTTACTCTCCAAAATAGCAGCCTTGTCACACAATGACTGATAGGTTGGAACATATGCTACAGCCAACTGTAGATTCAGCTCATCATTCAAGCCTTCCAGAAATTTCTCCTTTCTTTTGGCATCTGTGTCAACCTCATCCGGTGCATAGCGCGCCAGATTGTTGAACTCTTCTATATATTCTGCCACGCTGCGGTGGCGCTGTTTCAAGTTGTGAAACTCCTTTTTTTCAGACTCATCATTCCTGATGAGATATGAGCAGTGCGAAAGCCATCCTCAAAGATAGCCCAAGTCACCTCATCAATAGGAGTGGTGATTTGGAAGTTGTCCCACCATGTGGCGGCTGGTCCTTCCAACAGATGTGCTGCGAATCTGACTTTTTCAGCATCCGTGCAGCCCACGGTCACGAAGTCCTTGTTCACGGAACGTAGCCAGTCATTGGCCACCATGGGATCAGTTGTTCCCGCAAACTTTGCTGGCCTCAAACGCAGAAATATGGTGAGCATATCGAATCCCAGAGGGTTGTTGTTGTTGTTGTTGTTGTTGTTGTTGGGGTTGTTGTTGTTGTTGTTATTCTGGTTTTGGATGAATGTCGTCATCATTTGCATAAGTTGTGTTTGCGCATTCATCATTTGTTGCATTTCCGGGGTGATGTTGTTGGGGTTGGGGTTTGCGCGACGTGGAGACATCTGTGGTTTGTTCAAATAGATAAGAATGAGATACCCTTAGATGATTCATGCACAATACATCATAAGCAAACACATAACAAACATCATAAGAATAAAGGTTCAACATCCACATAATAAGCTCATGAAGTAAAACACACAAGTGGCAAGCCATCCACATGTCGGATGGTCCAATAACAAGTTCACAATAATAAGTATGAATAAGAAAGGTAAACGAGTAGTCAAGTCTACTCATCAGCGTCAATCTCCTCCTCGACAAAGGTAAGACCTGCGTTCTCCATCGCGGTCTTGTTCTCCTCAATCGTAGTGGTCAAGGAATCGACCTTGGCCTTGAGAGCCCTCTTCTGGGAACGAAGCCTCTCAATAACCATCTGCTGCTGCTCAAGCTCGAAGTCCTTGGACTTAAGTTCCTCGGTCATGTCCCGGATCTTCTTGTTCCTATCCTGGACGCGTTTCTCTTGACTCTTGAACTTGCGGTCCTGGGCCTCGAACTTTGTCTCCATTTCCTTGATCATCTCATCTTGCTGCGCAAAAAGCTTGTCCTTCTCGCGAAGCTGCACCTGAAGCTCGTCATTACCTAGCATAACGTTCGTCCTGTCCGTATCTACGTGCCTGAGAAGAGTCTCTAAGTCCTGAAGATAAAGACGTATCGGCTCCGCAGTGCTCCTCGAGTCATCCTCAAAGTCGATGGACTCTCCGTCAGCATCACGTCTTCCAAAGACGTGGAAGTGAGTGCCTCTAACCTGACGGGAATGACGGCCTAACAGTCGTCCTATCAGATCCTGCATGACTACCTCCATGCCTCTCTCCCTGTCATCGTGCATCAGCTTGAAGACGATGGCCTCAGTAGTAGGCTCAGTCTGGCGTCTGGGCTGATTCACCTTGAAGCCCCAGAGGTCCTTCCTCTCGAACTTGGTGAGTGGGTACACCATAATGGTAGGAAGAGGGAGATCAAGCAGAGTGGTAAGCTCAATGATACGGGGACCAAAACGAGTAACCCGAAACTCCTCAACAGTGCTGATGGCAATAGGCATCTATTTATAAGAATGAAAAAGTTGGAACAACACAAATCAAGGTAAATCGAGACAAACATTCATACATATCCATGGAATACAATCATCACACAAATCATGCATACATAAGTCTATTACATTAATCAAAGGTCCAAACTTAATTAGAATATATTTTGGAAATATGGTGATAAGTGGTGGTCCAACTAACGAAGTTTCTTACAATCCAATCTCACGGGATCTATTATTAAACACAATGTTCCTAGAGGAAATCCACCAATCTTGCTCTCTTGACTCTATCACTAAGTCTATAACATCTCCCCTTATCTCTTGGTTGGTGTCTTCCAACTCTTGAGTAAGTTCCTTCTCTTTCTCTAAGTCCTTTTGGAGGTTGAGCATTCTGCACTTGACTCTAGCACTTAGTTCCTTGATAGTCCTCCAAGTTGCATCCCTGGCTGACTCAAAGAATGTGGTGTGCATTGTTGTGTTGGTGTACATGCAGAATCCCCTTTCTTTGTGGTTGTCTTCCTTGTTTTTGTACAAGTGAAGTTGCACCCACCAATACTCCACTCCTTCATCCATCACCGGAAAGCCCTTGTACACGGCTTCACCATGTGCATCCATTGCCTCCATGAGGTCCTTGAGAATGTTGGGAAACTCAGTCTCACACTCCAAGGTCATGGTCATGAGTGGTCCCTTCTTCACGGCTTCGTTGATGGAGTTCATCTACAAGGGAAGTTGAAAGAGATTAGAAAAGTTTTACGAGAAGAATAGACAAGTGTAGAAGTAGTTGAAAAACTTTTTCCTTAGTGGTTTTCCAATCCTAGGGTCATAATCCTACAGGCAACACAGTGCTCTGATACCATCTGTTAGACCCCTCCTTTATAGAGGAAAGGATCCCTGTGATTGCAATGCTAGTCCCTGGATCAATGCTAGCATCCACAGTTTTACATGAAGTACATAGATACAAAGGTCGTTTATTACATTCATTCTAGAGATAAAACATAGTCTTTTACAACTCAAGGCCAAAGGCCTAATACAAGAGTTTATGGAATAAGTAAATAAACACAAGTCTTCATCTTCATGTGCCACAGGCAAGCATGTTGAGTGTAGACTCATGACTCCTAATCATCATCGGAGTAACCTGCAACATCACAAGTTACAGCCACAGAGGGTCAATACTTTGGAATAGTATTGGCAAGTGATACCTTAGTGTATTTTAAGTGGACTATATTACTATATGCATTTTGGCTAAGTGTAGCTTGGCTTGCTTTGCTTAAAATAGATTTTTCCTATTAGTTGAAACTCTAAGTTTTTCTTTGTCAAAAACTTTCCCAAAGAAACCACCAATAGACATTGGGGTCCTTCACCCTTGTTCACCCACCAATTTTTAGTGTAGAAGTTGGAGTGATGAGATTCTTGTAGCTTCCATGCCTTGATTCTCAAAAGTGTCCATTTCCTTGGACTAGGCTAAGTACTTAGGTTTTTCCATCTGCAGAGGTTGTGCACTTTCCCCACCAGACTTGGTTTCCCAAGACAGGACCTTTCAGAAGCTTTTCCTTAGTCAAAATGGACGCGCTCCAACCTATCAACCCAACTACCACCAACTGTCCAAGTGACTAAGTTCTAGCAACCTATATGATCATGGCAGAGCCCATATTGCCAAGTGGTTGCACTGTAAGCTTTCTCAACACTTGGCCTCCAAATCCCTTTGTGCCTGGGTGGCATACCACAAGTGAGATACACAACCCAAGTCCATGGCCTTGTGTAACCACTCAACATAACCCAAACATTCCATTCCACCCAGGAGGTTCATTTAACTTGGTTGTTTTATTAAGAAAACATAAGTCTCTTGACTTAGAATATTTTATCATAAACTATATAGATGTCACCACCCTTGTTTGCTAAGTAGCTAGACTAAGCAGAATATGGCAACCTACCATAAGATAATTTCCTTAGCATTTCTACTATTCCATTCTACTTAGGATTTCCCATCTTAGCACTTGGCAAAATATCATGCAATAAATTCTAGCAAAATAACTAATGCTAGTACAAAACATAGGACATAATTGTTGATGAAAATATCACTTGCCTTGGTAGTGGGGAGAGTAGCACTCTTCACAATCACAATCACTAGCAAAATCTACACAAGAAATCATAGCATACAATTACACACAATTTATATACATACAAAAATAATATGAATGCATGCATGCAAGAATTTACCAAGTGTGATTTCTTTGAAAATTCCACCAAGTATGTTCATGAGTTCAGAAACTTAACATAACACAAAATTTTGCCAACTAAACTCATTTGGCATCCACATAATTTACCAACATAATTTCCATTTAAAATGGTCCCAAAATATGTTCTACAACTAAAATCATTTTTAACTGTTACTATATGCTAAATAAAGTGGATATTCTGAAAGGCCTTGTTTCACTGAATCCAACGATACAAAGTTTGCAAAAATCTAACGTGGCATTCAAAAGTTATAAGCATTTGAAATTTGAATCTAAATCAGGTTTTAAATTCTGTTTTTAGTTTAAACCTTGCCACGCGTCGCATCCTTACTGGTGCGTACCGCTTCGCGCGGATCGCGTTCTGTGGACCGTACGATCTAAGTGGGATCTGGCGGCTCAGATGCGCGCTTACCCTTTCGTTTAATGTTCTATCCTAACCCTACGATGCAGATCCAATGGCTGCTATCGATCTGACCAGGAACTGGCGGCGGAGCGGTGGCTACCGGCGGCGGAACAGTCAGTCGACGACGGAGGCGGCGCTACAGGGGGTAGGAGAGATCGAGGAGTAGCTCACCGGGCTCAGGGGGTCACGGCGAAGCTCGTCGTACTTGCGGTTGGTCAAGGGGCGCTCGGGCACGGCTGCGATTGCTCACCGGAGTTCGTGGCGGCGTCGGATGCGTCAGGTGGTCGTCGTGGACGTCGTTGTGAACCACCCCAAGGCAAGACGAGGACACGGTTAGGTTCACAAAGTCAAGGCAGAGTCGTGTGTTTGAACTAGAAGACGCGGGGCGGTCGGGGCTTACCACTAGAACTCGCCGGAGTTTGTGCAGAAGACAGCGGCGGTCCAGTCGTCGACGTTGACGAAGCTATGGGTCATGCGGAGGAAAACGGAGAGTGTCAGAAGATGCACAGAGGTTCACTGAACAAGCTAGCGTGAACGCGAGATCGAGGGGAACTCGAGACTCACCGGAATTCGCCGGCGCAGTCGTCGGAGACGACGGGGTTGCAGAGAGAAATGCGCGCAGCCTGGGGGCGTTCTGTGCTTGGGGTTTGGGGGAAAAGAGAGAGGGGACAGAGGGGGTTTATATAGCCTGGTCAAGCGCGGGAATTACTCGGCCATTGATTCGAATTGACGCCGCGATTATCACACAGGAAACGGCTGCGTTGATTGGGGACGAACAGGTCGTGCGGGTGGAGACGACGCTGGCGTGGAGATGGCCCGCTTGTCAGCGAGGTGCGCGGAGTTTGGGTGGGGTCTGCCTGTCAGCGGCTCAGTGTGTGCACTTGCGCGTGGGAGTAGATTAAGAAGATCCCGGGTGGGCTTGCTGGGCTCGTTTTTCTGTTGGGCCAGATTCTGGCCGCGTGGCCTTTTTCTATTGAAGTGCTCTTTTCTTTTTCTAAATTCATTTTCTGGTATGAATTTTGATATGAATTCAAATCCTTTTGAAATCAAACTGCCTTGGGAATTTTTGCAGGGTTTTGTGGATTCAAAAACAGTCCTAATGACTAAGTGGTTACTTTGCAAGGCTTGGTCAAGCTTGGTTTTCAAAGTAATCAGAGATTAGTTCTAGTTTGCAAATATTTGAAAGGGATTTTGAAATTATTTCTAAATTTGAAATCTTGGGTTAAACATTTCACCTAAACTTTCCATCAATGGAGGCAAGCAAACAAGTACTTAAATATTCAAATTTCAAAGGGTGATGGCTATTTGGGATAATTTGACCACATGAAATCATAGCTCAAATTCTATCACTAAGTGATTTTTGAGAAAACCCTAAATGGATGAATGATGCAAAGATGATATGTTGAAACTATGATTTTTGGGATGTTACACAAAGTGGGTGCTTGATAGTGGTTACACAAGTCTGAAGGGTTTCGCGGCATAGTAAATCAAAATTTTCTACGGAGCGAACAGAGGGAAAGCCAAGATCTAATCTAGGAGATGCAAACAACGAGAGAGATTAGATTAGATCTTCATACCCTTGAAGATTCGCACAGCGGAACGTTCGTCGGAACGTGGGTGATGTAGTCGTACTCGCTTCTCCTCCTCGCGATCCGATCCGATTTAGCACCACAAGTGGCAGTGCCTCCGTGAGATGCACACGTGCAGCACCTCGACGTCTCCTCCTTCCTCGGACCAGCAAGTATGGTGGAGAGATGGATTGGATCTACAACACGACGGCGTGGTGTATATGGTGGAGAATTTCTGCAGCAGGGCTTCGCCTACAAACAGTCGGGAGGGAGAGAGGAAAGCTAGCAAGGCGGCTAGGGTTTGGAGGAGAGGTGTAGGGGCTTGGTGCGCCCCCACCCCTCTTTATATAGAGGGGGGGCGCAGCCCTAGCCCCTCCCCCAAGCCCAAAGGATAAGGAGTGGGGGGCATGGACTCTCCCCTCTTCTAGAAACCCTATCTCTAGTTTAAACGATTTAAACTCTCTAGGATCGGCTGGGCCTTATGGGGCCTTGTGCCCCTGGCCCAATGCGGCCAGGACACTCCCTCATAGGCCCATGCCCCCTCCCGGAAGGTGGGGCCACGTTGGTCCCCTTCCGGAAGGTTCTAGAAGCTTCCGATACAATACCGATTAACCCGGAACAATTCCGAACTCCAAAAACTGCACTGCCTTATATGAATCTTATTCTCCGGACCATTCCGGAACCTCTCGTGATGTCCCGGATCCCATCCGAGACTCCGAACAAAAATTCATAAACCAATTATCCAATCTATCCTAGCGTTGAGATACGTTAAGTGTGTGACCCTGCGGGTTCGAGAATATGCAGACATGATCTTCTATCAATAATCAACAGCGGGGTCTGGGCACCCATATTGACTCCCACACATTCATCGATGATCATATCGGATGAACCACGATGCCAGGATTCAATCAATCCCATATATATATTCCCTTCGTCTCGCGATATTTTACTTGCCCGAGATTCGATCGTCGGTACCGTCATACCTAGTTCAATCTCGTTCACAGCAAGTACTTTACTCGTTCCGTAATCCGATATCACTTTGTGATTAACTCCTTAACCACATGCTTGCAAGCGGTGTTGATATCGATTACCGAGTGGGTCCGAAGTATATCTCTCCGACTTGGGAGGGACAAATTCCATCTCGATACATACACCTTTATGATCACCCTCTCACAGGATGAAGTTTGATGACCTCAAAGCTTTCTTCCGATACCAGGGAGTTGTATTATCTCATGGTCTAAGGAATACAATATTTGACATAGGAAAAGCTTCGCAAAGATGAACACGATGAAACGATCTAATTGCTTTGCTAAGTTTGGGTCTATCCATCATATCATTCTCCAATGAAATGATCTCATTATCAATTGACAACTCATGTCTATGGTTAGGAAACCTTAACCATCATTGATCAATGAGCTAGTCCTTAGAGGCGTACCAGGGACACGGTGTTGTTCACAAACCACACAAGTATTAATGTTTCCGCTTAATACAATTCTAGCATGGAATATAAACTTTATCATGAACAAGAATTATAATAATAACATCTTTATTATTGCCTCTAGGGAATAATTCCAACAAAGTCATATGACCGGAAGCTCGTCGATTGTCAAGGAGTTAAAGCCAAATGATGATCAAATCACCGTGACATATGCCGACAAATCAAAGTCTAAGGTAATGGGTTTCGGCAAGGTAGTGGTTGCTCACGACATTACACTCATGAACGTCATGCTTGTTGAAACCCTTGGATACAATTTACTTTCAGTCCTTGCCCTGGGAAAGATGGGCTTTGCCGTCTTTATTGATGTTGATATTGTGGTCCTCTTGTGGAGCAAGTCTCTCAAGGTCGCTTTCATTGGGTACGTCGAACATGACTTGTATGTGGTGGACTTTTCGGAGCAAGCCACTATAGGTCTGTTGTGCTTATTCGGAAAGGCCGATGTGGGTTGGCTATGGCATCACCGACTAGCCCATGTCAATATGAGAACTTTGCAAAGTCTCCATAAGGAGGTCCATATTGTTGGACTAAAAGAAAATGTTTCCTTTGCCAAAGATCGTGTTTGCAGGGCATGTGTTCTAGGGAAGATGCATGACGCTCCTCACAAGCCTAAGAACCGCATCAAGTCTACCAAGATCTTGGAACTCCTCCATGTGGATATCTTTGGTCCTCCATCTCATGCAAGTCTTGGTGGGAAGAAATATTGTTTGGTGATCGTTAATGACTTTTCAAGATACTCATGGGTATACTTCTTCAAGTTGAAGAGTGAGACCCAAAAGTCCTTCATCGACTTCATCAACATGGTCCAACGACAATACAATCTTCCCGTGTTGATCATAAGAAGTGACAATGGCACCGAGTTCAAGAACTACACCTTCAATGATTTTCTTAGTGATGAGGGGATAAAACATCAATATTCTGCTGCATGAACCGCTCAACAAAATGGTGTGGCCGAAAGGAAGAACCGGACTCTTATTGAGATGGCTAGGACCATGTTGGCGGAGTTTAAATCTCCATATAACTTTTGGGCCGAAGCCATCTCCACCGCTTTCCATGCTTCAAACCGGCTCTACCTCCGCAAAGAAATCAACAAGACTCCATATGAAATTCTTACCGGTAACAAGCCCAACATATCTTACGTCCGGGTGTTCGGTTGTAAGTGTTTCTATATCATAAAAGGTGTTCGTTTGTATAAATTCGAGTCTAAAGCATTAGAGGGTATTTTTGTTGGCTATGGTCTCGAATCTCACACTTATAGAATCTATGATAAGCTCTCTGGAGCCGTCATAGAATCTTGTAGTGTGACCTTCGAAGAATATGATGGTCCCCAAGGGGGGCGTGTTGATGCTTGTGATGCAGATGATGAAATGCCTCAGGATGCCATATGAAGAATGGGTGTGGGATATAGCCGCCCCGTTGAGGAACCCCTTATGGCGGATCGAGAAGAACTATGCTCCACTCAAGTGGAGCCCTCATCTTCACAACCTCAACATGCTCCATCCACCGAAGAGGACATTGACTCAAGCCAAAGACAAGATGTGGACCCTTAACATGGTGATCAATGTGACAACTCTAGTCAAGGGGAGCTTGATTCATTCGCCAGGATGTCAAGTGGTGCCAAGGCAATTACTCAAGGAAGATCCGTACAAACTGCTTTGAGACAAGCTCAAATTGATGCTAGAAGAGAACTTGATCAAGACCAAGGTCAATCTTTGCCTCCCAATGTAGAGGATGATTCCAATGATGATCAAGGTCAAGATGATGGTCAAGACGAGGATCAAAATGATGAAGAGGGCCCCTCAAGAAACAACACGGAGATCCACGCTCGTCGCGAAGCTAGAAAGGAAAGAATGTTGGAATTAAGAGACCACACTCTACGAAATGTTGTTGGTGACCTAAGGAAAGGCATTTCCACAAGAGCACAATTGAAGAGGTTCAGTGAACATCAAGCTCACATCTCGATGATTGAACCTAAGAAAGTGTGGGAGGCTCTTGAAGATTCGGATTGGTTGGAAGCTATGCACAAAGAGCTCAACAACTTTGAGAGAAACAAAGTATGGAAGTTAGTTGAGAGCCAAAGGATTGCTGCAATGTTATTGGAACAAAGTGGATATTCAAGAACAAGCAAGATGAGCATGTAATTATAGTAAGGAACAAGGCTAGATTGGTTGCACAAGGGTATTCTTAAATTGAAGGCATTGACTATGGAGAGACTTATGCACCCGTGGCTCGCCTTGAGTCCACCTGTATCCTTCTTGCTTATGCGGCACATCATAACTTTAAGTTGCAACAAATGGATGTAGAAAGTGCATTTATTTATGGCCCATTAAATGAATTAGTATATGTTAAGCAACCCCCAGGATTTGAGGACCCCAACTTCCCAAACCATGTCTACAAACTTGATAAGGCGCTCTATGGGCTCAAGCAAGCCCCATGCACGTGGTATGAGCACCTTAGAGAATTATTGTTCTACCGTGGATTTGAGGTTGGGAAAATCGATCCCACTCTTTTTACTAAGAGGGTCAATGGGGAGATTTTTGTATGCCAAATATATGTTGATGATATTATCTTTCTCATCTAACAAAGCTTTTAATGATGAATTCTCAAAGCTTATGACTAGTAGGTTCCGGATGTCTTTGATGGGGGAGTTGAGAGTATTTCTTGGTTTTGAGATCAAGCAAGTGAGAGGAGGGACATTCTTCAATGAAGCCACGTATACTCAAGATATGCTCAAGAGATTCAATATGCAAGACTTAAATGGAGCTCCTACTCCCATGGCTACAAAGACTCATCTAGAACACAATCCAAATGGTAAAGATGTGGATCAAAAGGTATACCGGTCTATGATTGGTTCTTTTCTTTAACTTTGTGCATCTAGACCCGATATTGTGTTGAGTGTAGGTGTGTGTGCAAGATATCAAGCGGCTCCTAAGGAAAGCTATTTAATGGCGGTCAAGAGAATCTTTCGATATTTAGTTCATACCCCGTTTTATGGTCTTTGGTATCCTCGAGGCTCAACATTTGCTCTTTGTGGATACACGGACTCGGATTGGGAGGGTGATAAGGATGATAGAAAATCAATCTCCGGGGCTTGCCAATTCCTTGGTAGGTCCTTGGTATGTTGGTCTTCTAAGAAACAAAATTGTATATCTCTCTCCACCGCCAAAACCGAGTACGTGGCAGCTGCTAGTGCTTGCACCCAATTGCTATGGATGAGGCAAACTTTAAAGGAGTACAGTGTCCATTGTGACAAAGTGCCTATTCTATATGACAATGAAAGTGCCATCAAGATTGCCTACAACCCGGTGGATCACACAAGGACAAAGCATATTGAGATTCGCCATCACTTCATTAGAGATCATGTTGCTCGAGGTGATATTGATCTATCATATGTGTCAACAAAAGATAAACTTGCCGATATCTTCACAAAGCCTCTTGATGAAGCAAGGTTTTGCTATTTGAGGAATGAACTAAATATCGTAGATTCAAGGAGCTTGACTTGATTATCTTGCACTCTCACCTATAATTCGACCCATAGTTGGTTTAGGTGTAGGCATGGATATAGGGGGAGTGCAGTTCTAATTGATTGGACTATCCCTCCCCCCCATTATGACCAAAGCAATAAAAATCATTCCTCTTAATATCATTTTGTGATATGTGAGCTTAAATGATGAGCTTCGGTAATGGACCCAAGATATATCTTCGTGGTGCCAAGCCGAGTATACTCATATATGGTGGCTTAGGCCACCGCCCCGTTCTCATTTGAGAAGTTTGTTCTTACTCGTGTTTGTCATCCTCTAGTTGGTTTTGTTCTTCTGGTCGTGCACTCACATTTGGCACTTCATATGTTTTTAGTAATTTTTGAGTGCATTGGCCCATATCAGTGTGACTCTCTAAACCCAAGCCATTATTATCCCTCGACAAAACTCATCTACTCTGCACAAGAACCTTCCACTTTATGTATCCTGGCTCTCTATTCTGGTGGTTACGGTACTACCGGTGCTAAACTAGCGGTACTACTGCCAAACGGTACTACCGTAAAAGGCTAGTGGTACTACCGCTTGTGGATCAGTTTCCAGGATCTTGTCTGGAAACTTCCCAGGTGCGGTACTACCGGTAGTTTTCTACTGTACTACCGCTTAGCGGTACTACCGCTCGTGGCACCGGCACTACCGCTCTGCGTTTCGGTTAAGATTGGAGATGAGGGAGAGGCACCTCTCAGTGCCTCATTAGTCCCCCGTCTCCACTCCTCACCACCGCCGCCGCCGGAGCAGGAGAACGCTACCGGAGCCCTGTCCCCTTCTCCTTTTCCTGGATCCACACCGGATCCGGCCTCCTCGCGGGCTCCTCCTCATTCTCCACCGCCATGGACATCGGTACTACCGCCCTCCTCTACTTCTCACTTGTTTTCTCCATTGAATCTAGGGTGACTTTGATTCTTGGCTAAAACACGTATTCTTGAGGTTGTACCGTGTGCTATCTACAAGATCTACCTCTTAGCCCGATGGAATTCCTGTTTTACATCAATTTTACTGCCCGTACATGGATCTATGTCTCAGATCTGCACTGTGGTTGCTGGCCGGTAGTACCGGGAATCTTTTTCCGGTACTACCGCTCTGCGGTACTACCGCCTGTGTAGATCCGGTACTATCGCCCTGTACAGACAACATTTTTTTTAAAACCAAGAGTTCCATCATATGTTTGTCTCGGGTTCTTGTGCCCTTACCCCTATGCTATCTCCCTCGTTCTTTCACAGGTACAGGGGGTTCCCGGGGATCTCGCAAATGCTCCAAAGCTCACCATGAGATTGAGGACTATGAGTCAGAGTCAGAGACTAAGTTAGAATAAGAGATCATGCCTCAACCTAGCACCCGTATGAAACTGCAAACAACTCATGGTCGTCGGGGTGGGGAGGTCAAGCAAAGTGCTGGTCGTGGTAAGGCTCCTCCACCTCCTCCTCCCTCCGGTCCTCGCAAGAGCCACAGTTTAGGGCCATCTCGGCCAAAGCTGCTATCTGATTTGTTTGAGATCGAATTTCATGAACTGCGGACTGTCAATCCATATGTGGTTGCTCGCTCTCAAGATCGGCAAGGTAGCCTCTTCTATACGGATTTCCAGGAGCGGGTGTTCCATGAGATACTCATGAAAGATGACAAACTTGTGGTCCCTCAAAAGTGGATCAAGATGAATCATGTGAGGAAGAAACTGCAATACTTTGGTGAAGCTCTTGAGATTTACACCAACATTGGCTTGCTTCCCATTATGGAGTTCTGGTGCAACTATGACCCAATGCTCATTACTAAGTTCTATGCAACCATTAACTTTGCCAAGAATCAGACTCGGACACTCACATGGATGACCGAGGGTGTTGTCAAGCAAGCAATTTTGGCTGAGTTCGCGGCTATTCTCGGGTACGAAGACCATGGCAAGGACACTCCCGTTGGCTTTCGGTGTCACAACAATGATAGCCCCATGAAGAAGGATGCTCTTGCACCATTGTACATCTGGGGGCGCGGTATCCCTGGAAAGATCAAAGGGCTTTTACCTACATATGACATCTTGCATCGCATTTTCTGTGAGACTGTCGCCCCCCGAGCTGGGAATGTTGATGAGATACATGCCGTCATGGTGGATATCATGCTCGCCACCTTTCACTACCGTGACTCTGGCCAACCTATGGATGTGATGGATGTTATTTGGAATGAAATGGTCTATGCCACTTTTCAAAGGAGGGTGCCTCCTTTTGCTCCGTATATCATGGCTCTCATTATTAGCAAGTGCCCCGTGATTTCCCGTGACATGCCTTCTCTTTGCCTTGTCACTCACCGCCACAAGAATCTGTTGATCAAGACCCATCTCCAACCACGCAATGCCGATGGTCATATTGTTGATGAGGATGGGAACCCTATTGATGAGGGATCCGGTGATACTGATGATGCCCAGAAGGATGCTGACTTTGTGGTCTCACGTTGCAAGCCTGCTCAGCCATCTTGGGCCAAGAGGATTGAGGCCAAACTCAAGAAGGTATTCTGCTTCCAAGTGGACAATCAGAAACGCATGTACGAGGCCCATGTCTATGCCAAGAAGTCATGTGCTCGTCAGAAGGAAATGATGGAGGCTCAAGGTTTGACCGTCTCCAAGGGCTCCGAGAACAACATTACCCCAGAAGACCAATGGATCTCCAAGCACAGCCACTGGGATGATGATGCCACCTCCTCCTTTCGTGCCCCGCCAACTCATGATGATGCATGGGATGATGATGATGATGATGAGTGATCTCCGGGACGTTAGTGTTGCTCTTGTCCCCTTTTTGGCGTCTTGATGCCAAAGGGGGAGAAGTTGCACATTAGGTATGCGGGATTTGCGAGGTAAAAGTCACAAGCTCATTCTTGCCATTGATTTTTTATTCGCTTGTGAACTTTATTTGCTTGCCTCTTATTATGTGTGAACTAACTATTTGTGCTATGTATGGTGAGACTATGTGGTTATCGTATGGATCCATCTTGTGTGTAATATGGCTATTCTCATTTGGATCCATCTTATGTGGTGTATGTAACGACCTTCCCTATTCCTAACCAATATTGGTCATCACATGTTATTTAGCAAAGGTATGTGCTCTAAGTGCGACTTCTACTCCCAGGTAGCGTATTAGATATAATGGGGCTTGATTCTACATATCTAGGGGGAGACCCATCTCTATCTTGTCATCATTGAATTACCCTACAAAATGTGTGTTGTCATCAAACACCAAAGAGGGGGAGATTGAAAGAGCATTTCCTATCCCTAGTGATTTTGGTGTTTTATAACAACACACATATCGGACTAATTATTTGTCAAGTGTATCGCAGGTGCATTGAAAAAGGTTTTGCAATGATTAAACAATAGTCCAAAACTGTCTGCCTGGCGTGGTACCAAAAACCGGTAGTACCGCTTTTTGCTATCGGACGTGTCAGTAGGTTTTGACTAGTTGTCAAAAAGCCACTACCGGGCTAGGTACTAAAAAGCGGTAGTACCGCATTTTAGTACCTAGCGCGACAGTAGCTTTTTGACCACTTGTCAAAAGCTACTGCCCGCTACCGCATTTTAGTACCTAGCACGGCAGAGGCTTTTTCCAACCTATAAAAGGCCACTACTCGCCCCGGTACTAAAGTGCGGTAGTACCGCATTTTAGTACCTAGCGTGGAAGTAGCCTTTTGTATGTTGGCAAAAGCCACTGGATGCCTAGGTACCAAAATAGGGTAGTACCGCATTTTGGTACCTGGCGTGACAGAGAGTTTTTCGACCAAGTTGCAGATACCATTGCCCGTCCGGTAGTACCGGTTCCCATAAGCGGTACTACCGCTTTACGGTAGCACCACATTGTGGTACCGCTGTGGTCAGGGCATATTAATTTTGAAAGTTGCTCTTCCGGTACCAGGTCCGGTAGTACCGGATTTTTCCGGTAGTACCGCTTAAACTTCCGGTACTACCGCTGCATTAAAGGCTCCAACGGCCAGATTTCTTGGAGGGGTATAAATACCCCTCCACCTACCTTGGGACAAAGTGTCTATCCACATTAAAGTCAAGACAACCATTAGAGCCACCAAATCTTCAATATCTCCTCAATCCACCACCCAAAGTCTTTGATCTTTGGGGAATCGAAGGAGGAGGCCCCGATCTACTACTTCACCAAAAGAGATCTTCATTTCCCCCTCATTTCATTGAGGGCCCCTTTGCTCTAGTGTTTTCTTGAAAACTCTAGTTCTAGATTTGGTTCTTACCTTTGATTGTCTTGACAGCTTGCTTGTATTTGGGAGCCTCCAATTCAGTTGTGGATGTGTGCCCCAAACTTGTAAAGGTGTCGGCTTCCACCTTGAAGGTTCCCGATATAGTGGAAGGTGGATCGATCCCGTTGGGGTGAGATTCATCAGAGAACAAGGGAGGCCTCTCATGGCGTTGGTGGTTTGAAACCACCCCCTCTCCAAACGTAGACGTACTTCCCCTCAAAAGGAAGGAACTACGGGAAACAAATCCTTGTGTCTCCGTGTCCACCACTTTGGTTACCTCTATCCTTTACCGCACTATACTTACTTTCTCTTACTTAGTTGTGCATTATCTTGTTCATGTTTGTCATATAGGTAAATTCACCTTAGTTGCATTATCTAGAGAATTTACCTTATTGTCAAACCCTAATTTGAAAAAGAAGAAAATTTGAAGTAGCACCTATTCACCCCCCCCCTTCTAGGTGCCCATACGATCCTTTCACTTGGTTTTCGTACATGGATCCAATATAGGATTTTATGGCTTCTTGCCATTTATTGGAATCTGGGCTCATCATCGCTTCCTCATATGTCGCAGGGTCATCAGTGTTGTCCACCAACATGACACTCATAACGGGATCATACCAATCAGGAGTGGTACGAGATCTTGTTGACCTGCGAGGTTCCGTAGTAACTTCAATCGAAGTTTCATGATCAACATCATTAGCTTCCTCTCTTATTGGTGTAGGCGCCACAGGAACTACTTCCAGTGCTGCGCTACTCGCAAGTTCGAGAGAAGGTTCATCAACCTCGTCGAGTTCTACTTTCCTTCCAGTCACTTCTTTCGAGAGAAACTCCTTCTCTAGAAAGGATCCATTCTTGGCAACGAAGATTTTGCCCTCGGATCTATGATAGAAAGTATACCCAATAGTTACCTTCGGGTATCCTATGAAGACGCATTTTTCCGCTTTGGGTTCAAGCTTGTCGGGCTGTAACTTCTTTACATAAGCTTCGCAACCCCAAACTTTAAGGAACGACAATTTAGGTTTCTTCCCAAACCATAATTCATACGGTGTCGTTTCAACGGATTTAAACGATTCCCTATTTAAAGTGAATGCGACTGTTTCTAATGCATAACCCCAAAACGATAGCGGTAAATCTGTAAGTGACATCATAGAACGAACCATATCTAAGAGAGTTCGATTACGATGTTCGGACACACCATTACGCTGTGGTGTTCACGGCGGTGTCAATTGTGAAAGTATTCCGCATTTCTTCAAATGCTTGCCAAACTCGTGACTTAGATATTCTCCTCCACAATCAGATCGTAGAAATTTAATATTCTTGTTACGTTGATTCTCTACCTCACTTTGAAATTCCTTAAACTTCTCAAAAGTTTCGGACTTATGTTTCATGAAATAGATATACCCATATCTACTCAAGTCATCCGTGAAGGTGAGAACATAACGATAACCACCGCGTGATGCTACACTCATTGAGCCACACACATCGGTATGTATGATTTCCAATAAGTCCGTAGCTCGTTCCATCAGACCATAAAATGGAGTCTTAGTCATTTTACCCATCAGACATGCTTCGCATCTTTCAAGTGATTTGAAATCAAGTGATTCAAAAAGTCCATCAGAATGGAGTTTCTTCATACGCTTCACTCCTATATGACCAAGACGACAGTGCCACATATAAGTCGAGTTATCGCTCAATTTCAAACGTTTAGCTTCAATGTTATTAATGTGTGTATTTCCACAATCTAGATTCAATAAGAATAGACCATCTATCAAAGGTGAATGTGCATAAAACATATTACTCATATAAATCTAACAACCATTATTCTCAGACTTAAACAAGTAACCGTCTCGCAATAAACATGATCCAGATATAATGTTCATGCTCAACGCAGGCACCAAATAACAATTATTTTAAGTATAAAACTAATCCCGATGGTAGATGAAGAGGTAGCGTGCAAAACGCGATCACATCAACCTTTGATCCATTTCCTACGCGCATTGTCACCTTGTTCTTTGCTAGCTTCCGTTTATTCTGCAACACCTGTTTCGAGTTACAAATATGAGCAACCGAACCAGTATCAAATACCCAGGCACTACTACGAGTACTAGTGATATACACATCAATAACATGTATATCGGATATACCTTTCTTCTTCATGTTGTCGTTCTTCAAATCCACCAAGTACTTTGGGCAATTCCATTTCCAGTGACCCTCTCCCTTGCAGTAAAAGCACTCAGTATCAGGCTTAGGCCCAGCCTTGGTCTTCTTCGCCGGCGCAGTAACTTTCTTACCGCCCTTCTTGAAGTTTCCCTTTTTCTTAGACTTGCCTTGCCTCTTGAATTTTGTGGTCTTATTGACCAACAACACTTGGTGCTCTTTCTTGATCTCCACTTCTGTAGATTTCAACATAGAGAAGAGTTCTGGCAACGACTTGTCCATGTTTTGCATATTGTAGTTCATCACAAAGTTCTTGTAACTTGGTGGCAGTGATTGGAGGACACGGTGAATCCCCAAAGAATTAGGAATCACTATACCCAAGCTTTGGAGTTTACTTGCGTGCCTAGACATCTTAAGCACGTGATCACTGACGGAGCTGCCCTCTTCCATCTTGCAGTTAAAGAACTTTTCAGAAGCCTCATAACTCTCAACTGTCGCGTGAGCCTCAAATATCATTTTGAGTTCACGGACAATATCATGTGGGTCATGGTTCTCAAACATTTTCTGAAGCTCCGATTCCAAACCATACAAGATAGCACATTGAACTATGGAGTACTGATTCTTCTGAGCGAGGATATCATTCTTTACCTCATCGGTAGCAGTAGCTGCAGGCGGGTCACCAGCGGTGCATCCAGCACATAGGTCAAATTACCAGCATTGAGGACAATCCTCAAATTGCGGAACCAATCCGCGAAGTTGCTTCCATTGTTTTTCAACTTTTATTTATCTAGGAATGCATTAAAATTGATGGTAGGGGCCGCCATTGATCTACAACATATTTGCAATAGTTTAGACTAAGTTTATGACAAATTGAGTTCTAATTAATAGTTAAATTAATCTAGGTGAACTCCCACTCAAAACAATATCCCACACATTGTTTTAGTGATCACATGAACCAAATACACCACATCAAAACCGATCATCACGAGAGTTGATGTAGCTTCAATGGCGAACAATCAACATGTTCATCATATCTACTTTATAACTCATGCTTTACCTTTCGGTGATCCGTGTTCCAAGACCATGTCTATACATGCTAGGCTTATCAAGATCAAACCTTAGCTTCTGCATGAGAAAATCTGGCTTGCTCAAGTTGTATACACTCGCAGAATCTAACACACCCAATCATCACGTGGTGCTTCAAAACAACGAGCTTTAGCAACGGTGCTTACTAAGGATGAACACTTTAAAACTTGAAATTGTGTGCATGAGGGATCATCTTATAATGCTACCATCACATACTAAGCAATACAAGATGCATAAAGGATTAACATCACATGCAATTCATAATATGTGATATGATATGGCATTTCTTCTTGTGCTTCTGATCTCCATCTTCAAGCACGAACATGATCTCCATCATCACCGGTATGACGTCAAGGTCAATGGCGCTATTTCATGGTTGTCATCCACCAGCTTCAACTATTACAAGAATAGACACGCAGGTCTTTACATAATTTAAAAGACAACCATATGGCTCCTGCCGGTTGCCAACTTACAATAAGGAACATTGCATACATCATATATAATCACAATCATGGCCATATCACATCACAACACACCCCTGCAAAACAAAGTTAGACGCCTCTAATTTTCTTTGCATATTTTACGTGGTTTGGGGCTTTCAATAAGTGTCGTTCTAACTTACGAACAAGAACCACAACGTTGATGCTTGAACTATCAAGTGCCCGTTGTAAACTGAATCTATACTATGATGGGAGAGACAGACACCCGCAAAGCCACTTATGCAATACAAGTTGCATGTTGAGCGTGGAGCAAGTCTCATGAACGATGTCATGTAAGGTTAGCCTGGGCCGCTTCATCCCATCATACCGCAAGATGCAAAGTACACAAAAAGCAATTGATAATAAAAGCACCACCGCCCACAATGACCATTGTGTTCTACTCGTGCAACAGATCTACATATAGACACGGCTCTGATACCACTGTAGGGGTTCGTAGCATGGAAAAAAAATTCTACCGCATGCACACAAACAAGCCAAGATATATCTACTAGATTGTAGCAATGAGTCGATAGAATCACTCACCCTCGAAGATTCCAAAGTGTTTAACAAGAGCAGATTCTCGTGGGTGATGTAGTCGTACACTTGCCAATCTCAAGATCGCATAGACGATCCTTCTGGTGTTTCATTCCGGCAGCTCTTCCGCAGTCGGTCACACGTTCGGTACTCGATGAAGACCTTCCTCTCCCTTGTTCCAGCAGGCAACAGAGGTTGTAGTTCTCCCCTCGTGATTCCGGCAGTACGGCGACGTGGTGTCGGAAGTAGAGGGAAGATCCCGCAGGGCTTCGCCTAAGCCGGATGCGAGTTATGGTGGATTAGGGTTTCCCGGAAATCTAGGGTTTAGAAATCCGGGAGGAGGAGGAGGTGTCGGCGGCGGCTAGGGCAGCGGCGACGGACTGGCGACGGCGCGAGGCGGCGACGGGCGGCGGCGGCGGCTTGGCTCGGGGAGGGCTAGGTCTTGTGTTGTGTTGGGCAGCCCTCCCCCTCTATTTATGAGAGGGGCAGCCTTGGGAGGGGTGGGTTTGAATCCAAACCCAAACCCAAGTTTGATTGAGAGAAGAACTTGTTTCTTCTCCCACTAGGCAACCATTGTTTCAGTTTGACTTTTCAAACTTCCCGTTTGACTTTCAATTTAGAGCTTTATTTCTCTCTTGCAAATGCCAACACCAAGTGACCTTGGAAATGATCCAATCATTCCACATATCCATGACACATTCATGGACCATTCCCTTTCCGGACTGGTGAACCTTCTAGACCCTTCTAGAACCTCTCCGATGAAAACATCAGAAACTTTCCCAAACTCCGAAATAGGACTTTCCTTATATGAATCTTATTCTCCGGACCATGATGGGGGCAATTAACCAATCGGGCAAACGATGATGGGGGCAATTGAAAGTACCGACTTTGAATCGACTAGAGGGGGGTGAATAGGCGACTACCAATTTTTAATTTGTTACTCAATTTTAGGATAAGCAAGAACGTAAATTCTCTAGATATGCAACTAGATGAACAACCTATATGCTAGAGAACGAACAACGAACACAAGAGTGGTAAAGAGCAAGTAGTAAAGGTAGGGAACGAGATAACCAGAGCGAGGACACGGAGATGTAATACCCGTAGTTCACTCCCAAGGGAGCTACGTCTATGTTGGAGAGGTGTCAGGGCCACACAAGGTCACCCGAGAGCCAAAAAGGCCTCACCTTCTTCTCTGGTGAGCTCCCCCACAAAGGAGGCCTCACAATCCACTAACCAGTGACCTTGAAGGCGCCAACAGAAACCTTTACAACAAGGTTGAGGGGGAAGCTCCACAACTCAATTGGAGGCCGTCAACGACACCTGGAGCTTTACAACACATGCCCTTAGATCCGAGGATGCCCTACACTGTCTAGGGTTCCAAGAAACCCAAGAGTAACAAGATCCACAAAGGATAGGTGGGGGGAATCAAATCTTCTTTGGTGGAAGTGTAGATCTAGCTCACCTCCCTCACCTCTCAAAAGATCAAGTGATTTGAGTGGCTGGGGAGAGATATCTAGTGAGGTGAAGCTCTAGTATGAATGGAGGAGAGAGAAAATTGAAGAGTTAGGTAGGAGGAAGAAGGAGGGCGCCTTAAATAGGCTCCCTCCAAACTGAACCGTTGGACAGTTCGCGACCTCACCGGAAGTTCCGCCCAGCGTAGCACCAACGGTAATCTGGCCGTTGACGCACGCTCCAAAAGCCTGACCGGAAGTTCCGGTCGTTCGACCGGAACTTCCGGTGAAACTTCCGATGCAAGTTCTAGCCCAAGTTCCGTCAAATAGAACACTTCCAAATAGAAGTGTACTGAACCTGAGCGGAACTTGGAGCGGAACATGGGGCGGAACAACTGGGTCGCAAACATTGTTTGACCGGAAATTCCGCTCAGGGTCTCAGTGGAAGAAGCGACGGAAATTCCTGACTGGAACTTCCGGTGGAAGTTCCGCCAAATAGAACATATCAAAACAGAAGGTTCTGGGAGCTGGCGGGAACTTCCATCAGAATTTGGATCAGAACTTAGTCCCAGATCCACCCCACAGAGAGCCCTGAGTGGAACTTTCGGGGCCTGGCCGAAAATTCCGATCAGACAAAAAATGCACCAACAGATCAGAACCTCACTCTCTCTCTCAGAAGAGTAGGATGGTTGTGGCGGTGCATATATGGTTTGTGCAAAAACAGATGATTCCCCACAACCTTCCGAGGTGGACCCCCTCTTGATATTACGGCGATCTAAAGCAATAAAATGAGAGAAATAGAAAAAACAAAAGACCGCCGCCTTCATGAGATCCCAAAGAGAGCATCCACACACTTCATAAATCCCATCACAAGAAATTAACCTGAAGGCGTAAAGGGCACGTAGGCGGTGAATCGGGTTGAAAGTGAAAGTCGCCAAAAAGTGGCGGAATGCTCTCGAAACCAATTCACTTGAGCGAGACAGAGGAGAGTGGACTCAAGAACATGGTTAGATCACAAGTGGGATTGTCATCATCACCAAAATAGCAAGGTAAAATATAGTCCTTTCAGCAATTATCTAGATAGCTTTTATATCTTAGATAGCCTTCATATAAACTCTAATCGGGACTATTTTTGAAACTGATAATAATACATCTCATCCTGTGAGCTTTTCTTTCTGAGTAATAGTCTGATAGGAAATTGGTTGTCAATTCCGTCCAAGTCCTTGATGCTTCTGCACAAAAAGATCTATACCAGTTGCAAATATTATTAGAGAGAGTTTGTCTAAACAACTGGATTTTAATCTTATCAAGGTCACAATCATCAAATATAAAAGAACCAAAAACATTGATAGCGCTTGACGAGGTGGAAGAGGTTGAAGTAGATTCCCCAGTAACGGCACCAGAAAGCTTGATGGCGCCTGGTGTTTGACGTCGAAGCACTTCGTTGGAAACCCCAAGAGAAAGGTGTGAAGCAGCAAGCAGCAAGTCTTCCCTCAGTAGAGACCGAGGTTATCGAACCAGAAGGAGGAAGGAAACGTCACACAGGTGTTGCAAACAACATGGAGACCTGCACAACACAAACTCAAGAATTTGCCCCAACGAATCAGTGAGGTTGTCAAGCTCACCGGTTTGCTGTAACAAAGGATTAAACGTATGGTGTGGAAGGTAATGGTTTGCAGCAAGTAAACAAGTAACAGTGGAAGATGTATCAATGGTAAAGATTGGACCGGGGTCCATAGTTCACTAGAGGTGCTCTCTTTAGATAAACAACATGGCATGAAGGGTAAACAAATTACAGCGGGGCAATTGACAGGAACTGAGCAAGGCATAACAATGCAAAGCCAGAAAGAACCTATGAGGTTGTTTGGGAAATACAACAATATACATAGACCGTAATCCAACTGCATCTATGACTAGAAGTCCACCTTCAGGTTATCATCTAAACCCCCTCCAGTATTAATTTGCAAGCAACAGACAACTGCTTTAAGCAAAGTGCGTAAGGTAAACAGTCCACATGTTCCATGAACAAGAGACCGTTGTTTTCTCCCTAGTAGCAACAACACATCTACAACCGAAGAGATTATTGTCACTTCCCTTGGAAACTAGAGGCATGAACCCACTATCGAGCATAAATACTCCCTCTTGGAGTCACTAGCAACTACTTGGCCAAGATAACCACTAGCAACGGAGAGCATGCAAGATCACAAACAACACATGCATGATAAAATCATAAAGATAGAACCATTAATCAAACCAACATAATAATCTCAATATCCATCGGATCCCCGCAAACACAATATGCATGATTACAAATAGATTAGATCTTGATCATGAACGGAGCTCACAAGATCTATACATGAAAGCACAAAGGAGGAGATACAGCCATCTAGCTACTACATGGACCCATAGTCCAAGGTGGAACTACTCACAAATCATACCGGAGAGAAGGCCTCCGGGATGATCTCCCCTCCGACAGGGTGCCGGGAAGAGCTTCAGATCCCCCTGATCTAGGGACGATGGTGGCGGCGGCTACAGACGGTTTCATGGAATATTGATCGGGTACTAAGAGTGTATGTATCCGGGGCTTCTTATAGGCGAAGGGGGAGACCAAGGCGGCCGCCAGGGCGGCCAAACCCTAGTCAGGTGTGGGCTAGGGCCCACCCGCGCCTGGGGGGGGGGGTCTGGCCCCTCGGGCTCTCCTCTGGACTTCTTGTTCTCCACGGAAAGTTATTAACTTTGTCCTTCGTCCCGTCCAATTCCTAGAATTTTTCTTTACTAACTTTTCTGAAACCAAAAACAGCAGAAAACAGGCATCTGGCACTGTTGCAACTTGTTAATAGGTTAGTACCATAAAACATGTAAAAATCACCTCAAAGTGTAGACAAGTAAAGCAAAGTAGATACTAAACAAGAATGGAGCATCAAAAATTATAGATACGTTTCCAATGTATCAAACATCTTCAAAGAACTGTAAGTGTCCATATGGACTCTCTTCATCGGTTCTTGAAAATTTCTTAGAGTTGAGTAATTCAAATAATAAGGGATGGATCTCAATACCATCGTGGTTTATGCTTTTATTGGCAGTTATAAAAGTATCCATGGGCGAACCCATTTTCCTCACTGGCTCAAGTTGGATTAAATGTTGAGTGTTGTTCATTGTTATGGTCCTGCAATCTTAAATCATAAATTAGTACGACGAAAGTAAATAACTAAAAGTAAAGTGACTTATAGTGCTAAGCTCCCCGGCAACGGCTCCGGGAAATAGCTTGATGACTACAAGTGCACAAATTGTTTGTAGCTAGTTTCAAAATAAAGATATTGATCCCACAAGGAGCAGTAGGCGAAAGACTAAAATGCTTTTAACTAAAACTAAATGAAGTACTTCAGAAATAATTATAAGATGCAAGAAAAGTAGAATTGTTTTTGGGTTTTAAATTGATCAAAACAATAAAGTAAAGTAAAGTAAACTTAATGCATAAAATGGGAATCACATTTGTAAGAAAGATTGGAACTACAATAGGGAAAAATGCGTTCTCGGGGAGTGTTGGATATACTGCTAGCAATTTAGACTGAGTAATCAAGATTATCATAGCAAATATTCTCATGACATGTATGTATGTGGGAGGAGCTCCATATATGGACGAATAGGCAGCAACCACTGCTCACATCTTTCGTCATAACCACAGCTGACAGATAAACGACATCAATCGTATTATCTCACTATTAAGGGTTTTCTTCCGTGGCATGGACATGGCTTAATGAGTTCTCCTTACTTCCCCAAGTTAGTACATAAAGAATGACAACAGCTTTATAGTCATTGTAAGTGTTATCATCCTTTCGTCTACCAACAAGTAATCCCCTTCATCTAGGCCTCGTAAGAGGCAAATATTAAGGAGGTGCACAACTCCCAACATCAAGATGAAGACAATTAATACATACACATAATGATGTATACCATAATAATCTCTAACTCATCTCAATCATATGCTAGGGTTTCTCCATCGCCCCAAGAACTAATGATCTACTCAGACATGGACGCAATCATCATCATGGCAATGGTAATGGAAATAATTATAGATGAATAGTTACTATATAAATCCACAACTAGAATTGATCTAGATGGGATGGATGGAGATGATAGTGATGCAGTGGTTGATGAAGATGGAGATCGATGCCTTGGCCTCCTAGACCTGCTTAGGGCGAAGATGGACCCCTAGGGAAAGTTCCCCTATAGATCCCTTCCGAAGGTGAGGTTTTCGGTGATTTATGGGTGTTCTATATGTCGTCTCTCCGATCCAGGTCCACGGGGTGAAACTATTTGTCTTTGTTATGGAAACGGTAGAGCCTAAGAATGCTAAATAGAGGTGTGGAGCAAGCAGGGAAGCATGCAACGGCGTCCACGGGCGGGATTGGGTACAAGAAAGCGTCGGGGACACAAGAAGTACCCAGGTTCGGAGCCCTCGGTTGAGGTAAAACTCCTACTCCTACCGATCTGACTATAGGGATGAACACAAAGGGATACAAGGCTCCTCGAGCTGTATCTGGTCTGTCTAATTATCTAGGAGAGTCCAACCCTTGCTATGTGCCCCTTCCGCCCCTTATATATGTCGAGGCGGCGTGGGCAACGTCCTGGTCGACTGGCGGGTCCCACAGGCTGGCCCCAGCCGGCTAGGTCATCTATAGTGGCCGGCATGGAGGGCGTGTACCCACAGTCAAGCCCATGCCGTCACGCCGTCTATAGTAGTTGTCATGCGGGTAGTTATGCACAGTCCCACCTACTGTCTACTGTTACAACCGTCATCGGTAAAGTCGTCGGTATGGGCCGAGTGTCTGAATCTCCTTTCCGTCTTGTCCACCGTTCTAGGCGTACTGCGCACTGTGTTCTACGTCACCTTGTACCTTGCCGCTCTCGAGTGGCCGGCTAGGGTGGCTTAGCCGGCTAATCTTCCTGGGGTGGATGGTCGGATCCATTCGACTACTCTTCTGCCCTTGCTTGTCTTGCTCTGGTCGGCTGGCTTAATCCAGCCGGCTAGCAGCCATTGCTGATGATTCTTATCCGGCTAGCTGGTTTGCCAGCTTGGTCTTGGTTTGGCCTTCCTTCTGATCTGGTTTTGAGTTTCTGTGTCCGGATGGTCAGCCGACTTGTAGGTTAGTGCCTTGTTGTTGGGGTTCGTAGCATGGAAAACAAAAAAATTCTACCGCATGCACACAAACAAGCCAAGATCTATCTACTAGATTGTAGCAACGAGTCGATAGAAGCACTCACCCTCGAAGATTCCAAAGCGGTTAACGAGAGCAGATTCTCATGGGTGATGTAGTCGTACAATTGCCGATCTCAAGATCACATAGACGATCCTTCCGGCGCTGCGTTCTCGCAGCGCTTCCGCAGTCGCTCACACGTTCGGTACTCGATGAAGACCTTCCTCTCCCTTGTTCCAGCAGGCAGCGGAGGTTCTAGTTCTCCCCTCGCGATTCCGGCAGCACGACGGCGTGGTGTCGGAAGTAGAGGGAAGATCCCGCAGGGCTTTGCCTAAGCCGGTGCAAGTTATGGTGGATTAGGGTTTCCTGGAGATCTAGGGATTAGATGAACGGGAGGAGGAGGAGGTGTCGGTGGCGGCTAGGGCGGCAACGACAAACCGGCGGTGGCGCGAGGCGGGGCGGTGGCATGGTGGCGGGGCTACGGCGGCGGCGGCTCGTGTGCGGGGAGAGGGGATAGGGCTTGTGTGCTTTGGGGCAGCCCTCCCCCTCTATTTATGAGAGGGGGGCAGCCTTGGGAGGGGTGTGTTTGAATCCAAACCCAAACCCAAGTTGCATTGAGAGAAGGACTTGTTTCCTCTCCCACTAGGAAACCATTGTTCCAGTTTGACTTTTCAAACTCCCGTTTGACTTTCAATTTAGAGCTTTAATTCTCTCTTACAAATGCACACACCATGTGACCTAGGATATGATCCAATCATTCCACTTACCCATGACACTTTCATGGACCATTCTACTTCCGGACCGGTGAACCTTCTAGACCCTTCTAGAACCTCTTCGATGAAAACATCGGAAACTTTACCGAACTCCGAAATAGGACTTTCCTTATATGAATCTTATTCTCCGGACCATTCCGGATCTCCTCGTGATATCCCAGATCCCATCCAAGACTCCAAACAACATTCGGTATCCCTACTAACATTCCATATCTACTAAACAACATCGAATCCTTAAGTGTGTCTCCCTACGGTTCGTGAATTATGCGGACATGACCAAGACACTTCTCCGATCAATAACAAATAGAGGAATCTAGAAATTCATATGGCTCCCACATATTTCTACGATTACTTTGCGATCGAATGAACCACTTACATACGATACCAATTTCCCTTTATCTCGCGATAGTTTACTTATCCGAGGTTTTGATCGTCGGTATCTCTGCATACCTAGTTCAACCTCGTTACCGATAAGTACTCTTTTCTCGTTCCCGTGATATGTGATCCCTTGTGAGCCAGTCACATGCTTGCAAGCTAATTGGATGACATTCCACCGAGAGGGCCCAGAGTATATCAATCCGCCATATGGATGGACAAATCCCACTCTTGATCCATGTGCCTCAACCCATACTTTCTGAACACTCAATGCCACCTTTATAGCCACCCAATTACGGTGTGGTGTTTGATGTCATCAAAGCATCCTTCCGGTGATGGTGATTAACATGATCTCATGGTCGAAGGAATTAGGTTACTATGTATCAGAAAGCTTATAGCAAACGAACTATTGAAATGACTTGATCTTAATGCTACGCTTATCTATAGGAGTATGTCCATCATACCATTCTCCTAATGATATGATCTTGTTATTAATAACATATAAATGTTCATGATCGAGAAACCACGATCATTTATTAATCAACAAGCTAGTATTATAAAGAGGCTTTTCCAGGGACTCTAATTTAGTTTACAAATCACACAAGTATTAATGTTTCCGCTTAATACCATTATAGCATGAATGTAAACATTTATCATAAACACAAAGATATAATAATAACCACTTTTATTATTGCCTCTAGGGCATATCCCCAACAGTCTCCCACTTGCACTAGAGTCAACTAATCTAGATTACATGGTAATATACCGAACACCCATGGCGGTTTGGTGCTGGTCATGTTTTTCCCTCGGGAGAGGTTTAGTCAACGGATCCGCCACATTCAGATCTGTGTGTACTTTGCAAATCTTTATGTCACCATCTTGGACATGCTCTCGAATAGCGTGAAAACGTAGCTTGATGTGCTTTAGCTTCTTGTGTGACCTTGGTTCTTGCGCATTGGCTTTGGCGCCCATGTTATCACAGTAGATAGACAATGGGTCCAGCGCACTTGGAACCACACCGAGCTCTATAATGAACTCCTTCATCCATATCGCCTCTTGTGAAGCCTCCGAAGCAGCTATGTATTCCGATTCAGTTGAAGATCTCGCCACAACGTTTTGCTTTGCACTCCTCCAGCTAACTGCTGCACCATTCAAAGTAAATACGTATCCAGATTGAGATTTAGAATCATCTGGATCGGTGTTCCAACTAGCATCAGTGTAACCATTAACAACGAGTTGTTCATCACCTCCATAAGAAAGAACCATATCCTTAGTTCTTATAAAGTACTTAAGGATGTTTTTGACCACTGTCCAATGATTCACTCCTGGATCACTTTGATATCTGCTAGTCAAACTAACAGCGTATGCAATGTCGGGTCTAGTACATAGCATGGCATACATTAGAGATCCTATGGCTGAGGCATAGAGAGTCTTACTCATCCTTTCTCTATCTTTTGCCGTTGCAGGACTTTGAGTTTTACTCAAGGTCGCATTGGGAAACATGGGCAAGAACCCTTTCTTGCTATCTTCCATTCGAAACCTCTTTAGAACTTTTTCCAAATATGTACTTTGTGACAATGATATTAGGCGTCCCGATCTATCTCTATAAATCTTTATGCCTAATATGTAAGCTGCTTCGCCAAGATCTTTCATTGAAAAACTATTATTCAAATAATCCTTGACACTATTAAGAAGGTCTACATCATTCCCAATCAACAATATGTCATCTACATATAGTATTAAGAATGCTACAGATCTCCCACTCACTTTCTTGTAAATGCAAGCTTCTCCATAAGTTTGTATAAAACCAAAACTTTTGATTACCTTATCAAAACGTTGATTCCAACTTCGGGATGCTTGCTTCAATCCATATATGGACCGTTGAAGTTTGCATACCTTGTTAGCATCTTTAGGATCGACAAAACCTTTGGGTTGCATCATATACAACTCTTCATCAATGTCTCCATTGAGGAACGCTGTTTTGACATCCATCTGCCATATTTCATAATCATAATATGCAGCGATTGCTAACATAATCCTCACAGATTTTAGCTTCTCTACTGGTGAGAAAGTATCATCGTAGTCAACTCCTTGAATTTGTCAAAACCCTTTTGCGACAAGTCGAGCTTTATAGGCAGTAACATTACCATCAGCATATGGTTTCTTCTTGAAAATCCATTTGTTCTCGACAGCCTTCCGGCCATCTCGTAAGTTCACCAAAGTCCATACTTGGTTTTTGTACATGGATCCAATCTCGGATTTCATGGCTTCTTGCCATTTATTGGAATCTGGGCTCATCATCGCTTCCTCATATGTCGCAGGGTCATCGGTGTTGTCCACCAACCTGACACTCATAATGGGATCATACCAATCAGGAGTGGTACGAGATCTCGTTGACCTGCGAGGTTCTGTAGCAACGTCAGCCGAAGTTTCATGATCAACATCATTAGCTTCCTCTCTTATTGGTGTAGGCTCCACAAGAATTACTTCTGGTGTTGCGCTACTCGTAAGTTCGAGAGAAGGTTCAACAACCTCGTCGAGTTCTACTTTCCTTCCAGTCACTTCTTTCGAGAGAAACTCCTTCTCTAGAAAGGATCCATTCTTGGAAATGAAGATTTTGCCCTCGGATCTATGATAGAAGGTATACCCAATAGTTTCCTTCGGGTATCCTATGAAGACGCATTTTTCCACTTTGGGTTCAAGCTTGTCGGGCTGTAACTTCTTTACATAAGCTTCGCAACCCCAAACTTTAAGGAACGGCAATTTAGGTTTCTTCCCAAACCACAATTCATACGGTGTCGTTTCAACGGATTTACATGGTGCCCTATTTAAAGTGAATGCGCCTGTTTCTAATGCATAACCCCAAAACGATAGCGGTAAATCTGTAAGTGACATCATAGAACGAACCATATCTAAGAGAGTTGGATTACGACGTTCAGACACACCATTACGTCGTGGTGTTCCCGGCGGTGTCAATTGTGAAAGTATTCCGCATTTCTTCAAATGCTCTCCAAACTCGTAACTTAGATATTCACCTCCACGATCAGATCGTAGAAATTTAATCTTCTTGTTACGTTGATTCTCTACCTCACTTTGAAATTCCTTAAACTTCTCAAAAGTTTCAGACTTATGTTTCATGAAATAGATATACCCATATCTACTCAAGTCATCCGTGAAGGTAAGAACATAACGATAACCACGGCGCGATGCTACACTCATTGGGCCACACACATCGGTATGTATGATTTCCAATAAGTACATAGCTTGCTCCATCATACCAGAAAATGTAGTCTTAGTCATTTAACCCATCAGACATGCTTCACATGTTTCAAGTGATTCGAAATCAAGTGATTCAAGAAGTCCATCGGAATGGAGTTTCTTCATACACTTCACTCCAATAAGACCAAGACGATAGTGCCACATATAGGTCGAGTTATCGCTCAATTTCAAACGTTTAGCTTCAATGTTATTAATGTGTGTATTTCCACAATCGAGATTCAATAAGAATAGACCATCTATCAAAGGTGCATGTGCATAATACATATTACTCATATAAATCGAATAACCATTATTCTCGGACTTAAACAAGCAACCGTCTCGCAATAAAACATGATCCAGATATAATGTTCATGCTCAACGCAGGCACCAAATAAAAATTATTTAAGTATAAAACTAATCCCGATGGTAGATGAAGAGGTAGCGTGCCGACCGCGATCACATCAACCTTTGATCCATTTCCAACGCGCATCGTCACCTCGTTCTTCGCTAGCTTCCGTTTATTCTGAAGTACCTGTTTCGAGTTACAAATATTAGCAACCGAACCAGTATCAAATACCCAGGCACTACTACGAGTACTAGTGAGATACACATCAATAACATGTATATCGGATATACCTTTCTTCTTGATGTTTCCGTTCTTCAAATCCGCCAAGTACTCTGGGCAATTCCGCTTCCAGTGACCTTCTCCCTTGCAGTAAAAGCACTCAGTATCAGGCTTAGGCCCAACCTTGGTCTTCTTCGCCGGCGCAGTAACTTTCTTACCGCCCTTCTTGAAGTTTCCCTTTTTCTTAGACTTGCCTTGCTTCTTGAATTTGGTGGTCTTATTGACCAACAACACTTGGTGCTCTTTCTTGATCTCCACTTCTGCAGATTTCAACATGGAGAAGAATTCTTGCAACGACTTGTCCATGTTTTGCATATTGTAGTTCATCACAAAGGTCTTGTAACTTGGTGGTAGTGATTGGAGGACACGATGAATCCCCAAAGCATTAGGAATCACTATTCCCAATCTTTGAAGCTTGCTTGTGTTCCCAGACATCTTAAGCACGTGCTCACTGACGGAGCTACCCTCTTCCATCTTGCAGTTAAAGAACTTTTTAGAAGCCTCATAACTCTCAACTGCCGCGTGAGCCTCAAATATCATTTTGAGTTGATGGACAATATCATGTGGGTCATGGTTCTCAAACCTTTTCTGAAGCTCCGATTCCAAACCATACAAGATAGCACACTGAACTGTGGAGTACTGATTATTCCGAGCGAGGAAAACATTCTTTACCTCATCGGTAGCATTAGCTGCAGGCGGGTCACCCAGCGGTGCATCTAGCACATAGGTCAAATTACCAGCATTGAGGACAATCCTCAAATTGCGGAACCAATCTGCGAAGTGGCTTCCATTGTTTTTTAACTTTTCTTTCTCTAGGAACGCATTAAAATTGATGGTAGGGGCCGCCATTGATGTACAACATATTTGCAATAGTTTAGACTAAGTTTATGACAAATTGAGTTCTAATTAATAGTTAAATTAATCTAGGTGAACTCCCACTCAAAACAATATCCCTCAAATTGTTTTAGTGATCACACGAACCAAATTCACCACATCAAAACCGATCATCACGAGAGTTGATGTAGCTTCAATGGCGAACAATCAACATGTTCATCATATCTACTATATGATTCATGCTTTACCTTTCGGTGATCCGTGTTCTAAGACCATGTATGTACATGCTAGGCTCATCAAGATCAAACCTTAGCTTCCGCATGAGCAAATCTGGCTTGCTCACGTTGTATACACTCGCAGAATCTAACACACCCGATCATCACATGGTGCTTCGAAACAACGAGCTTTAGCAACGGTGCTTACTAAGGATGAACACTTTAAAACTTGAAAAAAATTGTGCTTGAGGGATCATCTTATAATGCTACCGTCGTGAACTAAGCAATACAAGATGCATAAAAGGATTAACATCACATGCAATTCATAATATGTGATATGATATGGCCTTTCTTCTTGTGCTTCCGATCTCCATCTTCAAGCACGAACATGATCTCCATCATCACCGGTATGGCGTCAAGGTCAATGGCGCCGTTTCATGGTTGTCGTCCACCAGCTTCAACTATTACAACTACTTTGAATAGACACGCAGGTATTAACGGAATTTAAAAGACAACCATATGGCTCCTTCCGGTTGCCAACTTACAATAAGGAACATTGCATAGATCATATATAATCACAATCATGGCCATATCACATCACAGCACACCCCTGCAAAACAAATTTAGACGCTTCTAATTTTCTTTGCATATTTTACATGGTTTGGGGCTTTCATTAAGTGTAGTTCTAACTTACGAACTAGAACCACAACGTTGATGCTTGAACTATCAAGTGCCCGTTGTAAATTGAATCTATACTATGATGGGAGAGACAGACACCCGCAAAGCCACTTATGCAATACAAGTTGCATGTTGAGCGTGGAGCAAGTCTCATGAACGATGTCATGTAAGGTTAGCCCGGGCCGCTTCATCCCATCATACCGCAAGATGCAAAGTACACAAAAAGCAATTGATAATAAAAGCACCACCGCCCACAATGACCATTGTGTTCTACTTGTGCAATACATCTACATATAGACACGGCTCTGATACCACTGTAGGGGTTCGTAGCATGGAAAACAAAAAAATTCTACCGCATGCACACAAACAAGCCAAGATCTATCTACTAGATTGTAGCAACGAGTAGATAGAAGCACTCACCCTCGAAGATTCCAAAGCGGTTAACGAGAGCAGATTCTCGTGGGTGATGTAGTCATACACTTGCCGGTCTCAAGATCGCGTAGATGATCCTTCTGGCGCTGCGTTCTGGCAGCGCTTCCGCAGTCGGTCACACGTTCGGTACTCGATGAAGACCTTCCTCTCCCTTGTTCCAGCAGGCAACGGAGGTTGTAGTTCTCCCCTCGTGACTCCGGCACGGCTTCGCCTAAGCCGGTGCGAGTTATGGTGGGTTAGGGTTTCCCGGAGATCTAGGGATTAGATGACCGGGAGGAGGAGGAGGTGTCGGCGACGGCGATGAACCGGCGGCGGCGAGCGGCAGCGGCGGCGGGGCTACGACGGGGAGAGGGGCTAGGGCATGTGTGCTTTGGGGCAGCCCTCCCCCTCTATTTATGAGAGGGGGCAGCCTTGGGAGGGGTGGGTTTGAATCCAAACCCAAACCCAAGTTGGATTGAGAGAAGTACGTGTTTCCTCTCCTACAAGGAAACCATTGTTCCAGTTTGACTTTTCAAACTCCCGTTTGACTTTCAATTTAGAGCTCTAATTCTCTCTTACAAATGCACACACCATGTGACCTAGGATATGATCCAATCATTCCACTGACCCATGACACTTTCATGGACCATTCTCCTTCCGGACCGGTGAACCTTCAAGATCCTTCTAGAACCTCTCCGATGAAAACATCGGAAACTTTCCCGAACTCCGAAATAGGACTTTCCTTATATGAATCTTATTCTCCGGACCATTCCGGGTATCCTCGTGATATCCCGGATCCCATCCAAGACTCTGAACAACATTCGGTATCCCTACTAACATTCCATATCTACTAAACAACATCGAATCCTTAAGTGTGTCTCCCTATGGTTCGTGAATTATGCGGACATGACCAAGACACTTCTCCGATCAATAACCAATAGAGGAATCTAGAAATTCAGATGGCTCCCACATATTTCTACAATTACTTTGCGATCGAATGAACCACTTACATACGATACCAATTTCCCTTTCTCTCGTGATAGTTTACTTATCTGAGGTTTTGATCGTCGGTATCATACCTAGTTCAACCTCGTTACCGATAAGTACTCTTTTCTCGTTCCCGTGATATGTGATCCTTGATCCAGTAACATGCTTGCAAGCTAATTGGATGACATTCCACCGAGAGGGCCCAGAGTATATCAATCCGCCATATGGATGGACAAATCCCACTCTTGATCCATGTGCCTCAACCCATACTTTCCGAACACTCAATGCCACCTTTATAGCCACCCAATTACGGTGTGGTGTTTGATGTCATCAAAGCATCCTTCCGGTGATGGTGATTAACATGATCTCATGGTCGAATGAATTAGGTTACTATGTATCAGAAAGCTTATAGCAAACGAACTATTGAAATGACTTGATCTTAATGCTACGCTTATCTATAGGAGTATGTCCATCATACCATTCTCCTAATGATATGATCTTGTTATTAATAACATCTGAATGTTCATGATCGAGAAACCACGATCATCTATTAATCAACAAGCTAGTATTATAAAGAGGCTTTACCAGAGACTCTAATTTAGTTTACAAATAACACAAGTATTAATGTTTCCGGTTAATACCATTATAGCATGAATGTAAACATTTATCATAAACACAAAGATATAATAATAACCACTTTTATTATTGCCTCTAGGGCATATCTCCAACACTTGTATCTTGTCCGGTTAGCCTACCTGGGGGTGATCCCCCGGACACTAGACCCCGAGCGCGTGTAGATTTCGCCCTTTGGCGAAATGTGCACGGGCTCAAAAGCTAGTTTTTTGAAATTTTTGCCGGTTGAATTTGGCGGTTGAGCTGCCCGGCTGCATCACTGCTAACGTCAGCCACGCGCAATGATGGTCGTGCGAGGTTGTGCATCATGGGGTCGCGTCGGCCGTCGCATGGGGAACTGCTGCCAGCGCCTTGCCTCCCGCGCTGGGATCTTTTGTCTACTGTGTATGGCCGCAAAAGATCTGGACGCCACTGGGGCTGTGGGAGGCCGCCACGTGGCGAGCCGGCTGTTTGCCTCCCCGGCTCCCTTAAGTAGAGGCCGAGGCACCCCGCCGCCCCCCACTGGTCACTTGCCCCCTTCGCCCTTGCCTTCGCTGCCGCTCCTCTCGCCATCTTCTGCCTCCGCCTTTCCTCTGCGCCGCCTGTGAACTAGCGCTGTCCGCTCCGCCCGTGCCGCCAGTCCTTTTCTTTGCTGGAGCGGCGGGCAACCGCTGCTCCTCCGTTGCTCCCCCTTCGACCTCCCCTCCTTCTTCTTCCTCTTTGCCTCGCTCCGTCGCTGACACCATGGCAAAGAGCAGGGGCGCCTGGTGCGGTTCCACCATGACGGAAGCGCAGGTGGAGAAGTACCGGCGGTTGCGCCTCCTACCGACCGCCGGCGAGGTCAGGGTCCGCCTGGCCTCGGCTGATGAGGTTTCAACAGATCTGCAAGCCAGCAAACACGTCGTCTTCCTCGTGCATCTGGCGCGCGGCCTGGCCTTTCCGGCCAGCACCTTCTTTCTCTCCTTCCTCGCCCACTTCGACCTTCGCCTCCACCATCTTGGGTCGAATGCAATCGACATTCTGGCCCACTTTGTCGCCTTCTGTGAATGCTATCTCGGGATCCAGACGGATCTCGGGCTCTTCTGTCGGCTCTTCCTAATCCGGCCCCAGGTGCAATACGCCAAGGGTCCGCTGGTGACCTGCGGCAGCGCCTCGATCTATTCCCGGTCGCAGAACGGCTACCCCAAGTTCAAACTGCATGACACAGTTAAACTGTGGCAGCAGACGTACTTTTATGTATCGAACTTGGGGTCGGAGGACCCGCTGTACCTCCCGGCTTTCCAAGACACCGAGTCTAGCCGGGCGCACTAGGAGGAGAAGATCTTCGGCTCCAAGGCGGAGTTGGACGCGCTCCTCCACCGGATGAGGGGGTTGGTGACGGCTGGCCTAACCGGCGTTGACATGACGCTGAGCTGGGCCAGGCGGCTGATGATGCCCCTGCAGCAGCGAGCACATAAAATGTGCTACTACTCGGGGCTTCTCGACCCGACCCGGCTCTCCCGGCACGACCCCTCCTTCGCCAACCTGTATGAGTGGGTCTGGATGATCACCAAAGAAAAGATCAAGGACAAGTGGCGCTTCGGCGTGGCTCCCTACACGCGCGAGAACCACGCGCCCCGGGTAAGCGCACTTTCTCCTTTTCTTGCTTCGTCTCTCGTTTTGCTTCATCCGGCTAGAAAGCCTTATCCGGTCCTGACTTGCGTCCTTCTACGCAGATGTTCCCCTGCATCATCCGGGAGGAGGGCGACGCGCCCCTCCAGGTATTCACGACTGACCTCCCCGAGCCGTGCTCGTGACGGACCAGCGGCGAGGGCTCGGACGTCAAGGAGGGCTTCTTCTCCAGCCAGGGCAATGAGGCGGTGGAGGATCCTCATGGCTCCGAGCCGGAGGAAAGCGACGACACCGCCGCACCCGAACCCGCCCGGAAGCGCACCGGCGAAGGCACCTCCAGCAGCGCCGCCGCCATTGAGGAGCCGGGCGCCAAACGTAGCCGGACGGCGGGGGTTCCTCCGCACCCTGTCCGGACCACGAGCGGCCATGGTGCAGGGGTGAGTTCCCCGCGCCTCTCTTTTTCCTTGTTCGTTCGTTTTTTTCGCGTTTACCCTTGATCTTGTTTTATCTTGCTTTTCCTTTGCAACACCGTTCTTTCCTTTGCTGCGAGCCCGGCTCACGGCGTGCCTACCGCCTCACCGCCTCGTGATCCTTCTCCTCCGCCAGCTGCCCCTTCGACGGCTGCTCTGCCGCCCGCGACCGAAAGCATGCCCCCGCCAGTGACAATGACTGCCCCCAGCCGACTCCCGTTGTGCCCGAGCACACGGCGAGCCGGCCGGATGGGGCCTCCAGTCTGGGCGGGGGATCATCAGCCGGCGCGGGTGGCTCGGGCGCCGGCAAATACATGGTGATCGTTGAGTACCTGGACTCTGACGACGAGGCAATGATGCAGTGGCAAGCGGCCATCCGCGACGCCCCGGCTGCTCTAGCCGTCCCGCTGGCGCCTCTGCTGGTGGAGGCAGGGGCTTCTCTGCAGACCCTCGAGATCAACCTTGAGGTTGGGCTGGTGGAGGTCAAGCAGCTCTGAGCGACGCTAGCCGGCGCCAACGAGGAGGCCGCGAAGCAACTGGCCGCGGCGTGAGGGACCGCGCGAAGTGAGTTTCTCCCCGCCTTTCTCTCTTGCGTTTCTTTTCGTTTTGTTCTGCTTCTAGCTTTCTTACTCATGTTCTTTTCCTTTTCCTGCAGCCATCATGGTTTGCGCGCGGCATGAAATCGACCGGCTGAAAGCTCCAATTCGCGCCTCAGCCGAGACAATGCCGCGCTCCGGCTCCAGAACAAGGAGTAGCACAGCAAAGTGAACCAGCTGGAGGCCACCCTTAAGGAGCAGGAGGAGACCCTCTCCAGTCGGGCTAGCGCCTTTGACCTCCTAGACAAAGAGTCTACCCGGCTGAAGGAGCACGCGCGGTTCCTAGATGACGAGCTGATGAACGTCGGCCTCGTCTCCAAGGGATAGTCTTCTGGTTCTTATTTTTGATTCCGCCTGACTGCCTTCAGCCAGCTAGCTTTTTTGACTTGCCCCTTCTGATCACAAGGCTTCTACCCCCAAGTAGATGTCCTTGCCTACAACCGGGTGCAACAGGTTGCGCCGGGTGAGAAGGCCGTTGTGAGGGACTTGGTGGCACAGCTTGGAGAAGACGTCGCCAACCTGCGCAAGGCCGCGGCCGGCATCCACGACCTGGTATTCCCGGGGGAGCTCCTGCCGGAGACCATGGGGGGCCTGGCGATCAAGATGGGTGACGCGTCAAATGATATCGACCGGCTGCGTGACTTGGCTGCTCGCGTCGGCTCCGAGATGGCATTGGCTTTGATGCTCTCCTGGTACAAAGACGCCCACCTCGACAAGCTGGTGGACGGCTTCCGAGCCAGCGCGGACCTTGCCGCCGTGCGCCGGGCCTACCCGGGACTCCGCTCCGCTACCATCACGATTGTCGGCTATGCCAACATCGACGAGGTGGTTACGAACAACGAGGGGAGCGGGGGAACCGATGGTGTAGGAGCAGACGACACGGAGGCGTCTTCCCACGCTGGTGGAACCGGCGCAGCTGCTCCTCATGGCAAGGGTCCAGCTGCCTGAAGATGAAGACTCCGGATGCCGGGTGACTTTGTAAATGACTTAGCTTTTGGTACTTCATGTTTGTGAACCATCTGTATATGCGGAGGCTTCGTACTTCGCCTTTTAATTAATCTGCCTGCCTAGGTTGCCTTCGCGCACCCGTTATCTTTATGCCTTGGTCAACTGGTTTTTTCGGCTGGTCCTCTCCAGCCGGCGATATCTTGCCTTTGCCTTGTACTTTCGCAGACCTTCACTTGCGTTCTGCCTTTTCTCCCTCTTGCTTCTCCGACTGGCGCTCGCGTGGTCGGACCGGGGAAGCTGCACCGCAGTCCGGCTGTGCGCACTCTGCCGCTCTCTTGGAACTTTTTCTCTATTACTTTTCTTATCTTACTTCTTCCTTTCCTCCTCTATCTTTCTCTTTCCTTTCTTTCCTCTTTTTGACTAGGTCTATCTGACATGCCCGACTAGCTACGCTCAGTCGGATTGGGCGGGTGGCGCCTTTGCGTTCTGTCTGTCTTTATCTTTTCTCCTTGTCTGGCTAACGCACCCTTCAGCCGGACACCGCATGCTTCTAGTGGGGGTGTGCCAGCGCACCCACAGGGTGTAGCCCCCGAGATTCAGAGTGGCTGCCGCAGATAGGTACTTTGAATCTTCACTACTTTTGATTTCCGACTCGGTGCGATTTGTGCAAAAAAATAAACATACAAAAAATGACTCCTTATCAATACGTTGTCGTGTTATATGTCTTTCTATTATCCGACTTGGGTTTTTCTTTTTTCGAAAACTAGCTCGTGATTTTCTGGACACTTAGTCACTTTGTCATGTGGAATTCTATTTACGCTGCACCTTGCCGGACAGCCGGGTTGCGGTCTGGAGCCGGAACCGAAGGGAGCTGACAATACACCGCACACGGTACTAGAGGCTTCATAGCCAAAAGAAACCAACTAGGCGCATGGCCGGAGATGCCCGATCTGACGCATCTTTCACTGTTTTTCGTATGGGATGCCCTCGGGATTTTGCTCTTGCTAGCCGGACATCCGTGTTGCGGTCTATAGCTGAGACGAAGAGTGGACCTCTGGCATCATCGCACACTACTCAGTCGGTTTACAGAATTGGGCAGGGCGGGCCAACCGGTGAGCCCCTGGGCAGGGGTCGACGGAAGCCGAATAAAGCATTGCGGGAATTTAAACGGATAAGAGCAACGATCTGATTATCTGGCAAGGAGCCCCCGAGCATCAGCCGAGGTTCCATATCTTTCATTCATTCAGGGATCCGGATACATACACTGATTTTTGCAACTAAGTGTAAAATGGTCAGAGCAGGTCTGCGTTCCACGGCCGCTCTGTCTCCTCGTCCGACTTGTCCATCTTGTTCTTGTGCGGCTGCTGCGTGTCGATGAGGTAGTAGGAGTTGTTGTGCGGCGCTTTGATGATGATGAAGGGGCCCTCCCACGGAGGGGACAGCTTGTGCATGCCCTTCGTATCTTGTATCAACCGGAGCACCAGGTCGCCTTCCCGGAATGTGACTGGCCGGATGCGACTGGAGTGATACCGGCGCAACCCTTGCTGGTATATGGTCGATCTAGAGAAGGCCAGCTCATGGGCCTCCTCGAGGAGGTCCACGCTGTCCTCCATTGCCTCTTGGTTCTCCTTCTCCATGTAAAGGAGCTTACGGGGCGAGTCGAACTCGATGTCCGCCGCGATAATCGCCTTCGAGCTGTAGGTGAGGAAGAATGTGGTGAAGCCGGTTGATCTATTCGGGGGTGGTGCGGAGGCTCCACGGCATAGCCGGCAGCTCCTCGATCCAGCAGCCGGGTGATCGCTCTAGTGGCTCAATCAGCCGGGGCTTGATTCCGGCTAGCACCATGCCGTTGGCTCTTTCCACCTGCCCGTTGGACTGCGGATGGCTACGGATGCGAGGTCTAGTCGGATCCGTTTATTGTGGCAGAACCGGGCGAAGGCCCCCTTGGCGAAGTTCGTTCCATTGTCGGTGAGAAGCGGATGATGATGTCACGGAAGAAGGTGACGACTGTGGCCCCGTCCAGCTTCCGGATCGGCTTCGCCTCGATCCACTTGGTGAACTTGTCCACCACCAGCAGGTGGGTCATGCCGGCTCGAGCTCGCTTGAAGGGGACGACCATGTCCAAACCCCAAACCGCGAAGGGCCAGGTGATCGGTATTGTCTTGAGCGCGAAGGCCGGCATGTGACTTAGCCGGCCGAACCGCTGGCACTCATTACACGCGCGAACCAGCTGGTCCGCGTCCTCCAAAGCAGTCGGCCAGTAGAATCCGTGGCGTATCGCCTTTGACACCAGGGCTTGCAAAGACGCATAGTGACCGCACTCCCCCTGGTGGATCTCCTTCAGCAGCCGGTATCCACATCGACGCACCGCTGGAAAACACATGCGGCGCTGCGCTTGTATAGCTCCTTGTTGATGATGGTGTACGTGTTTGCGTGGCGCCGGATCTGCCTTGCCTCCACCTCGTCATCGGGAAGCTCGTCGTTCAGGAGGTAGTTCATGAAGGGCTGGGTGTAGGGGTTCGTAGCATGGAAAACAAAAATTTTCTATCGCATGCAAACAAACAAGCCAAGATCTATCTACTAGATTGTAGCAACGAGTCGATGGTATAACTTACCCTCGAAGATTCCAAAGCGTTTAACGAGAGCGGATTCTCGTGGGTGATGTAGTCGTACTCTTTCCGATCTCAAGATCGTGTAGACGATCCTTCCGACGCCACGTTCCGGCAGCGCTCCCGCAGTCGGTCACACGTTCGGTACTCGACGAAGACCTTCCTCTCCCTTGTTCCAGCAGGCAGCGGAGGTTGTAGTACTCTCCTCGCGATTCCGGCAGCACAACGGCGTGGTACCGGAAGTAGAGGGGAAATCCCGCAGGGCTTCGCCTTAATCCGGTGCGAGTATGGTGGAGCTTATGAGAGAGGCTATTAGTGGTCTAGTAATTAGACACACCAATTAGAAGGCTCTAAACCAATTAGGAGGCTCTAAACCGCTGGCTAAAGCAATTAGAAGCTCTAAACCAAAACGGCTCTAAACCGGAGATTTAGAGGTAGGAACTTGTGTGTCTAGGAGGGGAGCCCTGCCCCTCCTTTTATGGGTGGGGAGGCGCGGCCAGGGGAGGGGAGTCCCTCCCCAAATCGGCCTTGGGTGGCGCGCCGGCTTGGGGAGGAGACTCCTCCCTCAAGTCGGTTCCCAACTCCTCTTTCTTGTTTCCCACAGTTTCTTGTTTTAGCCGTTTGACTTTCAAACTGGACATTTGACTTTTCTGTTTTAGGATTCAATTTAATCCTTTATTTGGGACAGCAAGAACACTTAGTACATGATGCAATCATTCCAATATGTAATGACACATTCATGTACCCCTTCCCCCCCCCCCCCCCGGAGTGCCGGACAATACGGAACCTTCTAGAACATTCCCGATGAAAACACCGGAATCATTCCCGAACTCCGAAACGGGACTTTCCTTATATGAATCTTATTCTCCGGACCATTCCGGATCACCTCGTGATATCCCGGATCCCATCCGAGACTCCGAACAACATTCGGTCTCTTTCTCATAATACCATAACTACTCAAACAACGTCGAATCCTTAAGTGTGTCTCCCTACGGTTCGTGAATTATGCGGACATGATCGAGACACTTCTCCGAACAATAACCAATAGAGGAATCTGGAAATTCATATGGCTCCCACATATTTCTACGATTACTTTGCGATCGAATGAACCACTTACATACGATACCAATTTCCCTTTGTCTCACGATATGTTACTTATCCGAGGTTATGATCGTCGGTATCTCTGCATACCTAGTTCAACCTCGTTACTGATAAGTACTCTTTTCTCGTTCCCGTGATATGTGATCCCTTGTGACCAAGTCACATGCTTGCAAGCTAATTGGATGACATTCCACTGAGAGGGCCCAGAGTATATCTATCCGTCATGTGGATGGACAAATCCCACTCTTGATCCATGTGTCTCAACCAATACTTTCCGAACACTCAATGCCACCTTTATAACCACCCAGTTACGGTGTGGTGTTTGATGTCATCAAAGCATCCATCCGGTAGAGGTGATATGCATGATCTCATGGTCGAAGGAATTAGGTTACTATGTATCAGAAAGCATATAGCAATTGAACTATTGAAATGACTTGATCTTTATGCTACGCTTATCTATAGGAGTATGTCCACCATATCATTCTCCTAACGATATGATCTTGTTGTTGATAACATCTCAATGTTCATGATAGGGAAACCACAATCACTGATCAACCAACAAGCTAGTGAAGTATAGAGGCTATACTAGGGACTTCAAATTAAGTTTACAAATCACACAAGTATCAATGTTTCCTTGTTAATACTATTATAGCATGAATGTAAACATTTATCATAAACACAAAGATATAATAATAACTACATTTATTATTGCCTCTAGGGCATATCTCCATACACGCCCAGGAAGCCTAGCAGGTTCACTCAAAGATTCTTCGTCACGTGCATCACATTGATTGAAGAGCGGACATGTAGAACTTTCCAATAGGATAGTTCCCAAAATATAGATTTCTTCTTCCACATGGGCGTGTGTCCGGTAGCGATGTCGTTCGAAACAGATTGACCGCCAGGACCCTTTCCAAAGATTACTTCTATGTACTTGACCATACCAAATACATCATCACCAGTAATGGAGGTCATGATTCTTTCGGTGATCTTCCTCGCCTTTGAAATGCTTGCCTTTCTTTCTTACATGATGATTGGTCAGAATAAATCGACGATTCCCCAGGTACACAACCTTCTTGCATTTATGCAAATATGTACCTTCATTCTTATCTAAACAGTGTGTGCATGCCTTGTATCTCCTGTTTGTCTGTCCTGAAAGGTTACTAAGAGCAGGCCAATCATTGATGGTTACAAAAGGCAACGCTCGTAGGTCAAATGGCTTCTGTTTGTGCTCATTCCACACACATACACCTGGCTTTCCCCACAACTGTAAGAGTTTTTCAACTAATGGCCTTAGGTACACATCAATGTCGTTGTCGGGTTGCTTCGGGCCTTGGATGAGCACTGGCATCATAATAAACTTACGCTTCATGCACAACAAAGGAGGAAGGTTGTAGATACATAGAATCACGGGCCAGGTGCTGTGACTGCAGCTCTGCTCCCCAAAAGGATTCATCTCATCTGTACTTAGACCAAACCATAAGTTCCTTGCATCACCTGTAAAGTCCGAGAAGTCTCTCTCGATTTTTCTCCACTATGACCCATCTATGGGGTGTCTCAACTTCCCGTCTTTCTTACGGTCTTCTTTGTAACATCGCAACAACCCGACATGCTCATTTTTTATGAACAAACGTTTTAACCGTGGTATTATAGGAGAATACCACATAGCCTTAGCAGGAACCCTCTTCCTGGGGGCTCGCCCTCAACATCATCATGGTCATCTTGTTTGATCTTATACCGCAGTGATGTGCATACCGGGCATTTATGTAAATTCTCGTACTCCTCATCGCGGTAGAGAATGCGGTCATTAATACATCATGTATCTTCTACACATCTAATCCTAGAGAGCAGAGAGTCTTCTTTGCTTCGTACATACTCTCGAGAAATTCGTTATCCTTTGGAAGCTTTGGCTTCATTTTTTTAGTAACTTATCAAATCCATTGTCCAGTTAAACTAGTCTCTACCTTCTATTTCAGCAATTCTAGTGTGGTACCAAGATTTGTATTGCCATCTTCGCAATTTGGTACAACAATTTTTTTGTGATCTTATAACATGCCTTCTAACTTCAACTTCTCCTTGTCTGTTTCACAGTCTCGCTTTGCATCAGAAATGACCCAGCCAAGATCATCAGCGGGATCATTTGATGCCCGTTCTTCACCTTCTTCCTCTTCATTGTCTTGCATTGCATTATCACCGTATTCAGGGAACATATGATAGTTGTTATTATCATCATCTTCTTCTTCTTCATTGTCTTCCATCATAACCCCTCTTTCTTCGTGCTTGGTCCAGTAATTATAGCTGGGCATGAAACCTTTCCGAACCAGGTGACCGCGAATGATTTTCGAGGAAGAGTACTCCTTGTTGTTCCGACACTGAACACATGGACAACGCATAAAACCATTCTCGTTGTTTGCCTTAGCCACATCGATAAATTTATCCACACCCTTAATGTACTAGGATTCACGTCGGTTACCGTACATCCATTCCTGCTTGTTCATCTGCATCATATAATTAAGTTTATCAAAAACCATTATAGAACATCATGAATAGTGAAATGACCACTTTACATTGACACATACATTGTATCAATGACAGATGAAAAAATAAGGTTGCTAACCTCGATCGAGCAGGAAAGAAAGAGGAGAAAACTCAAGTGTGGCTCAGGCACCTCATATCATTTTTGTTTTGTGTGAAATCAAGCGACATCATTCACTTAGGCATTTCATCGAACATTTCGCGTGCATAGGGGAAAACAAACTAACACACACATCTCACAACTTTCACCAAGAAAAACAAAGGAGGGAGGAAAAGGGCTAGATGCGTATTTATAGGAAGACTGGTCATTCGTCCCGGTTTATGAAACCAAACCGGGACTAAAGGTGTGCGGTAGGACACATGGACTACTGCACATCTTTACTCCCGGTTTGTAACACAAACCGGACGAATAGTCCCTTATGAACCGAGACCAATGCCCTCCGGCGCCCGAGCGACTCTCCGACTGCTCAAACCGAGACGAACGCTGGCATTAATACCGGTTCATGGCGTGACCGGAACAAATGCTCTGGGCGAGCGAATAAAGACCTATTTTCTACTAGTGTCACGAGCGCCATTAATTTGCCTGACGCATGTGATCTCCTCTTCAGGTCTCAAGAATTGGACGGAGAAAGACAGTCCGAAGCCGTCAAAATCCGCCGTCGCCGCGATAGATCCCATAACCAACCTCCTCATCGGCGACGAGACGTCGGATGGACAATAGGAAAATTATACTACTCCCCCGGGGGATAACAGCAATCGATCCCCCGGGTGGTTTCCTCGCTCGCGAGTCAACCGAACGTGGTGGGACCCACTTTCTTCTCTAGCTTATCTCTTCTCTCGTTTATTTCTTCCTTGCCTTTCTCTGTCGTCGCCCGCAATTTCCTATTCCTCGCGCGCGGTCTCTTTTCTTGTCGTCCAGAGTACGCCGCCGCCCTCCCTAAAAGATAGCCAGTGGCCGCCGCCCCTCCCCTAAAGCTCGCCGGAAGCCGTTGCTGACCTCCACCCCGGCAAAGCACGCCCATCCGCCCGCGCCACCATAGCCCAATGCTGGACGCAGTTCGTTGCAGAGCTCCGGCCAGAGCGCGCAGCCGCCTTCCCCTAAAGCTCGTCGGACGCCGTCGCCCTCTCCTAAAGCTCGCCGGAAGCCGCCACCGACCTCTGCCCCAACCTTCTTCCTCAACCAGATTTTTCCCTCTACCCCCCGTCTACCTGCAGGCAGGCGTCAAGGCGCCTCTGTCAGGACCTCGTCGAAGATGTGTGGACAGCCGGCGGCGATGCTACACACGGCGACCGAACCTGCTATATACGGCTTCTGATGTTGCTACCTACGGGCACAGTCGTTGCTACCTGTGGCATCCGGACCTGCTACCTGTGGTGAGCGACGCTGATACCTGCAGCGAGCGGACCTGCTACACACAACGATCGGACCTGCTACATACGACTTCCGGTGTTGGTACCTGCGACGAGCGGCGCTGCTACAATGGCATATTTTTTGCTATAAATTGTTGCTCCGATGATATCTCCAGCGAAGTCAGGCTTTTTGCTACATTAGCATAATCATCTTGCTATATCTGTTTTTTGATTTTACTATAATAGCGCATAGTTTTTGCAACAAAGTCTCCGACGAAAGTCTCCGGTGAGGTCTCCGGCAAGGTCTCCAGTGAGATCGGGTTTGCTATATTAGCACAATATTTTTGCTACACAGTTGCCGGTGATGTCTCCGGCGAACTCTCCGACGAGATGTCGTCTGTTTTTTATTTTCTTGCTCAAACCGTTTTCTGCTACATATAGTAAAAACGGAATTATTTATAGAAAAACGGATATATTTGTAGAAAAACGGAATTTTGAAGCTGTTTAAAAGACAGGTGTCAACAGAAAGATCCAGTGAATTTTGGGAAACTATCCCGGGGAGAAGTGTAGTACGGTCCTGAACAATATGGGCGTTGTACCTGCGCTGGTGCAAATACAACGGAATACCCTGCGACCGCGCCTGGTTCAGGTCGTTCATGAGGACCGCGAGGTAAGTGCGCAAGGTCAACAGCTCCGCGGCGTCCGCTACAAGCTGGCGCTGAATCAGTCCTCGGATCGGACCCGGGAGGAGATCGAGCGGACCTACTGCTGCAACGACGCAGGCACTGGCGTTCACCAGCGGCGGCATCTGCATCTGCCTGACGTGGAAATCTCATCCTCCTTGGCCTCATCCGAGGAGGAAGACGGTCCCGATTCGGAAGAAGATGCTGCCGCCGCGACGGTAGATCCCAGGACCGACCTCCTCGTCAGCGCCCAGACCTTCGAGTCGGAGGAGACGCTGTGGGCGCTGTACGAGCGCTGGAGCAAGTGGCATTCTCGCAGCCCCGCTGAGACCAAACGCCGGTTCAAGACGTTCAAGAAGAAAGAAGATGAGTTGTTACGCAACCTCAACAACTCCGGCGACCGAGATCGGCTGTTCCTGTTCAGGAATATGAGCCGGAGCGAGTTCCGGACGACTTGTCGCGGCTATTGTTAGAAGCGACACGGCGCTGCATGCTGTGCATGTTGCTGTCCCTTGTAGAAAAACTATTCGTTCGTAGCTCCTAACAGTATTAGTCCCGGTTCGTGGCACGCGTCCCAGTTCGAGCGGGTATGAGGCTTCGAGACATGCATCCCGGTTGGTAGAGGGGCATATGTCCCGGTTTGTAACACAAACCGGGACTAAAGGTTGGACGTCAGCCACGTGGCGTGGCACACACCTTTAGTCCCGGTTTGTGTTACAAACTGGGACGTATGCTCTCGTCCTCTATAAATGCAACGCCCTAGCCATCTGCCTCCACTCTGTTTTTTCTTGGTGGAAGGTGTGAGGGGTGTGCTAGTTTTTTCCCCTATGCATGCATTCAAGGTGTTTGATGAAATGTTTGAGTGAATGATCTCGTTCAATTTCTCATAGAACAAAAATATAGAAGGTGACCGAGACGCACTTGAGCTTTCTCCTCTTTATTTTCCTCGATCGATGTTAGCAATCTTATCTTTTTTCTGTTATTGATACAATGCATGTGTCAATGTGAATTGGTCATTTCACTATTTATGATGTCCTGTTTTTGATAAACTTACTTATATGATGCAGATGAACGGTCGGAAATGGATGTACGGTGACCAGTGTGTACCCGGGTATATGAAAGACATGGATAAATTTATCGATATGGCTACGGCAAACAAAGAGAATGGTTTTATACGTTGTCCATGTGTTCAATGTCGGAACAACAAGGAGTACTCTTCCTCGAAAATCATTCGCGGCCACCTGATTATGAAAGGTTTCATGCCCAACTATAATTGCTGGACCAAGCACGGGGAAAGAGGGGTTATGATGGAAGATGGTGAAGAAGAAGATGATGATAACAACTATCATCATATGTTTCCTGAATACAGTGATACTGTAATGGAAGACAATGGAGAGGAAGGAGGTGAAGAACGGGCATCAGATGAGCCGGCTAATGAACTTGGTAGGGTTATTTCTGATGCAAAGCGAGACTGTGAAACAGAAAATGAGAAGTTGAAGTTAGAGGGCATGTTAGAAGATCACAAAAAATTGTTGTACCCAAATTGTGAAGATGACAGCACAAAGCTCGGTACCACACTGGAATTGTTGTGATGGAAGGCAGAGTGTGGTCTAACTGACTCCTCATTTGAAAAGATGTTGAAAATAATGAAGCCGAAGTTTCCAAAACATAACGAACTTCTCGAGAATACCTACGAAGCAAAGAAGACTCTCTGTCCTCCAGGATTAGATGTGCAAAAGATACATGCATGCATTAATGACTGCATCCTCTACCGCGGTAAGGAGTATGAGAATTTAGATAAATGCCCGGTATGCAATGCATTGCGGTATAAGATCAGACGAGATGACCCTGGTGATGTTGAGGGAGAGCCCCTCTGGAAGAGGGTTCCTTCTAAGGTTATGTGGTATGCTCCTATAATACCAAGGTTGAAACGCATGTTCAGAAACAAAGAGCATGCCAGGTTGTTGCGATGGCACAAAGAAGACCGTAAGAAAGACGGGAAGTTGAGACACCCTGCTGATGGGTCACAGTGGAGAAAAATCGAGAGAGACTTCCCAGACTTTGCAGGTGACGCAAGAAACTTATGGTTTGGTCTAAGTACGAATGGCATGAATCCTTTTGGGGAGCAGAGCTGCAGTCACAGCACCTGACTCGTGACTCTATGTATCTACAACCTTCCTCCTTGGTTATGCATGAAGTGTAAGTTCATTATGATGCCAGTGCTCATCCAAGGCCCGAAGCAACCGGGCAAAAACATTGATGTGTACCTTAGGCCATTAGTTGAAGAACTCTTACAGTTGTGGGGCAAACCAGGTGTACATGTGTGGGTGAGAACAAACAGGAGCCATTTGATCTAGGAGGGTTGCTATTCGTAACCATCAATGATTGGTCTGCTCTTAGTAACCTTTCAGGACAGACAAACAAGGGATATAAGGCATGCACACACTATTTAGATAAGGCTGAGGGTACATATTTTCATAAATGCAAGAAGGTTGTGTACCTGGCGAATCGACGATTTCTTCCGACCAATCATCCCTTAAGAAATAAAGGCAAGCATTTCAAAGGTGAGGCAGATCACCGGAAGAAGCCTGAACACCCTGCTGGTGATGATGTATTTGGTATGGTCAAGGACATAGAAGTAATCTTTGGAAAGGGTACCGGCGGTCAATCAGTTCCGAACGACGTCGCTACAGGACACGCACCCATGTGGAAGAAGAAATCTATATTTTGGGAGCTGTCATATTGGAAAGTCCTGCGTGTCCGCTCTTCAATCGACATGATACACGTGACGAAGAATCTTTGCGTGAACCTGCTAGGATTCCTAGGCGTGTATGGGAAGACAAAAGATACACCAGAAGCACGGGAGGACCAACAAATTATGAAAGACCCAAATAACATGCATACACAGAACAAGACGGATAAAGGGCGTCACTTAAGTCGTGCTAGCTATGCTCTTACCAAAGCAGAGAAGAAAATCTTTTTTGAAGTCCTTTATAGTATCAAGGTGTCGTCTGTCTTCTCATCTAATATAAAGGGGATAATAAATATGGTAGAGAAAAAGTTCCAAAACCTGAAGTCTCATGACTGTAACATGATTATGACGCAGTTGCTTCCGATTGCATTGAGGGGGCTTCTACCAGAAAATGTTCGAGTACCCATTGTGAAGCTGTGTGCATTCCTCAATGCAATATCTCAGAAGGTAATCAATCCAGATATTCTACCAAGGTTACAGAAGGATGTGGTACAATGTCTTGTTAGTTTTGAGTTGGTGTTCCCACCATCCTTCTTCAATATTATGACACATCTCCTGGTTCACCTAGTGGAAGAGATTGCCATTCTCGGTTCGGTATTTCTGCACAATATGTTCCCCTTTGAGAGGTTCATGGGAGTCTTAAAGAAATATGTTCATAACCGTGCTAGAACAGAAGGAAGCATCTCCAAGGGATATGGAACAGAGGAGGTCATTGAGTTTTGTGTTGACTTTATTCTTGACCTTAAGCCGACTGGTGTTTCTGACTCGCGGCATGAGGGAAGACTAAGTGGAAAAGGCACGCTGGGAAAGAAAGCAATGATATGTAGGGACGGAGATTCTTTCACTAAAGCACACTACACAGTTCTACATAATTTCACCTTGGCAGCTCCGTATATCGAGGAACACAAGAATATTGTACGCTCCAAAAACCCGCGGAAGCCTGAATCATGGATTACAGATGAACACATGAAGTCTTTCGGTGGTTGGATGCGGACACATCTCTTGAATGACACCACTGTTGGAGATCAGCTATACTTGTTGTTCACGTCACCATCTTCTACTGTATTGAATTTCCAAGGGTATGAAATAAATGGGAATACATTCTACACGATCGCCCAAGATAAAAAGAGCATCAACCAAAATAGTGTTGTCCGCTTTGATGCAATAGACGAGAATGGATAAAAGGACACATACTATCGTTACATAGAGGAGATATGGGAACTAGACTATGGAGTCTCTTTTAAGGTCCCTTTGTTTCGCTGCAAATGGGTCAACCTGAATGGGGAAGGAGTACAGATAGACCAATTGTACGGAATGACAACAGTGGATCTCAACAATCTTGGTTATAGAGATGAATCATTCGTCCTAGCCAATGATGTGTCTCAGGTTTTCTATGTGAAGGACATGTCCTCCAGACCGAAAAAAAAAGAAAAAATATGCAAACGAAAACATCATATGATGAGCCAAAGCGTCACATAGTTCTTTCAGGGAAAAGAAACATCGTGGGAATTGAGGACAAGACAGACATGTCAGAAGATTATAATAAGTTTGATAAAATTCCGCCCTTTACAGTAAAAATTGACCCAAGCATTCCGTTAAGTAAAGAAGATGCTCCATGGTTACGTCTGAAGCGATCATAAGGAAGGACATATGCCAAGAAGTTCATGCTCATATTATGTAACTCTAGTTCATGTGTTTCGCGGTTTGTGGCTTCACCGAAGGATATCTTTCGCGGTTTGTGGCTTGACCGGGACTATATATAGGGGGGGTCTTTAGTCCCGGTTTTGTAGTCTCAGTTTTTAATATTAATAAATGTCTTGAGTGTTAGTCCCGTTTTGTGGCTGGACCGGGACTATGAAGAAGTTGTCCCGATTCATACTTACCATTAAAATCTGATCTCCAAACGCGCGCGGTTACATATTAGGGAGTGCCTCTATGACCAGTTTCTTGGAGATGCCGGAGGACTGGGATCCGGCGGCATCTCCCTGAAACTGGTCGTAGTGGTGTCCCTGATCTCGAAAACCATCTTGCAGCTTGTAACTTCTCTAATTAGATCAATACACCTGGGAGCTAACTAATTTCACATATTAGGGAGTGCCTCTATGACCAGTTTCTTGGAGATGCCGGAGGACTGGGATCCGGCGGCATCTCCCTGAAACTGGTCGTAGTGGTGTCCCTACTCTCGAAAACAATATTGGAGATGCCTCAATCTGGCTGGAGGACTGGACTCACAAGGATGTCTATTTATAGTACAAGCAGCTCGGCATAGTGTTGACACTTACGAAATAATGTCGACACTCACCCCTATTATTAGTGCTGACTCGTGTTTTGTCCCGGTTGGTGTCTCCAACCGGGACAAAAGTTTCATGTATAGATGTATTTAGATTTTAGGTGTGTGTATGCATATATTATTTTATTAGGTGTATGTATATATTATTTTAGGTGTATATTATTCTAGGTGTATGTATATATTATTTAGATTTTAGGTGTATAGTTGTTAGATGATTTATGTGTGTATTTAGATGATGTAGATCCCGACGCGCGTGCGCACTAGTGATGATATTTAGTTGATGATTATTTTAGTTGATATGATCCTGACGCGCGCACATGGAGACGTCGCCGGCCGCCCCGCCGTCAGGCTGCCCGCCGTCACCTATGTTCGCCGCCGTGCATCGCCGTGCATTCTCTCCCTCTTTCTCCCCCTCGCGTGCGTTCTCTCCCTCTCTGGCCAAACCCTAGCCGGCCCTAGTAGCCGACCATCGTGGTGAGCTGCTGGTTCTTGTGGACCCTATCTCTCGCCCCCTCTCGCTCTTGTTCCTCCTCCCCGTCGACCACCTGCCACCACCGCCGCTCACCGTCGTCGTGCTCCCCTCTCCGGTGACCTTTTCGAGGCGACGCCGCTACTCTTTGGCTCGCCTCAACCTCCTCTCTCTAGCACGCACACACACACAGCCTAGCTCGCGCTCCACCGCCGTCCCCTTTGTCGTTCTGAGGCTCACCGACGTCAATGCGACATCACGGTGACGTCACCCCGGCATCGGCACGTGGTCAACCCCCAGTCAACCTGGCATGGGTCCCACCCTGCCCACGTGGAGGATGAGTTGGCCTAGGGCATAACTGTCTATCTCTCTGGCTAGCTGTAGCCCGGGTGTAAAAAGTATATAAGTTGGTTTTAATAATTCTAGAAAATGATTTAATATTATAAAATCAATAACTTATTGTTTATAGGTCAGAAAATTACAAATAATATATCAAATTGTTCAGAAAAATGAAACCTATCTATTTAACCTATAATCATGCATTGTTCAACAACTTAAATAACAAGTATAATTAGAAGAACAAATGCACCCCTCTCATATGTTCCGGAGTTTCCCCGAGTTAGGGTTTTCACCCCTCGGAACCCCGATTAAATCGTCGAGCATTTCTTAGGGTTACATTCCAATGCAAATTAACTTGTCATATCATCATACTTGCTTGAGCATTGCATCGATGCCATGTGTTGATTGTTTCCCTTTCTTTCCGGTGTTTGGTTCTTCCCGGTAGAATACATTCCAATTCATTTTTATTATTGTGTATGTATATATTAGGGTTTCTCTGAATTAGGGTTTATATCTCTCAACACCGTACCTAACATTCTCCCTTAGCCGCTTTGACTTATCCGTTTTTCCACCTATGCAGAAAATATGGACCCACACGACAGAGACGAAGAAAAGGAAGATTTGATCCAAGGTGTGATCCGCGGGGAAGAAAATTTAGATGTATCGACGTTTCTGAACAACTCCGATGAGGGTGATCCTCTTTTTGCCGGAATAGACGAATTGTTTGAGGTTGAAGGTGATGCCTTCCGCGAGGGACAAGGTGATGCCTTGTGTAATTGAGAAGACGATCGCTCTGGCGAGGTGCATGTAATATAATTAATTCATTAATTAATCATCTGCTATCTATATAGAAATAGTAACGACGATCTTTCTTCTTTTAGCCCTCCGGATCGAACAAATCTACTGAAGAGAGCGGACGAGGCCCAACCAAAAAGTTGGAAGACCATGAGAGGTTCAGGATCGAAGATATCGCTGAATACGGCAAACCGACGGCTCCCGAAGTTGTCGCAATCAAATTTGTGGCACAATGTGTAGTAATCGTTAGGGACTTAATCCCGATCACCATTCAAAATTGGAATAGGCCTGTTGATGCGGAAGAAGAGGGAACATGTTTGTTTGTCCCTAACAAGGCCAAAGATTTACTGTGGAAGAGGCTCATGCTTAATTTCAAACTACCGAGGATCCAAATGCGGAGGATCCAGTTGAGGACGCCTTAGAACATGGGAGAGCCATGGAGGCTAAGGTCAGGGAGTGGGCTTTGAAGAAGATGGCCCAGTATTTCACCAACTGGAAGAAAATATTGCACCTTGACTATGTCGTGAAAGAGAAGACTCCGGATTTCAAGAATATTCAGTTTGAGAAGATAAAACCATTCTGGGCTGAGTTTGTGAAATACAAGACATCAGAAAAAGCTAAGAAAATGTCTGCAACGAATAAGATGAATGCTGCTAACAAGAAGTATCACCATACTATGGGGCAAGGTGGCTACAGGGCTGGCATTCCTAAGTGGGAGAAACTTAGGAATGAACTGCGTGCTAAAAAGATCACCCCAGAGACAGACGATTGGATAGAACGTGCAAGGAATTGGTTTTACGGGCATGGGGACACGTTGGACTTGGAAGGGAAGTGTATATATAACATATGACATAAAGAAGACCCCTTTCCAATCGAGAATATGAGAACAGCAGTAAAGGCTGTTAAAGATGGGGACTTCATTCCCGATAGAGAGAATGATGAGCTCACACTCGCCTTTGGAAATAAGGAACATGATGGACGAACACGAGGCACAAGCGGCTCCAAACCATGGAGGACTGGGTTTCCCGAAGAGAGGAAGAAATATCCTGATAGAAGCCGTCAGAGGAGAAAGGACAAGGCGGAAGTTGAAGCAGATATTCAGAAAGAGCGAATGCGTATAGTTGAAGAACGAATAAAGCAACAACAAGATGAAATTAACGCACTTAAAGAGAAAAGTACTACCGCCCATCTCAGCAGCACACTGCATTCGATGCTACCGGCCTATCGAATAATCAAAAAAGCAGTGTGGCTTCCACCGAGGTCCCGGGTGATGACAATGATGATGACGATGGTGCACCGACGATGGCTCCTGTTGGCTACCCAGTGGATGATATCACACAGATGACACACTGCGAGCTACATGTCAAAGTTGTGAACATATCAATGAAGGTGGCAGTCGGCTATGCCTTACCAATTGGACCCACACCAACTTACCACTGTCGTCCGGTTCCACAGGGCTACGCTGTTGTCGGGGTGGATGAAATCATGCCCACCTTTGAAGTTTTGAAGCTTGACTACCCTGCAGGTGAAGGGGATGTGACTGAACTGGGAGACGCAACAAACGCCACCATTCTATGGCCAAAGGAATGTATCGTGCTTCGAAATCACACGCCAAGGCCATCTTCGCCGCCGCCTCACCCGTCTCCAGCGAGGTCGTCGCCGCCGCGGCAGCCGTCTTCGTCGCCTCACCCGGCTCCGTCGCCTCACCAATCTCCGGCGCAGCCATCGCCGCGGGAGCCATCACCGGCGCCTCAGGATAAAAAGCATAAGCGTACCGCTACTCTGCGTCGTGGTAAGCGATCGCCGAAACGTAAACAAGAGCCTCTTCCAAAAGTACCAAAGGTTCCTCCCAAGAGAGCTTATGACTATACTGAAGAGGAGACTACGGCGATCGTTGATGTGGAAACGACAGCGTTTTTGAGGCGGCCGAAAGAGCCAGAGTTCCCCAGCACCAAAGAAGAAAAAGGCAAAGTTTTGAAAATGCTAAAGACTCTTCATCAACCCGAGCCAAAGCTGTCATCAGACTATGAGCGTTCTATTCTCAATTCACATGCGGCACAACAAGCCTCGAAGAGCAGTACTGATGCAAGTGAGAAATCTGTTGTCCAGCTCGGAGAACAAGCAAAACAGTCTTGCGCCCCTCTCAAGGTGATTTCCCATACCAATGTGGGGTCGAGCAAATATGGGGCCGAAGAGCAGTATGATCCAGAGGTAGTTGCACAATACGGAGAAGTTGTCGCTGCTCAAGGTATGAGTATTGCCCAGTACTTATCCCAGTTAGAGTACTTCCCCGTGAGTGAAGTAGCATACAAATACCAGTACGGCAAACCTCTCGTCAAATCTGAGGAGGTAAATAATCTTCCAACAAAAATGCGAAGATTGCATAACTGGTACATGCATGCCACAAAGGCCGGGGCTAACTGGATAGTGCTAAAGGTTACAAAAAAGCATTATGGGAAAGAAATAGATGACATGATATCCATTGAATTTGATGAACTATTTTAATTATTCAATCAAGACGCCTTGGACAAATCGATCATCGGTGCCTATTGTCTGTAAGTACTAATTCTGTAATTAATTTAGTCTCCATCTATCTCACATTGTTTATTGCATGTATATAATCATACTGTAATATGCAGAATGAAGATTCTCGAATGCAGCAGAGGACAAATCTATGACATTGGCTTCATTGACCCATATTGGGTTCATCAAGCTAATCTCAAAACAAGCCCCCAGGATACGGAGGATAATATAGTACACGCGTTAAGGTTTCAAGAAACCAGAAGGGAAATACTTTTTCCTTACAACTTCGAGTGAGAGTTATTGTCTTGTATACACTTTCTATTTCGCTTACTCGATGTTAAGTATATAATTTATTAGTTATGCATTCGCAGCTTCCACTATATTCTGTTAATCATTCAACTTGACAAAGGGCGTGTACTAGTCATGGACTCGAAACATAAACCCATTGAGCAGTGGAAGGACATGCAGATGCTTCTCCAGTGGTAATTCTAATCATTACAACACTATATCGGCAACGTTCGTGAATTTTATGATATCAAGTAATTAATAATTTATTTTATTCGTTTTCTTCGCCGGGCAGCGCTTGAAAACGGTTCACCAACAAGGCTAGGGGTTTTTGGAAAGCGGAGCTTACATTTGAAGCACTAGATGTAAGAACCTCTAGCTATATCCGCGCATCTCTTTGATTCTAGTTTTAATACAGTTATTATCATGCTTGATTATTATTTTGATTGAACTATGTTCTCGTAAAGTGCCTGACGCAGGGACCAGGTAACAATCTATGTGGATACTATGTTTGCGAGTTCATCCGGCAGACGTGCGATGAGAAGGACAGAAATTTAGACCAACTCCACGTACGTAAACAATTTCTATAGTTTTTAATTATAATCAAATTGTGTTTAGATTTATTCATATAGGCTGACTTCTTTTTTAAATCAGATCGAACGTCTACGGGACGGTCTTCTGCCAAACGATCGCGTACGAGCAATTCAGGAGGAATTGGCGAGATTCTTGGATGCAGAAGTTCTAAACCCAAAAGGAGATTACTATTCGGCTGTGTATAAACAATATAGATTGTACAAAGAGCAACTTTTGTATGTAGTGCATGAATTCGATCCGTGTATCGAATGTAATATTATCATGATGATCTTGTGTAATATAATGGTTCCCTCATTGATGAGTGCAAAACACTAAATAAACAATAAAACAACATAAATGGATTCTCTGTCGCGGCACAAAAAGTGGCCAAAATGCTGCCGCGGCAACAAAAGTTGCCAAAATAAATTTTCTTCCGCAGCAGAGAAATGTGTTAAATCTCTGTCACGGCAGAAGGTTATTTGTCCCGGTTCGTGTTACGAACCGGGACGGTTGCTCCTCCCCCTCGCATGGAGCAGCGGCCACGTGTACGCTCTTTTGTCCCGGTTGGTGGGGCAACCGGGACTAAAGGTTGGGGCTTTAGTCCCGATTGCCCCGTCCCGGTTAGGGAACCGGGACTAAAGGCCTTACCAACCGGGATATATGGGCCGTTAAAGACTGCACTAGTGTGTGCACCATTTTATGCACACTGAACTTCCAACCCTCAAGAGCGAATTAATAAGTTCTTTTTACAAAGGGCAATATTTCCCACTTTCTATGCCACTGCTACGAGTCACTAATCATCAAGCAAGTTCCCATCAGAAAAAAGTCTATTTTTAACCCTGAACTCATAGAGATTCGTCGATTTAAATCCTAAAGTCGAAATCTCAGTCGTTCGCACCTTAAACTATTGAATCCCGGTCTAAATGAAACTCTGAATCTGTTTGGTTCACAAGGAACATAACAATCTAGACCGGGATTATAGGTTACTCTCAGTGACAGTGAGGCCCATATATCATAATCATCTTCCTCCACTAATTTTTTGCCTTCATCCACACCGACTGTTTTTTTGGGTTTACTTCTAAAATATTTAGAAACACACGAGAGGAGAGACATGGCATCTGTTGGAGCTCGCTTGAGCTCGTCGCAGAAGAAATCAAGTGGAGAGTCGTCGCGAGTGAGGGGTGGGCGGTCGCGGAGGGCTGCGGGGCCAAACCAGGGGAGGAGCAGCGTCGGTGGGGTGGATGCAAGTCATCCTCCTCCTGCTATGTGAGGGCCTCTTCATCCTCTCCCGATGTAAGTCATGGCCGAAGCAAAGGGAGACGGCGACGCACAGGGGGGCGACGGCTGCGGACGGTGCGCGGAAGAGGATCATGAGATGAGTGTCGCGAGGGCGAAGAGCTGCTCCAGTCGCAAGCATGCATGCAGCCTGAGGCAACGCAAGGCTCCACGAGCCAAATTTGAGAGATCTACGGACTAATGGATTTAATTGAGAAATTAGCGCCTAATTTGAGAGATTCGCGAGTGGATTCATGTCGCTCCTTCCCGTGCATCACGTCGTCGTTCTGACGATCGCTGCCATAAGCCGCTGCTCCGTTGGTCACCAGCGTTTAATTTGGACTCCAACTAGCTAAGTTTTTCCCCTGCCACTCGATTTTCGATTTGGTGCTTGTATGCATCAATGACTAACTCGGAGTCTCGGATGTCCACGATTTGTGTGCTCTTCCTTATTAATCTAATTGTATACCAAAGCAAATACAGATCGGGGACTAATAATTTCTAGTACTCCCTCCGACCCATATTAATTGACTTAGATTTGTTAAAATTTGAACGGATCTAAACACTATTTAGTATATAGGTTTATCCAAAATTTAACAAATCCAAGTCAATTAATATGGACCGGAGGGGGCTAGTAAAATTATTGCCCAATTTGAGAGGTTGACGAGCAGAATTTTAATCAACTAGAATTACTCTGTCACGCGAAGGCTGCACTGCTCACACAAAAATCGCGCGTGTGATCTGGGTCTAGCGAGGGAAGGAATTAAGAGAGCCACGGACCACGCGGTCAGAATAGATAATTATGTAGGGACGTTTTTTATAAAGAAAATCCTATGTGGCATCAATGAAATGGTCAAACAGGTTCAGGGTTCAATTTAGGATGGGATTCAATAGTTCAGGTGCGAACGACCGAAATTTCGACTTCAGGGTTTTAATCGGCGAACCTCTACAAATTCAGGGTTGAAAATGGATTTTCCTTTCTCATCGTCACAAAGACTCGAATCATCATTGTTAGTCCTTAAATCTCACATTTCATGATATTTCTGCCTCTGACTTCACCATGGAACAAAAGACGTGTCCCATGATGGTAGCAGGCAACAGAGTTTCGCAGCGCTCTCTGTGAAACGAAAGGTCAGTAAAAACACATGTGCACACGACTAAGTCACATCCGATCCAGCAATCTCCAAGCATAAGTCGTCCATGGGAGTTCGCCGGTGGAGTCTTCTGAAACTCGACACTTCCGCCTAATCAACGAGGACAGACATCAAGCATATTTTTGGCGTGAGAGGAACCCAAGGATCGCCTCCACCTTTATTTTGAGGCAGATCAGTAGCCCCCACGGCATCGCCTGCCGACTCCCAACAGGGCAGGCCGCCCAAAACCACCACTAGTAGAGGCCAGCAGAGAAGAAGGCAGCCCGGTCGCCACGACCTGACCTAGGCGCCGCGAGAAGACCACCGCATGAGGAGATTGATACGGCAGTGATGTTGATGAATCTGAGCTGCAAGGGGCTAGGACCGACCATCCACCACCTCCATGGACGATCTCTGAAGCCCGCAACTCCCTTTGACGCTAGGATCCGCCTCGACGCCCACCACCATCCCTGACCTAGGGCTGCTGCACACCGCAGACGGCCAAGACCCCATTCCTCACCGCCAACAAGGGGAGGGAGGGTCCCGACCGCCACCTTCCTTGGGGCGACCGGGCTTTGCCCATGGCCCCTCCGGCGGCGGTGAGATTCGAGGGAGAGTGGTGTTCGGCGGCTAGGTCGTGAGAGATACGCGTAGTATGATTGGTCAAATTAATAAGTAATGCATGTTGATATCACTTCCAAGTGCATCATATCTCGGTAAAACTATTGAGCAGTATTCGGATGCAGTTTATATGAAGGAAGCGGAAATATAAGAGTGAGCAATGGGGATATGCAAGGATGGTCTCAACTGTATCTAGATTTATTTAAGTATTTGGACTAGAATCGCTCGTTCCAAGAAAAAAAGAGTTAAATCCATCAGAGGTCACTGTAGTTGCTTAGCAAGTTTAATACGGTAACTGTACAACGCTAATACGAGTTTACGGTGACTGAACTTGCGCGAGAGCTTCACACGCGGTCACCACTCGATACGGCGCGATGTATCGCACGACGTGGTGGTTAGAGGGTCCCACTGGCAGTCTCACGCGAGCATTGATGGTGTTGGAAGGGAGGAGTAATTATCCCATTGGCCCCTTCAGACAACTCCGAAATCATGAACTAGCCCCCCCCCACTCTCATCAACTTCTGCGGAGCTGTCGAGGAGAAGGGGGAGAGTGGGAGCGGGAACGGCGCGAGGCCACTGTGAAGGGGAGTGAGCTTGGCGGCAATCGAGGTTGCTGCGGTTTTCTTCGTCAACAACGACGGGGTGAGAGTCCGTGTGGCGGTGCGGTGGTTCCGCGCAGATGTTGCGGCCAGGAGCCGCGGCGATGTTTCCCGGTGGCCGAAAGGCGCTCCCCCTCCTGTCTACGGTAATCCCTGAACCGCCGACTTTGATTTTGAGCAGATTTGTGGCTCAGCATGTTAGATGTTGGTGCTCTGACTATACTCTGTCTATCCTCTGTCTCTGTTTTGCAATTTACATTCGATAGGGTTTTCATAGATGATTTTGGTGTGATTGGGGCTTAGGGTTTAAGAAAAATGTCATTTTTATGGTAGAAAAATTGTTTACAGTGTTGAGGTTGAGGATGGCATGCCCATATTTCTGCTTCATTTAAGGTTAGAAATATGATGTGCCCTGTTTATTGTGCATGCCAAAATTGAAGCTTGCAGTAGGTAATTAAGCATGTCATTGTTCATTTGCAGGAGAAAGAAGTGCATACTTTATATTGGAGATAAATCATGGTGGTTTTTTTGTGGGCACTGGCAAGAACAAAAGTTATGTTGATGGCAACATCATTCATTATGATGAAGTTGCTACCCTAAGTTGGTCAGAAGTGATGCTTGAAAGGATTATTGAAGAAATTGGCTATGAGATGGCAGGTAGAATGAAAATTCACTACTGTATTCCAATGCTTACAATTGCCAGTAATGGTCTGAGGGAGCTATGTGATGACCATTCATTCATGGCTATGGTTAATTTAGTTGACATAGGGCATCATTTCTTCAGCATATACTTGGACCATGACCAGAGCTTGAGCTTTAAAGCTTATGATGATGTAGTACAATTTCCAATTGCTCCTTTGCCTGTTGTTATTAGCCCTGTAAAGCCAGGAAAGAGTACCCAACCTGAATATCCAAGTGCAGAGGGACCTCCAGTACCAATTCAAATTGTCTATCCCACAAGTTCAGTACAAGATTCAGTTGAGGAACATGATGAAGGAACCGTTGCTGGTAGAGTAAGGTCAAGGAAGAGGAATAGAGGCAATACTGCAGCTGCATATAATGAAGAAAGTGATGAAAGTGAAGAAGCAAGTGATTGGGAACAGAATGATGCAATGGCTGACAGTGAGGATGTTTCATATTCAGACTTTGAGCTGCCGGACTCTGATTTTGCTCTAAGTGAAGATGATGCTGATCTAGTTGGTGAGGAAGGATCTGACAAAGGCAAGAGTAGCACTGCAAAGAAGAGAAGGAAAAGATCAACCAAATGCTTTCCAAATGCAACAGACAAAGGCAAAGATAATTGTGAATCAAAGAGGAGGATTCTGAGGAAGATGATCTATGGGGACCTGACTCTGATGATGATACAATGAGGATGAAATTCAGAACATTCAGAGATGATGATTTGAATGATCCAAAATTTGTTGTTGGTCAAGTGTTTGCTACTGTGGAGTTGCTTAGGAAAGCAATCAGGGCATATAGTTGCATTCATAGAAAGGGTATAAACCTACCTATAAATGACAAGAAGAGGGTAAGGGAAGTATGTGAGAAGAATTGCAGTTGGTACCTATGGGCATCTGTTGACTCAAGAACAAAAGCATTCCAGATAAAGAGGTACACACCTGAGCACACCTGCAGAGGAAAGTGGAAGGTTAGTGCTTTCACAGCACAATTCATTGCAGAGAAGTATTTGGAGAGCTTTAGAGCTGATCAACAAATGAGTCTTCAAAATTTCTCAAGAGTGGTCCAGAAAGGGTGGAACATGTAGCACCCCAGTTGTCTAACACCTGTAATGCTACATGTTATAATAATAAAATGGGCCTCTTCCAACATATAATTGTTGCATCATCATCATATCATGCTCATGTCATCATGTCTCCTTGCATTTGAGCCTCATATAAAACCCTTTTTCTTGTTTGGTTCTTATCTCATGTGCATGATTAATTGTAGTTGCCTCTTGATATTGTATTTGGTTCTTAATATATTGTTAAATGCCCAAGTTGAGTTGAGGGCATCTCTCTCTTTGACTCCACCACCTTTTCTATCACCACCTTATAATTCCACCATCCAACTATTCTGAGCTTGGCATTTTGTTGATTTATCTCTGGCTCATGATAAGTTGGTTGGAACTCACCCTTGATCTTTGCTTGGCCTTGCCCACCTTTTTGGGATGCATATGAACAATGCCATAATAATATCATTGTTTTCACAAGGATAATTTGGCAATAATTATTTTGCATGGGCCATGCAAGTGACACCTTTTCCAGTATATGGTTTTTGCTTGCATTTCAAGTGGAGCACCTTTTCTTTTGTTTAATCTGGTTTGGGCTTGTAGTTTCTCATCAAACCCTCTCCCTCCCTGTTTCCCTTTAGCTAAACCACCCCATGCTTCATGCACACACATGTGCTATGTGGCATGCACAACACAAACCACCCCCTCTCTCTTGGATCTTGCTTGACCATTATTTTGGATCATGCATGAACTAAAGAAGAACCCTAACATCACATGACCATCTTTTTCCTTACCCTCTCTAAATCGAACCCTAAAGCTACCCCATGCCATCTCTCCTTCCTAGCTAACAATACCTAGTCTACATCTTCTCTAACAAGACCCTAATCCACTCGTACCCCTAATCTACCTCTCCCCTTAGCAAAAACCCTAATATCCCCCTCCTCCTTCTAGCTTGATCACCATGTCCCTCTCCATCTCTCCCCTCTCTCTTCATGCAGGCCCTACCCCAGCACCCTACCAGCTACCTCACACGCCCAAGGACCCCACACCCTAACCCTAGCCCGACCCATGCCTCCCTCTCTCTCCTAACCTAGCTCAAAACCTACCTAGCCGAGCCCCCTCTCTCTCTCTGCATGGGGCCCCTCCACCGAGCCTCCACCTCGCTGTCCCCCCTCTACCCCACCTGCCAGCCTCTCCCTAGAGCCCACGCCGCCCTGCCGTGCCCGCCTGGCCGTGCCGAGCACGTGAGCAGGAAAGGTGGCGCCAGAGCTGACCTGCCCCTCCTCCACGCAACCCCCACCTCGCCCTGGCGTTCTTATCCTCTCCCTCCCCCTCCTAGCCTTCCCCAGATCCATTCCCAGAGGCCTGCCTCGCCCCTTCTCCCTTCTCACCATCAACCTCCGACGCCAGCCACCACCGTCGCCCCCTCCGTCTCCGGCGATCCAGGAGGCGCAGACGAGCAGGAGCTAGTCCGCAAGGTCGAGGCCGCTCCCCTGCAACGCCCTGTGCTCGCGGACGAGGAGGAGAAGGGCCAGCACCGCCAGAACCTGCCGCGCCGCCCCCGAAAACCCTAGTTCCTGGAGCGTCTGCTACACCGTCGCACGGCTGCTCCCCGCCCCGATCCAAGCTCTCCATCAGCCTCGCGGTAAGCCACCGATCCCGCCAGACATGCTCTGCAACCGCCTCGCTTCCTGCCGTCGACGTTCGTTTCGTCGAGCGCTCGCCGTGCACCGCCGTGCGTTTCTGCCTACACCCACCCGTGCCGCCTAGCGCCTTACTAGCGTCCTCCCTCCTCCCTGTTAACAACCCTAGGCCCAGCCCAGTGGTACCCGCCCTCGCTGGCGCGTCCGCGGTCGCGAGATCGAGCCCTGGCGCGCCCCCCCTTTTTTCCTCTGTCGCGCGTGCGTGTTCAGTTCGTCTGCAGAGGAAGATCCACAGTGCCAGCGAGTCGTTTTGCGAATACCCCCCTTCCTTTTTGCCACGCCAACCCGCGGTCCTCAGGGCCCTCTGTCAGTGTCACTGGTAATTTTATAAAAAGGCTCCTGGGCTTTCTGAAACTCAACCCGCGGTCCCCTGTGTCCCTCAGCCGCTGGCGCGTGGGCCGCAGAACCCCTGGCCCCACCTGTCAGCGACTCAGGAGTGAGTAGGAGGAGTAGAAAACATTTCAGACACTGTTTAAATTCAAATCCTGTTTAAATAATTTCAAAATTCAAATACAATTCAGTTTCAAATAACTTTTTCATACTAAATCCAAATTGGGCAAACAATATATGTTTGGATATCAGCAAAATGAGAGGATTTCAAATATACCATCCAATTTGACTTTTGCACAATTAAAATTCCAAGTTTAATTAAATTACAACAAATGCCACTATAACTTAAATAATTAATAACTTTTGTTTTAGAATTCCAAATTAAGCAAATGATATGTCTAAAATGATCAGCTCGACGAGACCTTTCTGTTTATGCTATCCATGACTTCAATTGCAGCATGCATCATATAAAAATATAGGGTACAGCAAGTGTTATGACAACAAATGTGATTCCAAAACCCCATTAAAATGATGTTACTTGTCTACCACACCTCACCATGCCATGCTACCTTACTTGCCATGTAATTTGTGCATCATTCATCATGGCATGATTGTTTGCTTGACGCATCTTATTCATATGCTTGTGCTCTATATTCATGTTGGCCTTGTTTGTTTGGTTTTTCTCGGATAGACACTGAGCAGGGGTTGTATCAAGAGAACCAGGAGCACTACCCAGATCCGTCCCTTGCTTCAACTGAGATAACAGGCAAGCACTTCCACATGCTTGCATACCTACAGTACCTATTGCCTCTATCTTATTCTTGCATCATTGAGTCGCGATTGCATTAAATTGAATCCCAAGTATGCATAGCCTTTACTTTTAAACTCCACCAAGCTTGTTTCCTCCATCCCATGAGCCATTACTATAGGAGTTGTTTGAGCCATGCGAGTCGTAGAACAGCATGTGTAGGGTATGTGAGCGTCTGTTGGATAATGAGGTACCTAAACAACTTAACCTGAGTAGTTCTGGGATAACTAAAGAAAGTGGCACCGGTGAGCAACATCTGCTATTTGGTTTTCCTGCTCACTTGTGTCCCGTAAGACCCCGAGTACTTGATTCCTGTTCCTTGATTTATCGCGCTATCCACATCCGGGAGGTATATGGGACCCCCCTGAGCCAGAGCTTGATTCCGTCTTATTTCTTGGGGCCACAACTAGTTTGAGGTTTTATTACGATCCTGTACTTATGCCATGTTTTACTGCTTTATTTACGATTGTGCGAGGAGCACACTGTACTGTTTAGGAAGCGGAGTGATTACGCGGTATCGACAAGCCCAGCCACACTTTCGGGTTCCCAGTCGCTTACAGCCATTGACGCAGACCTTGAGGCCGTCTCGGAGCTTGCTTACTCCGTTGCGGGTTCTACTTAAGGGGTGGCCCCCTGAAATATTTTTGAATCTTGTGATTGCTTTGTCGTGAAGGCCTCGTTGGGTTTTGATTTGGTTTTTCCGAGGTTGATCGAGTGTGTGTTGCTATTGGTGCACCCCGGCCGGGTAAAACTTTCTGAAAGCCGTGTCCGCGGATATGGACGACTTGGAGCACAGTTTCTCGATCATAGACAAGTATAACTAAAGTACCGCCTTAATTTGACTAAGTAACTTGACTAGTAAATAGTGCAACACTCATGGAATGGTTAATAAAATTGCCAACGGATGGGGGGGGTTGTTCGTCCGCTTCCTTGTTGGTAAGCAGGGAGGAGGATGGATCGGATGAGATTACCATTATAACTGTTGTACTTAATTCACGGACATCCGTCTATCATTGGTTAGGCGGATGGTTAGCGTTTATCTGCAGAATTGCTAGGGTTTATCTTTCGCTGCAATTGCGTCACCCCAGGTTGTGTCCCCTTTAGAGGCATTAAGACTTGCTGAGTACCCTTAGGGTCTCACACGATAAATTATTGGTTCAGATGGACAGGTACCCCCGCAGGACGGATACTGGGTGGAAGAAGCCGATGATGTGGGCAACGATCGTTCGGTGTAGAGATTCCGGGATCGGGGATCCGTGAGACCTGTAGTTGGGATGTGCTTATTTTCTATGGCATCTTATGCCGATTTGCTTCTTATCCGTACTCGGATTTTGTTTGCCGCTTCCGCATGATACTCTGATGTGTGTTGTATGAGGAAGTATCCTAAAATATAGATCTATCTAGGTCATTTGAATCTTGCCGTATGGCTTTGGTATATTTCTTTTCTTTCTAGATGGTATGGCTCTGATGTACTCTTGTATGGTGGCTTGCGTACATACCCACTTGTGTACGTAGTTGATCCCTTCGTCTGCCGACTACGCCGCCCGTACAGGTCCCGTTGAGAGGGTAGTGGTTGGGACGTCTGAAAGGACTACCAGTGAGTGGCTTTTGGGGCCCCACCGTACTATTTCAACCACTACCACTCATCCAGGCTTGTATCTAGGAGCGTAGTTCACCGAGGTAGTTACAGAACATGACACCATCTAGGAGCAAGCTACAAAGAGCCAAGAGGATTGCAATGACTGTGATATATGGAGATGAAAAAGAGCAATACAAGATGCTCTGGGATTATGCTAATGAGATCAGGAGGAGTAATCCAGTCAGTACTTTCTATCTGTTAGTTGATGAGAATGCAAGATTCAAGAAATGCTACATGAGTCTTGCAGCATGCAAGAGGGGGTTCCTACAAGGTTGCAGGCCAGTTATATTCATTGATGGATGCCACATTAAAACAAGGCATAGAGGACAGCTGCTCACAGTTGTTGGGATGGATCCTAATGATTGCATTTACCCTATTGTTGTGGCTGCTGTAGAAGTGGAAGATACTGCTTCCTGGACATGGTTCCTAGAAACTCTGAAAGCTGATTTGGGAATAATCAACACAACACCTTGGACCATCATGTCAGACAAACAAAAGGTAGTTGTAACTTGTTATTGCTGAAACCATTGGACCATCTGTTCTTCCCATCATTGTAATAATCATTTCTTACACATTGGTTGCAGGTACTGATTAATGATGTCAAAGTTGTGTTCCCAGATTCAGAGCATAGGTTCTGTGTAAGACACATGTGGCAGAATTTTTAGCAATTATTCAAGGGAGATGTACTGAAGAACCAGCTTTGGAAGATAGCTAGGAGCAACACAGTTAGACTCTATGAGAAGCACATGGCATAGATGGAAGTGCTTAATTCAAATGCTCATGCCTGGTTGCAGAACTTGGATCCAAAAACATGGGTGAGAGCTTTCCAGAGTGACTTACCAAAATGTGATATTCTATTGAACAACAACTGTGAGGTTTTCAACAAGTAAGTTGCCAAATGCATAATTCAAATGGTCCATGTCTATGTACATCTCTGATTATTTTCATCTTGGTTATTTTCATCTATGTTACATGCTTGGCAGGTACATCTTGGAAGCTAGAGAGCTACCAGTGCTTTCAATGTTAGAAACAGTAAAGTGTCAACTTATGAGTAGGCACTACACCAAAAATCAAGAGAGAAGTACTTCTACTGGTCCTATATGTCCCAAAATAATGAAGAAGCTGCAGAAGAACATTGAGTTTGCAAACAATGTGTTTGCAGAAGGGGCAGGGGATGGACTGTTCAAAGTGGGAGAACTTGTGTCCTCTCAACCTGTTGACTATGTGGTTGACTTGAAGCATAAGACATGCACTTGCATGAGGTGACAGAAGACTGGAATCCCTTGTTCACATGTTATATCCTGTTTAAGGCATGATGACATTGATCCTGTAACTGTTGTTGACCCTTGCTACTCAGTAGAAATGCATGACACGGCATATGGGAACATTGTTTACCCATGCAAGGACAAGAGTGAGTGGGAAAGGATGAATGGACCTACAATACTGGCACCTCTCTACCAAAAACATGTTGGTAGGCCTACAAAAAGCAGAAGAAAAGCACCATATGAGATAGATGCTAGAGGAGGAGGCAAGAAAATGACAAGGCATGGTGTCATAATGCATTGCACATACTGTGGTTTCCTTGATCACAACAAAGCAGGCTGCAAATGGTTAAAAGCTTGACTACCACCACCAACTACAGTTGATTAACCTCTTCCTGATACTTCTGAAACACCTACACAGGTAGTTCCTCACTTGTTTTGATTTTCTCTGAATCTTGTATGGTGATGTGGTATATAACTTGGTGTGTTTGCATTTGTATCATAGGACCAGAACATAGATGTTAACAACGGGTCCATTCCTGTTGGTGAGACCCATGAAGATATGCTTGTGAACCACTTGATGGAGCAGGTATAGCTTACTCCTTTGTACTTATGAATTTCTGTTAAACAACAGGTCCAGTCCTTTGTACTTATGAATTTTTGCATGTACAGATGCAAGTACAGAGACATTTGGAGACAGGGCCAGTGCCAGAGTATACATTCATCACAGAAGCACAAAGCTTGCTGAACCAACCAGCTGGAACTAGCACTGTTAGGCAAGGTGAACTTGCTGAGAAGTTGTTGCAGATGCAGCAAGAGAAGAATAAGGCCAATGAAGAAAGAAAACTGGCTGTACTTGAGGCCAAGTATCAAGCTGAGTTAAAGAAGATAGATGATAAAGGTAGAAAGAAGTTGGAGAAGGAAAAGAAGAAGGCTGAACTTATGGAAGCCAAGGCAGCACTTGCTGCAGAGAATAGAGAGAAGAGAAGACAAGAAGCAGAGCTTGCCAAGCTGGCTAAGCAACAAACCAAACAAATCATAGCAGAGGTTAGGAAAGAGGTGGCTCAAAAGAAAAAGAAAGAAGCTGCAGAGAAGAAGGAGCTTGACAAGATACTTGCAGCTGAACAAAAGAGGAAGGCTAAGAGAGATGCAAAGGTTGCAGCAGAGGCAGCACAAAGTGAAACTCATCAAGCTGAACTGCTAGTTAACAGAGCTCTTTTGTCAGCAAATGCATCAGATCAAGCTGAACTGCAAGATACTGATGTTCCTCTTGTTCCTCAGACAAGAAGTGAGACAATTCTCATGTCCCAGGTGGTTACAGAACCAGTGCCAAAGTCTGGGAGGATGGAGTGGTATCTGGGTTTGAAGATGGGTGGAGAAGGGGCAACCTAGTTGCTAGTGTTTCAGTTCACAAGACTATGTACTAGTTGTTATTGTTTCCAGTAGCTAATGTTTCCAGTAGCAAGTGTGTTTCCAGTAGCTAGTATATGCAACCATTTTGGTCACTGAATACTTTCTGTAATCCAAGAACACTTAAGTGGCATTGATTATGTGTTCTGGAACTTATGTCTTATCTACCAATGTTAATTCAGCTGCAAGTATCTTGTCAGAGTATCTTATCTACCAATGTTAATTCAGTTGCAAGTATCTTATCTACCAATGTTAATTCAGCTACAAGTATCTTATCTACCAATGTTAACCAGAATATTCAAGATATGTGAGCACAACACAGTACATTTAACTCCATTACTTCAGGCTCATATTACATCATGCCAAAATGCATCACATTCATCAGGTTCACTAAGTACTACATCAACAAAAGCATCACACCATCATCACACTACACCATTTCATCAGGTTCACTGAGTACTACATCAACAAAAGTATCACTCCATCATCACACTACACCATTTCATCAGGTTCACTGAGTACTACAACAAAAGCATCACTACATCACACTAGCCTATCATTGTTGGAGATATGCCCTAGAGGCAATAATAAATGTGGTTATTATTATATCTTTGTGTTTATGATAAATGTTTACATTCATGCTATAATAGTATTAACAAGGAAACATTGATACTTGTGTGATTTGTAAACTTAATTTGAAGTCCCAAGTATAGCCTCTATACTTCACTAGCTTGTTGGTTGATTAATGATTGTGGTTTCCCTATCATGAACATTGAGATGTTATCAACAACAAGATCATATCATTAGGAGAATGATATGGTGGACATACTCCTATAGATAAGCGTAGCATAAAGATCAAGTCATTTCATTAGTTCAATTGCTATATGCTTTATGATACATAGTAACCTAATTCCTTCGACCATGAGATCATGCATATCACCTTTACCGGATGGATGCTTTGATGACATCAAACACCACACCGTAACTGGGTGGTTATAAAAGTGGCATTGAGTGTTCGGAAAGTATTGGTTGAGACACATGGATCAAGAGTGGGATTTGTCCATCCACATGACGGATAGATATACTCTGGGCCCTCTCGGTGGAATGTCATCCAATTAGCTTGCAAGCATGTGACTTGGTCACAAGGGATCACATATCACGGGAACGAGAAAAGAGTACTTGTCAGTAACGAGGTTGAACTAGGTATGCAGAGATACCGATGATCATAACCTCGGATAAGTAACATATCGTGAGACAAAGGGAAATTGGTATCGTATGTAAGTGGTTCATTCGATCGCAAAGTAATCGTAGAAATATGTGGGAGCCATATGAATTTCCAGATTCCTCTATTGGTTATTGTTCGGAGAAGTGTCTCGATCATGTCCGCATAATTCACGAACCGTAGGGAGACACACTTAAGGATTCGGCGTTGTTTGAGTAGTTATGGTATTATGAGAAAGAGACCGAATGTTGTTCGGAGTCTCGGATGGGATCCGGGATATCACGAGGTGATCCGGAATGGTCCGGAGAATAAGATTCATATAAGGAAAGTCCCGTTTCGGAGTAACGGAATGATTCCGGTGTTTTCATCGGGAACATTCTAGAAGGTTCCGGAAAGTCCGGCACTCCGGGGGGGGGGGGGAGGGGTACATGAATGTGTCATTACATATTGGAATGATTGCATCATGTACTAAGTGTTCTTGCTGTCCCAAATAAAGGATTAAATTGAATCCCAAAACAGAAAAGTCAAATGTCCAGTTTGAAAGTCAAACTGCCAAAACAAGAAACTGTGGGAAACAAGCAAGAGGAGTTGGAACCAACTTGGAGGAGGATTCCCACTCCTCCAAGCCGGCGGCCAGCCCTAGGCCGACTTGGGGAGGGACTCCCCTCCCCATGGCGCGCCAGCCCCCTCCCACCTATATAAGGAGGGGCAGGGCTCCCCTCCTAGACACACAACTTTCACCTCTAGATCTCCGGTTTAGAGCCGTTTTGGATTAGAGCTTCTAATTGCTTTAGCCAACGGTTTAGAGCCTTCTAATTGGTTTAGAGCCTTCTAATTGGTGTGTCTAAATTACTAGACCACTAATAGCCTCTCTCATAAGCTCCACCATACTCGCACCGGCTTAAGGCGAAGCCCTGCGGGATTTCCCCTCTACTTCCGGTACCACGCCGTTGTGCTGCCGGAATCGCGAGGAGAGTGCTACAACCTCTGCTGCCTGCTGGAACAAGGGAGAGGAAGGTCTTCGTCGAGTACCGAACGTGTGACCGACTGCGGGAGCGCTGCCGGAACGTGGCGCCGGAAGGATCGTCTACACGATCTTGAGATCGGAAAGAGTACGACTACATCACCCACGAGAATCCGCTCTCGTTAAACGCTTTGGAATCTTCGAGGGTAAGTTATACCATCGACTCGTTGCTACAATCTAGTAGATAGATCTTGGCTTGTTTGTTTGTATGCGATAGAAAATTTTTGTTTTCCATGCTACGAACCCCTACAATCATACCACACACTAGTACATCATCCACTAGCCTATAACCATCAGACCTCACTGCTTCACCAGAAGAACATCCAGCATAGCACAAAGCAGAAAGATGACACCAACTGCAATCTTCAGAAAAAGATTGAATTGCCTAAGTTCCAGCAAAATCAGGATCAATTGCTTCTCTTGGCCTTGCACACGTGTAACTTTTGCCTCCTGCTTCCTAAGCTCAAGTTCTTCTCTTCTTTCTTCTGCCCAGCCATAAGCTTCAATGCAATCATCCCCTAGAATGTGATTCTTCTCGATCAAATAGCTGACATACTTGAGCTCCCGGTGCCAAAAATTGCACCCAGACTACAGAGAAAAACGACTGAATCAGAAGAACCTCGAACTAAATCGACATACGCGAGCTAAATCAGAACCTCGAGCTAAATCCTAAGAGCGGAAAAGCTTACCCCGTGATTTTTGCACTTGTAGTACATCCATCCTGGGTGATCTGACGTCCCCGACCTCGCCTGCTTCACCTGACGGCCGCAATCGGGGCAACCTATCAGAGGAAATGGAGGAGCAGAACGGCGGAGCGCACAACGGGATGAGCTTGCGCTGGACATGGCGGAGCAGCTCCCTTGGTCGGCGGTGGTCCCTTCCTGCGGCGGCGCCGCCGATTTAGGGTAAGCAGAGGGGAACGACGCGAGCATGGTCGGACTTAACGGGTCCTCTCGGAACAGGGGGGTTAGTACCAGGTAGGGGATTTTGCAAAAAAAAACCTCCAAACTACTTCCTTCTCCATACATTCCAGTCTATTTATCTGCCAGTGGGACCCTCTAACCGCCACGTCGTGCGATACATCACGTTGTATCGAGCGGTGACCGCGTGTGAAGCTCTCGCGCAAGTTCAGTCACCGTAAACTCGTATTAGCGTTGTACAATTACCGTATTAAACTTGCTAAGCAACTACAGTGACCTCTGATGGATTTAACTCAAAAAAGAATTGCTCGTTCCATTCATGAGCCAAAACCGGAAAATAATTAAATCAATCAAAATTGATCGTGGATGGACCTCCCTGTTGGCTTTGTCATGCACGAGTTGAAACGAAGGGCTCGTGATAAATAAAAGCTGCATGCATGAGGCCAACTCGCGCTGCACGACAGAGCATAAGATTATGTCATGTCGGCTAGGTAGCTAGGTTATCTGCTCAGGTGAGAGTTTCAGACCAGCCCCATTTTTTATTTGTTTCATTCCCTCGCTCCTTCATTCACGTTAGCAGGTCAAAGGTCAACATACCCATGCCAAAACACACCAGATTCTGTACGTGTTGCGAAGAAGAAAAAACACTGAAATCTCCTTGTTCTAAAAAGAATCATTCCGTTGTTCACACCGTATGTTGTGTATGCTTTCAGCCTCAGAACATTATTATTAGTCCAAATCAGCATGCCGCAGCATTTTTTTTTTTTTGCAAATCAGCGGATCCACCTGTCGGCTCAGCAGCGACAAGAAGTCAAAACAGCCACGATGCTGGATTATGGCATGGTGAGAGCATATATACCAATGTACGTGCGTCCAAAATAAATTAGTTTTCAGATCCATCCACAGATAATTACACCAAAATAATTCCTCAGCGAATGCTTTCGCACGACAATACCATCCATTAGTCAAAAGGTAAGCAGGTTTACAAGCATGTGGCGGCTTTCAGTTGGGCATTGCATGATTGCACCTGTAGATCCATCATATCATACCATCCTGTTCTGCATGAAAGCGAGCACCACATGTCACCGCTTTCATCATATACAAGATGCTCAAGATGGAAAACATTGTGCTTACTATTATATACGGAGATTCTTGGGAAGAATCTGAATGAGCTTTCGACCAAGGAAGCATGAAAGAGAGGAGTGAGCAACAGGGATATGCAAGGATATACATATACCACATCCGGTACCTACCACCATTGGTGCTAAAGAACATTCCATGATGTAATACTTATTAAAGGATGCTTTTCTTGTAATACTCTCTCCGACCCATATTAGTTGTCTCAAATTTGTCTAGATTTGAATGAATTTAGACACTATTTACTATATAGGTTCATCCTAATTTTGACAAATCCAAGTCGAGTAATATTGGTCGGAGGGAGTATTAAAGAACATCCCTAACTGTAACACAACTTCAATGTAATATGTGCTTGCCTCTTGGGTTCTTCGTTAGACTGGTCTGAAGGAAAAACTACACCCACAAGTACTGACACTGATCGGTTAATTTATATAAATATAATTTCTGGAAATAGTATTTTGTCCTACAGTTTTTTCTGTACACTGACCTGCAAACTTGGCTGCTTTGGCATTGCATGATTGCGCCTGGAGATCCATCATTTCACCCCCATCCTGCTTTGCAAAAAAAGCAAGCACCACATGGCACCACTATGGTAATTATACAGAATTCTCGTGAAGAATCTGGGTGAACTTTCCATGAAGGGGTGAGCAACATGGTATACCCAAGGACGTATACCACACAGTACCAACCATCATCCCATTGGTGCTGAAGAACATGCCATGATCGAATATTTAATATTCTTATGCCCAAGAATGAACACAACTTGCACATGACATGTGCTTGCTTCTTCAGTTCCACCGGGGTGGAAGAAAACATTACAGAATGGCACGTGACAGAAGCGCGAGAAAACGTCGCGACACGCCTAGCAGTGGCAGAACAAACCAGACGCATAGAACATGGCAGCAACCTAGATGCAGGGTTTATTTCTTGGTCTACTATACAGAGATGCAATGACACACATGACAGAGGGCAACAATGGGTGAAATGCGGGTGAGCTGATTTATCAGGCCTGTGCCTGGATTCGCTTCGTGGTTGTGCTAGCAGGGCCCGGTCGCTGTTTCGGTTCAGACTTGGATGCTCCTTCCGCGGCGCTCTTGGAACTGCCGGAACGAGTCTTCTCGCCGCTGCTGGTTGGGCCTTTTCCTACTCCCCCGCTCGCAGTCGCTGCACACATGTCATATGGATGTCAGGTGCTGTTGCAGCAGGGACATTCGTGCTTAGCTTAATTGGATGTTGACTACAGGTAAAAACCCTTAGCTAGTTGCAAATGGGCACTTGCAAGATAAAGAACTGGCGACAGATACAGTTTGGAATAGCTAGCTTTTCTGAACAAGAGCGTTCAGGACTCCGGAGTTTAACTAGCAGCAGAATACAGACGATTTACCTTTGTTAGGAAGGGATAGGCGCTTCTTGGTTGGTGTATTGACCTGTGCTGCCCTTTCTTTCGGATTGCTTGTGGACCGGGGAGCCAGGTTTGGATGTTGAGAGCTGACTTCCTCAGAGGTTTCAACCGATGTCTTTGGCTTTAGCTTGGATGATCCCAAAGAAGTGGCAGGTATCACGGCTGCAGATTGGCCTGACGAAGAACCACTTGCATCAGAATACGACTTCTTGTGTTTTGCACCTTTCTTCTGGCTTGAACCGTTTGAGTGAATGCTCGAGACTGGCACTTTTCCTACTGGCTTCTTTACATCCCGGGCCTCATTATCCTCACCCTGCTTGTCATCACCAGTTGGGACGTTCTCTTTGGCACTACTGTCAAGCAACCTGTTCTCCCATGGACGCACAGCCATCCACCTCTCTACCCAGTTCCGCCCCCACTGGTTCTCATCCTCCTCAACCCCTTCGACAGTTGCTGCTTTCTGTTTCCTGGAAGCTGCTTGCCGCTGCCAAGGAAAAGTGGAGATTAGCACAGCTTGAATTGTCAGGCTCCCTGAACCTAGCGAGTCCCAGCTGGACTGCTTAATTGAGCGCCAAGGCTTATAGGCTGCTCACACATTTGTGGTAGAATGTAACCGCTTAAAGTTACCTGGTGTGTTAAAGCGTACGCCATCGCTCTTTCCCGCTTAGCGGCAGCTTCTTGCCTTTTCAGCGCTTTAGCTTGCATTTCTTCTACTGAGCCAATACTGCCACACCAGCGTTCCTGCATGTCATTGTCCGGTAGGATTTCTTAACAGTAAATATTTGATTCAAATATGCATATCAAGCATTTAGGTAAAGCTATCAGACAGTTTACAATTTCTATTATTTGTGAGCTCATTCTGGAGTAATTTCACAGAAGTCTGAACAGTTTTTCCCAAAGGGAAAAAACTTGAATCAATTCATTCCCTATTAGACATTCTAACCCCACATCTTGATATAAAAACATAGTGTCTACAATGTTTTGCTGTTCTTGTTTTTCAGTCACAGCTAAAGCTTCTCAGTTTCCTAAACTACAGCAATTCAGCAAATAATATAGTTTCATTTATTCCAACATACTTCATAGTTCCTAACAGACATGAATTATGCTAGATGCAAGAGAAGGATGGAAGAGAACTGAGAGAATTGAAAGGTTACAGCATACTTTTCTACTTTTTTATGTTTTATTATTATGTGAACCCCTTTTCGAAAGAATATGATTGAGTTGAATTTGCATATATGCTCTAAGAAAGGAAATCATGTATTGAATTCAGTGCAGTTTCATACCTCAATTTCTCGAGCATTATCCTCTTGAACATTATTTTCAGGAGCCTTCTTCTGGGTCACTTGACCTTCCAAAGCAATGCGGACTTGTCTTGCTCTCACACGAGCTTGAGCCTTTACCAGAGATTGCATACACTGAAGTGTTTCTGCTGCTTGCTTTCGTACAGCATGACCCCTAACAAGCGCCTGGAGCCTAACTAATCCCTTTAATGCCCGTAAAGCCCGCCTAGCCTGGTAGAGTGAGCAAAAAAAACTCAAAGTGCTTTAAACCACACATCATCAAATAATGCTTGATAAGTGAGAAATATTAACATAATTGTATTTTCAAACTATTGCTTATTTTGCATTTTTTTTACTTAGGTGAATATTTGGTCAGATCAGCCCTTATACCATACAATGAGTTGTAGGCATTGGGTACTTACTATTGAATCATCAAAAATTATCAAAATATAGTGAGCAACAGGAACATGAGTGATCAAACTACATACAGAGGTTTAGTCTCTAATGGAAAAGAAAGCCGAGAAAAGGATAAGTTTCTAATGAACAGAAAAATCTATCCTTTATTCAATTTTAAGATATTCTCATCCGAAACCTATCTCTCTTCCACAGATATGGATTAGGAATTGGCAGTGCTATTGTGTTAATCAATTATTTGTCCTCTCTATATATACAAGAAATTCTGATGATCATGAGCCTGTAGTTGTTCTAATTTTCCTATTTCAATAAATGCTCCAACTAGATATGCCCGATAAGCTATAATTCATGAGTCAGTAAACATCCTTCACTACACCTAGCAAAGTAGTATCAATTCAGGACTACAGTGCAATTGAAACATTTCTTAGGTGTATCTTGTGACCACTAATATTACATGACTGGCCAACAAAACAGACAGAGTTCACATAAATCCCATTTTCCGTCTATTTTCATCCATTATGAAATTAACCCTCAACGTTTTGTGGCATTTCGCTTATTTGATAAGTTGCTTTCATAAAGCTGAATCCTGAGTTGGAACATTAGGCTTATTCACATTACAATATGCAATATTCCATGCTTTTGTTTCTAATTGTCAGTAACAACATGGTAACTAAAGATAGAATATAATACCAAGAATGATCGAAAGGCTGACTGAATAACTGTTGCAGCCTGATCCTCATTTGTTTGTAGTTGAGCCTGAGAAACTTGAAGATATGTACTGGGTGAGGTGGTAGAATCTGATATAGTCTGTGCATTTGTATCACTAGCCGATGGCTCAGTTTGTTCTGTGAATTCTGCAACTGCAAGAGTGCCTCCAGTGTCCATGGAATGTTTCCGTTTGTGTAGCAGCTGAGCAGCTGAGCTCCTCTACAATAGCCACAAAGCATAGTGTTGAAGCAATATTGTCATAAAATAAAGATAGTAAACCAAAGTTTTTGGAGGATGTCACCAACGTATAATCTTTAAATCCTGTTAATAAGGATCTCATGCTTAGATGTGGCAGTGCACCACTACAATCGGTTCCATAAATGGGCAACACTACAAAGCTCAGGGTAATATCATACAGAGGACAACAGTATAGTTCATATTCTGCTGTTTTTGCACAATTCTTGGGATGAATGCACATCCATTAATTTTTTACATGCCCCAGAGCCGCATTATGGCAATCTGTCAACCTACTACAAATTTACGCACCAACTAGATAGCAATAAGTTTCAGTGGCTGTAAATTGAGGTTAACCATATTCATGATACAGATTAGAACATTTCAAATTATAGTATGGGACTGATTGGTTGGTTGTCCACAACTCGTTGTAGCATGTGTTAACATTTTCATTATCTACTATATTATATAGTGGGTGTGAGGACGATGGAAGTATTACAGCTCTTGACAGTAGTAACTAGCAACAGAAGGACTTCAGCAACACCAATTCACAGGACAAGGATAGTGCTAACATTAGTTACAGACTGCATAACTTCTAAGCTATGCTATAATCTAATTGTTCCAAAACACATCCTGCATATGGCACTTTAGTTCTGACAACGAAAAGGAATAGTGGAGGAATAAGCCTTCAGGGACATCAGATGATAAAGACATGTCAACAATAAAAGCACTGTCTGACTTCCAGTGGGGTTTTGGTATTCCATCTATTTCTTTCATCATTCACAAAGAATCCTGATGATTGGACAGGACAAGACAAAATCCAAATGAATATATTTTTTTATGCTCATAAAAGGACAAGCAGGAAACAGCATAACTAAAGTATTAACATGAGCAAGTAGACAAAACATTCACTATCACAATATCCAACCATAACGAATACCTTTTCTTACGGGAATGCTGGCTGACAAGGCTGTCAGATTGCTTTTTTAGTCCTTTTGGATGTGTTTTGACAGAAGTTGGGTATTTCCCCAACTACGGTTGTTAATTTGTAAGATAACTGGATAAAGTGTGTCAAACTCGCTTTTCTTCTTTTTTACTTCCTTGTAAGCAGGGGATCAAGTAATAGAAAAGGTGAAAGCCAATCTAGCAAAAAAAAAAACTGTGAATAACCTTGACTTACTTCTTTGCTGCTTTCGGCATTTTGAGATTTCCCATGCTTTTTAATCCCAACAAGTGATTTGATCCACTTGGATGAAATGCCCATGCTGGCTCCTTTCCCCTTCCAGTTTATCAGCTAAAACCTGTACATCATAACATTATTGTCAAACAAAGTATGAAGTCCTACCTAATTGAGCAATACAGCGACATCTGTGGAGGAAAATCTTGACCAGTAGGAGTAATTCCAGCAAATTCAGGCAACACTCATTCGAAAACGGCACTAAGAAATAAAAATGGAAGTAACTACACTGCCTTATCAAATACACTGGCTAGTACGTCCAAACTAGCGAACAAGCTGTTCTTTCACCCAGCAAACTGAGGCATCAAGTAATGTAAACACAAATTGAAACTATTTAACTGCTTCGAATTCACAAACGTTTTCCCCTGAATATAACAAAAGACAGAGCGAAGAGCACCAAGCTACTCCATTGTTAACAGAGAAACAAAAAAGATGGAAGGAGCAAAACCATGGATGAGCTCCATAATCACATTAAAAACGGCAGATTATGGGCAGGACACGAACAAGAAACAGGAAATAAAAGATACATTTGCAGCCCACACCTAGAATTTGTAAACCTTTCGAAGTACCAAGCTACTCCATTGTTAACAGAGAAACAAAAAAGATGTACTTGCAGGAGAGTGCGAGAACAAAATCCCTCGGAAGGAACCCTAGTAGGGGGATTCTACAGCAACCAGCCCCGAGGCACGCAAAAAATCTCGGCCGAAACGCGAGCCAAGTACATGGGGGCGACGCAATTTCGAGAGGGAGCGTGTCAATCGACGTTGTCCGAACCGCACCAACCGTCTCAGGAGATCGAACTGGCACCCCAAAACCTCCTAAATTCTCCACGGAACGAGCGTAGCAAGAGCATGGAATCCGGGGAATGGGGGAGGGAGGGACGGAGAAGAAGAAGAACTCCACCTGGGCAGCGGCGGGGGGAGGCAGAGTGAGTGAGGTCGGAATCAGCACCGACGAGCAGTCCCCCTCCTCTCCTCTCCTCTCCTCTCTCCGTCTGGGCTTTGGTTGGATTTCTCAGTTCTAGCTTCCCCCTTTCTCAACCTTTTTTTTTTCTATTCGCTTGCTTCCGCCTTTGGATTATTCTGAAGAATTTTCTTTTGGTACAAAACAAGGACAAACGGAGTCTGCTGCGGTTGCCACTTGGCGCTGGCAGAGCATCTTTTTCTGCGCGGGTCCTTGGGGTTGTTCGGTTTTCAGGAAATGTGCCCATGAGTTCCAAATCGAACCAAACAAGGGGAAACCGAAGACTTTTTTTGGTTCATTTGTCTATGCCCGTTTTGATTTTTCCACTCTAAAATTTGTTAATTTTATTTTTTCCAACTGAATAAAATTATCTTATACATATAATGTAACTTTCGATAGTCAACACATCGTTATGGTCATGGTATACATCTTTCAGTGTTGTTTTTCTTTAACTAAGGCCCAAAACAGCAGATAAACCAAATTGGCATATTATTTCATCCTATATAAGATAAGTCAGGTAGCGCTGCTAGATAAGTATGTTGAACCATAAGTACATGCCTAAAAGTTATTAAATCAAATGTTAGATTGTTGCAAATAAAACTTGTTTTAAACAGAGAAAATCTTGTGTTATTCCTGCAAATGGGCTGCATGCACATAAGTACGACTTCTCCTTAGCAAGAAAACAGATTTCTTTACAAGACATCACCCATATGATGTATCATCTTCTGTCCTCTCTTGCATGTGAATGCATATCCAAAAATAATACTAGAAAATTATCTAGCAGAACCTAAACCTTATAGAAATCCATTTCATATCATGCATGTAGACATATCTAGACATAATGAAAAGCCAATTTGATGATACATTAGAAAATAAAGTTCATAAGACACGCACCTTTACACAATAAAATCATTAATGATAATATCTAGAATTGCTTGTCATCTACAAGAGGAAAAACATACAGCACATCAGCTATGTGCATCATAAAATCAAACAAGAACTGAAATACAGATGAATAGCAATAATAGATTAAGGATGGGGGGTCTTACCGGGCTGCAGGCTACTGCAGGTTGGGGTGGTCGATGGCGGCAGCAAGAAAAGGTCACAACAGAAGGTCAGGGATATCGTCAGCGACCAGGAGCTCAAGAGGTGGTCGCGAAGGCCACCGGCAGTAGCATCTCTGGGCAGGCAACCATCAACATGTCCTCTCCATGCCTCCTGACCACCAACACTGCACCGCGGTAAGCTCATCCTGCTGAGAAGAGACGTGGACGAGCACCATAGTCGCGCTCCCTAGGTTGTTTGCGCCGATCCAAGGCCTCGCATGAAGGAGCTCTGCCGCCAGGCAGTAGCAGCTCCGGGCAGGCGACCATGGGGAACTAGAATGACTGGAGATTTCGCGCCTGGCATGGCCAACGATGCAGGCAGGCGGCCCCCAAGGATCGATGAGATGGATGACGGCATAGATCTCCATCCAAAGAACGTGGTCTGGCGTTGGGCGAGATGTGTCACCCTCCATCCCGAGAACGAGCCAACACGATGTGCTCTAGGGCCATCACAGATCTTGGGTCAGGCAAAATTCGGGCGTGTCAGACCTTGCTAGTCAATAAAGTAGAGCAGGATGGACAGAGACTACAAAACGGGAAGGGGGCGTTGAGGCTCTGCACCGGGTGAGTATGAGAGGAGTGAGGGAAATGGGGGAGCTACCAGGTGAAGGCGGCGCCTATCGGACATGGCGGCAGGGTGGAGAGAGGGCGGCGCCTATCGGACATGGCGGCAGGGTGGAGAGAGGGCCGCAATCGGCGGGGCTAGCAAGGGGATGGGCGGTGTGAGGTGAGAGAGGGGAATGGTTGAATGTTTGTGTGCCGCGAGAGGTGAGAGAGTGGGTTACTACGTTAGAGTGAGCATACAATTTTCTTTCATTGGTAGGCGATTGGAGCTGAGTTTTGTTTCGTTGGTAGGCGATTGGAGCGATGCAGCCGAGTCTCACGAGGGGCAAACATTTAATTCTTATACGCGTGTGCGAGCCTAGCAACCCACACATTTTAGCCTTTTCGTTCGTGATAGGGGTCGTAATAGGTATGATATGAACTAGTTTTATAAGAATTCTCACTGAAAAAATCATAGTCAATTGATGTCATTCCAATCTCAGTTGCAACTAGAGTTGCAATTTATATAAAAAAACAGCTGCAACTCGCATGAAAACATAGATCGTGCTCCCCGTTTCGGTGATACCGGGTAGGATAGTACCCCAACTTGTGAACCAACATGTTTTTACATCATCATATGACCTAATCAAACACAAAACAAGAGAGAGATACGCCGGGCTACCCCCATCAGAAGAATGTCTAGGGGGGTAGACGATCTGAGGCCCGCAGATCAGGGTTTCGCTAGAGAAAGACCACGAGAACGTCGGAATCAGATGAAAACTTGCATGTGTCCCTAGCATATGTGTGTGAGTGTGGTGCACGGTTGGTAGGTGCTTGCATGTGTCCCCCTCGCATGCATGCGCTCTAACCTAGAAGCGAAGGTTCTAGACTTGTATAAGGGGGAAACTCCCTGTTCCGGTGAAACCGGGTAGGATAGTGCCCCAAGTTGTGAACCAACATGATTTTAAATAATCATATGACCTAATCAAACACAAAATAAGAGAGAGCTACGTCGGGCTACCCCCATCAGAAGAATGTCTAGGGGGGTAGACGATCTGAGGCCCGCAGATCAGGGTTTCGCCGGAGGAAGACCACGAGAACGTCAGAATCAGATGAAAACTTTCATATGTCCCTAGCATATGTGTGTGAGTGTGGTGCACGGTTGGTAGGTTCTTGCATGTGTACCCCCTTGCATGCATGCGCTCTAACCTAGAAGCGAAGGTTCTGGACTTGTATAAGGGGAATCTCCCTATTCCGGTGAAACCAGGTAGGATAATCCCCGACCTTGTGATTCAACATGGTTTTACATCATCCTATGACCTAATCAAACACAAAACAAGAGAGAGTTACGTCGGGCTACCCCCATCAGAAGAATGTCTAGGGGGTAGACGATCTGAGGCCCATAGATTAGGGTTTCGCCGGAGGAAGACCATGAGAACATCGGAATCAGATGAAAACTTGCATGTGTCCCTAGCATATGTGTGTGAGTGTGGTGCACGGTTGGTAGGTTGTAACATCCCAGCATTAGAGCTTAGAAATAAGCTGAACCCAGATGTGTGCATTGCATTCATGCATAGAAAATCCGAATAATTTTCGCGCTTTTAAAACAGAACTTGTCAAATTGATTGAAGCTTCTCTTAACTTGATGGAATTGAAGTAGATCATCAAGTTAACTACGATAAGTTTCAATATGACCTTTGCTAAAACCTTGTTTAGTTAAACATGATTTGGTCTAAGGGTAGACCAGATATAATAAAATGACACTCATAATACATTGCTTAAATGATTCATATATGATCCTTAAGGGATCATATCATACTATTCACCATATCAACCTATGTATACTAAGTTAAGATTACCATTAAAATAATAAAAATGCAATGATTAATGCTGACCTATCTTATTCTTATGTATTCTTACTATGAGTATCATAGTAATACCTAACCTTAAACTCTTTAATGAGTTGGAGTTGGAAAGAGACTAAGTCAAGATCATCCACTATATATCTTTCTTTCTATAACAATCTTTATGGAACTTATCTTAATATCTATTATTCATCAATGTTGGGTAATTCTCCATTGATTCACAATTCTTTAACTATCAATCCTTGATCTACTATTTCTTGGTCTTATCATAACATCTAATTAAATCTTTTAAAGAGGGTATAGTCCATTAATAACCTTAAACCAATATGAGATACTAAGAAGATAATTTCAAGACAATGGAAAAGTAGGATTGATAAAGCCTTGCTTAGCCAACTAAGAACTTAAGCAATAAATGATTAAAGGATTAAAATGGTGATGCTTTAGCCACCAATATTGAATGCTTATATTTAGTATAAGTAATACTGGTGGGTAAAACATGATTAGAACCTTAGTAGAGATAAGTTATCCTTAAGTAGACATTACAAGCCGCATAAATATAATTTAGGGTTTGGAGTAAAGTGAATATAGGATGATAATATTCAATTAAAGCTAGTATAGCATAGAGTTATAGAAGTGGAGTTATTCATTTTAAAGGATGGTCAACTTTAGAGAAAGGTAGTTGGATGCATACAACTAATAGAGATACATTAGTAATGAATGGTTAAGAAGATTATGAGTAGAGTTTGAAGGAACTATTTGTTGGATGGAAGGCTATCAACAGTAGAGTAGTAAATACAACCAAGCAAGGACATAAGGAAGTTATGAAATACTTTAGTATCAAACTCATTGGATTCATCCATGAGTTTAGAAGGTTTATTAGTGAATAAGAATATTATTATGAAGTAAAACTCATCATGTTCATCATGATGATAAATAGGAAAAGGTAGTTTATCTAGGAAAGGAATTCCTTAACAAGAAGTCTAGAATTATGAATTATGGAAGATAGTAGTTCTTGGTAAACAACAACTCTAAATCTTAAAACCAAGTATAATATCCATTTCATATTAAGAATTCCTTATCTTATATCTATATCACTTGATAGGAACATTTCCCTATAACAACTCACATAAGCACATCTCTGCCAATTCCAACCATCATAACTATATGTGCTTAAGTATATCTTTATCAATTCCTTTCTATAAAACATTCAAGATATAACTTTCTAGTACTAAAGGTGATGTTATCAAATATTCCAAACATAAAACAATATGCTTAGTTATGGAGTCTTTAACCACATCCATAAAGGAGTCTAAGTATATTAAAAAAAACCTAAACCCTAGGGTAAATAATCATAATCCAAAATCCTAAACCTCTTTGTTTATCATAATAGAATATATACATTGTCATTTTCCAAATTAATGGAAGTAGTAAGAATCATATTAATTTCTTTCATATTTCATGCATCAAATAATGATATAGGATCATTATACATATAAAAATTTATATTCAAACTCTGAGCCAACTAGAGTTTAGTCTTATAAACAAATAAGAATATATCATTCAAGAAATCCATAACTAAAAGAGGAGAGAAAAATAATAAGAAAAGTTTCTACAAATTATTAAAAAGGGGTTCATATTGAGTAAATAAAAGAAATACAAAAATATTATATAATAAAGGTTCACAAATGATACTAAATATACCTTAGTATTATTGCAATTATCCATCAAATAAATCCTACAAAGAAAAGTTCAAAATATAAATCAAATTCAAATCTGAAAAGGAAAACAGAAAATTAGAAAAGGTAAAACAAATAAAAACATTACCTGGCCGTGGCCCAACATCTTTTTCCTTATCTGACGCCCATGTGCAGCCCACAACAGCCCAACAGCCAGCCCAGCTCTTTCTCTCCTGTGACTGATAAGTGGGGCTAGGAAAGGACTGCGGGTTGAGACGAAAGGAACGCCAGGGGGTTATCTACAAAACAACACGTCGTCGTCATCCTCACGCACACAGGCAACTCGCTGGAGGAGCTCGCCGTCGTCGTCGTCAGCCGTGCGTCAAGATGCTCACCGTCGTTCTAGAGGAGGATAAGAAGGCCACCGTGACGTCCTGCCTCAATCCCTATCCATAATCCCTCCTTATCCTCTCTGATTTGAATGGGGCCGAAACCCTAGCTCACTGGAGCCACATATCGCCGTCGAACCACATCTCCCCACACCCTTCCAAGCAGCCATGGAGAAGCACCGTCCTCCGTAGATCCTCTGAGAGAAATCCTGCATCAAGGGGAGCACTGGAGTGGACGAATTTGGCAGTTATTCTTCGCTGCAGTTCGTCGGAAATCTTGTCAGAGAGCTTGCCTCCGGCCACGCCTGTCCTCTTCGACCTCTCTATCATCATCAGGGTGAGTTCCTGAACCTTCCAGTATCCTTAAATCGCCTTATCTCGTTGTAAATCGTTGTCTCACCGTGTACCATTGTCGGCCACCGTCGGAGCTCGTCGGGGCTGAGGCTCCGATGACCATTTCCGAGCGGCGCCGCCACTTTAGGACTCAGCACGATGCACTGATTTGAACTAGGTTCATTTCGTTTGCTATGGCGCAATAGATCGTCGCCGGCGACCAACCACTGCCGGTGGTGGTGGTGCTGACGCAATAGCTACGTCATGTCGATGCCACCCTGGACCCAGTCCGCTGTTTGACACGGTCTTTGTCTCACGTGGCAAGTGACGTGGCATTGGGCCCATATGTCATTGTCTAGGGGTCAAGACAGGATCGGTAATAAATGTATTTTCTTTAAACACTGTGCTGAGGTGGTCACTGGCCCACTAATCAGTGACTGAGGCTAGCTTTAGGTACGGTGTAAGAAGTATTTCCTGTTTATGAAAGAAAATAAAGTATTATATATTTAATTAATAATATTCCAGAAATCAAATAAATGCTTAAATCTTGTTTAATTAATAAATTTTATTTGGTAATTCAGAAAAATGTGTATAATATATGAAAAATTTCAAAAAAATAAAATCTATAACTTAAAACTATTATCAAATATTATTGTGATAATTATTTAAATAAATATTATTTAATAAAGGATTTATAAGTAATGAAACTTTGATAATTCATATTTTAATAATGGTAAATGTTAATAATATAAATAAAATACCAAAAATCTTAAAAAAATAAAATTTATAATTTACAACCATAATCATGTATTATTATTTCACTTAATTAAATATTTGTTATTTATTAAGTAATTATAAAGTAATAAGAATTCTAAAAATCATATCTTATTATTTATAAATCACAAAAAAATATAATATACCAAAATGATCACAAAAATAATACCTACATGATAAAAATAAAATATTCCACTTTTGAGTTAAATAAAAATTCAACTATTTTAATAACTCAAATTTAAACTTATTTACTTAGTTTAAAATTCATATAAGTGTAAATAACACTTATTAATATTTCTAAAATTAGTTAAATAAATTTAATAAATAGTATTATTCTTGTGTATTAATAATATAAACCATAATGGTTTAAAACAGTACAAGTACCTTAGTATTAAATTATCTTCTACTTTAAGTACGAATTATATTCTAAAAGGATTTCCACTTATAAAATTAACCTTAAAGAACAACTTATAAATACACCAAATCCTTTCCATCTATGTTAACTACCAAATTACAAAAACTACCACAACACTATAAAAAGTTCAAAAGTAGTTAAGTGATAATATAACTTGGTTTATAAACTATAATCACTCAACTATAAAAGGTAAATGATACTACTCCATTATAGAATCAAGAAATCACTACACCAAATAAAAGGATAACCAATATTAAGTAACCTAAAGGAAACATTCCAGATACACAAGATACAAATGTTATAAATATTATACTTTCAAACTATCCTTGTTTTAAAGTTAATTTTAGTCTACAAGAATCTAAATATAACACTATAAACATTATTATATGTTGTATAGTTAACTTTGGTCTGAACTAGTTAAGTTATAAAGCATTTCAAGCTAAAACTATTCAAGCAAACACAAATGACATCAAACACCACTAACTAACCACAAAGATTGTTTAAACCTTACAAAAGGAATTTATTCTTCAAAAGTTATTCGTTTTTCCACTTCAGACAATGTATGACAAATAATCAAGATCACCGTACATCATACTTCACTTGTATACCTAGGAGCAATAACACATAAGCTATTTATAAATGACTATACTTATAAAGTCAAGTTTGAAAATAAACAATTAAAGTATAAACAATCTTGAATAGCATTTCATAGGTGTATATTTTATTGCAACATAAATATGTGTTGATCACACACACTCACAAGCCCTAATAAGAAGCACAAATGTGAAACTTATCCAAAGGACAACACATTCTAAAGTAACCATTTCCGGAATCCAAACCCTAGGACAACGTTATTCCCGGGATTTGCGTTTAGAACGAGCATCACATTACTTATGCACAACAGCATATTGCTTTTTTAAACATTAGTCCTTATCGAACCAATGATGATGATTTTAGATTTTGGATCTTATACTGAATCGAAGACCGTGAGTGCATAATCTTGCTATCACAAAGGGCAAGTTCACACTTGCTCATGTCCTTTGTTTATTTTCTGTAAAGTATTTTACAAATCCAGTGTTGTCGTCACCTGCATTTGAAAAAGGTCAGAAAACACTATTTTCAATAATAATGTGAGGTATTGGTTACTGATCTAGGGTGATCAATTAATCTATTAAATCTAACAGTTGGAATACCACTATTCAGAATTATATCACCTAGGACTTAACAACCAATATCTCCAGTGATTCTTGCGCTGTCTATTACGCGTTAACCATGAGATTTGGAATGGGACGGAGAAGTCATCTATATCTTCTTCCTCTCGCATGAAGCCGGATGTGTAGGTCGTGGCTGTTATCCTCGAAGCATGCATATTAATTGGTAATTCGTAGAGGATATGCAGCATATGGGTGGGAACCCTCATCGTCCCACGATAGTTCTGGCATCTAACGGTTTGTACAAACCATTGCCATAATTCATTATGTGGGCATGGTGTACACCAAGGAGGCATGCGAGGTCGCGAAGGGGGCAGTGATTGGCTTGGATCATCTTCTAGGGCCCACATCATGGAATTGTGGATGAGAATAAGCTTCCCGGTTGTGCAACAAAGAGTTGATCTCTCATGGGTAAAGTGACGCACCCCTATAGAGTGTAAGAACTGTAACTTGTTACTCCCTGTTTCGGGAAGGAGCTGCGAACGCGGCGGAAAAAGAACTCCATGAAAGTTCTGGTAAACCCGTGAAGGCTGACGGATAGAGATTTTCAGAATAAAAGCAACCTTTGAAGAAATGTTTATGAAAACTTGCATTGCCTACGACCTATGGTCTGTGGCTGTAGTTATAGTGCATCAAACACTCCTTTTCTAGTGAATTTGCTGAGTACGCTCGTACTCAAAGTATCTTATTAACCCTTGCTAGATTCTGAAGCCGGAATAGACAATAACCACATCAAGTTATGCTCCAGGACTTATCATGCCAAGCTAGATCTCTTCGATGAAGTCAAGAAAGTCAACATATACATCAACTCAATTAAAGACGAAGTTACTGATTTGATAGGAAGAAAATCTCTAGCCAAAGAACCTAATTCTGTAGTGTATTGCAATAGCAGCAATGCCAAACACTAGTTAAAATATTAGTCTTCATAGCATAAGAGTTCTTACGATGTTTAACTTTGATTCTTCTCCGTAAGAAGTTCTTTCTCTCTCTTTAACCTAGAGTGTTCTCTGGATCTTGTGTAAAGAGTATGTTGTAACCTCTAGCCATGTATTGGACCCGTTGTGTTTCTGTTGTGCCATTCTGAGGGATGTAATACTAGTGAACGGTGTTTCATTGGTGTTATGTCAACAACTATAGTATACTACATCATGCAGTGGTACGCTGGGTCACCGCATAGGTGCTTGCATGTGTCCCCCCTCGCATGCATGCGCTCTAACCTAGAAGCAAAGGTTCTAGACTTGTATAAGTGGGAATCTCCCTGTTCCGGTGAAACCGGGTAGGATAGTGCCCCACCTTGTGAACCAACATGGTTTTACATCATCCTATGACCTAATCAAACACAAAACAAGAGAGAGCTATGCCGGGCTACCCCCATGAGAAGAATGTCTAGGGGGTAGACGATCCGAGGCCCGCAGATCAGGGTTTCACCGGAGGAAGACCATAGAGCGTCAGAATCAGATGAAAACTTGCATGTGTCCCTAGCATATGTGTGTGAGTGTGGTGCACGGTTGGTAGGTGCCATGTGTAAGTCCCAAGTGTGACCCCCTTTGTAGACATGCATTAACACTTAGTAATATCCTCGATATATACGTGGAAACTCCCGCCACGGGGCAACCAGAGCCTATTTTATGGGAAAGTTGACCCAACCTTTGCTTTCCATGTACATATGTCCTAAACAAACCAAAACAAAAAGAAAAATCCACTGGGATACCCTCGTGCGGAGAAAGCTATAGGGGTAGACCACCGGTTCTCCAGGAGTTATAGCACTTGGAAAGTCTGTGAGATCATCTTATCTATACTTAAGTTACAAAGATTGAATTATACAATTCCATCATAGCATATAACTACATCTCGCAAGATGTCCATTAGACTCTTAAACAGAGTTCCTGGTTCTGTCAACCCTCTTGAGGAGCGGACGATAGTTTCTCTTGTAGATATAGCATGTACCAGCTCTTCATAAGGATTGAGACCATGAAAATATGAACTTTGCACTAGACCATAAGCTTCTGGAGGATGCTGAACTTCATTTACATTAGGTGGGTGCCTAGTCACAAACTTTGAGAAACAATCCTTAACCAATCGGCAAGAGTAGAATTTCCCCTCACGGTAGAGCTGCTAACCAACAAAACCAAGCAAGCTGTTGGACTACTTTTGAAATAGAAATGTCACTCTTTGGGTCAATCAAAAGACCAAGATGAGAGGATTTCAAGACAAAGTTTGAAATTTGTTATTTGACATCCTTTAGATTGTTCTCAATTTTGACTACCTCAAGGACCTGCATGCATGTGGCCCTAGCACATGCATGAAAGTGTGGTGCTATGTTGAAACATACAAAAACTACTAGTCTCCGGGTGCTTGCATGTGTCCCCCCTCGCATGCATGCGCTCTAACCTAGAAGCGAAGGTTCTGGACTTGTATAAGGGGGAATCTCCCTGTTCCGGTGAAACCAGGTAGGATAGTGCCCCAACTTGTGAACCAACATGGTTTTATATCATCCTATAACCTAATCAAACACAAAACAAGAGAAAGATACGCCGGGCTACCCCCATCAGAAGAATGTCTAGGGGGGTAGACGATCTGAGGTCCGCATATCAGGGTTTCGCCGGAGGAAGACCACGAGAACGTCGGAATCAGATGAAAACTTGCATGTGTCCCTAGCATATATGTGTGAGTGTGGTGCACGGTTGGTAGGTGTTGCATGTGTCCTCCCTCGCATGCATGCGCTCTAACCTAGAAGCGAAGGTTTTAGACTTGTATAAGGGGGAAACTCCCTGTTCCGGTGAAACCGGCTAGGATAGTGCCCCAACTTGTGAACCAACATGGTTTTACACCATCCTATGACCTAATCAAACACAAAACAAGAGAGAGCTATGCCGGTCTACCCCCATCAGAAGAATGTCTAGGGGGGTAGACGATCCGAGGCCCGCAGATCAGGGTTTCGCTGGAGGAAGACCACGAGAACGTCGGAATCAGATGAAAACTTACATGTGTCCCTAGCATATGATTATGAGTGTGGTGCACGGTTGGTAGGTGCTTGCATGTGTCCCCCCTCGCATGCATGCGCAGTAACCTAGAAGAAAAGGTTCTCGACTTGTATAAGGGGGAACTCCCTGTTTCGCTGAAACCGGGTAGGATAGTGCCCAAAATTGTGAACCAACATGGTTTTACATCATCCTATGACCTAATCAAACACAAAACAAGAGAGAGCTACGCCGGGCTACCCCCATCATAAGAATGTCTAGGGGGTAGACGATTTGAGGCCCGCAGATCAGGGTTTCACCGGAGGAAGACCACGAGAACGTCGGAATTAGATGAAAACTTGCATGTGTCCCTAGCATATGTGTGTGAGTGTGGTGCACGGTTGGTAGGTGCTTGCATGTGTCCCCCTTGCATGCATGCACTCTAACCTAGAAGCGAAGGTTCTGGGCTTGTATAAGGAGGAAACTCCCTGTTTCGGTGAAACCGGGTAGGATAGTGCCCCAACTTGTGAACCAACATGGTTTTACATCATCCTATGACCTAATCAAACACAAAACAAGAGAGAGCTACGCCGGGCTACCCCCATCATAAGAATGTCTAAGGGGGTAGACGATCCGAGGCCCGCAGACCAGGGTTTCGCCGGAGGAAGACCACGAGAACGTCGGAATCAGATGAAAACTTTCATGTGTCCCTAGCATATGTTTGTGAGTGTGGTGCACGGTTGGTAGGTGCTTGCATGTGTCCGCCCTCGCATGAATGCGCTCTAACCTAGAAGCCAAGGTTCTGGACTTGTATAAGAGGGAAACTTCCTGTTCCGCTGAAACCGGGTAGGATAGTGCCCCAACTTGTGAACCAACATGGTTTTGCATCATCATGTGACCTAATCAAACACAAAACAAGAGAGAGATACACCGGGCTACCCGCATCAGAAGAATGTCTAGGAGGGTAGACGATCCGAGGCCCGCAGATCAGGGTTTCGTCGGAGGAAGACCACGAGAACGCCGGAATCATATGAAAACTTGCATGTGTCCCTATCATATGTGTGTGAGTGTGGTGCACGGTTGGTAGGTGCTTGCATTTGTCCCCCCTCGCATGTATGCGCTCTAACCTAGAAGCGAAGGTTCTGGACTTGTATAAGGGGAAACTCCCTGTTTCGGTGAAATCGGGTACGATAGTGCCCCAACTTGTGAACCAACATGGTTTTACATCATTTTATGACCTAATCAAACACAAAATAAGAGAGAGCTACGCCGGGCTACCCCCACCAGAAGAATGTCCAGGGGGGTAGACGATCCGGGGCCCGCAAATCAGGGTTTCACCGGAGAAAGACCACGAGAACGTCGGAATCAGATGAAAACTTGCATGTGTCCCTAGCATATGTGTGTGAGTGTGGTGCACAGTTGGTAGATGCTTGCATGTGTCCCGCCTCGCATGCATGTTCTCTAACATAGAAGCGAATGTTCTGGACTTGTATAAGGGGGAACTCCCTGTTTCGGTGAAACTGGATCGTATAAGGGGGGTACATGTAGTGATCAAGACCACAAAAACCTATTCATATATGTGTGTGTGCTCATGATCCTATGAAATAACATCACCTAACATATATGTAATAAAAGCCTTGCTAAGTAAATAAAAGAAAAAAGTGAAAAAATGCTTTGCCGTGTATACAGGAGAATACACATGGCAAAGATCATTTGCCGTGTACCTAACGGCGAGGTTACACGGCAAAGATTCTGCCGTCCACCCTGCCGACGGGTGACCCTGTGAGGCCACGGGCCCATCTTTGCCGTGAACATATCTTTGCCGTGTGTCTTCAGTGATTTTGCCGTGTTAATTTTTTTGTTGTGTCCTTCGTTTGTTGATTGCCGTGTTCTTTATCTGTAGTCTGCCATTAATATTTTATTTGTCGTGTGCTTCTTGTTGTTCACACGGCAAAGATCTTTGCCATGTTTCAGGCGTTTTAGCACACGGCGACTGGGACGACGACGGCGAACATTTTTCGGTACATTATCCCCGTAGTGCATGGACCCGCCTGTGTACTTTTGCTGCTGTGCGTTAGATGGAAAGCAACGGACGTTTAAAGACGATAAAAACGGCAAAATAGATCTCAAACATTTATACGATGGATATTACTCCTTCGCATGGAGTCAACTTTAGAAAAGAGTTCTCGTCGACATGCATTGATGCATTAATGTACGATAGGTACGAGACAGTTGCCGATCTGCGAAGCGGTCCCGGCAGACTACCTAGCTCACTTCACTTGGCTACGCGCGTATGCATCCACGCGTGCTGACGCGTATGCCAGGGGCGGGCCCAGTTCAATTCATGGGTATTCAAATGCATACCCAAAAATTTTGACCAAAAACTACATGTATAATTTAGGTATATTCGGTATATGCATATGAAAGACAACAAAGAAACAGAAAGTTGTCAGCGTAACTAGCCCACATCCCATCTTTCTAGTCCCTACTCGTGGCCCAACTAGCTAGCAGGCCCAATTGCTCTATTGGTCAGCCTCGCACGTTCCTAAAGTAAGTTGTGTAACACACGATTGGTCGTCGACGCTCTGGAATACCGATCGGCCGTTCTAAACTGAATCAGGCAACCAAGCCCTACATGAGCGACGGCGGAATTCCGGCGCTGACGCAGCTTTCCGCACACTCGTCCTCGACTCCTCGATCGTCCGCCGCCGCCGCCGCCGCCGCACGGCCGCGGCACGGCGGAATTCCGGCTTCTCCGAACCTCGTCGACTGTCCTCACCCCCGACTCCTTGTTGCTTCCCTTCTCCTCGAACTGTCGCCTGCAGCTGTCAGACTAGGACGTCTGTGTCTGGGCTTGATATTCCGTTTGCCGTTTCGTGTGCTTGCTACCGATCGCTACTCTTGAATTTATGGTCGCCTTGCGTGCGTTCCAACCGTTGAGGACTCGAGGTATTGTACAAATTCAGAAGGTCAGATAAAATTCGCCAGAAATTCAGAAGAGCTAATTGCTGTTTTTAGTCTTTCAGATTGCATAGGTTGTTGCATTTGGTCTGAAATATGAAGAGAAAGAGTGGTCATCTTGTTCATCCGAAGACTTTATTTTTGCAAGTCAAGAATGAGTAGTTTTCAAGCCTTGAAGCATGTGAAACTTACCGTCCAATTTGTAAGCTCTCTTGTCATTTTGCTATTTTCTGCCATCTAGATATTTTAGATGTGGCCTCTTCCATATGTTGAACAATTGGTACTTTGATGTGTTATAATTTTAATTTATGATCAATTATATGGTCAAAATGTGTTATATCTTCTATACTATATTATATAGATAGAATAGTTTTTTTTTTTTGAAGTTGTAGATAGAATAGTAGTATGATGTTCCTATAATCAATTAGGCATGCCAGGAACTAGGCTTTTAATTGTCATTTTTTTATATTTTAGACCCTTTAAAATTTTGAATACACACACTAGAAATCCTGGGCCCGCCGCTGGCGTATGCATCACCTAGCTGGCGGTCGGCGGCGGAGGCGAGGACCTGCATAGCGGGCAGCTAGGCCGGCGCCGTAGCCAGTCGTCGACGCACCGCCGGTGGAACGAGTGCCGGCACCCTGGCAGAACCCGGAGCTCGTCTCCGTCCGCGTAGTCTGCCAGGCACACCGCGCAACGCGTGTCGGCCGCCTCCTCCTTACTCCGCTCGCAGGCGCTCTCCCTGCTCGGGGAAGAGTACACCGTCGTTGGGTACGTGGCCAGGACGGCCTCGTCGAGCCCCGCGGCGGCGGCGGCGCACGGCCGGTGCCGCCCGAGCTCCACTTCTTCGACCATGCTCCGCTCCGACGATGTGGGGTGCACCGCGCGGCGGCGCTGGCTGGAGCAGAAGAAGGTGAGGAGGGAGAGCACGACGAGCATGGCCATGGAGGCGCCGATCAGCACGCTGTCTCTCGACATGGTCGTCGCAGCTAGCACTTTCAGTATAACCTCACCGTGCCACCTATATATACATTTCTCGGCGTCGAGATCGCGCTAGCTGCCGGCCACCTCACGGTCAGATGCATATTGAGTTGTTTTAAAACGAGGATTCTGGTCGGCGCCAACGTGGACACTGGCTTATTATTCTTTTGTTAGTCAATAGCAGCAGAACACGCTGACCAATATCGTGGTAACCTCTATCTCACTATAACACGGCAGTGGGAACTTCTGTCTCTATATACGATAAAAAATGTGTCTAAAAAACTTTAGGGGCATTTTAAAATGCAACCCTGATATTAAAAGTTTTAGAGGCAATTTTGATCAAAGTGTCTCTAAAGACTTCAGTGACAATTCAATAAAAGTGATTCTAAATGTCTTTATTGACACTTTGAAACATGCCCTAAAAACCATTTAAAGAAATAGACAACATAAAACTTTTTAAAAGTCAGAAACACATTTTGTTTCGGCCTTTCCTTGAATGGGCCGGCCCGGTTATGTATTCATGGGAAATTAGATTTTTTTCTGATCCGTACATGTAGGGAGGTAGGGAGTCGACAACCCAAGAAGGCCCACACAGGGCCAGCGGATGTTACTCCCTGGAGCCCGCGCGTCAATCTGCTTTTGTTTCGCTCAAAGGATAGAGTCGGTTTGGGCTTAAGATCGACGGCCCATTCTTGTCTTGGTGGCTTTATTCAGCTCAAGAATTGTCGTGTCAACTCTAGAACGGAAGAAACGAACGAACGATGATTTGATAGGCAGTTAGAATGCGCTCGCTATTTAAATTGATGCTAACCTCATTCGGTACACGACGTGGGACTAAAAATAAGATGCGGGTAAGCGTGCTTTCGTTAGGCAAAGTCGTGTAATTGCGACGTGCCTGTCCGGGACGCGCTATGCATGCATGCGTTGATGCATTGTGCTTTGCCTTTTTTTAATTAGGTTGGAGTGCATGTTGATGTGGTTTAAGAAGTACAAACACAAGTTTAGAAAAAAAAGTGGATCACACTATCAGTTTTCATGGAACACAAGTTTAGAAACTATGACTACCGATGGACTAAATATGGAACACAAACGCTTAGTGCTTTTGGGTAAACTATCACTATTAATAAGAAAAAATAGCATAGACTAGAACTGGATTATAACACCTCTAGAACAAAATAAGACTATAGAAGAAAATAAAACTTTGATTAAAATATCCTAAAAGTTATTATCTTTAGGGGCACTTCTTAAAATGCCCCTAAAGATACTACATTTAGGGGCACTTTGGTAAAATGCCACTAAAGTGTAGTATCTTTAGAGGCACTTTTTAAAAATGCTCCTAAAAATACTACTTTTAGATGCACTTTGATCAAAATGGCTCTAAAAGTATATATTTAAAGACACTTTAATAAAATGTCACTAATTGACATATTTAGGGACACTTTGAAAAATGCCCTTAGCCAAAATACCCGTGAACCATATCGTGTACTAGTATCTAGACCACAGGCAACCTGACTAGACTGGCAAAAATCACAAAAATAACCTAATTAATGAAGGATCTCATGAAATAACCTAATTTTTTGAAGAATTCCCAATCTGACCTGTTTTCATGGCGCTTTACCAGACAACGCCATGGTCAGTAGCCCGACGCTCCCTACAAAAGCCCGATGCATCCATAGCGCCCCTGCCAAAAACTCCATATGACCCCGTCCGACGTGGCAGCCGTCATGGCCCACGCGGGCCCATTTTAATGTTTGGCGCTTTATAAGGGAGCGCCATGCTACTAGGTATGGCGCTTTTATGGCGGGCGCCATGTCCCTTTGATACGTCGGAAACGTATCTATAATTTTTTATGTTCCATGCTTGTTTAGTATCTACTTTGCTTTGCTTTGTCTACACTTTGAGGTGCTTTTTACATGTTTTCTGATACTAACCTATTAACAAGTTGCCACAGTGCCAGTTGCCTGTTTTCTGCTATTTTTGGTTCCAGAAAAGATAGTAAGGAAATATTCTCGGAATTGGACGGGACAAACATCAAAGTCAATAGCTTTCCATGGGGAACAAGAAGTCTAGAGGGGAGACGGAGAGGCGTGCCAGAGCGGCCACACCCCCTAGGCACGGCCAGGGGTGGGCCCACGCCTAGGCAGGGTGTGGCCCCCCTGGCCACCTCCTCGGCCTCCCCCTTTGCCTATAAGAAGCCCTCGATGCCTAAACCCTAAGCACCCGATCAATATTCCACGAAACCTTCTGTAGCCGCCGCCACCGTCGTCCCTAGATCGGGGGGATCTGAAGTCCTTCCCGGCACCCTGCCGGAGGGGAGATCATCCTGGAGGCCTTCTCTCCGGTATGATGCGTGAGTAGTTCCACCTTGGACTATGGGTCCATGTAGTAGCTAGATGGTTGTATCTCCTCCTTGTGCTTTCATGTATAGATCTTATGAGCTCCGTTCATGATCAAGATCTAATCTATTTGTAATCATGCATGTTGTGTTTGTGGGATCCGATGGATATTGAGATTATTATGTTGGTTTGATTAATGGTTTTGTATTTATGATTCTATCATGTCTGTGTTGTTTGTGATCATGCATGCTCTCCGTTGTTAGTAGCTATCTTGGCCAAGTAGTTGCTAGTGACTCCAAGAGGGAGTATTTATGCTTGATAGTGGGTTCATGCCTCTAGTTTCCAAGGGAAGTGACAGAAATCTCTTCGGTTGTAGATGTGTTGTTGCTAATAGGGAGAAAACAATGGTCTCTTGTTCATAGAACATGTGGACTGTTTATCTTACACACTTTGCTTAAAGCAGTTGTCTGTTGCTTGCAACTTAATACTGGAGGGGGTTCGGATGATAACCTGAAGGTGGACTTCTAGTCATAGATGCAGTTGGATGGCGGTCTATGTATCTTGTTGTATTGGCCAATCGAATCTCATAGGATCTTTCTGACTAGTAATTACATTGTTATGCCTTGCTCAGTTCCTGTCAATTGTCCCATTATAATTTGTTTACCTTTCATGCCATGTTGTTTATGTAAGGAGAGCACCTCTAGTGAACTATGGACCCCGGTCCAATCTTTACCATTGATACATCTTCCACTGTTACCTGTTACTTGCTGCAAACCATTACCTTTCACACCATACGTTTAATCCTTTGTTACACCAAACCGGTGAGCTTGACAACCTCACTGATTCGTTGGGGCTGATGGTGCTCGACGTGGCACTTTGTTGGTAACCCCAAGTGCAGGGTGTGAAGAGCATAGCAGCAAGTTTTCCCTCAGTTGAGACCGAGGTTATCGAACCAGAAGGAGGAAGGAAACGTCACACATGTGTTGCAAAAAACGTGGAGATCTGCACAACACAAAGTCAAGACTTTGTCCCAACGAATCAGTGAGGTTGTCAAGCTCACCGGTTTGTTGTAACAAAGGATTAAACATATGGTGCGGAAGGTAATGGTGGTTTGCAACAAATAAACAAGTAACAGTTGAAGATGTATCAATGGTAAAGATTGGACCGGGGTCCATAGTTCACTAGAGGTGCTCTCCTTAGATAAACAACATGGCATGAAGGGTAAACAAATTACAACAGGGCAATTGATAGGAACTGAGCAAGGCATAACAATGCAATTACATTCAGAAAGATCCTATGAGATTTGATTGGGAAATACAACAAGATACATAGACCGCCATCCAACTACATCTATGACTAGAATTCCACCTTCAAGTTATCATCCGAACCCCCTCCAGTATTAAGTTGCAAGCAACAGACAACTGCTTTAAGCAAAGTGTGTAAGGTAAACAGTCCACATGTTCTATGAACAAGAGACCATTGTTTTCTCCCTAGTAGCAACATCACATCTACAACCGAAGAGTTTTCTATCATTTCCAATGGAAACTAGAGGCATGAACCCACTATCGAGCATAAATACTCCCTCTTGGAGTCACTAGCAACTACTCGTCCAAGATAGCTACAAACAATGGAGAGCGTGCAAGATCATAAACAACACAAACATGGAATCATAAAGACAAAACCATTAATCAAACCAACATAATAATCTCAATATCCATAGGATCCCCACAAACACAACATGCATGATTACAAATAGATTAGATCTTGATCATAAACGGAGCTCACAAGATCTATACATGAAAGCACAAGGAGGATATACAACCATCTAGCTACTACATGGACCCATAGTCCAAGGTGGAACTACTCACGCATCATACCGGAGAGAAGGCCTTCGGGATGATCTCCCCTCCGGCAGGGTGCCGGGAAGAACTTCAGATCCTCCTCGATCTAGGGACAACAGTGGCGGCGGCTATAGAAGGTTTCGTGGAATATTGATCGGGTATTCTGCATCAGGGGCTTCTTATAGGCGAAGGGGGAGGCCGAGGCGGTGGCCAGGGGCCCCACACCCTGCCTAGGCGCGGGGCAGGGCCCACCCGCACCTAGGGGATGTGTGGCTTCCCTAGCACGCGTCTCCGTCTCCCCTCTGGACTTCTTTTTCCCAACGGAAAGTTATTGACTTTGATATTTGTCCCGTCCAATTCCGAGAATATTTCCTTACTAGTTTTTCTGGAACAAAAAACAGCAGAAAATATACAACTGGCACTGTGGCAACTTGTTAATAGGTTAGTAGCAGAAAACATGTAAAAAGCACCTCAAAGTGTAGACAAAGCAAAACAAAGTAGATACTAAACAAGCATGGAGCATAAAAAATTATAGATACGTTTCCGACGTATCAAGCATCCCCAAGCTTAACTCCTGCTTTTCCTCGAGTAGGTAAGTGATAAAAAGAATAATTTTTTAGGTGACTTGCACTCTCACAATAAAGATCTAACCATTTGCAAGCATTGACAGCTGAGATCAAAGAACTCTAAACATGTGCATGAAAGATGGAGTTCTAACAATAGGACATAGTGACTATGCATGCAACATGAAAGGCTACAAACAAAGATCATGAATAACATGCATTGAAAAACGTTTGCTTGTTTCACATACAGAAAACATAGCATATTGGTAACCAACTTGTCCCTCATAGAGTAGCAAATATATGCATAGGACACCTTCAAAGTTCACAAGGGTGACTAGAAACAAATAACACAAGAACAAGTAATATCACAATATGCATCAATCAATAAGTTTTGTGACACTGCACACAGAATGACAACTATACTCTCTTAATGGTGCCTAAAGGTAGAAGGTGGAGACTCAAATAATGGTGGAAGAAAGGACTTTTATAAAGGAAGCAGGGATTTCAAGTTTCAAAAAGAGCTTCCAAAAATTATGGTACCTGTTAGCTTTCAGCCCACATTGCCCCTATCATAAGCATCTTGAAGTGATTAAGGTTAAAGTGAACAAAGATGGAGTATATGCTTGACGAAGTATAAGTTGGCAATCTCAAGTCCCTTGAATACAAGGACCACACCTCATGCTACTCAACTTTAGTCACCTGTAAGTTCTTGTCATTGTAAGTATTTGCATATCATTGAGAACCGCCAACGGGGTACCCCTTGCACATGGTACAGGAGCTTTCCCATAACCAAAATTACAAGGCAATCAGACAATGAGCATCTCAGCAATCTTTTTATTTATCATATGCATAGTTTTTTATTGAGGACGCTTCATAGATAGCTCACTATGGTGATGCTGCAAGTTTCCACCATGATTAGGCATGTCTTAGGCTAGCGGCCCAGGCGTTTCTCTAACACAGAATACAAACTCCATGGACTTATAAGTTCCCTCTTTATTTCATACCGGTGACATCCGTAGACAAAAGAGCATGATATCAACTGAGTACAAAGTACAAGTGCAATGTTGAAAACGTTCCCCATGACAACACGGTTCTGCTAATTCCAACGTATAAGTGCAAGAATATACAACATAGATGACACAATGGTTCAAGTTTATTAGGGGCAAAGAATATAAAATGTGCCATCAAGTTTGTGAGGGCTTTAATCACTAAGTTTTCACATAACAAAATAGTTTTTAATTGGAAGATAGCTAAAAACAAGAATATACTTGGAATGGTGTAAACACCATGCATATGAGTTTATAGTGGACACTTTGGAATAACTTGGTTTCTTGGGAGTTGGAATCATGAGTAGAGCTTACTCATACAAGTGGAGGCTAGCAAAAGACTGGGAGCAACCAACTAAGAGAGCATAATGGCCATAATCATGCAGAGCAACAAAGCATTACTAATCAAAGCATAGAGTGGTACTACAAGTCAAGGACTAGATGATCATAGAGGCTATGGTGACTTGTCATAGTCATAACATGGTGTGAGCATGTGCCAAGTCAACCCAAACAAAGCATCAAAGGAGAATACCACAATACTATGCTTTTGCATGCTAAAACAACGCATAATTTCTTCAAGGCACCTAAGCAATCCCAATTGTTTGGAACAAGACATGCTACAACAATAATCAGTAAGCATAATGACAAAACAACACCTAGAATTTCATGCTAAAGTCTAAGTCACAGTCAATGCAAGCTCCTCTTGCACTTTCAAGCAAGAACTTACTACTCCTTTCCAACACCAAGCAACTTATTTGCAAAACAACACAGCGAGAACGGGGGTCCAAACTACTTTATTCAAGCAAACTAAATAACCTAAGAAAAGAAAACTAAAACTAATACGCTCCAAGAACAACACAACTATGCATGAAACAATAAAAACAAAGTGTCTAAACAGACCTGAGCTTTTTATTGATGAAGAAGGGGATGCCTTTGGCATCCCCAAGCTTTGAAGCTTGTACCTCTTGGATATTTCTTGGGGTGACACCGGGGTGGCATCCCCAAGCTTGAGCTTTTGTCCATTCTTCATATTATTGCATCATTCTCTCTCTACACCTGAAATTTTTCCTTCATACAAAACTTCACACAATCTTCATTAGCAACATTAGTTTATTCAAAAGATATTAGACCTCTGGAAAAGCTTTGGAACAACAAGGATTTTCACTAAAAACACAAGCTACTGTAGCAACTCCTTCAAAAAGCTCAATTCCCAAAAGAGAACTCAAAAAGGAATCAATAAGAAGCAAATGCAAATAATGGCAGAAAACTGTCAGAACAAACCAGCAGGTAGAAACCAATTTTTTCGAAAATCTTATGTTGCTCAAATTAAAAAGTTCTAAACTAACAAAAGTTATCTAACATACGGAGGGATGTATTCGTAAATTTTGAACTCAATACGAGTTACAGAGACTCCTCACGGATATTTTTAGTGGAGGACATAAATGTGTTTCGGGGCTCAACTCCCCCAAATCTTACTTCCCTCTCATTAGCGATCTTTATTGGCACAAAAAGCAAACAAAAAGGATAAGGAGAGGTCATTACTAAAGTAATAACTTCCAAGACTCAAGAAAAATCTTGGGTTATCTCCCAACAAGTACTTTGCTTTAACGCCTTTAAGTTAGGCTTGATAGTTTGAGAAGATGCTCACATAAGAAATATGAATTGAGGTAGAAGAGAGAATCAAGAAGCAAATCCAAAACACATTTAAGTCTAACCCTCTGTCTATGCATAGGAATCTTGTATGCAAATAAATTCACAAAGAACAATGCAGGCATAGTAAGATGAAACAGGAGTAACTTCAAAACTTTCAGCACATAGAGAGGTGTTTTAGTACCAATAAAACTTCTACAACCATATTTACCTCTCTCATAATAATTTTAAGTAGCCTCATAATAAACTCAACAATATAGCTATCACATAAAGCATGCTTTTCATGATCTACAAACACATAATTTCTATCAAGCTCAAAAACAGTGGGATTAAAACCTTCACATGTTTTACCCAAAGTAGATATTTCAAAAGGATCCACAGGAACATAACATTCATCCTCCTTTGGTAAGCATGGGGGACAATCAAATAATGTAAGGGATAAAGAGTTACTCTCATTAGAAGGTAGGCATGGGTAGATAATCCATTCTTCGTCCTTTTGTTCATCACTCCCCCCTCTTTTTCATCTAATGAGCTTCCAGTTTCAACAATTTCTTCTTCCATAGGCTCCTGCAAGGCATTAGTCTCTTCCATTTGTGGAAAACGCCTATTAAAATATTCAAGAATATAGCCATTTTCTTCCTTGTAATTATCAAAGAAAAATTTAAGTATCTCAAAAACCTCATGTCCATAAGGTGCATCATCAGTATTTTCAAGCAAACTGGCAAGTTCAAATTTACCCTTGAAGGCAATAAATTATTCAATTCATTCCACATCATCAAAATCATAATTTCCTTTAACATAAGAAGTTATGGTAACATTATCATTATACTCACATTAAAAGGGTAGGTGTTTATACCTACTGCAGCAACAAGCTTTATCAAAGCAATAAGTGTCGTGGGAATGGCCACGGCAAATGCTGCAATCGGCAGCGAGTAGCAGAACATGGGGCAAGGGCGGCCAGCTATCTGCGGTGCGAGATGAGGGCGGAGACACATGGGTTTACCCAGGTTCGCCCCCGGAGGGTAAATACCTACTCCTGCTAGATTGTATTATGGTGAGAGTACAAGAGCGAGCTTGATGACTAGGCGGCGAGTCGCTTGGGTGTATGATGGAATGTGTCCTCTATGCGTACCCTAGGGAGGTTTATATAGGCTCACCTCGCTAGGTTTTACAGATCTACAACCGAATTAGTTAAGGATTCAGAGGGTTTTTGTGCTAGTCCTAGCCTACGCTTCTGGGCCTCCAGCTTCCAGTCGCCTGAGTCCTCGCCAAGTCTCGATCCAATCGCCGTCCTACAGGCCCACTCGCTGGCAGCTTGGGCCAATAGGAAACGTCCTGCTGGGCATACCCTGGTAGGCATATCCCCATCAGTAGTCCCCGAGTTCATCGTTGATTCGTCGCAGGTGTTCGTTGGCAGTCGGAGTATGCGGGTCCAATGCGGACGCCCAGTCGAATCGGCGGTGGACTCCTGAACAAAGGAAAGAACTAGTCATTTTAGTCGCAATAACGGTGACCAATCAGATCGCAGCTTGGCGAACGGGTCGGCGAATAGTCAAGTCACTGTTATAGTGATCGGGTCGGCGAATCATCGAGTCGCCAAAGATAGCGAGTTGAGTGGACGAAGTTGGACCGTCAGCTTGGTCAAACTAGCCATTGGGTAATCCAACAGTAATATCAGCGTAATTACCGCGTGGTAACGGCTCCCCGAAAATGGCGGGTAACAACCACTATATAAGGAGAGTGACGGGCGAGGGGAAAATGCTTCCCTCACTTCCTCCGAACTTGCGCATTCTCGTTCCTCCATTCCGCACTGTCGTGGTGGTGGCACAGCAGAGGCCATGGGTAGGCTAAAGTATGGGGCCAATGGATGCTAGAGGGATCTGGGGAGGGAAGATGTAGTTGATTCTACACACAAAAGACTAAGGCAAAGATCTTTATTTCTCCTTCCTTGGGATACAAGTGCTCCATGAGCTGTTTACAAGGAGAAAGGAAGAACTTTACCAGCCTAACGGTACCAAATGAGCCGATGCCCTCCTCAGGGTCCAAGCCTCCCCTTATAAAGGAGAGCCTTGGGTTCCTTTAGGGCTGACATGGCAAGCATATTCGAGGAATATGCTTATCCCAATATAGTAGTTCGGCGGCCTCCTTTCCCTGTCGCCCTTCTAATGACGGCAAGGTTCTAGAGGGCCCCTCCTGCATGCCTCGGGCTTCAGGACTGTCACCTCCGTGACCTCCTTCTGCCCCTCTGTCGCTCTGCGCCTTTGTCCCTTGTGCTTGGCTCCGCTCAGATTCTCCCTAGCCCGCGGCTAGAGTTTGACTTTAGGCTTCTCCTTCTCCTGCAAGCTTCGTATCATTCGGCCATGCCTCGCGTAACTCGACTTGTCCTTCACCTGCATTATGATTACTCGGGCTAACCCGGCCGACTTACTCAGTATCTCGGCCGGGTAATGCCTTGCCATTATCATAAGGGTCCTGCCCTTTCCTATCTCGGCCGACCTCTATAGGATTCGGCCGACTCAGACTGTAACTCGGAAACTAGACGGGGAACACCCTTCCATTTTTCCCCGTCTTTACTCTATCCAGGGTCACCTCCCCAACATTAGTACCCGAAGCTGGTATGGCCCCGTCGACAACTTCAGCCGGGCCGTATCAGTTTCACGACTTTCGTTCTGCATTGTTTCCGAGTTATCTTTTTCTCGTTCGAGGTATCATCGTATCTTCTTGCATACGCCTCGTCCTACGTGTCATACTCATCATTGTTTCTCTAGTTTTTTGTTCCTCTACAGTATTTACTGACAGGCTACAGTTACTACTGCGCCTGTCGCGTCGGCGATGCGACGCCTCGCGTGCCGTTTCTGTTGGGGATCGTGACCTTCTTTTCCACCGTGTGGCCCTTGGTGCGGTTCCGCTTAGTGGCGTGCGGTCATGCGGCGCACACGATCTACACGGTCAACTGCCACACCCACGATCCCACTACCTCGCGGGCGGCTCGGTTATAAAGAGGGGCGCGGGGCTGGGAGATTCACTTTCCCCCTCCACTCACCTGCGCCCTTCTTCTTCCTCTGGCTTCTACGCACGTTCGTGACTCCTCCGCCGTGCGTTCATCTGGATCTCCGACGGCGAGGACCCCGCCGCACTGCTGCGTCTGCCTCGTCCCAGTTCGCTTGCTCCGGCTCGTCGCCGGTGAGTTCTTCCGGTCCCATCGCCCAGGCTCTCCTCTAGACTCCTCTGTTTCCCTTTCGTTTTCGCGCGGTAGCTCCTTCGCTGCTCCACCGCCGTTTCCGCGTAGAATCACGACGGGGCCATGCAGTTCTAAGTTTCCCTCCGCCGCTAGTTCTTCCTCCGTAAATTTCTCCGGCGGCCCCTTGTCGAGCTCTGTCAGCGGTGCCCTTATCGAGGATGACGATGCTACCTCTGGGCCCGAGCGTGGCTCGTGGCAGGGCTCTTCTGTCACCCGTCGAGAGATTGAGTGGCTAATCCGAACTCGTCGGATTCCTGCCGGGGTAGCTTGTCGCTTACCCGGCAGTGAATCCTCTCCCGTTCTTAGGGAGGGCGAGTATGTAGTCTTCATGTCACATTTTGCTCGCGGGTTTGGTCTGCCCCTCAGTGATTTTGCTAGGGAATTCCTTGATTACTTCGGCCTGCAGCCGCATCACCTGCCTGCTAATGCCATTGCCTCTCTTTCTGCCTTCATCTGTGCCTCGGAGGGATACTTCGGCCTATGGCCGTCTGTGCACGTTTGGTCAAAGTTTTTCCAGATTCGATCCAACGTTGTCCTAGACAAATCTCTTCATCCCTCCGAGAAGCTGCTTACCCAATGTGGTGCCGCGTCAATCACACCTCGGAGGAAATCCGAATTTCCTCGCGTCGCAGGTTTAGAATCATGCAAAAAGTGGCATAAGTCATTCTTTTGTGTCAAGAACTCTGGGAATGAGGATAGGATTCGGCTTCCTGCCTTTTCCATCGGCACCCCTTCCAAGCTGAACTGGACCTATAATCCAAAGAAGAGTCATGCTCTGGCCGAGGCTTTTGAGATTCGGCTGAAGGAACTGATCCGCTTCGGGCTACGCGGTGAGGATCTGATGACTACCTTCATCAGTATCCGGATCTGCCCCTTCTAGAAACGCACACACAAGCTCTGCTATATGAGCGGTCCTCTCGATCCCAACCGAGTCTCGGCGGTGGAGCTGGACAACTACCTCATCTTCAAACGTGTCCGGGCTATCTTTAAGACGGAGATGCCGGAGGACTGGGCCTGGGGGTTGAAGCCGTTCACCCGCGAGCATCCCCCTCCCGAGGTGAGTTTATGCCTTTGTGTTTTGCTTCCTAATTGCGTCCATGACTCTTTTTGCTAATTTTTCTCTTTCTTGTCCTGGAGAGGTTTGAGGAGCAGAAGACTGAGGACGCCGAGGTTTTGACACTCCCGTGGCCCGTGGATCGGAATACACCGGACAACGGGGAGCCGGACTTAGAAGAGTTCGTTCCCAAGTCGGATCTCACTCCGGCTCGCGCTCGCGTCAAGGCCCCGGCCCAGGAGGAGGAAGGTGATTCAGACGAGGTCCAAGTTCTAGAGGTAGTTGCCGCAATGCCAATTTCTTATGCATTTCCGGCTTCTATTTTATCAGCTAATCCGGCCGGTCAGGTTCACAACGTCGAGCCTCTTGCCTCCCGTTACCTCGGGGAAACGTAGAGCTCCAGCTGATGCCTCCGAAGCTGCTCCCAGGAAGCGAATAAAGAAGTCAGCCCAACACCCTCCGAAGCGTAAAACTATGCCCGGGGTTACTGGGTGAGTTACTTTTGTTTGTATTTCTTGTTTCTCTCTTTCTCCCTTCTAACTTGACCTCTTCTGTATTTGCAGGGCTCCTCTCTCTGTTAAGCCCAGCGGTCCCAGCATGACGAGTCGTACGACTCGGCCGCCTTCTCCTCTGCCTCCTGAGGATACCAGAGTTCCGAGTCCTGCTTGCGTTGCTTCTCCTCCTGCTCCGAATCAGACGCCACCTCGCCATGATGCGCCTGAGATTTCTCCTGTTGATGCCGATACATCTCGGCCCACAGATATTCCTACCGAACCTGCTGCCTCCTCTGTGAACCCCGATGTTTCTGTTGAGATTCCTCCGACCCCCGCGGTCTCTACTGTGACACCAACTCCAGCCGAGGATATCGATATCTCGGCGCCCTCTGCAACCGTAATTCCTCCGGCTCCCAAGGACGCTGCTCCAAGTGACGAGGTATCGGCTCCTACTGACGCCTCTCCTAAGGCAAGAAAGGTCATTGTTACCAAACCTTTGCCCTCTCAGAAAGGACTTGCCAGCTCATCTCAGCCTACAATTGCTGATGCGCTGCGCAAGGGGGTTTCCTCTGCCAAGAGCACTGTTACCCCGGCCGCTGATAGACAGCTTGCTCTTCACAAGAGTCCGGCGGGCGGCAGTTGTTACCCAACATGTCCGAGGTAAAGTTCTTACTCGCACGGAGAGTGGGAACAGTCGCGGCTCGTTGGTCGTGTATGCCAACAATTGGAACGCTGCCGATCAGTTCGAGGGTAATCCCAGCAGCCAGCCGTTTCAACTCTCCGATATCAGCAGCCGCCTACATCAGGCTGCCAAGATCGTTCTTGAAAGTGACAATATGAATGAGGTAATTGTTTTTATGGGGTTTTGATTAGTTCTCCAAATGCTATTACATATACTCTAGTCCCCGAAGCTTGCAACCAAATAACTTGTTATTCGTTTGGAAGTTTTATGATGCTTTACTTAGTTCAGTTTTATCTTAGAGTTCAAACCTCCATCCAACTAGATTTGCATTAAATTCTGCTTGAGTTGGGTCTGTCTGAACCTTGAATATCCAGCCACCTAGGTCCGAGTTAAGTTGTGCTTGACTCGGATCTGTCGTAGCTTCGAATATCCAGCCACCTAGATCCGGGTTAAGTTTTTTTGACTTGGATCTGTCTTAGCTTCGAATATCCAGCCACCTAGATCCGGGTTAAGGTTTTGCTTGACTCGGATCTGTGTTAGCTCTGAATATCCAGCCACCTAGATTCGGGTTAAGGGTTGCTTCACTCGGATATGTCGTAGCTTTGAATATTCAGCCACCTAGATCCGGGTTAAGTTTTGCTTGACTCAGATCTGTCTTAGCTTGGAATATCCATTTACTATTTGCTTTATCGCTTAGGTTGCACATGACCGGCGGACCACCGAATTCCAAAGGCTGCTTTTTGCGCATAGAAAATTGCAAGAAAAGTACGAGAAGGTTATTCCTGTGGTGAAGAAAGCTGGTAAGTCGACAAACTCTTGCGTCATCTCCGAAGCTCTTATTGTTTTGTACATGAGATGTTGGCTCACTTTGTTGGTAAACAAGGAACATCAATAATCTGAACATCCGTCTTGAGAAGAAGGTCAAGGACCTGGAAGGTTAGTTACTCTTTTGCTTTATATACTCCCCTTTGAAATGTGCACTAAGTTTCTTTTAACTCTTTTGGCTTTGGTAAAGCCGAGTTACAAACCTTTGCAGCATCTCACCAAGATTGCACGCCCATGCCTGATGTGATGCTGCATTTTTTAGAACAAAGCGCTACTCACTCGGCGCAGCTGAAGGATAAAGATGACGATATAGCTCGCTTGCGTGCCGAGGTGGAGTTCCTTAGGCTCTCTCAGAAGTCTGAATTAGAAAAGGTCGACCAGGAGTTCTTCGATGAGAAAAATCGGCTAGCTCTGCAATTGCAGAAAAATAAAGAGCTCCTCGAGGATGCCGAACTGAAGACACGGGGGATGAGCGAGGAGATCAATCGCTTTGAGAAGAGCAAGATTGACTGGGCTAAAGATCTTCAGATAATGCTGAGCTATATTCATCGTAAGCTTCTGACCGCGGCCGAGTTATCTTTTTCCCTTTCTTACTGCTGACTGATGCAGTCGTGTTTTGCGCAGACCATTTTCCAGAAGCTAAGCCCGTGAGCTCTAAAGCGTTGATTAGTGCTCGTGTGCGCCGAGGTGTTCCTGTTGATGCGGACTCGGAGTACTCGATGGAAGATTTCTTGGTTGCTGTTGGAGCTGCAGTTGGTCCGATGAAGATTATGGGCAGGGATTTGGTGCAGGCAGCTATCCGAGCCTACCATGTTCTCTGGCCGAATACTTCTGGGACTCCTAATATTGATGAGGTCAAATTGTTGGTGGAAAGATTAATGGCATCTGAGAGACAGCTAAGTCTTTGGAGGGAATCGGCCGGACGAACTGGTGCTGATATGGCTCTCACTGTCATCATGTCATGGTATGAAGATATTTCTCTTGATATTTTGAGAAATTTGCGCACTGGTTCCCGTTGGGTTGAGGACCCAGACTTAGTCGCTCTCCGGCAAGCTCGTGCCTTCCAGCTTGTTGAGTATGCCGATGTGCATAACTGGAATGAAGGTCCGAGTTTCCTTCCTAACCCGGAGGACGAGGTCGAAGTTGAGGATGCCTCGGATAACAACTCAGCTGAACAGGGAGAAGATGAGGGTGACTCGGCTACTTCTGGTGATTCCAGTTCGAGCTCAGATGGTAACGGCGACGCACGATCCTCCTCCAAAGGTACTGGGCATTCCACTGCGGAGGCTGACGCTCCTCAGCAGCCTCGGGCTTCCTCCGAAGTCGCTCCTGGGTCTGTGGAGGGCGAGGCAACCTCGACCGAAGTTCCACCTACCTTGGAGTGCCCAGGCCCTGACCAAGTCACTGCCTCTCCAGGTAAAAACCTCTAAGTCATTTCTTACCCCTGGTATGCCGTGCGTATGATGTACGTGGAACATTTGTCCGTCTTTTGTGCGGTATGAATTTCTTTTGCCGTGTGCCGCTGAGACATATATGGTTGTAATCGCTATTAATTTGTTTAACTCGTCTTGTTTGTCCGAATCCTTGCTTTGGCGGCCTTCAATTTCTTGAGTTTGGAGTATATATTTGCCTTTGTGCTCCCGTAGTTCGGCGTGCAATATTTCCTGACTTTGATAAACTTTGCCACTTGACCACTGTAGTTTGGACTGTTAATCTGGGTGTAAACCTTGAAGACCGTATTTGGGGGGAGCGAAATAATATCACTCTGGGAGCCGAAGTTTGATACCCACTCTTGCGACAAAGGATAACCCATACTTAGAAATAACGTAGGGTAGTCCCCGAGCCACTGCTCAAGGCAACGAGGTTTAATATATAAACCAAACTTAGAAACAGTATAGGACAGTCCCCGAGTCACTGCTCAAGGTGCCGAGGTTTAATATGTGTTATTCCCCGAGCCACTGCTTTGGCGCCGAGGTCCAATACCTGAATCAAACTTAGAAACAATATGAGGTAGTCCCCGAGTCACTGCTCAAGGTGCCGGGGTTTAATACATAAACCATATTTAAAAACCATATAGTGCAGTCCCCGAGCCACTGCTCATGGTGCCGAGGTTTGATACATAACATGAAATTAAAAACAACATGCGGCAGTCCCCGAGTCACTGCTCTGGATGCCGAGGTTTAATACATAAACCATACTTAAAAATAACATAGTGCAATCCCTGAGCCACTGCTCAAGGTGCCGAGGTTTGATACATAACATGAAATTTAAAAACAACATATGGTAGTCCCCGAGTCACTACTCTGGACGCTGAGGTTCAATACATAGTTGGTGCTCCCTCCCGAAGCACCATTTTACAATATGTCATGGATGACTCCTACGAGTAAAATGGACGAAGTAAGGCTACGTTCCATGGTCTTTTCGATTCTTCGTCGGCTTTGTCTGCCCTGTTCTTTCCTGGTGATTGAGCATCGATTAGGTAATACGCATCATTGTGCAATGCTTTGCTCACAATGAATGGTCCTTCCCATGGAGGCGACAACTTGTGCATGCCATCCGTGCGTTGCACCAGCCAGAGAACTAAATCTCCTTCTTTGAACACTCTTGGATTCACCTTCTTGCTGTGATATCATCGCAAGTCCCGCTGATAGATAGCTGATCTTGATAACGCCAGCTCTCTGGCTTCTTCTAGCAGATCGACATCATCTTGCCGAGCTACCTCATTTACTTCTGCGGTTGTATACTGGGTAACCCTTGGCGAGTCATGTATTATGTCGGCTGGAAGCACAGCTTCTGCCCCATACACTAGAAAGAATGGTGTATAACCTGTTGATCTGTTTGGGGTTAGTCCTGAGGCTCCATAGTACTGCTGGTAGTTCTTCAATCCAACAACCTGCCGACCTTTGCAGCGGTTCGACGAGTCGTGGTTTTATTCCGGACAGTACTAGTCCATTAGATCTTTCTACTTGTCCATTGGACGCTGGGTGAGCCATAGAGGCGACATCTAGTCTTATGTGCTTTTCTTGACAGAATCTAGCGAAGGCTCCTTCTGCAAAGTTTGTACCGTTGTCTGTAATAACACTGTGTGGGTACCCATATCTTAAGATAATATCTTTGAGGAATTTCACTGCTGTGGGCCCATCACATTTCTTTATTGGTTTCACTTCAATCCATTTTGTGAACTTGTCCACCATGACTAATATGTGGGTCATCACGCCTCGGGCCGGCTTAAATGGTCCCACCATATCTAAGCACCATACATAAAATGGCAAAGTAATTGGTATTGTCTTTAACTCGGACGAAGGCATATATATTTTGTTGGCATATCTTTGGCAACCATTACATTTTTCGACCAGTTCTTTGGCCTCTTTCAATGCTGTTGGCCAATAAAACCCATGCCTGAATGCTTTGGCCACTAAAGCTCGGGATGAGGCGTGATGTCCGCATTCTCCTTGATGTATATCTAGGAGGATCTCCTGGCCTTCCGCCGAGCTCACACATCTTTGCAACACACTTGTGACACTCCTTTTATACAGCTCATTGTTTATGATTGTATAGGCTTCAGCTCTTCTCACTGTTTGTCTTGCCAATATCTCGTTATTCGGCAAAACCGCATCTCTAAGGAAAGAGAATATGGGTTGCGCCCATGTAGGTGTGATTTTATCTGGTGGAGTCTCACTATCTATTTCCATATTTTCTGTTGACATGACTACCTCGGATGTCTCCATACTCATCCTTGCATCGGCTGGCTTTATCTTTGGAAATTCCGGGTTACATTGCTTGTCAATTTCCATCAGCACATTATCCTCTCTTGGTTTTGCCGGAATAAAAATGGATTCGGACTCTGAAGACGGTGTTATTGATGGCTTCCTCAGGTGCTCTAGGGCGATACCTGGGGGAATTGACTGTCTGGTTGATCCGAGTTTTGACAATGTATCTGCGGCGTCGTTTTCTGCCCGAGGTATATGATGAAATTCACATCCATCGAAGTATCCACTGAGTTTTTGCACATGAAACCTATACAAGGCCATATTATCATCCAACGCATCACAATTTCCTGAGACTTGCTGTACTACTAGATCTGAATCTCCATAGCACAAGATTCGGCGTATGCCAATCTCTTTCGCCACCTTCAATCCATGGACTAGTGCTTCATATTCGGCTACATTGTTTGACGCGACAAAATGTATTTGCAGCACATATCTCAGCTGGTCTCTTTTTGGCGAGGTTAACACTATTCCTGCCCCAAACCATTTCTTAGTTTGGAACCGTCAAAGTGCATCGTCCAATAATTCGGATCTAGTAATGGTGGCTCATATTGTACCTCGGCCCAATCTACGAAGAAGTCGGCCACAACCTGAGATTTGATTGCATCTCGCCTATCGAATTGCGGAGCATAAGGTGACAATTCAATTGCCCATTTTGCTATTCGGCCACTTGCATCTTTGTTGCTCAATATGTCGGCTATGGGTGCTTCACAAATCACCTTGATGGGGTGCTCTTCGAAGTAATGTTTAAGTTTCTTTGCTGACATGTACACCCCATATGCCATCTTCTGATAATGTGGGTAATTTTGTTTTGAGGCTGATAATACCTCGCTTAGGTAATACACCGGCCTCTGTACTGATTTATCATCTTCAATTCGTTCCACCACGATCACAACGCTCACTACTCTGTTGGTGGCTGCTATGTAAAGTAACATTGGCTCTTTTGATAATGGAGAAGACAAGACCGGCGCTGTGACCAACATCTTTTTCAATTCATGAAATGCATTGTCTGCTTGCGGAGTCCAGATGAACTTATCCGATTTTTTCATCAGCTGATAAAGTGGTAGTGCTTTTTCTCCCAGCCGACATACAAATCGGCTGAGCGAGGCTAAACAACCTGTGAACTTTTGTACGTCATTTAGACATCTTGGCAATTCCATCCTTTCCACTGCTTTTATCTTAGTTGGGTTGGCCTCTATACCTCGGCTAGATACGAGAAAACCGAGCAATTTTCCCGCTGGCACACCAAATGTGCATTTTTCCGGGTTAAGCTTCATTCGGAACCTTCTCAGGTCCGCGAAAGTCTGCCGGATATCATCCAGTAGCGTTTTGCTTTCTTTGGTTTTGATAACCACATCATCTACATATACTTGCACATTTTTTCCTATCTGGTCATGTAGACATTTTTACATGCATCTCTGATACGTTGCTCTTGCGTTGCGCAGGCCGAATGGCATGGTGCGATAGCAATAAGCCCCGTACGGGGTAATAAATGCAGTCTTTATTTGATCGGCCAGATTTAATGGTATCTGGTGAAAACCAGAATACGCGTCTACAAATGATAATAGTTCACAACCAGCAGTCGAATCAATGACTTGGTCTATTCTTGGTAAAGGAAAAGGATCTTTTGGACACGCCTTGTTCAGGTTCGTGTAATTGATACACATTCGCCATACAATGGCTACATTTGGATCATCCTTCTTCTTTTCCACTAGCACCGGGTTTGATAGCCAATCCGGATACAATACCTCCATGATGAACCCGGCCGCAAGGAGCCGAGCTATTTCATCTCCTATTATTTTTCTCCTGTCCTCGGCGAAGCGGCGAGAGGTTGCTTCACCGGCCTTGCTCCTGGCCTCACATTCAGAGAGTGCTCAGCCAACTCCCTCGTCACACCTTGCAGATCCTGAGTTGAACATGCAAAGATATCCCGATTCTCACGGAGGAAATTGGTGAGCTCGCTTTCCTATTTAGCATCTAGGCCTGCACCAATAGTGACGGCGCGCTCTAGGAATTGCTCATCTATCTGGAACTTCTTTTTTTCTTTAGTCGGCTGAAAGGAGACACTTCCATGTGGGTTGGCTAATGCCGGCATATTCAGCTGTGCCGACTGAGCGAGGGCTGCTACCTCCTGAATCCTTCTTTTTTCTCTTGCCATTACCAATGATTCGGCCAGATTTGACCCGGCTGAAGCACATTCCATTGACTTCCTGTAATCCCCTGCTACTGTTATCACCCCTTGTGGTCTGGGTAACTTCATTTTCAGGTAAGTTACGTGGCAGCTTCTCATGAATTTGGCTAATGCTGGCCGTCCAAGTAGAGCATGATAGCAACTCTCTAGATCCACCACTTCAAACTCCAAATTTTCTGCTCTGCAGTTATCTCTTGTGCCGAATAACACATCCACTCGAACCTTTCCAATGGGTTCGGATGAAAGCCCTGGAACTATCCCATGGAATGTGGTCCTCGTGGAATGCAGCATGTTCTGCGATATTCCGAGTTTATGCATTGTATCTTTGTACATGATATTGATACTGCTCCCATTGTCAATAAGTACCTTTGAAAATTTCACATTAATGCTTGGTCCGACAAATGTCGGATCTAACACGAGTGCATATGACCCCGGACTCGGCATTATCTTGGGGTGATCCTTTATGCTCCAAGTTACTTCTTGATCCGACCAAGGCACGTATCTTGGTACTGCCGGCATAAATGCATTTACTTCCATATGCCGGCGCTGTACACTCTGCTTGTCTTGCTGTTCTTTTGTGAACACGCAATACGACCGATGATGTTCTTTGTAATCATTGCGTCCATTATTTCCTGGATTTGTCCTTCCATCCGGACCTTGGTTTATCACTTGATGCACCGCATCTCTCCGGTCCGAGTTTTCATACCTTGGGGGAGGAGGTGGTAACATCAGTTGCTGTGCATTTGCTCCAGTCAACTGTGGCTGATGCTGCAGATGTGCCTGGACAGGCGCTGCCTGTATGCCTGCGGGGTTACCCATTGCATTTTTCATCCATGCACATTGGCGGGTTGTATGGTTGGCCGGCCTGGCCGGGTTTGACGTGTGAAATTTACACGGCTGATCTAACATAGATTCAAATACTTCGGCCTCTCCTGCCACTGCCTCTTTTGCTCCGGTGTCCACTATTTTTTCCCTTCATTCCTTGGCGTCCATTGCTGAGGACCATTCTTTTGCCGCTGACTATTTCCGTGACTCGGCTGATCTTGCACTATTGCTGCCACCTGAGTCGAACCATATATATAATCTGGTCTTTCTTCTCCTCTTCTTCCTCTGAAGTCATTGCGCCTGGATGACCCGGCCACATCTCTTGCATATTGATCTTGATGCTCCCGATGGTCTGCCGACATTAATTCTGGTTGCGTCGGATCCCCCAATGCATAGGAATCCGCTATTCTGATGGTTTCTGCCAATGTGGTTGGCATATCTCTTTGCAGTCGCTGCCATAACACACTGGCATAGCGGCATCCTTGAGCGAACCAAGCTATTGCTTGTGATTCTATAATTCCTTCACACGAATTTCTCAGGTTACACCACCGAGTTAAAAACTCTCTGTCCGTCTCATTCGGCCTTTGCTTGCACATGGCTAGCTGCTGTGGCCTGTTTGGCCTCTTGTAAGTACTGGTAAAGTTGCTAACGAACATTTCTTCAAAATCCAACCAACAGTTGATGCTGCCTGCTGGCAGATTATTCAGCCATACTCTAGCTGGTCCTTCCAACATTTGCGGGGCATACCACACTGCCCATCGTAACTTTCCACCTGCTATTTTTACAGCGGTGGCATAATCGATCAACCAATCCTGTGGTTTGGTGCTCCCATTATATGTTTTTGTGCCTCTCCCCAGCTGAAAGTTCGGCACAGGCGGTTCGCCCATGATCCATGGTCCGAAGCATGTCGGACCCGGTGGACCCTATTCTTCAAGCAACTCGGATCTGTATAGCCGGTCTAGCTTTACTCTGGCATCATTTGACGGCAAATCTCTGTACAAAACTCTCTCCTGCATTCCATAGTGGTTATTTCCACCATGGATCGCATATTCCATCTCGGAATAACCATCATTGTACCTTTCATTCACCTGATTATGGCGAGCTGGTCTCGCTTCTCTTTCTTGCCGAGGTTCATGTCTCGGCTGCGGGTTGGGCGGCGGTTCTCTCCTTCCTTCGACCGGGATATTATTCTCGTGATTTCCTCTTCCGAGTTCTCCTCTGCCGAGATCTCCATTGCCTTGACTTCCGCCGCCTTTCTCAGCACGGCCAGGATTCCTCTCGCCACTGTTACCTCGGCTTCCATTGCCTCTGTTCTCGTTTGCTTTCCCGGCTATCGCCGGATCATATGGAACAATTTGCTTGTTTCTCTTTCCTGAAGTTATCGCTCTGTCTTTTCGTGCATTGTTTCCGGGTGAAGATGCTGCTGCCACAGATAAGGCATGTGCTGCTCCAGCCGAGTGAACCATTCGCGAGGCCCCTAGCCTCGCCGGGTCTGCTCTGAGCATTTCTTCATTCTACTGGTTCGCAATGCGGACCAGCTCATTCACTCTTTATTGCTATTTCTGTCGGGCTTCGCCGGTCAATCCTTCTAACTCTAATGTTGCGGCATTTGCCGCTCTCAGGTTCTTTTCCGGGGTACTGTACCTCGGCAAGCCTAAATACCCCGATTCTGCCTTATGAGCATCATGCTCCTTGTTGATATCATCCATGAGGTTCTTTCCTCTTAGTCTCAACTCGTCAACCCGTTCGGGGGCGACGTCAAGCTTGTTTGCTTTGGCATACTCTCGCAGGGTCCTGTTTAAGGACTCCCGGAAGGCCGACACCTTTTTTGCCTCTACCAGCACCTTTTCCTGGTTTCTTCCAACTCTGCCTGAGCATTTGCCGGATCAAGTATCGGCGCTACAGGTGTAGTCAGGTTATCTATGGTTGCCTGAAGAATGTTTTCTGGTCTTTCCAGAGGTGGCCCTCTTACCCTTGGTGCCTTTGGGGTTGTCTCCTGCACCTCGGCCTGGTTGGCCGCTGAAGGGATTACCTCAGTGGGTTGTGGAGCTGTCTACCTGGGCGCGACCTGCACGCCCGCCGCCGGGTCTCTGCTTGATCCGGCGCCTGCTGCTCCCGCCTGCACCCCGGCTGCGACCATCACCTCAACACTGCTGACAGGGCGCGCTCCGCGCGGACTGCTCGCGGCGCTAAGGGGAGGTTCTCCTGCAACAACAACCTGGTGAGGATAAACGCCGGAGATGTCGACGCCAACGTAGATCTGGTGCATGCCCAAGTTGATGAAGACGCCGTTACGTGGAGGAGTTTTTCCCTTGAAGCTGCCTGCGTTGTCGCTGACGTAGTCACAGAGATCAAGTCTCCGGACCAAGACAGAGACAATGCGCTCACCAGTGTTGATGAAGTTTCCCGTCCGGATCATGACTCCAGCTAGCACCGCTGCTGGCCCCATGGTGGGCGCCAACTATCGTGGTGGTGGCACGGCAGATGCCATGGGTAGGCTAAAGTATGGGGCCAATGGATGCTAGAGGGATCTAGGGAGGGAAGATGTAGTTGATTCTACACACAAAAGACTAAGGCAAAGATCTTTATTTCTCCTTCCTTGGGCTACAAGTGCTCCATGAGCTGTTTACAAGGAGAAAGGAAGAACTTTACCAGCCTAACGGTACCAAATGAGCCGATGCCCTCCTCAGGGTCCAAGCCTCCCCTTATAAAGGAGAGCCTTGGGTTCCTTTAGGGCTGACATGGCAAGCATATTCGAGGAATATGCTTGTCCCAATATAGTAGTTCAGCGGCCTCCTTTCCCTGTCGCCCTTCTAATGACGGCAAGGTTCTAGAGGGCCCCTCCTGCGTGCCTCGGGCTTCAGGACTGTCACCTCCGTGACCTCCTTCTGCCCCTCTATCGCTCTGCGCCTTTGTCCCTTGTGCTTGGCTCCACTCAGATTCTCCCTAGCCTGCGGCTAGAGTTTGACTTTAGGCTTCTCCTTCTCCTGCAAGCTTCGTATCATTCGGCCCTGCCTCGCGTAACTCGGCTTGTAATTCACCTGCATTATGATTACTCGGGCTAACCCAGCCGACTTACTCAGTATCTCGTCCGGGTAATGCCTTGCCATTATCATAAGGGTCCTGCCCTTTCCTATCTCGGCCGACCTCTATAGGATTCGGCCGACTCAGACTGTAACTCGGAAACTAGACGGGGAACACCCTTTCGTTTTTCCCCGTCTTTACCCTATCCAGGGTCACCTCCCCAACACGCACAGCGACCAGAGTGACCCAGAGCGATTCACATCCCTCGATCCCCCAACCGATGGCCCCTCCTATAGAACCATGGGGCAGATACAAGTGCACGAAGGCGCTGCTGAGATCGTTCGAGGAGGCAGGGATCCTCCGTGCCAGGAGATGGCGCATCCCCGCAGCCAGAGAAATGATTCCAGATTCATGCGAAGGGGAATTCGTTTGCTTTACCAGTCATCTGGAGCGGGGGCTCGGATTCCCCACTTCTCTCTTCTTCCGGCGCTTCTGCGCCTTCTATGACATCCAGCTGTCGGACCTAGGACCGCATAGCATCAAGAAGCTTGCCATCTTCGTGGCGTTCTGCGAGTGCTACCTGGGCTGCAGGCCATACTTCCCCTATGGCAAGATCTATTCCATGGGAGGATCAGCTGCGAAGAGGCGGGCATCCCAATGTTAGCCGCGGGCGGCTTGACTTTCCAGCTGAAATCGAAGGCGTCGTTCTTCGACCTGATGCTGCCCGCCAAAGCAACGAACGAGTGGAAGAAGAGCTGGTTCTACATGACCGAGTCGACACCGAGCGACGAGGTGGCGCTTCCAAGGTACTCCGCCGACCGGCCCGAGCCACGTCGGCTCCAAGTCACCAAGCTTCCACTGGAACAGCAGATGGTCGTCGATGAGATGCAGCAGACCATCCGCAACTTGAATAAGAAAGGCCTCCAAACCATCAACCTCTACAATTGCTGGCTCGGGCGACGGCTCATGCCCCTGGCCAACCGTTCCCATTATATGTACGAGTACACGGGCAAGGACGACCTGACGAAGTCCTGTCACGACGATTGGAGACTCAAGGACTACACCTTGGCCCTGGAGAAGATCACCCAGGCGGTGTATTTTGACGCAAAGGCCGGGGTCGCACCTTATACCGCAAGGAGCCCAGCTTCGACGGTGATTTTTTACTTCCCTCGCACTCGCAGGCAGTTTGTGCACTCGCGGTTGTGCTAATGTTGTTTGATTGCTGCAGTTATTACAAGTGGTGGAAGGTTGGCTTCCACCCGCAGATGACGAGAACTCGAACTCGTCCGCCGAGGACGAGAGCGAATCATTGCCTGACAAAGGCGATGTCAGGAGTGACAGAGGTGGCGATGGTGATGACAACGACGATGGCGACGAAGCCGTGGAGGTTGCTGCCCCATGGCCCGCAAGACTCGCGGGCAGCACCAACGCGAGCTCGAGGCCAGCAAAAGCCTCGAGGCCCACGATGACGAGGACGACGAGCTCCCCAAGCATACCTCACAGCGTGAGGCCATGCCGTCGAAGAAGAAGAAACCGCCGCCACCCAAGAAGAAGACGAAGCCAGCCAAGCCGGCGTCTCCACCTTGGTCCGCGAGTATCTCCGACGCTACCAGCACAGCCGAAGAAACAACGGTGCACGCAGCTACAGCGACTGGTGCGACCATCGTGGAAGACAAGGCGCCGCTGGCATCACTGCCGCCGTCGTTCGCCCTAGTCACCGGGTTGGTGGCCGCTCCATCTGCAAGGGCCTCGCCACCCAGAGGACCTCCCGCAGCAATTTCCACCGAGCCCCCTGCCGCGGCCTCATCCTTAAAGAAGCCGTCTGTGTCTTGGGCACAAAGCGTGTTCGAGACGGGCCTCAGTCAGAAATTGGGGCCAGAACTGGAAAAGCCGGCTAGCATTCGCACTGGCTTGCGATTTATTCCGGTCGCCAAGTGAGTATTCCTCAGCCTTCCATCTGTCTGTTTGATTCGTGTGGTAATTGGCGAGTGTTATTAATGGAGTCGTCTTCGCAGGACTGGAGTAAAGAAGATAGGTCACCCTTTGATGGCCAAGGTTCCATCGGTCGCTGCGGAGGTGCCAGCTGACCCCTCGAAGAAGAGGAAGGGCAACGAGACTGAGGCGCCCGCCGACGGCGCCAAGAGAACCAAAGGCGATGAAGTCGTCACGATCTCAGACGAGCCAGCGGCTGCCCCGAGCGAAGCCCAGATTGCGGTGGGCGTAGCTCTGAAGGCGTCAAAAGACGCGGGATCGCAGCAGGCAGATCCCATGGTTTCGATTGAGGCGGCCGGGCCACCTTCGGGTGGCGTGGGTGCCACGGTGGCGATGTTCCCTCGCTTTGTAGCGAGGGCCACCACGGCGAGTGCCTCGGTGCCATCAAGCCAATGCCCTGGGGCCGCATGTATGGAGGTCGAGCAACGTCACGGGCACACTCCTCTCGTGCTTTCGTCGGTGGAAACGATGGAGCTTCACGGCATGCTAGGTGCTGCCATCCAGGTATGTCCAGTCCCCGAGGATCTGGCCACTGAATTTCAGTGGTCGGATTCTTACTGTTTTTCGTCATCCAGTCCCCGAGTGCCTAGTCGCTGAATTTCAGCGGCTGGGCACTTAGGAATTTTGTCATCCAGTCCCCGAGTGCCTTGTCGCTGAATTTCAGCGGCTGGGCACTTAGGAATTTTTCATCCAGTCCCCGAGTGCCTAGTCGCTGAATTTCAGCGGCTGGGCACTTAGGAATTTTTGGTTGTTGACGTTGTGATTGTTGCATAGGGCTTGCAGCGCGAGTCGGCCGAGCGGCTTGCTGCCAAGTGCCGCGTGGAGAAGGAGCTTATCGCTGTCCAGGAGACGAACGAGGAGCTTCGAGTGACTGCGGGTGAGTGTTTGTCTTGTTTGGCGCTTGTCGCGAACTTGTTGCGGTGTTGACCGTTTTGTTTTGGAAACAGAGAGTAGTGCGGCTGCAGTTAAGGCGGCTCGCCAGGGCCTTGTCCCGGCGGGTGAGTTGACGGCGGCTCAGTCTGCCTTGAGCGTAGCGGAGAAGCGAATCGCCGAACTGGAGCGTGAGCTCAAGGAGGCAAAGGCGAAAGTGAGCTCGGCAGAAGGACGAGCCAAGGCGGCCGTCACTTCTGGTGCTGAGGAGCGGAAGGTGTCGGATGCACTCGTCGTCGGGTTGCAGAATGAGCTCTCGGCTCTTCAGAATTTCATCACGGACCTTTGCCGCCCACTGATTGGTGAGTTTTCCTTCAGCCACTTTCCGAGCGCGCGTACAACATTGTGGTTTTGGTGCTTTGCTCACTGTTTGCTTGTGTGTTTTAGGCTGGATCACTGACAACACGGAAGAGGCGCAGTCGTACGACGCGCAGCAATGCTTGACCACCGTGGTCGATTCAGCCGCGCTGTCAGCGACCTGTCTCCGGGCATATATTCAGGAGATATCGCCCACGGAGGTGATCCCCAGCGACCTCGTCGAGGTATGGCGCTATCTGGAGAAGGCCCCGTTGGTCGTGGAGTTCATGATGCGGTCGGCCTTCCGTCATGGAGCGGCGACTGCACTAAGCCTTGGGCTCGCAGATTTTCCCGACGATTTCGACCTTGACGACGTCACGAGCGGGTACCCCTCGTCGACGGGCTCGGTCGAGATTGCTGAGGTGTTGAAGCTGACGGACCGAGCCGCGGTGTACTCCGACCGTGTTTGGGCGATGGGCAACCTTATTCCCTATCAGGAAACAGTCGTCGCCCCCAATGATCCTGAGCCAAAGCACTGCGACTTCAAGGTGGAGCAACCATTTCATGCGGCGATGGCGGGTGAGTACCCGTCAAATCCCTAGGTGCCCTTTATCCGCAACCGAAGGATGGTGGCGCCTCCTCCTCGAAGCCTGCAGAATAGAGTGTTTTGCCATTCGGCGTTAGCGTAAGATAAACATGTAATTCTCCTTGTATGCGAACAAATTTTGCTGCTATGAAGGAATGCACGAGTTATGTTGTCATTGTTTTTTGTGGTTTGAGGTTTGGTTGTACGAGTCCCCGAGCGCGTCCACCCTTTTTATGGGGTTGACCTTGTTTTTATATGTTGTGTGAACCGTTAGTGAGTTAGGGTCGACTCGCCATGGCTCGGAAAGCCAGTTGCATGGCGACTCCTAGGGGTGCTCTTTACTTGGCTGTTTTCCCGAGCACGAACGGGGTCGGGTCACCGAGTCCCCGAGCATGGTACTTGGCCGTTTTAGTCGCATGCCCAAGGTAGGTGAGGAGTAGGCGCGTTATGTTAGGCGCATCGCTCCGCCTGATCCGTAAGATCAGTCGCATGGCGAGTCCTGGGCGCGCTCTCTTACTTGGTGTTTTTCCCTAGCCGCTCTTCTTTGGGCTGGTGTCAGTCCCCGAGCATGGTACTTTGTCATTCGAGTCACTGCGCCGAGGATGTGGAGGACTGGGTCGCTGTGGGAAGCGAATGCAGTCGTCTTGGCTCGGGGAGCCAGTCGAGCTAGGTGACTCCAATGGGGCTCCGTGTTAGCTTTTTTCGTGGACGATGCGAGGCCTGAATTTTTCCAGTTCCCTCGTACAACACTACTTGGCCGTGCCGGTCGCGTTACCAAAGGTTGACTTCTGCGAATAGCGTATCGCTGTTATTACGAGTGCGAGTGGCACAAGGCATGGAGAGTAGACGCAATTTACGCGAATCAATCTGCTTTATTTTATAGCGGATAGGGGGTACATGTCTGGAGTTCTAAGAGTAGAAATTCCGTACGAGGTTTACATTCCATGGCCGCTTGACGTCGAGTTTTCCATCGCCTCGGACGTCGGTGAGGTAGTAGGCGTCGTTGCCCAGGACTCGCCCGATGGCGAATGGTCCCTCCCAAGGGGGGGGGGAGCTTGTGCATGCCTTTCTTGTCCTGGATTAGACGCAGTACCAAGTCGCCTTCCTGGAAAGTGTGAGTCCGTACTCGCCGACTGTGGTAGCGGCGAAGCCCTTGTTGGTAGATGGTGATGCGGGAGCAAGCTAGGTCGCGTGCTTCGTCGAGTTGGTCGACTCTGTCTTGGCGTGCGAGTTCGTTGTCAGCCTCCGTGTAGTTGACCACCCGAGGTGAGTCGTGCTCGAGGTCGGTTGGCATGACTGCCTCGGCACCATACACCTTGAAGAAGGGGGTGAACCCCGTCGACCTGTTGACGGAGGTGCGGATGCCCCAGATAACGGAGGGGAGTTCTTCGACCCAACACCCGGCGGTGCGCTCGAGTGGGACTTGTAGCCGTGACTTCAGGCCATGGAGGATGCTCTGGTTGGCGCGTTCCGCCTGGCCATTAGACTCCGGGTGGGCGACTGAGGCGAGGTCGAGTCGGATGTTGTGCTCCTCGCAGAACTCGGCCATGACTCCCTTGGCGAAGTTGGTGCCGTTGTCCATGATGATGCTGTTTGGGAACCCGTAGCGATAGATGAGATCGCATAGGAATTTTGTAGCGGTCTTCCCGTCGCACTTGGGGACTGGCTTGGCCTCCACCCATTTTGTGAATTTGTTGACTGCGACTAGGATGTGGGTGAATCCAGAGGGGGCCTTATTGAAGGGGCCTACCATATCCATGCCCCATACGACGAATCGCCAGGTGATGGGGATTTTATTGAGCGCCGAGCTCGATACGTGCATCTGGTTGGCGTACTTCTGGCACCCGATGCATCACTAGACGATGTCAACCGCGTCGGCGTGTGCGGTGAGCCAGTAGAAGCCATGTCGCATGGCCTTGGCGACCAGGGAGTGGGTGCTGGCGTGGTGTCCGCAGTCGCTAGAGTAGATGTCCTGGAGGATCTTGCGTCCTTCAACGGGTTGGGCGCAACGTTGGAACACGTCGGTCACGTTGCGCTTGTGGAGCTCGCCGTTGATGATGACGGAGGATTTGCAGCGGCGTGCTATCATCCAGGCCTCCGTCTCGTCTGCGGGTAGGGTGCCTCCCTCTAGGTAAGCGATGTATGGCGTGGTCCAGTCGCTTGGCTTGGCGATTAGTGCGACCAGGGCTGCGTCTGGTTGCAGCGGAATTCCGATGTCGATCTCCCTTGGGGGAGAGACGCAGGGCTTGGTGATGGTGTCGAGAAAGACGCCGACAGGTGGTGCGAGTCGAGCCGAGCCGATGCAGGAGAGTCCGTCGGCCTCCTCGTTCTTCCGCCTGTCGATCCACTCGACGGAGTAGCCTGCAAAGTGGCCTCCTAGCTAGTCCACTGCTTGGCGGTATGCCACCATGGTGGGGGAGACGGCATCGCAGGTGCCGGCGACTTGCCCGGCGACGAGGTCGGAGTCTCCGTAGCAGCGCAGGCAATTGATGCTCATCTCCTTGGCTGCCCGCATGCCATGGAGTAGCGCCTCGTACTCGGCCATGTTGGTGCATGCACCTCTGGTAGGTCGCCCCGGCGTTCTTGAGGCCGAAGGTCATGGCGGTGTAGCATAAGGCTCTGAATGGCGTGATGAACGCCATCTTTTCTTCGTCCTCGACTGCCATTTTGATCTGGTTGTACCCAGAGTAGGCATCGAGGAAGCATAGCGAATCCGAACCTGCGGTTGAGTTGATGATTTGGTCGATCCGTGGGAGGACGAACTGCTCCTTGGGGCAGACGCTGTTGAGGTTTGTGTAGTCAATACACATTCTCCAGGTCCCATTTTTCTTCTCGACCAGGACTGGGTTTGCCAGCCATTTGTAGTATTTGATTGGCCGGATGAAGCCTGCAGCAAGTAGATGCTGCACCTCCTCGGCGATTGCTCGGCGACTCTGTTCATTGAAGGTCTACAGCGACTGCTTGGCAGGTCGTGCTTTGGGGTCGGCGTTGAATTTGTGCTCGGCGAGTTCCCTTGGGACACCAGGCATGTCAGATGGCTTCCATGCGAAGATGTCGCGATTCTCACTTAGGAACTCGATGAGCGCGCCTTCCTATGCTGGGCTCATGCCCGTCCCGATCGTCACCGTCTGGCTGGAGTCGCCTGGGACCAGCTCGACGGTGCGAGTGTGCGTCATTGCCTCGAAGGCGGTGGAGCTGCCACCCTCCGAGTTGGGCTTATTGAGTATGGTGGGGTCGTCATTGTTGACCCTGCTCGCATACTTGGCGAGCTCCTCGGCATGGTTGGCCTCCACCGCGATGATGGCGTCAGCGAGTTCGTCGCCTTTGGCCTCGCATTCTGCGGCCATGTCGGGATCGCCATGGACAGTGATGATGGCACATGGCCCAGGGAGCTTCATCGCGTTGTATGCATAGTGGGGCGCTGCCATGAATTTGGCGAACGCCTGGCGCCCCAGGACGCAGTGGTAGGGGCTGTTGAACGGCACCAGCTCAAAGACGATCCGCTCGGTGCGGAAGTTTGCTGGTGTGCCGAAGGTGACTCGGCCCGGATATTCGATCCGTGGCGAGTGGTCCTCGCGGCTCCAGGTGATTGGTTGCTCGGACCAGTTGAGGAACTGGGGGATGTCTATCTGGGACACCGCGTTGACGGCGACGGCGCGGGCGATGACCTTCTTCTCGCGCTTCGTGTTGAAGCCTGTGAAGGTGTGGAGCAAGCCGGCGACGCTGCCGAATTTTCCGCCGTTTGGCGGGTTGTTGTCGGGGTCTTCCCGTGCGCGCCGTGCCTTCTCAATCTCCTTGAGGGAGTGGCAGTAGGCGGTCGTGTGCGTGGCGGGCTTCCCTTCCCTGCTGTGAAAAACACAAGGTTGATTGAGGAGAGCCGTGGGGTCGAACCTCGGTTTCGCCTTGTAGTTGCCGCCATCGCGACGTTGGCCTCCGTCGCGGCGGAAGCACTTGGGTTCACACGGCGCGTATCCGGCGTTGGCGACGAAGTCGACTCGCCCATCACCGCGGAGCTTGCCGGTGAGGCGAGTGTTGCTATAGCGTAGCTCGGGTCGCCTCCCGTTGTCGTGGCCGCTCGTGCGGCGATTCCCTCCCGACTCGTCGTCGGTTTCTTGGTTTGGGTCCTCTTCCGCGTACCGCTTGGCGATCTCCAGGAGGTCCGGTATGTTGTCGAGTGTTCTGTACACTCACTTGAGCTTGGCGACCAGGGGCTCATAGCGGCACAATGTCTTGAAATAGTGGATCGCGGTGTCCGGATGGATTCCGACCGCGTTATACCACAGGTATTGCCACCATTGGACCCAACTGCGGGTCGACTCGCGGGGTCCCTGGACGCATTGCTCCAGGTCCTTGATGGTGGTGGTGCGGGTGTAGGAACCCTCGAAGTGCCTGACGAACGAAGGCGTCGCGCATTTCCTCCCAGGAGTCGATGCTGTCCGCAGGGAGGGTGTTGATCCATTGCCTACACGCTCCCTCCATCATCAGGGGGAGGTAGCGGGCGGCAAGCAGGTCGGTGTGGCCAGCGATTCCCATTGCCATGAGGTAGGTATCGAGCCACACGGAAGGGTCATAGGAGTGATCATACTTCTCGATCTCCTTCGGCGCCTTGAAGTTCGCCGAGTATTCGCCTCGAATCATTGGTCCGAAGCACTCGGGTCCGACTCGACTCAGCGATCCCCTTGGTTCGCCGACGCGGCGGTTGGTGAGGGTATGCCGTAGGTCGTCGGGCTGGCGTGCGCGCCAGCTCTGGTTGTTGATGATGTGGGTGCGCGCGTCGACTGGCTGCCCGTTGGCGGCGACGAAGTTGTTCGCCGGACGCGGGTCGTTGGTGGAGAGTGCCGCGTGCGCGGGTCGATGTTGGAGCTGCAGGGGCTCAGGTGGTGGGCAGTTGAGGGTGTTCGCCACCATTGGGCGGCCGCTTGAGGCCGCCCTGCTGCCTGAAGAACGCGAGTACATGCGACCCTATGAGTCGGCACCCGCGGTTTGTTGCTCGACTGCCTTGGCAAGCAGATCCTTGGCGTACTGGATCTGCAGGGCGCCTTACCTGGTTACATTTATGTTGTCGATCGCTGCTCGTCTCGCGACGACATTGTCCATCGGAGTGGAGAACAGCGGGAGGCCGTTTGCGTCTCGTTCCCGTGAGGAGACCATGATTCTGGGTTGGTCCCTGGGGGGCGCACGGTTGGGTGGTGGTGGGGCGCCGTTGGCCGTCGCGCCTGGTGGGGGCCGGGAGCTCCCTCCTGGCGGCGCGTTCTCGCAGATCCCGCTCTCTGCTCCACGAGCCGGGTCATTCTCGTCGTCGAAGTTTAGGGCGCGCCCCTAAATGGTGGGGTTCAGGCGCGACCTGATTCGAAGTTGGTGGTAATGCGAGAGCTCCTGCGCTGTCACCTGCTCGAGGCGAAATTTTTTGCGCTCGACTTGTTCTTTGCGGACCGCCTCCTCTAGCCGTAGGCGGAGTTTCTCGACCTCCGTTTCTGTTGTGTTCGGTGGGATCGGCGTGGAGAAGGGGTTTTGAGGGGGGTCGGCGCCATTCGCCATGTAGGCCGCGACGTGGTGACCAGACCCGTCGTGGAGGTCGGCGGAGTTCTCCGACCCAGAGTCGAAGTCGAAGATCCCAAGGATGGAGGGGTCCTCGAAGTCTCCCACGTTGGAGACCTAGGTGATGGAGCCCGCGGGCGATGCGGCGACGATGGATCCGGCAGCGGACGTCGGGGTCGCCGAGTCGGTGTCGTCGTTGAGGGCCGCGTCGTCCGCGACCATGGCGGTTTCGGCCACGTTGCTATGGGCCGAGTCGTACTCGGAGGCTAGATGGTGGATCGTGCGGACCTGAATCTCAGAGAGCTGGTCGCGTGGCGGCGACTCGCAGATGCGAGCCGAGTCCTCCAAGACGATGACGTCGGTGGAGCCGTCAAAGAGGCTGATCGTGCCGACCAGCATGATCACGCTGTGCGTGATGGGGTGTGCCGCCCGGACGTAGCTGCTCGGCAAGATCTGGAGGATCTCGCCGATCACGATCATGCGGCCGGTGGCGATCGTCTCGTTTATGGACAGATTGGATCTCGCCGCAGAACACCGGCCTAACCGGCCAGTCCCCACGGTGGGCGCCACTGTCGTGGGAATGGCCACGGCAGATGCTGCAATCGGCAGCGAGTAGTAGAACATGGGGCAAGGCGGCCAGCCATCTGCGGTGCGAAATGAGGGCGGAGACATAAGGGTTTACCCAGGTTCATCCCCCCGAAGGGTAAAGACCTACTCCTGCTAGATTGTATTATGGTGAGAGTACAAGGGCGAGCTCGACGACTAGGCGGCGAGTCGCTTGGGTGTATGATGGAACGTGTCCTCTATGCGTACCCTAGGGAGGTTTATATAGGCTCACCTCGCTAGGGTTTACAGATCTACAACCAAATTAGTTAAGGATTCGGAGGGTCTTTGAGCTAGTCCGACTGGGCCTAGCTACGCTTCTGGGCCTCCAGCTTCCAGTCGCCTGAGTCCTTGCCAAGTCTCGATCCAGTCGCCGTCCTGCAGGCTCACTCACTGGAAGCTTGGGCCAATAGGAAACGTCCTGCTGGGCATACCCCGGTAGGCATATCCCCATCAATAAGTAACATTATAAGTAGATCACACGTATCTAGCAATAGTATTCAACCTATCAATTTTTTCCCATAAGTGTTTCCCTTTTTGTGACAAACGGTGTTCCTTATAATAATACTTTTGTTCTTCCGTGAACCCACCTTGCCAATAATAACTAGTTTCAAAGAAACTATCCATTGATAGAAAGCATGACCAAGCAAGGCAATAATAGTCCAGCAACTAGAGCAGGAACTAATTTTTTTTGTGTGTTTTTGAATAAAGTCTTGAGTTTGTCTTGTGTTTGAAGTATCAGGAGCAAAGTCTTGATTTTGTGTTGTGCAGGTCTCCATGTTGCTTATAACACCTGTGGAGTTTCCTTCCTCCTATTGGTTCGATAACCTCGGTTTCTTACTGAGAGAAAACTTGCTGCTGTGCTCTTCACACCCTGCGCTTGGGGTTACCAACAAAGTGCCACATCGAGCACCATCAAAGTCTTTCTGGCGCCATTGCCGGGGAGGCTAAGGACGTCTTCACTAGGGGAGTCCTTCACTTCCTTTCTCTTTACTTTGTTTTTAGTTTGCTTAGTTTTTTGTGCTTGGTTTTGTTTGCCTCTTTTTATCAAAAACTCCAAAAAAATTTTAGTTTAGTTGTGTTTGCTTTCCCTTATAAAAAACAGACAAAAATTTAGTTCCCACTCTAGTTGCTGGTCTGTTATTGCCTTGCTTGGTCATGCTTTTTGTCAATGGATGGTTTCTTTGAAACTAGTTCTTATTGGCAAGGTGGGTTCACGGGAGAACAAAAGTATTATTATAAGGAACACCGTTTGTCACAAAAAAGGAAACACTTATGGGAACAAATTGATAAGTTGAGTACTATTGCTAGAGACGTGTGCTCTACTTATAATGTTACTTATTTCTTTGATAAAGCTTGTTGCTACAGGAGGTATAAACACCTACCCTTTCAATGTGAGTATAATTATAATGTTGCCATATCTTCTTATGTTAAAGGAAATTATGATTTTGATGATGTGGAACAAATTGAAGAATTTATTGCCTTTAAGGGTGCATTTGAACTTGCCAGTTTGCTTGAGAGTACTGATGATGCACCTTATAAACATGAGGTTTTTGAGATACTTAAATTTTGCTTTGATAATTACAAGGAAGAAAATAGCTATATTCTTGAATATTTTAATAGGCGTTTCCCACATTTGGAAGAGACTAATGCCTTGCAGGAGCCTATGGAATAAGAAATTGTTGAAACTGGAAGCTCATTAGATGAAAAAGAGGGGGGGGGGTGATGAACAAAAGGAGGAAGAATAGATTATCTACCCATGCCTACCTTCTAATGAGACTAACTCTTTACCTCTTATATTATTTGATTATCCCCCATGCTTACCAAAGAAGGATGAATGCTATGTTCCTGTGGATCCTTTTGAAATATCTACTTTGGGTAAAACCTGTGAAGGTTTTAATCCCACTATTTTTGAGCTTGATAGAAATTATGTGTTTGTAGATCATGAAAAGCCTGCTTTATGTGTTAGTTATATTGTTGAGTTTATTCATGAGGCTACTGAAAATTATTATGAGAGATGAAAATATGGTTATAGAAGTTTTCATGGTACTGAAACACCTCTCTATGTGCTGAAAGTTTTGAAGCTACTCTTGTTTTATCTTCCTATGCATGTCACTTTGTTCTTTGAGAATTTATTTTCTTACAAGATTCCTATGCATAGGAAGTGGGTTAGACTTAAATGTGTTTTGAATTTGCTTCTTGATGCTCTCTTTGACTTCAATTCATAATTCTTATGTGAGCATCTTCTCAAGCTATCAAGCCTAACTTAAAGGCGTTAAAGAAAAGTACTTGTTGGGAGATAACCCAAGAGTTTCCTTGAGTCTTGGAAGTTATTGATGACCCACAAGTGTAGGGGATCGCAACCGTCTTCATGGGTAGTATTACCCAATTTATTGATTCGACACAAGGGTAGCCAAAGAATACTTGCAAGCCTTAACAACTGAGTTGTCAATTCAGCTGCACCTGGAAATAGTTCTTGCTCACAGAAGTTTATCAGTAGCAACAGTTTGGTAGTAGGAACAGCAAAGCAACAACAACAGTGAAATGGTAGCAATAGTAACGGTAACAGTAGGATTCAAGTGGGGTAGGCATAGGGATGGATGGACGGGCGTTGCATGGATGAGTCTAAACATGTAACTTCAATACCTAGGGCATTGCAGATAAATAATAACAAGCATCCAAGTACTAAACAATCCTAGGCATGTGCTCCAAATATAGTCATACGTGCTCGCAATGAGAACTTGCACAACACCTTCTGTCCAGCCAGCCCGTGGCAGCGGGGCCTCTAGGGAACTACTGGCAATTAAGGTGCTCCTTTTAATAGAGCACCTGTCACGACCCGGGATCAGGGCTAGACAAATACCAGATCTTCATCTGACATAAGCCTAACCTAAATTCCGAGGCAAGCAGGGAAAGATCGGTAACATTACAGAACATACAAACCATACATTAATAAGGTAAACTCTTAAGAGAGTTACAAACCAGTCATACAATCCAGGGGTCATAGACCCATCATTACAACAAACAACGGAAGCAAACAAGTTGTTCTAAACAAGAAACTTAGCAAAGGGCCTAAGAGGCCTTAAACAGAAGTAGCAACCCTTCCATAGATCCTAGGCAGCTGCCCGGGAACCCCGACTACTCGTCGACTTCGACGTAGAAACCACCTTCAGGTGGAGTAACTTCATCTGTAGAAAAACATCAACGAGGCAAGGCTGAGTATATGGTGTACTCCACAAGACTTATGGCTAGTGGGGTTATTTTGCATAAAGCCATCTTCTGTTTTCAAAACAAGAGGAAGAAGAAACTCGTCTAGTCAGATCATTTTCAAAAGGGGATAATAAGACTACAACTCTAGCTCTTAGAAGTCATCTTTGATATCCACCAGGTACCATCATCAACTGAACCTCTCTTCCCGGACTACCCCCTCAAACAACCCCGAGGAAGTATTCCGGTTCTCACTTTAGTTAGCCAAGTTTTATCATTCGGTTATAGTTCTCTATGATCATAGAATCCATTCCCAAGTCGTCCATAACCGTGGACACGGCTTTTCAAAAAGATTAATAACTCTGCAGGGGTGCACATTTTTACCCACATGTACCAACCGATTCTTAATGCCAAATTATTAGCCCTCTTCCTTGGAAGGCCGACAGAGAGTGGTTGACCACGACCTTTACCTTGCTTTCACCGAGACCATGAGTCACGCACTAGGGATATGCCGCCGTAACGGGTCGAGTCCCGAAGCCGGTCCCTAATGATGTGCACATTGTTCAAGATTACGAATGCCAGGAATCTCTTGTTTCCGGCCACGCTTACCTACCTATTATGAATGCACCTCCTTCACCTCCATTCAAGAACAACCAAGATGCGTATGTCGAATGGAAAGCCCGAACTATGTGACTCATGGAATCTACTAGGCAAGTTAGTTGGTCGAGGGGGTTTCCAGGCCCCCGTGTGGTTGTACGCTCGTCTTGGTTCAAGAGGCGAGAACATCAGGTCCTAAGGGTGGCAAGTATGGGAATACAAAAACCATAACCCACGTGCCCTCCCATACAATCCTTAGCATGTTTATCATCCATCTCTATTACATCACCACATCCTACCATACTAGATTCATTCGTATCTCCGATGCATCACCTGAATGATCAGCATCGGACCACTAAGCATGGCTAAGCTTGACTGAACTATGGCACTAGCGATGCTCATAAGCCAAACCCTAGTTATGCTAGGAGCGGTGGATCAGGTAATATAGTTCACCAAAGGGAAACATGCATCAGATAGGATTACTCTATCTACTGATAAAAGATTGTTGAACCGAATGCATATGGCGAGAATGAAAATGCTTTGTAAACTTAGGAATTATTATGTATGAGTGGGGCTTCGCTTGCCTTGTCCGTTGTTGGAATGGTACTGCTCTTCGGTGGCGTTGACTTCAGCCTCGGGTTCGGTTCCTATTCACAAGAACCAATCACTAGAAAAGAGAAAGTAACATTCAACACATGGCATGTGCAATGCTCATACAATATGGATGATATGACAAGTTAAATAGTGCTGGAATGAACCCTAGAACATGCTTGGTCACTTTAAACGGGGTCCGAGAGGTCCAAACCCTACAAAAAGGGGAATCCTCGGAATCACCTATGGGGTTAAATTGGTTCTTCTAATTAAACTTGCCATCAAAGTTGGTTAACAATGTATGATTATATCTTAGTTAGATAGGTTTCATTTTTCTGATCATTTTGGTATATTATTTGTATTTTTCTGATTTAAAATGAATTAGTTATGAATTTCTCCAATTTTAATTCATTTTAAATCATTTTTGGAATATTTAAAATAATTTCCAACTTGGGCCCACATTCCATAGATTTAATCATTTTAGAAAACATTTATAGAAAATATTAAAACCCTGACAGACAGGGCCCACCTGTCATATATTTCTTAGTTACAGAAATGATGTACAAAATATTTAAGAAATAAAGAAAAAAAGGAAATTTCACCACGCTAACGTCATGCTGGCGTCAGCAATGGAGATGCCTCAGGTGATGATCGGATCTGGCACTAGGGGAGACATGGGGCTGCGAGATTGGGCGCGTTCGATGCGGGGCACTGCGCTAGTCCAACTAGTGGCGGCGCCGCCCAGGAATGGTCGCCGGAGCGTCGGCATCGACGACGAACAGCGGCAACGGCGAGCTCACGCGGGGAAGACGATTTAGAGGGAGATGGAGGAAACGGAGGGGCGCGTTAGCACCATGGGCTCACCACGAGCGCGATGGAGGGGTCGGCGAGGCTCGAGGAGGCCGGACGCCGACGAATCAACGGTGAAGCTCGTCGGTGGCGGAGAAGATGGATTCGATGCAGCCGATTGCGGGCTTCCCTGCTTTATTCCTTCGGTGAGGAGGATCCTCATGTCGAGGCAGAGCCGGTAGTGGTCTTTGGCAAGCGAGGGGTGGTCGGGAACTACGGGGACATGCAGTGGCCGGAGCTAGGGTTTTGGAGCTCGCGAGAGAGAACAAGAGGGAAGTAGATAAGAGAGTGGGGAGAGAGAGGGCAGCGCGGCGATCTTATCTCCTACAGATCGCGACGAATGGCGCTGGGCGAGCGGCGTGGGTCGACGACGAGGGCGTCGGCACGCAGCTGCTTCCCGTCGTCTTCGAAGATGACGAGGAACAGAGGGCCGAAGAGGTACGCGGCCGAGGCAGGCTGCTCTTGGGACATGCATGGGCCCCGGGTGGGCTGGCTCTAGGCTACTGCTGCGCGCGCGAGCGACGGTGAGATAGAGGAGACGTGGGATCGGCCCAGTTAGGTTAGAAACTTGTTTTTATTTCTAGAAAACATTTTCTATTTTTGTTTTTCTGATTTTCTTTTGTATTTTCAAATTCAGATCTGTTTTGAATAATTAAAAAATACCAGATACGAGTATGAAATACTCAGGGGCCCTTGTAAACCATTTTGGGCTCCACTTGTTTTGATAATTTTCAAAATATAGAAACCATTTGAAACGTTTCGAGAGGGAAAATTTCAGGGTTTTGTTTGTGTTTGTTTTGATTAAGTCAAAGTGGAAGTTTTATGCATGCATGCAATGCTCAAACATATTTTTATTAATATTACACAAAAGGTGGTATGTTACAGCTCTACCCCACTTACAAGAATCTCGACCCGAGATTCCTAGGTTTTAGAAAAGAAGGCAGGGTACTCAGATCGAAGACAATCTTTGCGTTCGCAGATTGCTTCTGACTCAGAGTGATGAGACCATTGAACTTTTAGGAACTTGATGGTTTGGCGACGAGTCTTGCGCTCGGTTTCATCAAGAATATGAACAAGGTATTCTCGGTAGGTTAGATCATCTTGGAGATCCAAATTTTCATGGTCCACACCACGAATGGGATCTTTGAAGCAACGCTTGAGTTGGGACACATGAAAAACATCATGAACCTCTGGAAAAGATGAAGGTAGATCCAATTGGTAGGCAAGTTCACCGCGTTTGGAGAGAATGCGAAAGGGACCAACGTAGCGAGTGATACGTTGGAAACATATATACAATTTTTGATGCTCCATGCTTGTTTAGTATCTACTTTGCTTTACTTGTTCACACTTTGAGGTGCTTTTTACATGCTTTCTGGTACTAACCTATTAACAAGTTGCAACAGTGCCAGATGCCTGTTTTCTGCTGTTTTTGGTTTCAGAAAAGTTAGTAAAGAAATATTCTCGGAATTGGACGGGACGAAGGACAAAGTCAATTACTTTCCGTGGGGAACAAGAAGTCCAGAGGAGAGCCGGAGAGGCCGGCCATAGGGGCCACCCCCCAGGCGCGGCCACAGGTGGGCCCGCGCCTGGCTAGGGATTGGTGGCCCTGGCCGCCTCCCGGTCTCGCCCCTTCGCCTATAAGAAGCCCCCGATGCAGAAACCCTGAGGACCCGATCAGAAATCCACGAAACTTTCTGTAGCTGCCGCCACCATTGTCCCTAGATCGGGGCGAATCTGAAGCTCTTCCCGGCACCCTGCCGGAGGGGAGATCATCCCGGAGGCCTTCTCTCCGGTATGATTCGTGAGTAGTTCCACCGTAATCTTCATTGGTCCAATAGCAGCAACGACGGCAATGAGGAAGTCTTCCATCGAATATTCTTGACTCGGAGCAACGGGAACACCTCGGCGCTCACGAGCAGCAATCACAGCCTTGGAGCTTAGTGATTTCGCTTCTAGAAAATGATCTACATGAAAGGAAATCATATCAGTTAAAAATAAGAAAGGGAAGAAAATAACTCGCCCACGTACGGAAACTTACGATGGATGTAACTCAACATTTTCTGGAGATCCAGGGACCAATCGGCCTTACTCTTCTCGAAACGAGTGATTTCCTCGCTCATCGCTTGATTCTTTAATTCAACAGCGTCAAGAAGTTCTTTGTCCTTCTGAAGCTGTAGGCTCAGTCGGTTCTTTTCCTCCGAAAACTCCTGATTGACTTTTTCCAACTTAGACTTCTGAGAAAGCTTGAGAGATTCAACCTCGGCACGTAACCGGGTTATCTCATCATGTTTTTCGTTGAGTTGCGCCGAATGAGCGGCAACTTGTTCTAAAAAATGCAGCATCATATCAGGCATAGGTATGCATTCTTGATGCGACGCTGAAGAGTTTGTAACTCGGCTATACCAAAGCCAGAAGGTTGTAAGAAGCCCAATATTTACCTCGGACAAAAGTCGACAAATTAGTAAGCAAAAAGAATAACTAACCTTCAAGAACGTCAACTTTCTTAGTAAGGCGAGTATTCAAGTTGTTGATACTAGCTGCACGACAGCAAAAAAGCTAATTAGCACGAACAGCTAAAATTATTACGAAGTTAAGGAACGTTACACGGACTAGTTAAATTACCAGTTTTCTTCACAACAAGAACAACCTTCTCATATTTTTCTTGCAGTTTCTTGTGTGCGAAGAGCAACCTTTGAAACTCAGCTGTCCACCGGTCATGGGCAACCTAAGGATGAAAGTAAGTTACAAAGATGGATATTCAAAGCTAAAATAGATCCGAATCAAGCAAAACTTGACTCGGATCTAGGTGGCTAGATATTCAAAGCTAAAGTAGATCCGAATCAAGCAAAACTTGACTCGGATCTAGGTGGCTGGATATTCAAAGCTAAAGTAGATTTGAATCAAGCAAAACTTGACTCGGATCTAGGTGACTGGATATTCAAAGCTAAAGTAGATCTAAATCAAGCAAAACTTGACTCGGATCTAGGTGGCTGGATATTCAAAGCTAAAGCAGATCCAAATCAAGTACAACTTAACTCGGATCTAGGTGGCTGGATATTCAAAGCTAAAGTAGATCCGAATCAAGCAAAACTTGACTCGGATCTAGGTGGCTGGATATTCAAAGCTAAAGCAGATCCAAATCAAGTATAACTTAACTCGGATCTAGGAGACTGGATATTCAGAATTAAAACAGATCCGAATCAAGTAAAACATGACTCGGATCTAGGTGGCTGGATATTCAGAACTAAAGCAAATCCGAATCAAGCATAACTTGATTCGGATCTGAGTTGACCATGGCTAATTCAAGTCACGAAGGGAATTGACTTAGAAGTGATGCATCCGAAGCCTGACAAAGCTTCCAAACGAACAATAAATTATTCGATTGCAAGCTTCGGGGACTAGTGTGTATATAATACCATCTGAATAATAGACAAAGTATCAACGAAAGCGTTTACCTCGTTCATCTTGTTGCTATCAAGGACAATCTTAGCAGCCATGTGCAAGCAACTACTGATGTCGGAAAGCTAAAATGGTTGGCTACTCGGATTGCCTTCAAGATGATCGGCGGCATTCCAATTATTGGCATACTCCACCAAAGAACCGAGGCTGTTCCCTCTCTCAGTACGGGTCAGCACCTTACCTTGGGCCGGTTGCATAACTACCGCTGTTGCCGGACTCTTGTGAAGAGTAAGTTGAGTATCGACAGCGGGGGCGACTCCGGGTTTAGCAGAGAAAGATCCCTTGCGAAGTACACCAGCAATGCTAGGCTGAGAAAAACCAATTGGCCCCTTCAGAGATGCCGAGGGTTTAGTAACAACAACTTTCCTACTCTTAGCAGAGACTTAGGCAGGGGCAACAACTTTAGCACTAGGAACCGAGTCTTTGGTGGCAGGAGAAACTGTATTTTCCAAGGGGCCAAGGTGGTGATATCCTCGGTTGGAGTTGGAGTAGCAGCTGGGACCGCGGTGATCAAAGGATCATTGGGAGAAACCTCGGCAGTCTTGAGAGGGACAGCAGGCTCAGCCGGGTGATCCGGTGTGGGCGTTATGTCGGCAATAACGGTGGGAGCAATAGGCTCAACTTGTTGAGACGATATGTTGGTCGGCGCAGGAGGAGAATCAACATGAGGGGGGCTGGGAACCCGAGTATCTTCCGGAGGATGAGGAGAAGGCTGCCGAGTAGTGTGGCTTGTCATACTCGGACCGCTTGGCTTTGTGGAAAGGGGAGCTCTGCAAGATACAAAAGAGTCGATTCAGAGACAAAAAGAGAGAAACAAGAAATACAAATGAAAATAAACTCACCCAGTAACCCCAGGCATGGTTTTACGTTTCGGGATATGCTGCGAAGACTTCTTGAATCGTTTCTTGGGGCATCACCGGAGGGATCTGTCAAAGCAGTGTGCTTCTTCGAAGTAGCAGGAGCCTCGGAAGCAAGAGGTTCGGCGTCGTGCACCTGACCAGCTGGATTAGCTGGGAAAGAAGGAGCCGGAATTTGGATGTCATGCACCTGACCGCGGCAACTACCTCAAGAATTTGGATGTTGTCCGAGTCACCTTCATCCGCGTGGGCCGAGGTTTTGCTCCGAGCACGAACGGGAGCAACATCTGACTTAGGGACAAATTCCTCCGAGTCAGGTTCTCCATTGTCCGGGGTATTGCGATAAGCGGTCCACGGAAGATCCAAAACCTCGGCATCTTCCGTCTTCTGCTCCGTAAACCTCTGCAAGAGAAGTAAACTGGAATTGTCAAAAGAACAATCACAAAAGTGATTCGAAAGAAAACACAAGTGTTTATATTTACCTGAGGAGGAGGATTCCCCCGAGAAAATGGTTTTAATCCCCATGTCCATTCTTCCGGCATATCGGTCTTAAAGATAGCCCGAACGCGCTTGTAGATATGATAATCGTCGAGCTCAACCGTAGATAGTTGTTTGGGATCCAGAGGACCACTCATATAACATAGCTTATGAGTGCAAAGCTGAAAAGGGCAGATTCGGCTGCTGATGAACGCCGTCATTAAATCTTCACCATGGAGCCCGGCCCGAATCAGTTCTTTGAGCCGAATCTCAAATGCCTCGGCAAGAGCATGGCTTTTCCTAGGGTTGTAGTTCCAGTTCTTCTTGGAGGGGGAACCGATGGAGAAAGAGGGGAGCCGAATCTTATCTTCCTTCCCAGTATTTTTGACATAGAAAAACGATCTATGCCATTTCTTACAAGACTCGAGGCCGGCGACACGGGGGAACTCAGAATTTCTTCGAGGTGTAATGGACGCAGCCCCGCATTGGGTAAGAGATTTTTCAGAAGGATGAAGGGATTTGTACGGCATGACATTAGATCGGATTTGAAAGAATTTGGACCAAACATGTACGGAGGGCCAAAGGCCGAAATACCCCTCCGAGGCCGAGATAAAAGTCGACAGAGAGGCAATAACATTGGCCGGCAGGTGATGCGACTGGATGCCGAAATAATCAAGGAACCCCTAGCAAAATCGCTAAGGGGGAGGCCGAACCCACGAGCGAAGTGGGACATGAAAACTACATACTCGCCTTTGTTGAGTACGGGAGAGGATTCCTTGTCGGGCAAGCAACAACTTACCTCGGTGGGAATCTAGCGCGTCTTAATTAACCACTCAACCTCGCTACGAGTAACGGTGGAACCCTGCCAAGAACCCCGTTCTAGACTGGACGCAAAGTCATCATCCTCAACGAGGGCTCCGCTGGCGGAACTAGACATAGGCTCGTCGGAGGAAACAACGGAGGAGAGACTAGCGGCGGGGAGAGGCCTAGAGATACAGGGCCTCGTCGTGATTCTAACAAGCGCGATAGCGGAACCAAAAAGAACCGCCGCGGGGAATCTAAGAAAACCAGAGAGATTCCTAGCGCGCAGACCTAATGGCGGTGCTGTAGGAAAACTCGCCGGCGGAAGCACCGGAGTAAGGGCACTACAGCGAGGTCACAGGAGCCGAGAAACAACAGCGTGACCGTCGAGGAGGACGACGATGGCGCGGCCGCTAGAATGCGAATGGAGGCGGCGGCACGAGGAAGAAGATGAAGGGAAAACAAGGGGGGAAAGTGAATCGCCTAGCCCCACTCCCCTCTTTATAACCGCGCAACGTTAGCGGTAGTGGGATTGTGGCTATGCCACGATGAGTGCATAATCGCGCGTGTGGCGAAACCGTTCGCAAGTAGTGGAGCCACACTGAAGACCATACAACGCAGGAGAGGATCGGGCCTTCTAACCGATGCGGGACTTGAGGCGTCACCGCTCCGATGCGACGGGCGCAGTAATTACTATAGCTTGTCAGTAACCACTGTAGAGGAACAAAAAACTAGTAAATAATGATGATTGGTACACGTAGGACGAAGCTTACCCAGGAGCCACACGAATACCTCGAACAAGGGGGGATAACTCGGAAGATAATCCACGGAAGGAAGAATATGAAAAGAGCAAGAGCGTGGCGAATAAACAACATCGGCTAAGAAATACCTCAGAAAGAAAGAGAGAAGAATATCGGGAAGCTGATGTGGCCCGGCCGAGGTATCCGGCTGGACCGCACCAGCTTCGGGGACTCGGCCGAATCATATAAGATTCGGCCAAGATAAGAAGGGCCATGACAAACATAGAATGGATAACACCTTATACGGCCTACATATGAGTTGAGTCAGCCGAATGAGTCTGACTAACTCGAATGCAGGTGAAGGCCGAGCCGAGTTATGCGAGATAAGGCCGAATAACATAAAGCTTGCAGGAGAAGGAGGTGCCTATAGTCAAACCCTAGTCGCTGGCAGAGAGGAATCTAGATAGAGCAAGCACAATGGACAACGAGCAGAGCAGCAGAAGGGCATACAAACGTCATGGAGGTGACAGTGAGGAAGCCCGAGGCATGCATGTGAAGGTTTCTGGAACATTGCCGCAGATAGAAGGGGGACACAGAAAGGAGGCCACCGAGTTACCATATTGGGACAAGCATATTCCAAGGATATGCTTGCCACGTCAGCCCTAGAAGGAACCTCTTTATAAGGAGGGACACGGGCTCCAGAGAGGGGATCGATTCATTCTACGCCGTAAGGCTCGTGTAATAGTGTTCTTCTTCTCTATGAGACAGCTCTAGGAGCACTTGTAGTTCTAGAGAGAAGGAATAAAGATTTACTTGTAGAACAGTTGAGTGTAGAAATCTCTACATCTTCCCTCCCCGGATCCCTCTAGAATCCCTTGGCCCCATACTTTAGCCTACCCATGGCATCTGCCGTGCCACCACCACGACAATGGGTCCATGTAGTATCTAGATGGTTGTATCTCCTCCTTGTGCTTTCATGTATAGATCTTGTGAGCTCCGTTTATGATCAAGATCTAATCTATTTGTAATCATGCATGTTGTGTTTGTGGGGATCCTATGGATATTGAGATTATTATGTTGGTTTGATTAATGGTTTTGTCTTTATGATTCCATGTCTGTGCTGTTTGTGATCTTGCATGCTCTTTGTTGCTAGTGGTTATCATGGCCAAGTAGTTTCTAGTGACTCCAAGAGGGAGTATTTATGCTCGATAGTGGGTTCATGCCTCTAGTTTCTAAGGTAAGTGACAATAATATCTTCGGTTGTAGATGTGTTGTTGCTACTAGGGAGAAACAACGGTCTCTTGTTCATGGAACATGTGGACTGTTTACCTTACACACTTTGCTTAAAGCAGTTGTCTGTTGCTTGCAACTTAATACTGGAGGGGGTTCAGATGATAACCTGAAGGTGGACTTCTAGTCATAGATGCAGTTGGATGACGGTCTATGTATATTGTTGTATTGCCCAATCAACCTCATAGGATCTTTCTGGCTAGTAATTGCATTGTTATGCCTTGCTCAGTTCGTGACAATGGTCCCGCTCTAATTTGTTTACCCTTCATGCCATGTTGTTTATCTAAGGAGAGCACCTCTAGTGAACTATGGACCCCGGTACAATCTTTACCATTGATACATCTTCCACTGTTACATGTTTACTTGCTACAAAGCATTACCTTTCACACCATACGTTTAATCCTTTGTTACAGCAAACCGGTGATCTTGACAACCTCACTAATTCGTTGGGGCAAAGTCTTGAGTTTGTGTTGTGCAGGTCTCCACGTTGTTTGCAACACCTGTGTGATGTTTCCTTCCTCCTTCTGGTTCGATAACCTCGGTCTCAACTGAGGGAAAACTTGCTGCTTGCTGCTTCACACCTTGCTCTTGGGGTTTCCAACGAAGCGCTTCCACGTCAAACACCAGGCGCCATCAAGCTTTCTGGTGCCGTTACTGGGGAATCTACTTCAAACTCTTCCACCTCGTCAAGCGCTATCAACATGTTTTTTGGCGCTGTTGCCGGGGAGGCTAAGGACGTCTTCACTAGGGGAGTCCTTCACTTCCTTTCTATTTACTTTGTTTTAAGTTTGATTTTTTTTTCTTTTGCTTGGTTTTGTTTGCCTCTTTCCAAAAAAAAACCCCAAAAAATTAGTCTAGTTTGGTTTTCTTGCTTTATTCAAAAACACAAAAAAATTAGTTCCCGCTCTAGATCACCATGTTGCTCCCCCAGTTCTCTCTGAAAAAATCTTGCAATAGGTAGTGGCTCCATAATTGGGAAAGATCTTATTGAAGAATTCTTTAATTATGTTAGCAAGCATGAGGATATTGAGGATAAATCTATAGCTGAACTTGCTCCTAATTATGAGATTGCTGCAGCTTCTTTAGTTCATATGTTGGAGGCTAGGTTTGTTAGCCTTAACGACTTCATACAATTCTTATTACTAAAACTAAAACAAGAGAAGAATGTTGAAAAAAGGGAATTCATCCTTGAAACTTTATCAAAAGAATCCCATGATGTTGCTAGGGAGGCCAAAAAGGGTTTTGTACATTTCAATATGCTAGGTTCAAGTGTAGATGTTGTGGGTATTTCTGATAAAACTAATCCTAGAGAGGAATTCAATATACCCATACCCTATAAGCTTGTTGGAATGCATGAAGCCTTTGAAAATAACTTCGATTGGATTGCCCCTGAAAATCTTTTTGATGAAGGTAGTAGACCAAAGAGAGATGAGAAAGGATCCTCCAAAACCCATTTGGATGAGATACCTTTCATAGTTGAAGAATTTGCAAGTATGAATGATAATGCTTCCTCATTTGAAACTACTTGATTCTTCTTGCTTCTTGTGCCTAACTTAAAGGCGTTAAAGAAAAGTACTTGTTAGGAGATAACCCAAGAGTTTCCTTGAGTCTTAGAAGTTATTACTTCTGTAATAACCTCTCCTTATCCTTTTTGTTTGCTTTTTGTGCCAAGAATGACCTCTAATGAGAGGGAAGTAAGATTTGGGGAGTTGCTGTCCCGAAACAGATTTCTGTCCTCCACCAAAAAAATTCGTGAGGAGGCTCTGTAACTTGTACTGAGCTCAAAATTTACGAATAAATCCCCCAGTATGTTTGCTAACTTAGTTAGTTCAACACTTTTTTATTTGAGTAACAGAAGATGTTCGAAAAAATCCATTTCTATCTGTTGGTCTGTTTTGACAGATTTCTGCCATTATTTGCATTTGCTTCTTATTGATTCCTTTTTGAGATCTCTTCAGGTAAATTGAGTTTCTTTGAAGGAGTTACTACAATATCTTGTGTTTTTAGTGAAAAGCCTTGCCGTTCCAAAGCTTTGCCAGTGGTATAGTATCTTTGAATAAGCTAATGTTGCTAATGAAGATTGTGTGAAGTTCTGTATGAAGGAAAAATTTCAGGTGTAGAGAGAGAATGATGCAATGAGATGAAGAATGGACAAAAGCTCAAGCTTGGGAATGCCGCCATGGTGTCACCCCAAGAAATATCCAAGAAGTAAAAGCGTCAAAGCTTGGGGATGCCCAAGGCATCCCCTTCTTCATCAATAAAAAGCTCAGGTATGTCTAGACACTTTGTTTTTATTGTTTCATGCACAGTTGTGTTGTTCTTGGATAATCTTAGTTTTCGTTTGCTTTGCTTAGTTTGTTTAGTTTTCTTTAGTAGTTTGGACCCCCGTTCTCGCTGTGTTGTTTTGCAAATAAGTTTCCTTGGTGTTTGGAAAGGAGTAGTAAGTTCTTGCTTGAAGTGCAAGAGGAGCTTGCTTTGACTGTGACTTAGACTTTAGCATGACATGCTAGGTGTTGTTTTAGCATTATGCTTAGTGATTATTGCTGTAGCATGTCTTGTTCCAAATAACTGGGATTTCTTAGTGTGCCTTGAAGAAATTATGCATTGTTTTAGCATGCAAAAGCATAGTATTGTGGTATTCGACTTTGATGTTTTGCTTGGGTTGACTTGGCACATGCTCACACCATGTTATGATAATGACAAGTCACCATTAGACTCTATGATCATTTAGTCCTTGACTTGTAGTACCACTCTTTTCTTTGACTAGTTTGCTTTGTTTCATTGCATAATTTTGGCCATTATTGCTCTCTTAGTTGGTTGCTCCCAGTATTTTGCTAGCCTCCACTTGTACGAGTAAGTTCTACTCATGCTTTCAACTCCCAAGAAACCAAGTTATTCCAAAGTGTCCACTATACACTCCTATGCATGGTGTGTTACACCATTCAAAGTATATTCTTGTTTTCAACTATCTTCCAATTAAAAACTATTTTGTTATGTGAAAACTTAGTGATTAAAGCCCTCACGAACTTGATGGCACACTTTATTCTTTGCCCCTAATAAACTTGAACTATTGTTACAACTTTGTTGTATATGCTTGCACTTCTAAGTTGGAATTAGCAGAACCGTGCTGTCACGGGGAACGTTTTGAACATTGCACTTGTACCTTGTTATACTCAGTTGATGTCATGTTATTTTGTCTATGGATGTCACCGGTGTGAAATAAAGAGGGAACTTGTAAGTCCATGGAGTTTGTATCATGTGTTAGAGAAACGCCTGGGCCGCTAGCCTAAGCCATGCCTAATCATGGTGGAAACTTGCAGCATCACCATAGTGACATCTATGAAGCATTCTTCTTATAAAAAAAGAGACACATTGAGAAAGCTCATTGTCTGCACCATATTGAGATGTAGATGTGTTGTTGCTACTAGGGAGAAAACAATAATCTCTTCGGTTGTATATGTGCTGTTGCTACTAGGGAGAAAACAACGGTCTCTTGTTCATGGAACATGTGGACTGTTTACCTTACACACTTTGCTTAAAGAAGTTGTCTGTTGCTTGCAACATAATACTGGAGGGGGTTCGGATGATAACCTGAAGGTGGACTTCTAGTCATAGATGTAGTTGGATGACGGTCTATGTATATTGTTGTATTGCCCAATCAACCTCATAGGATCTTTCTGGCTAGTAATTGCATTGTTATGCCTTGCTCAGTTCCTGTCAATTGCCCCGCTGTAATTTGTTTACCCTTCATGCCATGTTGTTTATCTAAGGAGAGCACCTCTAGTGAACTATGGACCCCGGTACAATCTTTACCATTGATACATCTTCCACTGTTACTTGTTTACTTGTTGCAAACCATTACCTTTCACACCATACGTTTAATCCTTTGTTACAGCAAACTGGCGAGCTTGACAACCTCACTGATTTGTTGGGCCAAAGTCTTGAGTTTGTGTTGTGCAGGTCTCCACGTTGTTTGCATCACCGGTGTGACGTTTCCTTCCTCCTTCTGGTTTGATAACCTCGGTCTCAACTGAGGGAAAACTTGCTGCTTGCTGCTTCACACCTTGCTCTTGGGGTTTCCAACGAAGCGCTTCCACGTCAAACACCAGGCGCCATCAAGCTTTCTGGTGTCGTTAGTGGGGAATCTACTTCAACCTCTTCCACCTCGTCAAGCGCTATCAGTGAGGAGCCAATTTGCCTTTGATACCAAATCGATGGACACCCTTCAGAGGAGTGACCCGGAGGTAAACTTGATCACCAACTTCATAATGAACATCAAGATGATGACGATCGTAGTTGTTCTTCTGACGAGATTGAGCGGCCTTCAGACGCTCTCGAATTATGCAAACTTGATCTTCTGCTTCTTGGATCATGTCCGGACCAAAGAATTGTCTTTCGCCGGTTTCTTTCCAGTTCGGTGGTGTTCGACATGTTCTCCCATACAGGAATTGGAAAGGTTCCATGCCCAAACTGGATTGAAAACTGTTGTTGTAGGAGAACTCCACAAAATGAAGACATTTCTCCCAGTTCTTTCCTAAGGATATGACACACGTTCTGAGCATGTCTTCAAGAATTTGATTTATTCTTTCGGTCTGCCCACCGGTTTTAGGATGATAGGTTGTATTGAAGGAGATCTGAGTTCCCATTGCTTGTTGGATACTAGCCCAGAATTTGGAAGTGAACAAACTTCCATGACCAGATACGATCTTCTTGGGAACACCATGAAGAACGAATATCCGAGATACATATAGCTTTGCAAACTGGCTTGGAGTAATGCTTTCCCGAACAACAAGGAAGTGAGAAACTTTGGATAGTCGATCAACTATTACCCATATGGCATCATTTCCTGCTTGTGTCCTTGGAAGTCCAGTAATGAAATCCATACCAATTTCATCCCATTTCCACTCAGGAATTTTCAACGACTGTAGAAGTCCAGCAGGCCTTTGGTGTTCAGCCTTCACACGACGACAAACGTTGCACTCTGCAACAAAGCGAGCGATTTCTGGTTTCATTCCACTCCACCAGAATCTTTGACGGAGATCTCGGTACATCTTGGTACCACTAGGATGGATAGACAGAGGGGATTCATGAGATTCTATTAGGATTAGATCTTTGATTTCCCAACTGTTTTGAACCACTAACCGGTTAAAAAAATAGAGGGTACCTTGATCATTGACGGATAAGCATTTAGCTTCACCACTTGCAACACGTTCTTTGATCTTGGTAACCTCATCATCTTGCTTTTGAGCTTCCTTGATTTGGTCCTTGAGAGAAGATTTTATTTCAAGCTTAGCAAGGAATCCACAAGGAACCACTTCAAGGTTAAGACACTTGATTTCCTCATAGAGAGCAGGTTGGGCTTGTGAAATCATCAGATTATTGCAATAAGACTTCCGACTTAGCGCATCAGCAATGACATTGGCTTTGCCGGGTTGATAGTTGAGACCCAAATAATAATCTTTGATGAGTTCCAACCATCGTCTTTGCCTAAGATTCATATCTGGCTGGGTAAAGAGGTACTTCAGGCTTTGATGATCCGAGTAAAGTTCGCAACGGTTACCAATGAGGTAATGTTGCCATTGCTTAAGAGCATGAACAACAGCAGAAAGTTCGAGATCATGGGTTGGATAATTGTTCTCATGTGGCTTCAACTGCCGAGAAGCATAGGCCACTACATGACCATCTTGCATCAACACACAACCGAGCCCTTGGAGAGAAGAGTCACAATAGATGACGAAGTCCTTGCTTGTATCCGGAAGGACAAGCACAGGAGCGGTGGTTAGCTTAGTTTTCAAAGCTTGGAAGCTTTCTTCCGCCTTTTCTGACCATTCAAACTTCTTATCTTTCTTAAGAAGATCAGTCATAGGCTTGGCTATCTTGGAGAAGTTCTCGATGAATCGGCGGTAATATCCAGCCATTCCAAGAAAACTTTGGACTTCTGAAAGTGTAAGATGGTTAACCTAGAGGGGGGTGAATAGGTTTCTACAAAATTCTTTATAGTCTTTTGCAAGTTTTAGGCTTTGCGGAATATAAGTGAGCCTAAATGCAAACTAGGTGAGGCAACCTAGATGATGAACAATATACTTCAAGCTCGAAGAGATCAGTTAAGGAATAACCGAAGCACGCGGAGACGAAGATGTATACCCGTGTTCACCACCTTTGGGAAGGGGGCTACGTCACATTGGAGAGGTGTGAGGTTCCATGAAGGATTCCTCACGCGCCACAAAGGCTCACCTTCTTATCCGAGCCTATCCCACGAAGGAATAGCTCACTTACTCATGGTAGACTTTAAGGTAGTCTCCAAACCCTCACAGAAGCAAATCACAAGCCGAATGCCTCCGGGCGACCCTAGCCGCCTAGTGTTTCCCACAAACCCAAGAGTAACAAGCTAACTCGATGAACTCAAGGGGGAATGAACTTTGGCTTGGTGGAAACATAGATCGGGACCTCCTCTTCCTTTCTACCAAAGAGATTTGGATTTGGTTGGGAAGAATGGGAGATCCTCAAGCTTTTGTGTTTCAACAATGGGGGAGAGAGAGAGCTTCAAGAAATGAAATGTTAGCTCAAGTGCCTAACATTAGAGTGGAGAAGAAAGGGGTATATATAGTGTGAGGGAAAAAAGAGCCGTTTGGGGGTTCCTGCGACAGAACCGGCAATAAGTCCGGTCAGACCGAGTTGCTCGCCGGAATTTCCGGCAACAGCTCCGATCGACCGGACCCCACGCCGGAATTTTCGGCGGCGACCGAAATTCTCGGAGGAACTACCGAAAGGCTATGTAGTAAGCCATATCGGTGTACACCGAGAATTTCTTGCGGCGACCGGAAATTCCGGCGACAGCACCGGCGCCGCCGGCGCTTTTGCCAATTTCGCAGTAACCTCTTTTGACTCATTTTTCAAGGATGTTTTCTCTCTTTCTTTGAACGGGTGTGTGTGGGTGGATTATGAGAGGCATATATGGTGTAGAACATCCCCAAAGAGCACATCGAGATCACCCCTCTTAATAGTGCGGTGTTTCCTATTTGACTCAAGAGAAAATAATAAACAACACCACAGGCACTCCATAAATAAACGAATGGGGGGTCACGCATCACCTATCACCAACAACCTGCGGATTCTCACCTGTAGAGAAGCTAATAGAAACATTAGTCCATTCTCTAGCTCCGATGTCATAGTTAACCAAAACACTAGATAAGGGCTATTTTCCCTTTCAATCTCCCCCTTTTTGGTTAACGATAACAAACCGAGCTAAAGTCAAAATATGATATTATGATACGATTAGATCTAGCATATAATAGCAAGCACATAGTGATAGGAAATCCAAGTACAATAAGAGAACTACAAAGTTGTCCAAACACACACACAAATGGTTTGATGGAGAAAATAAAAGCACAAGCCCATGAGAGACAAACGAGCAAAGTAGGGCTTGTGCAAGAGGAAAATCATGAAAGAAGCGACTTTACTCTTTCTCCTCCTTTGGCATCGAGACCAAAAAGGAAGAAACGAGCGGAGAGATCGATCTAGCCACCGAAGTTGTCCTCATCGTCATCATCATAGGCTTCTTCCTCCTCTTCTTATTCATCGTCACCCTCCTCTTCGTCCTCGCCCTCATCATCATCGTCATCCCCTGTAGATGTAGCACGGCGCTGAGAGGAACTGGAAGTGGCAAACCCGGGGAACATAGATGGATCAAAACCCCTAAACATGTCCTCATCCGGCGGGGGCTTCTCAAAGTTGACATAAGGGACAGGAGCTAGAGCATTGCCCAAATCTGGCACTGGTCGACCACGCTCTGCCAAGAAGGCATTGTGCTGCCTCCTGTTCTCCTGACTGTGCTCCAAACTACGGTGGGCAACATAATAGGAGGAGCGACACATATCCCACAAGCTTTTGAAGAACCGGGCCAGACCTTTCTTACAAGGAAGAGCACGGGGAAGGTCCCTACGAGAGCGCGAGCCACTAGCAGACAGAGGATCATGAGCATGCTTGGTCCGGTGTTCAGATGGAATCATCTAAGGGAGCTCCACATGAGTGCCCCGACGAGGTAAGGTGAAATCCTCCATATCTTAACGCGGACCTCTGGGGAGAGCAGCTACAGGAACGGTGGCCTCAATCAGGCGCTGAACATACTGACAAAAATTGGGAGTCATGCGCTTCTCAATGGACCGCTGAATCTCACAGTAGATGAAGTCACACACATTGATGTTCCGGAGACGGCGATGCTCACAGTAGTACAACCGATTCTTGTGGTGACCGCAGACATCAACAGCATCACCAGCCTTGCTGACAAGATTGTAGCGGAAGAACCGAGCAAGCACCATGTAGTAGTAGTACATCCCTGACAAGCTGGAAGGCTGATGGATGGGATCACTGGGATAGAAGAAAAGGAGCTGGTTGTCACTGAAGGCCTTCTTAGAATGAATGTAGAAACCATAGACACTATCAGGAGGGTAACCTAGGGCATGGCAGAAAGCATCAAAAGAAGCCGAGTACGGCTTGGTGCCGGTCATCCAAGTGACAGTGCGAGCATCATTAGTGTGAAAGTAAGCTGTGCAGAAGAACTGGCGAATGAGATCTGGCATTAGCTTGACCTTGATAGTAGCAATAGCAAAGACATCCATCTGCTTCAGGGCCACATCCACATGCTCGAAATCGGAGGAGAGGTAATGAGCATAGTGGTGCTCATTGAGATACCTGGGAGGAACAAAGAAACCCCGCCGCATACGAGTTGGATCATTGTAAAAGTCATCCCAAAAGCACTTCTGAGTGTCAGTCCAGAACATCTTGTCAGCCCCTTGATAAGTGCGGTTGGGAAAGCGGTACAGATTCTGCCGCCTCAAGTCCCGCCACTGATTCACAGTAATATCCGAAACCGTATTGTAGTTGGGAGGAACTTCTTCTTCAGTAGGACCAAGATTGGACTTTCCCTTCATAGCGGATCTTCCAGCAGCGGCTTTCTTCTTCTGTCCACTTGCAGATCCATAACCCTCTGTGAGAGCAGATTTCTCTAGCTGACGCTGAGTGAGGCGAGGAGGAGGAGGAGGAGGCTGCTGAATAGTGAGCTTCCTCTTTTTGCCGGTGTCGGGCTCAAAGTCGCTGTGGTCAGACTCTGGACAAGAAGCACACAAGAACGCAAGGCAAAGAAAGCAAATGAGTGTATATTCCATAGAAGAGCTCACAAGAACACACAATGAAGGTTGGGCAAGCGCATGGACAGAAAAATATGCGAAAGAAATTTTTTGGCGCTAGGTCCGGCGAAACCGACCCTATCACCGGAATGATCGGCGACGGGTCCGGTGAACCGAAAGCTCGACCGGAATTTCCGGCGAGCATGTCGGTCGACCGGATATGTGACCGGAAATTCCGGCGGCGGGATCGGCTCGACCGGGCCTGGGACCAAAAAATTAGGGCAATCGACCGTGAAACTATGCATGACTTAGTACTTGCGCAAACAACATCATGAGGGATAAAAGTGGGTGAAACTAGGGTTATGCTAGCCTAGTTACTCTACTAGGAGGGTAGAGAGAACTAAGGGAGCACCAGAGACCATGAAGGCTAGGATTCCACCATCAACAAGAAAGGGAACAAAGAGAGGAAAGAGCAAAAATACCCTCGGATGGCGAAGACGAAACCATGCCCCCTCCCTTGCCAAGGATAGGCATGAAGAAAGCACCACACGATAAAGTGGGGAAGCACTCCCCGATATCCCAATGCGGGCAAGGAGAGAGCAAAACCTTCGGTGAAAATACTTGTAGAGGCCCGATCTACAACTTGGTGGAGTGGGGAGGGTTTTGAGTGGAGGGAAGGGACTATGGGTGGTGGTGGGGAAGCTTGGGGCAGCGTCCGTGGAGGAGGGGAGGGTGTGGGGAAGAAATGAAGGAAGGGGATGGAACTTCCCCACGAGCGGGCTATAAATACCCCCTCAAAAAAATTCGGCAATAAGTCCGGTCGGACCGGTGCCCACGCCAGAATTTCTGGCGAGAACGTCGGCGAACCGACCTGGTGACCGGAAATTCCGGTGGCGACCAAAATTTTCGGCCGAGAACCGAAAACACGTTCTGTAAGGGTTTTTAGTCTGCTACCGGAATTTTTGGCGGTCGCCGAAATTTTTGGTCGCCAGGGCGGCAAACCGGAAATTTTGCCGAAAATTTTCCGAAGACAGCGAAAAAAATTTGTTTGATGTTTTGGAGATGAAATATTGTGAGGAATCATATGAGCATATACACAAGATCCAAATGAAGACCAGAGAGAGAGAGCACTGTCCATAAGGCAAGGTCATGAAAAATCAAAAGCGAAGAGCGACCATGGACAAAGGATTTAGCTTGAAGAAACAATGCACCCAATACACAAAACCGACCATTTGGCGGAGGATTTCTCCCCCTATGTTTAAACACACATGTCATGATGCCTCAAAGATAGATGCTTGGACCCATATCATGACACGAGATCAATTTATGTTGCACACATAGGTAAGCATCAAACCAAGATATGGTAAGATGACCATCCCTACATGTGCTGCACAACTAGGCTACATAGCAAGTTAAGAGCAAGAATATAGTGCAAGAAGCAAATCAATCCAAGTTTTGGGGATCTAGGATACCGAGTTCTCGCCTCAACATGACAAACCGGGCTTCATACAAAGGCTTCGTGAAGATATCAGCCAATTGGAACATCATACCCACATGAGTGAGATTGATATCACCATTTGCGACATGGTAACATAGGAAGTGGTGGCGAATGTCAATATGTTTGGTGCGGCAATGTTGGACAGGGTTATTGGCGATATTTATTGCGCTTTCATTGTCACATAGCAGAGGCACCATACCAAGAGACACACCATAGTCTTTCAAGGTTTGCCTCATACATAACAATTGAGCACAACAAGATGTCGCGGATATGTATTCGGCTTAGGCGGTGGATAGGGCTGTGGAGTTTTGTTTCTTGGAAGACGAACTCACCAATGACCGGCCAATAAATTGGCAAGCCCCGAAGGTTGATTTCCGGTCAACCTTATCACCTGCCCAATCGGCATCAGAATAGCCAACAAGCTCAAAGGTTGAACCCTTTGGATACCAAAGCCCGAGAGTAGGAGTGAGAACAAGGTACCTAAAAATCCGTTTGACTGCCATCAAGTGGCACTCCTTGGGAGCGGATTGAAAACGAGCACACATTCCAACACTTAACATGATATCCGGCCTAGAAGAACAAAGGTATAGCAAGGAACCAATCATAGAACGATATACCTTCTGATCCACGTCCTTCTCACCTACTCCAAAGGCCAAGTTGTCCATTTAGTGGCATGGGTGTCTTCATGGGATTAGCCTTGGCCATCTCGAACTTATTGAGCATATCCTTAATGTACTTCTCTTGAGAGATGAAAGTGCCGTGAGGAAGTTGCTTTATGAGGAAGCCTAGAAAGAAGTTAAACTCCCCCATCATGGACATCCTCAATTTCATAGTCATCACCTCGGCAAAAGCTTTGTTATGAGATTCGTTAGTTCCAACAAAGATAATATCATCAACATAGATTTGAACAATAAATAAGCCACCCCCTTTAACCCGTTTGGTGAAAAGGGTGGAATCGACCTTACCCACGCTAAACCCATCCATGAGTAGAAAATCCCTAAGGTGCTCATACCAAGCATGAGGAGCTTGCTTTAGTCTGTAGAGAGCGTTATGGAGTAGATACACATGGTTGGGATAGCGTGTGTTTTCGAAACCCGGGGGTTGAGCTACATATGCAACCTCTTTCAAGGGACCATTAAGAAATGCACTTTTCACATCCATTTGATAAAGCTTGAAGTTATGGAAAGATGCATAAGCAAGCAAGAGACGAATAGCTTCAAGACGAGCAACGGGCGCAAAGGTGTCCTCATAGTCAATACCTTCTATTTGGGCATATCCTTGCGCCACTAACCTTGCTTTGTTTCTTGTGAAGACCCCGTTCTCATCTTGCTTATTCTTGAACACCCACTTGGTCCCAATGACATTGATGCGATTATCTTTAGGCCTCTCCACTAGAGACCATACTTCATTGCGGGTGAAACACTCGAGTTCTTCTTGCATGGCAATGACCCAATCCGGATCCTCCAAAGCCTCATGAACCTTAAGGGGCTCAAAGTTGGACACAAAAGCATGATGCCCACAAAAGGTTGTGAGATTCTTCTTCCTGGCACGGGTCTCGATCCCTCTTGATATTCTTCCAAGGATATTGTTGACTTGAAGACCACTTGCAATGGAGGCAACCTTAATCTTCCGAATTGTGCCTTCATGATCAACAAATTCATCTTTTTGAGGGGCCTTGAACATTGACATCATCTTGAGCTTGGCCTTGAGATGGAGGTTGATCTTCTACTTGGTCTTGCTCAAGGGTTTGAGGGCTATGTTCTTATTCTTCGATTTGCATGGCATCTTGAGTGAGATGTTGATCTTGTGATGCATTTGATGGCTCAACTTGGGTAGAGCTTGGCTCTTCTTGAGTTGAGCTTGATTCTCCCGCATCATCTTGTTGATCATGAATGTGAGACTCGGTGGGCAAGATGTGCCCAGTACCCATCAACTTGATGACTTGAGAAGAATCACCATCTCCTACATCACGAGAAGAAACTTGCCCCTCATGGGGGCCATTATTCTCCAAAAACTCCACGTCACAAGATACTTCAACACTACCATTGGTCTTGTTGTAGTATCTATAGGCATGAGAGTTTTCCGCATAACCAACACAAATACCCTCTATAGTTCTAGATTCGAATTTACCGAGATTTTCCTTTTTGTTCTTGACGAGGCACTTGCATCCAAAGACACGGAAGTAGTTGACATTGGGCTTCTTACTTGTGAGAATATCGTATGGAGTCATGTCAAAGGGAGCTCGGAGGAAGAGCCAGTTCGTGTAGTGGACCGCGGTAGCAATAGCTTCTCCCCAAAATTGTGAGGGGACTTGAATTCACTCAACATTGTTCTTGCCATCTCAATGATTGTCCGGTTCTTCCTTTCAACAACACCATTTTGTTGAGGGGTATAAGGAGCTGAGAATTCATGCTTGATCCCCTCATCTTCAACAAATTCTTGCATGGTGTAGTTCTTGAATTCGATGCCGTTGTCATTTCTAATGGTCTTGATATCCACTCCATGAGTGCGTTGAGCTTGCTTGGCGAAGATCATGAATTCATTGAAGGTCTCATACTTCGTATTGAGAAGAAAGACCCAAGTATACCTTGAGTAATCATCAACAATGACAAGACCATATCTTCTTCCACCAAGGGAGTCATATGTCGATGGCCCGAAGAGATCCAAACGGAGCAGCTCCAAGGGTCTTGACGTGGCCACCTTGGTGACGGAAGGATGATGCTTCCCAATTTGCTTTCCTGAAATGCAAGCACTACACACACGATCTTTCTCAAAGGATATACCGGTTAGTCCAATAATATGCTCACCCTTTAGGAGTAGATTGAGATTTCTCATGTTGACATGGCCTAGGCGACGATGCCAAAGCCATCCCTTGTCAGCATTGGCCATTAGACATGTAGGAAGAGATTGTCTCTCTTTCGAGAGGTCGACCACATAAAGGTCGTCTTCCACGTGTCCAATGAGAACCAGGATGAGATCATCACCCCTAAAGACCTTCACAAAATTTCTAGAGAAATAGGAGTCATAGCCGGCATCCGCGAGATGTTTAATAGAAAGCAAGTTGTAACCAAGGTTTTCAACATGTAAGACGGTCTCAAGAGTCAAAACCTTGGAGATTACCAACTTACCACAACCTAGTACCTTTCCTTTAGAGTTATCTCCAAAAGTGATGCTTGACGTTGAGTTGACATCGTGAATGAATTGGTCAAGCCCACTCCTACCTCTGGTCATGTGATTGGTGCATCCACTATCAAACACCCATTTTGATCCACCGGAGGCATAACCCTACAAAATCAATTCTTTGATTTAGGAACCCATTGAGTAATGGGTCCCCTAGCATTAGCAACAAGATCCTTAGGTACCCAAATTGAGTACCATCTATAAGCATAACCATTTCGAGGGCCAACATATTTGGCATATACATCTCCTTGAGTGCCCTTACATAGCACATAGGAAGCATTAGACTTTCCCGCATACTTGTGATTGGGATTGCCCCTCATGGCTCCCCCATTCACCACATTCCTTTTGACTTGGTCAACCACCTTGTCACATTCTTTTACAAAGGTTACCTTCTTTGGTGGAATGGCATTGCTCGTGTTGTTCTTTGGATCAAAACCGACACCTTCCTTGGAAATTCTCGTCTTTTGACGGGATAAAATCTCATCTAGGATCTTGTCCTTAGAGGTAGGTGCACGACGCTCTTTCTCAAGTTGCTCTTTCAACTTCTTATTTTCCTCAATGAGGTGAGCTTGATGAAAGGTAGAGTTAGAGGTACAAGAATCATTTTCAACAATAATTATTCTTTAGACTAACTTATGAGAAAGAATTGATAATTATAGTTTCTAGGCATATATATTTGAATGTTTGAAAGTGTCAAAGATATGCTTCAGTGATTTACTATAGGAAAGTATTCCTATAAACAACTATGAATTAAGATGATTAATCCAATAGATGAAATAGATAATGAGTTTGATTGCATATTTAAGGTTGAATGTTTTACCAAGAATTTCTATCCTCCATAATTCATAATTCTTGACTTCTACTTAAAGAATTCCTATCCTAGATATAATACTCCTTCCTATCCATCATGACGAGCTTTACTTCACAAGAATATTCTTATCCACCTTTTATTCTTCTAAATCCATTCGTAAATCCAACGAGCTTGACACTAAAGCTTTTCATAATCTTCTCATAACTATACTTGGTTACATCAACTACTCTACTACTGATAAACTCTAATCCATTAAGTAATTACTTCTAACTTCATTCATACCCTTCCTTTATCTTCATCACTAATATTATTTCAATAGATATATAAATCAAACTACTCTCCTCAAAATCTTACAATCCTTTAAGAGGAATAACACTACTTCAATAACTCCATGCTACACTAGCCTTAGCTTAATCATACTATCTTATTCTACTTAACTCTAGTAATTCATACTCCAACCTCACATTATATTAATGTGACTTGTAATGACTAATCTAGGATAATATATCTATACCAGGGTTCAATCATGTTTTACCCACCAATGTCACTTATACATGATATAAGCATTCAATCTTGGTGGCTAAAGCATAATCATTATAATCCTTTAATCATTTATGGCCTAGGTTTCCAGTTGGATAATCAAGGTCTCATCAATACAACATTACAGTTGTAATAAAATTATCTTCTTAGTATCTTTATTGGATTAAGGGATGTTATTCATGGACTATGCTTACTTAATCCAATAGGGTTATTCCTTGGAATCTATCTTCAATGTTCATCCTTATAATCCTATTTGTTACCATATATTTATATTTTCCATATAACTCTTCTATCCATTCAGGAGTGAGTTGACTCCTTCAATTACCATATTGATTCTATTATCTACCAACACTCCCATCCTATAGATGATATCTAAGGCTAGCATAACTATTTACCTCTTCTTACTTCTTTCTTTATAGGCCTTAAGTGAATTCTATGGTATGGACAAGAGTTGATAGATTAATAGTTTATAGGTTAAGAATTGGTGAATCAATAGTTGATTACTCAATATTGATGAGCAACAGATATGAGAATAAGATTCAATAGAGATGATAATGATTGATATAGGAGAAAAATATATGGTGAATTGTAAGGTTCCCAACCTTTAATAAGGTAGAGATCATTGTGTTTACAATGCTAGTCCCTGGATCAATAGCTAGCATCCACAGTTAAGATGTAATATCAAGAAACAAAGGTAATAGTACAACTTTATAACCAAGAATAACATAATTTATTACATCTTACATAGCTCACTTGGCTATCTCATTACAATGCAGCAGAATATAACAATAGCATGGGGTCCTTCATTTTCGAAGTGCCACATGCAGTCATGTTGGTTGTAGACTTGTAATCCTAATCAATAAACTTCACTAACATCAAACAAACCTGCAACATAATAAGTTACAGCCACAAGGGTCAATACATTTGAATTGTATTGGCAAGTGATACTATGATAGTATAGTGGAGTCTATCACCTATATGCATTTGGCTAAGTGGAGCTTAGGCTTGCTTTGCTCAAAATATATTTTCCTTATCATTTGAAAACACTAAGTTTTTGCTTGACAAAAATCACCCAAGGCATCTCCCAATAGAAATTGGTGATCCTTCAACCCTTGTTCAACCACAAGTTTTAACTTAGAAATTGGGATGAGGAGATTCTTGATAGCTTCCATGTCTTGATGCTCAAATTTTCCTTTACCAGGGACATGGCTAAGTACTTAGATTTTACACTCTGCAGAGGTGGTGCAATTTCCCCACAAGACTTGGTTTCACCAAGACAAGATCTTTCAGAAGCCTTCCCTTAGACCAGAATGGACGCGCTCCAACCTATCAATCCCCTACCACCAACTGTCCATTTGGCTAAGTTATTGCAACCTATATGATCCAGGCAGAGCCCATAATGCCAAGTGGCTGCAATTGAAGCTTCTCAACATTTGACATCTCAAATCTCTTTGTTCTTGAGTGGCCATCCACAAGTGAGATACACAAGGTAAACCATAGAAATGGGCCTTGTGTAACCACTCAAGACAAACTATTCCTTCCATTCCACCCAGGTGATTCATTCACTTAGTTGTTTTATTAAACAAAACACAAGTCCTTGACTTAGAAATATTCCATAGCATGAATATAATCCACCCTTGTTTTCTACTAGCTAAGCTAAGCATTATGGTAGTAGGAATCTGAACTTAGGAAATTTCTACTAAGGTTTCATCTACTAGGATTTCCCATGGCATAGTTTATACTTAGCAAAAATTCCATGCAAGTCCTACTTAGAAATATCACTAATGCATAGTGAAAATAATGGGACAAAGTATGAAGCATCACTTGCCTTTTTGGTAGAGAATATAAGTTCACTCCTTGATCTTGCAATATTCACACTCTTCAAATGTCACTACAATCCAATCAAGCAAGCAATAATTCAATCTACCATTCAAGCAAGCATCACATAAAATAATAGAAACAAAGCAATGCATGCAAACATGCAAAATATTGTTTTATTTGGAAAAGTGGTTTCTAATAGGTTATAAAAATTCTAAAACACCTATTGGTCATTTTATACAAGTGGCAAAATCATTTGCAAAAGATTTTACTTATAAATCATTTTTAAACCAAATCAATATTTTATGTGGTTGAAAATGCCTTTAGCAAAGTAATAATTTTTATAGGGTTCACAAAATATATTTTTAAATCATAAAACCTTGTGTTTAGGGTCAGAGAGTTTAAATCAAAACATTTCCCAAAGAGTTTACTCCAAAAGCATTTTTAATAAATAAACCTTATTTTTATTTGACTAGAAATGTTCTAAATCAAAGATTTATTCTTTTGCTTCACCAAATATATTTTTGAAACCACAAATTGATTTCTATGGTCAGTAGGGTCAAAACAAACCATTTGCCAAAGATTTTATCTCCAAAATAATTTTAGAAAGAATTTTATATTCAAAACATGCCTACACAAGTTTCTGCAAAAACAACCATTTTACCAGAAGAAATTCACTAAACAAAGTGCATGGTTGGGTAGGGTTTGTCTTGCTGATTCTATTGATATAAAGTTTGCAAAATTTGGACGTGTGGTTTGAAAGTTATGAATTGTAAAAAATTGAACGTCTAATAGATCAATTTCTGTTTTTATAACAAACTCTGGGCCACGTGGCTGCTTCCTATTGGGCAAAAACGGTTCGCGTGGATCGATCAGCTCTGGCCGCAGGATCTAACTTAATCGCACGGCACATATCGTAGGATACCTCTTCGCTTAGACTCTATCGTAGACACTGGATCTACATCCTACGGCTCTCAGCGACTGACCATCGAGTGGCGGTGCTGGCGGCGGCGAGTGGCGGCGCGCGCTTTGTCAGTGGTGTCGCCGGCGAAGTAGGAAGGGAGGGAGAGGTTGGCGAGGCTTACGAGGCTCGCAGAGACTTTCTAAAGCTCGAGGTGGGGTCGGCTACTCGAGGGGCGCACGGGGTTGCTGTTAATCGCTCGCCGGAGTTCAAGACGGCGTCGGTTGCGGTCAGTCGTCATTGAGGGCAACGCTACAGAGCACAAGAGAGCAAGTAAACCATGTCGTTAGATGCACTAGAGAGTGGGGAGTATGTGCGTGTGAAAGAGAGGGAGAGGGGAAGTCAGAATGTACCAGGAAGGGTCATCGGAGTAATTGGCAGACGGTGGCGTGTTCAGTTGAGGTAGTTGCCGATGATAAGGGGCACAAGCGAGCGAGCTAGGAATACTGGGTGATGCGCCAGAGGATGGGAAGCAGGATCGCGAAGTCTGGGAGGTAAGGCGGTGGCTAGTTTCGCCGTAATCGGCCGAAGACGTCGTCGGAGACATAGGTGGTCTCAGCTCCAATTGGAACGTCCTGGAGGCAGAGAAGGAGGGGCGAGTGAGGGGAAATGGGGAGGAGGTACAGGCGCTTAATGGAGCGTGGTCGCAGGGGGTAATGGCTGCGTCATTGCCGTGAATTTAATCGATCTTTAATTGGCTGAAACGGTCGGCGAGGTGAGGGGCGAGGTCGTCGCGGGGTTGAAGATGCTGACGGGGCAGGTGGGGTATGGCGTAAGCGAGAGAGGGAGAGGAGGAGTGGGGTCCGGTTGTCATTCACTGCGCGGGTCGTTTCGTAAGTGAGAGAAAAACGCTTCGGGGAGATAAGAGAGGTGGGCTGCTGGGCTTAGTGGGCTAGCTGGGCTGGGCTGCTTTGTTTTATATATTTTTTCTTCTTCTATTATTTTTCTTTTTTCCATTTCTAATATACTGTTTTGATTTTGTTTAAACTTTTCAAACAACAATTTGATTTTAAACTTCAACCAAACTTTATGTGTATTTAAATTCTATTTATTAACATATTCTGAAGTCAATTTAGAATAATATTTTTATTCTTTTTAGGATATAATAATTATTTAAAATAGGTCCTTGGGTTAAATCAAATAAGATATAATTTCAAACCTTATTTAAAATTCAAATCTTTTTACAAAACCTTTTCAGTAGGTTTATTTATTTAATGCAATGCTAAATAATTCACTTTGAATTATTTAAAGTATTTTAATGGGATTATCAATCATTTTAATTTGGGCAATTGTTTTTATTCCAAAGAGATTCAAATATGGTTTTAATTCCATATAACTTTATTTAAATGGTTCTTTTATTTCATTTAAGTCAATTAAATAACTTTTATTCCACTTGGGTAAATTCAAATTATTTTCCCTAATTTAATTTATCTCTTCCATTAGGGATTTTGTCTTTATTCAAATAGAAATAAAATTTGGCTAATGCCATTTTATTTTATTTGGAAAATTCTTTATCCTTTTATTTTATTTGGATTTGGATTATATTTATTCCATTTTCTTATGGATTAGGTCAAGATTTGGTTTGGCCTTTAAATATTCCTCATTTAATATTTTTATCTTTATCTTTTTTATTTATTGATCCAAACTTGGTGATTCCAATTGGTAAAATCTTATTTAATATTTGTTTATCCTTTTAAATCTCTTTAGGATTATTTTCTCACCATTTGGTATGGATTTTTTGATAGGTGCTTTATTAGCTTTGGAAATTTAATTTCTTTATCTTACTAAGTTCATAAGATTTTATCTTTGGTTCTAAATTGATTGGAATCAATTTCTATGGTTTTATAATATTTATATTTGTCATTCTTGATCATTTATAAATATTTGTTAACAAATTTTATATGGATAAAATCCATAGTCTTAGAGATATCTTGGAAATGTTTTTCTTCCATTTAGGGTTTTAGGGTTTTGGTTTATTTCTCAAGTGTTTAAATTTCCAGATGCAATTATGTAGAATGCATTTCACTTGATTTGAATTTAGTTGGATTCAAACATTAACCAAAGTTTGTTCAAGATGGGATTTTAAGTTTCCATTTGGAATCAAAAAGTTTGTTTTCACCCTAAATTTCAACAATTATTTATTTTGCTTATTTATATTTCACATTACAAAATTTGGAAAATTTTGGGATGTGACATGAATGGTCTTGAATTGTTTTCATTACTACTCAATATAACTAAAGAGTTAGGGTTAAGTATTACCATGATACTCATGGTAGTAATGGATAAGAATAATATAGGTCAAGTCTTAGTTATTTAATTCTTGTTACTTGGTATTCATGAGTTATAGTAATGAATACTAGGATATGATCACTTAAGGATCAAATATTAATCATTAATCAATGTGTAATGGTTTAGTTTCATTATATTTGATCTACCCTTAGATCAAATCATGTTTACCCAAAATAAGGTTTTAACAGAGGTCATATAGAAACTTATCGCAGTCAACTTGATGATCTACTTCAATTCCATCAAGTTGAGAGAAGCTTCAATCACTTTGACAAGTTTTGTTTAAAAGCGTGAAAATTATTCGGATTTTCTATGCATGAATGCAATGCACACATCTGGGTTCAGCTTAATTCAAAGCTCCAATGCTGGGACGTTATAGTTCTCGAGAGCGACATGGATTTACTTAGCATAATTTTTTTTTCACAATATGGTGAATATGTTGTCAAGTTTCATTCCCTTAGGGCGGAGCCTAATTAGGTGCAGCCATAAATATGGACTAAATACACCACTTATGATAGGTCCTAGATCCATTCACATGAATATCTAGGAATCATGAAGACATAAATGTCCCACCATAGCAATAGGTTCATTGGTCCCTGGCATATAATCCCTCCAATGCAACTCAAAGTATTGGAAAACGGTTTATGTCAATTCCGTCCCTTCCAAACCCTATAATTGCATCAAAGTATTCTCCTATGAGCCCATATAGGTGAAGTATATGCAGTCGATGTTTGCATAAACCATCACAGAACAATATAAAAGATAAAAACTAGACCACATACTCATTGCATATTATATGGAAATCATAGCGAATTCATCCTATGCCCTCAGGAACATGGGATCTACTCACAAGTGCCAAACATGATATGGATCAGTAGCATATGGGATACAACACAATTTGAAAATATAATCTCTCCACCAAATAAAGACAAGATGTCAATCACAAACTTGTAAATTGCCCTTTAAACAATATCCGGGGTTCAATCAATCACAAACTATGAGGGGAACGAGATGGATCTTGGAGATGGTGATGGTGATGATGATGGTGCTAGTGTATATGTCGATGGAGAGGCCTCCCCCTACGCCTAGGAGTGGTGATGATGATGGCATCGATTTCCCCCTCATCGGAGGCTCTAGTGCGGTAGGATCTCCCCCTCCCGTAGTAGGAGAGGACTTTCGCCTCTAACGCCACCGTGGGTTTTTTGGCGATACAGAAGTTTCTATAAAAATGGAGGAGCCGAGACGATGCTCAAGGACCAAAAGAGCCCGTGCGGCCCGTCCAAGGGGGGGGGGTGGGCGCGCCACCTGGCCTCTTTTCGGGCCTCGTGGCTCCCCTCGCTTCATTCTTTGGCCCAAGTTGGTTCTCATGGTGAAAATTTTATTAGATATTTTTCCTTTGATTCATTGGCATCCATAAGGTCCTGAAACAACAAAAACATGAAAGGAGATTTTCTGCCTCCCAGAAATTAAATAACTATGAAAGGGACTGATGACCTGTCACATCCCAAGATTTTCCAAATCTTGTAATGTGAAAAATAAATGAATAAAATAAAACTTTGTTGATTTTCAGGGTGAGAAGAAACTTTTTGAATCCAATTGGAAACCTTCAAACCTATTTTGATCAAACAAATCCTAAAGGGATTTGAAAAGATAAACAATTAATAAAGAAAATATTAAATATATGAAATTACTATTTTTGGTTCTTTTAATAAAAAAAAAGATTTGGTTTCAAAAGAAAAGGTAGATTTATAAATAAGGATTATTTTATAGAGCCAAATTAAACCTTGGCCAAGCTTTTGAAATAAAACATTTTGTTTTGATAAAAATAGTAAAGGTTTATTTAAATAAAATAATAAGGATTTAATATCCAAGTTTATTAAAAATAAAGGTTTTACCATTTTAATTAAACATCAAAAACTTATTAAATTATTTTAAATAAGTTTCCAAGTGTTTATTGTTTTCAAATAAAACCTACTGAATGGTTTTGGTACTATTTTAGATTTCAAATAGAGTTTTAAAAATAAATAAGTCAAACCCTATTTGATTTAATAATAAGGTCCATTTTATTTAATTAATAAATGGATCCTAAAAAGATTAAAATTATTTTATTTTGGGACTTGGGTTTGTGTTGTTAAACAGGACCAAAACTCAATACAAAGTTTGGTGGAAGTTGTTTTGATTTGGTTGTTTGAATTGATTGTTTGAATTTCAAAACAAAAATTGAATTGGAAAAAGAAAAAGATTCAGAACAGAAAAAATCAGAGCAAGGTTGACCCAACCAGCCCAGCCCACTAAGCCTAGCAGCCCAGCTCCTCTCTCTCCCAAAGAAAAACGTTTTGCACCTGCTTACAGACCCACAGAGACGCCGACCGGTGGACCCAACTCCCCTCTCCTCTCTCTCGCTGACCAACCAACCCCACCCCTCATGTTCATCGTCTTCACCCGCGGTGACCACTCCCTGCCTCGCTGCCATTTTTGCCCGTTGATAGCTCCTTCAATCCCCGTTAACTGCCGCGTTAATTCACCCAGCCATCACGCAAGGTAAAAGCGCCTGTCTCCCCTCTTCCGTTTCCCCCAGACACCGCCTCCCCTCTGCCTCCAGGCTGCCCCAATTTCGAGCTCGAGCACCACTGCTCCGACGAGTTTCTTCAGCCGATTCCGGCACCGTCCAACCGCCCCTCGCCTCCCAGATCACACGAGCCTGCTACCCCTCTTATTGCGCATCTCCCAGCACCAATCCCACACCTGCGCGAGCACCGTAGCCTCGGCAACCTCAACATCAGAGCATCACCGCCTCCTGCCTCGACTCCGGCGACATCTCCTGGTGAGCCCAGACCACCCCGGATCCTCTAATGGATACTCTCACACTCTCCTCTCACACACGCATCTAACGCTGCTCTCCATTTGCCTTAGCGCACCCTCAGTCGTCGCCTCCGTCATCAAGCGGACGAACCCGACGCCAGGAGCAACTCCGGCGAGCCATTATCCTCACCTCCATGCGCCCATTCAGCAACGACAACCTCCTTGAGCTTCCCCACGATGTTGCGAACCCGGTGAGCATATTCCCAGCCTCTCTCGCTTCCTGCTTCACCAGCACCGCCACCATCTGGCCGCTCCGCCACCAGCCACCGCTGCAGCGCCGCTCATTCTAGGTCAAGCTCACATCAGCCGTCGGATTTGGATCACGTGGATAGGATAGAACCACTTAAAGCGAAGGGGTAAGCAATCTGATCCGTGCGATTTAATTAGATCCAACGCGCCAGAGTAGCCGATCCGAGCAAAACGGTATGGACGAATCAGAACACGCCGCGTGGCACTAGTTGATTTAAAACAGATTTTTGAATCAGATTGAAATGCAAATTTGTAAACCTTGTAACTTTTGATGCACACGTCCAAAATTTGCAAACTTTATATCAATGTAATCAGTGGAACCAGCCCTAGCTAACCATGCAATTTGTTTAGTAAAAAGCTTCTGGTAGAATGTTTGTTTTGCAGAATCATTTGTATGCTTGTTTAGATTATAAAAATTGTTCAAAAATGATTTTGGGGATAAAATATTTTGCAAATGGTGTGTTTTGAACCTACTGACCCTAGGAATCACTTTGTGTTTTCAAAAATGTATTTGGTGAAGGAAAATAATGATTCTTGGATTTAAAACCAATTCTAGCCAAATAAAAATATGGTTTATTTATTAAAAATGGTTTTGGAAGAAAACCTTTGGGAAATGTTTTGTTTCAAACTCTCTGACCCTAAACACAAAGTCTTATGGTTTGAAAACATATTTTGTGAACCCTATAGATTAATGCCTTAGTAAAAACATTTCTACACCACATAAAATGATACCTTGTTTTGAAAATGGTTTATGAAGTGAAATCTTTTGCAATGACTTTACCACTTTATAAAATGACCATTAGGTGTTTTCAAATGTTTATGACCCATTAGGAACCACTTTTTCAAATAAAACAAAGCTTGGCATGCTTGCATGCATTTCTTAGACTTTATCATTTTATGTGATGTTTTGCTTGATTGGTAGATTGAGATTGTGCCTTGCTTGATTGATTTGTAGTGACTTGAAGAGTGTGATTGTTGCAAGGACAAGGAGTGAACTTATACCCTCTACCAAAAAGGCAAGTGATGCTTCATACTTTTGTCCCATTACTTTCACTATGCATTAGTGATTTTTCTAAGTAAAACTTGCATGGAATTTTTGCTAAGTATAAACCATGCTATGGGAAAACCTAGTAGATGAAAACCTTAGTAGAATTTCCTAAGTTAAGATTCCTACTACTATCATGCTTAGCTTAGCTAATAGAAAACAAGGGTGGAATATACATTTATACTATGGAAAAATTTCTAAGTCCGAGGACTTGTGTTTTTGTTTAATAAAACAACTAAGTTAATGAATCACCTGGGTGGAGTGGTAATTGCTTGGTGGTTTTTGGTTGAGTGGTTACACAAGGCCCATGGCTATGGTTTACCTTATGTATCACACTTGTGGATTGCCACCCAGGAACAAAGAGATTTGAGATGTCAAATGTTGAGAATCTTCAAGTGCAACCACTTGGCATTATGGGCTCTGCCTGGATCACATAGGTTGCTAGAACTTATCCATTTGGACAGTTGGTGGTAGTGGAATGATAGGTTGGAACGCGTCCACTTGGTCTAAGGAAAGGCTTCTGAAAGATCTTGTCTTGTGAAACCAAGTCTTGTGGGGAAAGTGCTCCACCTCTGTAGAGTGTAAAATCTAAGTACTTAGCCATGTCCCTGGTAAAGGACAATTTGAGCATCAAGACATGGAAGCTATCAAGAATCTCATCATCCAATTTTCTAAGTTAAAAACTTATGGTTGAACAAGGGTTAAAGGATCTTCAATCTTTGATTGGGAGATGACTTGGGAAAGATTATTTTGTCAAGCAAAAACTTAGTGATTTCAAATGATAAGGAAAAATCTATTTTGAGCAAAGCAAGCCTAAAGCTCCACTTAGCCAAATGCATATAGATGATAGACTCCACTATACTACCATAGTATCACTTGCCAATACAATTCAACTGTATTGACCCTTGTGGCTGTAACTTGTTATGTTGCAGGTTTGATTGATGTAGTGAAGTTTAAATGAGTAGGATTACAAAGTCTACAACCAACATGTCTGCCTGTGGCACTTTGAAGATGAAGGACCCCATGCTTATAGATATTCTGCTGCAATGTAATGTAATAGCCAAATGAGCTATGTAAGATGTAATAAATTATGTTATTCCTGGTTATAAAGTTGTATTATGACCTTTGTTTCTTGATATTACATCTTAACTGTGGATGCTAGCTATTGATCCAGGGACTAGCATTGTAAACACAGGGGACTCTACCTTATTAAAGGTTGGGAACCCTTAATTGTGGATCATGTAAGGTTCCCAACCTATAATAAGGTAGAGTCCCCTGTGTTTACAATGCTAGTCCCTGGATCAATAGCTAGCATCCACAGTTAAGATGTAATATCAAGAAACAAAGGTCATAATACAACTTTATAACCAGGAATAACATAATTTTATTACATCTTACATAGCTCATTTGGCTATTACATTACATTGCAGCAGAATATCTATAAGCATGGGGTCCTTCATCTTCAAAGTGCCATAGGCAGACATGTTGGTTGTAGACTTGTAATCCTAATCACTTAAACTTCACTAAATCAATCAAACCTGCAACATACAAGTTACAACCACAAGAATCAATACATTTGAATTGTATTGGCAAGTGATACTATGGTAGTATAGTGGAGTCTAACATCTATATGCATTTGACTAAGTGGAGTTGAGGCTTGCATTGCTCAAAATAGATTTTCCTTATCATTTTGATAACACTAAGTTTTAACTTGACAAAATCATTTTTCTCAATCAAAGATTGAAGATCCTTTAACCCTTGTTCAAACCACAAGTTTTTAACTTAGAAATTTGAATGATGAGATTCTTGATTGCTTCCATGTCTTGATGCTCAAATTGTCCTTTAACAGGGACATGGCTAAGTACTTAGATTTTACACTCTGCAGAGGTGGTGCACTTTCCCCACAAGACTTGTGTAGGGGTCCCAATCTTCAATAAGATAGATTCCTCATGTGTTTTACAATGCTAGTCCCTGGATCAATAGCTAGCATCCACAGTTAAGATGTAATATCAAGATACAAAGGTTATTTTATAACTTTATAACCAGGAATAACATAATTTTATTACATCACACATAGCTCATATGGCTATTACATTGCAGCGGAATAACTATAAGCATGGGGTCCTTCATCTTCAAAGTGCCACAGGCAGATGTTGGTTGTAGACTTTGTAATCCTAAACAATCAATCTTCACTAAAATCAATCAAACCTGCAACATATAAGTTACAGCCACAAAGGGTCAATACATTTGAATTGTATTGGCAAGTGATACTATGGTAGTATAGTGGAGTCTAACATCTATATGCATTTGGCTAAGTGGAGTTGAGGCTTGCATTGCTCAAAATAGGTTTTTCTTAACATTTTGAAAATACTAAGTTTTTGCTTGACAAAATCATTTTTCTCAATCAAAGATTGAAGATCCTTTCCAAGGCATCTATCAACCAAAGATTGAAGATTTCAAACAACCCTGGTTCAATCCATAAGATTTTAACTTAGAAATTTGAATGATGAGATTCTTGATTGCTTCCATGTCTTGATGCTCAAATTGTCCTTTACCAGGGACATGGCTAAGTACTTAGATTTTACACTCTGCAGAGGTGGTGCACTTTCCCCACAAGAATTGGTTTCCCAAGACAAGATCTTTCAGAAGCCTTCCCTTAGACCAAAATGGACGCGTTCCAACCTATCAAACACTACCACCCACTGTCCATATGGCTAAGTTCTTGCAACCTATATGATCATGGCAGAGCCCATATTGCCAAGTGGTTGCACTTGAAGCTTCTCAACATTTGACATCTCAAATATCTTTGTTCCTGGGTGGCCATCCACAAGTGAGATACACAAGGTTCACCAGTCCCCTGGCCTTGTGTAACCACTCAACCAAAAACCACCAAGCAATTACCATTCCACCCAGGTGATTCATTAACTTAGTTGTTTTATTAAGCAAAACATAAGTCCTCAGACTTAGAATATTTTTCCATAGTGTGAATATATATTCCACCCATGTTTTCTATTAGCTAGGCTAAGCTTGATAGTAGTAGGAATCTTAACTTAGGAAAATCCTACTAAGGATTCATCTACTTGGTTTTCCTATAGCAATGTTTATACTTAGCAAAATCCATGCAAGTTTTACTTAGCAAAATCACTAATGCATAGTGAAAGTAATGGGATAGAAAGTATGAAGCATCACTTGCCTTTTTGGTAGGGAATGGTGGTTCACTCCTTGATCTTGCTAGTCTCACACTTCTCTACAAGTCAATCAAGAAAACACACATTCAATTCTCATTCCAAACCAAAGTCAAACAAACAATTTTTCACACACATAAAGTAATGGAATCTAAGTCATGCATAAGCATGCAAAGGTTGGTTCTATTGCAAGGATGGTCTCCACTAGGCTTCTAAACTTTGTAAGTTCCAAATTGGTCATTTACCAAAATGGCAAAGTCATTTGCAAACGGGTTTTATCTCAAAACCATTTAAAAATCCATTCATCATTTTATGTGGTGAAAAATGTTTTTATCAAGGCAAAACTCTTAAGTTATTCACCAAAGGAGTTGTTAATTTGCAAATCTTGGTGTTGTGGTTCGGTGGGTTTGATCAAACCATTTTCTCAAAGTTTCCCTTCCATAAACATTTTCATAACAAAAACCATTCTTTTTATTTGGCTAGAAAATGACTAAGTCAAGTAATCCAACCTAAATTTTACCAAAATCATTTTTAACACCAAGGGTTGGTTCCTAGGGTCAGTAAGATCACATCAAACCATTTTGCAAAAGTTTTGACCCTAAAATCAATTTTAAACAATTTTTATACTCTAAATAAGCTCACAAAAGAATCTGCAAAATCAAGCAAACTAACATATACTATTTTCTAAACTAAGGCCACAGTTGGCTAGGGCTTGCTCTCCTGAATCCAACGACATAAAATTTGTAATTTTTGGACGTGTGGATCCAAAGTTATAAGGGTTTGAAATTCACAAAATATTCTGTTTTCAAATCAGTTTTTAAACAGAACAGTGACACGCGGCGCTTTGCTATTCGCGTGTACCGATTCGGCTGGATCGCGTCTGTAGGGCGTTGGATCTGATCGATCGCACGGTCCTGGACGCGTAACCCTTCGCGGTTAAGTTAAACTATCGTGAGCGTCAGATTAGGATCCTACGGTCTGCAGTACTCGTCCAAAGTTTGGCGGTGCTCGGCAACTGCGCGCGGCGGCGACGGCCAGGCAGAGGCGTTCTGGCTATTCTAGGAAGAGAGGGAGAGGGGGGAGGGGCTCACCGGGTTCAGGAGGTCACGGCGATGCTCAACGTGCCGATGGTTCGATGAGGGGCGCTCTGGTCCGATGTGGAGTGCTCGCCGGAGTAGGTGGCGGCGTCGGGCGCGTCAGGTGGTCGTCGGGTGCTGTGCTGTGGTTCACCCCAAGGCATAGCGAAAACGCAGTTAGATGCGCAGGACCAAGGCAGGGTTGTGTGCATGAACGAGAGATGAAGGGGTGGTCTGGTTCACCTGGAAGTCGTCGTCGGAGAAGAACTAGTCGCGGCGGCGTTCAGAAGCTTATCATTGCCGAAGCTCCAGTGCGCCCGCGGTCGAATGGGTGGTACGGGGGAATGCGTCTGGGAGTGGGAAAACTGTCAGGGTGCTCAGGGGGCTCGGGGTGGTGTGTGCTGGCCGGATTTTGGGAAGAAAGCTCGTCGGAATAGAGGATGCTCGGGGAGAAATCGAGGCGGCCTGGGGGCGTGTCGAGCAGGGGTGTCTGGGGAAACGGAAGAGGACATGCTGGCGTTTAAAGGTGCTTGATCGCTGCGAGTTAAGGTGGCCGCGTTAAGGAGAATTGATGCCGCGAAATCAAGGCCTGCAACGGCCGGCGAGGGAGAGAAGGGGTCGTGCGGGTGGGAGGAAGAATAGTGGCAAGTGGGGTCGGCCAGTCAGTGGGAAAGGAGCGAGGAGGAGGTCCACTGGTCAGTCTCGGTGTGGGTCAGAAACGGAGTGTGAAACGTTTTCTTTCGGGTGAGGGGAAGCTGGGCTGGATTGGGCTGTGTTGGGCTAGTTGGGCCATATGGTGGGCTGTTCTATTTTTTTCTGTCTAAATCTTTTTCTATTTCTAAATCTATTTTTCTGATTTGAATTACAAACAAACAAACATCAAAAAAATAAATTCAAACAAACACCACATTTCACAATTTTGAACTTGGTTCTGTTTATCAGCATAAACCTAAATTCCAAAATAAAATAATATTTTTTATTCATTTTAAGATCCATTCGTTAATTAAATAAAATGGATCATTAGCTATTTAATTAAAGTAGGGCTTGATTTAATGAATAGAATCCCCATTTAAAATCCATATATTTTCAAAACCAAATCAGTAGGTTTTATTTGAAAATATTGAATACTTGGAAACTTGTTTAAAACAAAATAACATTTTATTTTAGGTCCATTAACAATTAAATAAAAATGGGCCTTATTCATTTACTTCAAAGAAGATTTGTTTTATTAGAATATTTACTTTTAAAAGTAAAATAGTACCAAAGCCATTCAGTAGGTTTTATTTGAGAAATATAGAATACTTGGAAATTTGTTTAAAACAAAATACCCTTTTATTTTAGAGTCCATTATTAATTAAATATATTAGACTTTCATTATTAAATCAAGTAGGATTTGTTTTATTGAGATATTTATTTTGAAATCTAAAATAAAGCCAAAACACTTTAGTAGGTTTTATTTGAGAAAATAAAATACTTAGAAAACTTATTTAAGATAGTTTAATAAGTTTTGATGTTTTAATTAAAAGGGTAAAACTTTTTATTTGAATAAAATTTGGATGTTAATTCCTTATTATTTTATTTAATCAATCCTTTATTATTTTTATCAAAACAAAACATTTTATTTCCAAAAGCTTGGCCAAGGTTTAATTTGGCTTCATAAAATATTCTTTATTTATAAACTTCTATTTTTATTTTGAAAACCAAATCCTTTTTATTAAAGATCCAAAATAGTAATTCCAAAATATTTTATTTTCTTTTATCAAATGTTTACTCTTTTAATTTTCTTTAGGGTTTTATTTGATCCAACTGGTTTGAAGTCTCAATTGAATTCAAAAAGTTTCTTCTGGCCTTGAAAATCAAACAAAGTTTTATTTTATTAATTTATTTTCACATTACAAGATTTGGAAAATCTTGGGATGTGACAGGCTACCACCCTTAAAATAAATCTCGTCCCGAGATTTAGGAAAGCTGGGGTTACAAGCAGATTCAAAAACAATTAGGGTACTACCACCCTTAAAAATTTTCAAACAAAAATTACATATTGGCCTTCTTGGGATCCTTAGAAAACTTCTCTAAGCAAACAGTTGCATTGAGTCCTTGGTTTCCATTCTTGACTCATGAAGCTCATGGGCCAAGGTTGAGTTTCTCCATAGACTTGTTTAACTTGTTCTTCATCTTTCTTGGACAATTGTTTGCATAGTGGCCTAGTTCCTTGCATTTGGAACACATCACTTGGCTGATATCTTTCTTTTTCTTTGGTATCATTGCCTTTTGTTTATTTCCTTGGTTCTTCTTCTTTTTTGGGCATTCACTGGCATAGTGTCCCATCTCTTTGCAATTGTAACATTGTAATTGGCTTATGTCCTTTTTCTTCTTTTTGGGTCTCTCCAAAGCTAAGAGTTCTTCTAGTTCATGATCTTCATAGGTGGGAGATCTTTATCTCTTCTTGGGGCATTGATCTTCATGCTCCTTGGATGCATGATCCTTGTATCTAAAAACATTGCTAGCTTGGGTTCCTTCTAGAATAACATCTTTGTCATCCTTGTTGTCATTAGCTCTTTGGGAAACGTTTTCTCTCATGTTGGTCATTTGAGTAACCAATCCTTGCAACAATTGGGATTGAAGTTTCAAAATCCTTTGTATGGCTGGGTCTAGTCCATTGTTGTTGGCTAAAAGCTGAGTTGTCTCTTGGCTCAACTGGTTTTGGGTTACTATAAGTTCTCTCATGTTGTCCTCTTGGTTGTGGTTGTCATCAACCTTGATGTTGGAGTTTCTTGGAGTAGTCATCTGTTTGGGTTGGATTGGGATTAGAATAGGCAAAATATTTCTAAGGAATTATTTCTAATCACACACATCACAATTCACACAAACAATGTGCATGCAATCACAAGCAAACACTCCACTCAAACAACAAGTTTCAAGCACATTTTTAGGCAACAAAATATTTTTGTTACACCACATAAGTTGGTGTATTTGACTTAACTAAAATATGGTGGTCCATCTATATGGTTCACTTGTGATCCTTCCATCCTTCTTGGTTGATCCTTCTTGCATGAGATCATGGTTTCCTTGGAAAAACTTTTGGTCACAATACTTCAAATGATGTAGGCTCCTTCTAACTTTTTGCATTCCCTCAGTCTCTAAATATTGAGCAAGATTTCCTTGTCTTACTTGTAGTCCTTAGTGGTATCCAAGTTGGAAGTCCTTGGTGAATATGCTGAAGATGTTGAAGTCATTAGAGTTGAAGATGTTGAAGTCATTAGAGTTAAAGATGTTGAAGAAGTCCTTTGCACAAGGTGTAGTCTTTGGCCATGGGGTTGGTTTTTCCATCAAGTTTGAAATAGAAGAGATGTCGAGTTGAAACCAAAATGGTTGAGGAAAGAGCTTACAAGTTTTTGTAAATAAGTTTTTGGAACAAAACAACTCCTATTTTTCTAAGGGTTTTTGTCCAATCCTAGGTTTACAAATCCTACAGGCAACACAATGCTCTGATACCATCTGTAGGGGTCCCAATCTTCAATAAGATAGATTCCTCCTATGTTTTACAATGCTAGTCCCTGGATCAATAGCTAGCATCCACAGTTAAGATGTAATATCAAGATACAAAGGTTATTTTATAACTTTATAACCAGGAATAACATAATTTTATTACATCACACATAGCTCATATGGCTATTACATTACATTGCAGTGGAATAACTATAAGCATGGGGTCCTTCATCTTCAAAGTGCCACAGGTAGATGTTGGTTGTAGACTTTGTAATCCTAAACAATCAATCTTCACTAAAATCAATCAAACCTGCAACATATAAGTTACAGCCACAAAGGGTCAATACATTTGAATTGTATTGGCAAGTGATACTATGGTAGTATAGTGGAGTCTAACATCTATATGCATTTGGCTAAGTGGAGTTGAGGCTTGCATTGCTCAAAATAGGTTTTTCTTAACATTTTGAAAATACTAAGTTTTTGCTTGACAAAATCATTTTTCTCAATCAAAGATTGAAGATTCTTTCCAAGGCATCTATCAACCAAATATTGAATATTTCAAACAACCCTGGTTCAATCCATAAGATTTTAACTTAGAAATTTGAATGATGAGATTCTTGATTGCTTCCATGTCTTGATGCTCAAATTGTCCTTTACCAGGGACATGGCTAAGTACTTAGATTTTACACTCTGCAGAGGTGGTGCACTTTCCCCACAAGACTTGGTTTCCCAAGACAAGATCTTTCAGAAGCCTTCCCTTAGACCAAAATGGACGCGTTCCAACCTATCAAACACTACCACCCACTGTCCATATGGCTAAGTTCTTGCAACCTATATGATCATGGCAGAGCCCATATTGCCAAGTGGTTGCACTTGAAGCTTCTCAACATTTGACATCTCAAATATCTTTGTTCCTGGGTGGCCATCCACAAGTGAGATACACAAGGTTCACCAGTCCCCTGGCCTTGTGTAACCACTCAACCAAAAACCACCAAGCAATTACCATTCCACCCAGGTGATTCATTAACTTAGTTGTTTTATTAAGCAAAACATAAGTCCTCAGACTTAGAATATTTTTCCATAGTGTGAATACATATTCCACCCATGTTTTCTATTAGGTAGGCTAATCTTGATAGTAGTAGGAATCTTAACTTAGGAAAATCCTACTAAGGATTCATCTACTAGGTTTTCCTATAGCAATGTTTATACTTAGCAAAATCCATGCAAGTTTTACTTAGCAAAATCACTAATGCATAGTGAAAGTAATGGGATAGAAAGTATGAAGCATCACTTGCCTTTTTGGTAGGGAATGGTGGTTCACTCCTTGATCTTGCTAGTCTCACACTTCTCTACAAGTCAATCAAGAAAACACACATTCAATTCTCATTCCAAACCAAAGTCAAACAAACAATTTTTCACACACACAAAGTAATGGAATCTAAGTCATGCATAAGCATGCAAAGGTTGGTTCTATTGCAAGGATGGTCTCCACTAGGCTTCTAAACTTTGTAAGTTCCAAATTGGTCATTTACCAAAATGGAAAAGTCATTTGCAAACGGGTTTTATCTCAAAACCATTTTAAAATCCATTCATCATTTTATGTGGTGAAAAATGTTTTTATCAAGGCAAAACTCTTAAGTTATTCACCAAAGGAGTTGTGAATTTGCAAAACTTGGTGTTGTGGTTCGGTGGGTTTGATCAAACCATTTTCTCAAAGTTTCCCTTCCATAAACATTTTCATAACAAAAACCATTCTTTTTATTTGGCTAGAAAATGACTAAGTCAAGTAATCCAACCTAAATTTTACCAAAATCATTTTTAACACCAAGGGTTGGTTCCTAGGGTCAGTAAGATTACATCAAACCATTTTGCAAAAGTTTTGACCCTAAAATCAATTTTAAACAATTTTTATACTCTAAATAAGCTCACAAAAGAATCTGCAAAATCAAGCAAACTAACATATACTATTTTCTAAACTAAGGCCACAGTTGGCTAGGGATTGCTCTCCTGAATCCAACGACATAAAATTTGTAATTTTTGGACGTGTGTATCCAAAGTTATAAGGGTTTGAAATTCACAAAATATTCTGTTTTCAAATCAGTTTTTAAACAGAACAGTGACACGCGGCGCTTTGCTATTCGCGGGTACCGATTCGGTTGGATCGCGTCTATAGGGCGTTGGATCTGATCGATCGCACGGTCCTGGACGCGTAACCCTTCGCGGTTAAGTTAAACTACCGTGAGCGTCAGATTAGGATCCTACGGTCTGCAGTACTCGTCCAAAGTTTGGCGGCGCTCGGCGACTACGCGCGGCGGTGACAGCCAGGCAGAGGCGTTCTGGCTATTCTAGGAAGAGAGGGAGAGGGGGGAGGGGCTCACCGGGTTCAGGAGGTCACGGCGATGCTCAACGTGCCGATGGTTCGATGAGGGGCGCTCTGGTCCAATGTGGAGTGCTCGCCGAAGTAGGTGGTGGCGTCGGGCGCGTCAGGTGGTCGTCGGGTGCTGTGCTGTGGTTCACCCCAAGGCATAGCGAAAACGCAGTTAGATGCGCAGGACCAAGGCAGGGTTGTGTGCGTGAACGAGAGATGAAGGGATGGTATGGTTCACCTGGAAGTCGTCGTCGGAGAAGAACTAGTCGCGGCGACGTTCAGAAGCTTGTCATTGCCGAAGCTTCGGTGCGCCCGCGGTCGAATGGGTGGTACGGGGGAATGCGTCTGGGAGTGGGAAAACTGTCAGGGTGCTCAGGGGCTCGGGGTGGTGTGTGCTGGCCGGATTTTGGGAAGAAAGCTCGTCGGAAAAGAGGATGCTCGGGGAGAAATCGAGGCGGCCTGGGGGCGTGTCGAGGAGGGGTGTCTGGGGGAAACGGAAGAGGACGTGCTGGCGTTTAAAGGTGCTTGATCGCTGTGAGTTAAGGTGGCCGCGTTAAGGAGAATTGATGCCGCGAATTCAAGGCCTGCAACGGCCGGCGAGGGGGAGAAGGGGTCGTGCGGGTGGGGAGGAAGAACAGTGGCAAGTGGGGTCGGCCAGTCAGTGGGAAAGGAGCGAGGAGGAGGTCCACTGGTCAGTCTCGGTGTGGGTCAGAAATGGAGTGTGAAACATTTTCTTTCGGGTGAGGGGAAGCTGGGCTGGATTGGGCTGTGTTGGGCTAGTTGGGCCATATGGTGGGCTGTTCTATTTTTTTCTGTCTAAATCTTTTTCTATTTCTAAATCTATTTTTCTGATTTGAATTACAAACAAACAAACATCAAAAAAATAAATTCAAATAAACACCACATTTCACAATTTTGAACTTGGTTCTGTTTATCAGCATAAACCTAAATTCCAAAATAAAATAATATTTTTTATTCATTTTAAGATCCATTCATTAATTAAATAAAATGGATCATTAGCTATTTAATTAAAGTAGGGCTTGATTTAATGAATAGAATCCCCATTTAAAATCCATATATTTTCAAAACCAAATCAGTAGGTTTTATTTGAAAATATTGAATACTTGGAAACTTGTTTAAAACAAAATAACATTTTATTTTAGGTCCATTAACAATTAAATAAAAATGGGCCTTATTCATTTACTTCAAAGAAGATTTGTTTTATTAGAATATTTACTTTTAAAAGTAAAATAGTACCAAAGCCATTCAGTAGGTTTTATTTGAGAAATATAGAATACTTGGAAATTTGTTTAAAACAAAATACCCTTTTATTTTAGAGTCCATTATTAATTAAATATATTAGACTTTCATTATTAAATCAAGTAGGATTTGTTTTATTGAGATATTTATTTTGAAATCTAAAATAAAGCCAAAACACTTTAGTAGGTTTTATTTGAGAAAATAAAATACTTAGAAAACTTATTTAAGATAGTTTAATAAGTTTTGATGTTTTAATTAAAAGGGTAAAACTTTTTGTTTGAATAAAATTTGGATGTTAATTCCTTATTATTTTATTTAATCAATCCTTTATTATTTTTATCAAAACAAAACATTTTATTTCCAAAAGCTTGGCCAAGGTTTAATTTGGCTTCATAAAATATTCTTTATTTATAAACTTCTATTTTTCTTTTGAAAACCAAATCCTTTTTATTAAAGATCCAAAATAGTAATTCCAAAATATTTTATTTTCTTTTATCAAATGTTTACTCTTTTAATTTTCTTTAGGGTTTTATTTGATCCAACTGGTTTGAAGTCTCAATTGAATTCAAAAAGTTTCTTCTGGCCTTGAAAATCAAACAAAGTTTTATTTTATTAATTTATTTTCACATTACAAGAGTTGGAAAATCTTGGGATGTGACAACTTGGTTTCCCAAGACAAGATCTTTCAGAAGCCTTCCCTTAGACCAAAATGGACACGTTCCAACCTATCAAACACTACCACCCTCTGTCCATATGGCTAAGTTCTTGCAACCTATATGATCATGGCAGAGCCCATATTGCCAAGTGGTTGCACTTGAAGCTTCTCAACATTTGACATCTCAAATCTCTTTGTTCCTGGGTGGCCATCCACAAGTGAGATACACAAGGTAAACCATAGACATGGGCCTTGTGAACCACTCAACCAAAATCCACCAAGCAATTACCATTCCACCTAGGTGATTCATTAACTTAGTTGTTTTATTAAAAAAAACACAAGTCCTCAGACTTAGAAATTTTTCCATAGTGTGAATATATATTCCACCCATGTTTTCTATTACCTAGGCTAAGCTTGATAGTAGTAGGAATCTTAACTTAGGAGAAATTTATACTAAGGTTTCATCTACTAGGTTTTCCTATAGCAAGGTTTATACTTAGCAAAAATTCCATGCAAGTTTTACTTAGAGAAAATCATTAATGCATAGTGAAAGTAATGGGACAAAAAGTATGAAGCATCACTTGCATTTTTGGTAGAGTATGGGTTCACTCCTTATCCTTGCAACAATCACACTCTTCAAATCACTACAATTCAATCAAGCAAGGTACAAACTCAATCTACCAATCAAGCAAAACAACACATAAAATAACAAAGTCAAAGTAATGCATGCAAGCATGCCAAGCTTTGTTTTGTTTGGAAAAAGTGGTTCCTAATGGGTCATAAACATTGGAAATCACCTAATGGTCATTTTGTAAAGTGGAAAAGTTATTTGCAAAGGATTTCACTTTATAAACCATTTTCAAAACAAAGTATCATTTTATGTGGTGTAAACTATTTTTACTAAGGCATTAATCTATAGGGTTCACCAAATATGTTTTCAAACCACAAAACTTGGTGTTTGGGGTCAGAGAGTTAAAACAAAACATTTCCCAAAAGTTTTCTTCCAAAACCATTTTTAATAAATAAACTATATTTTTATTTGGCTAGAAATGGTTTTAAATCAAAGAATCATTCTTTTGTTTCTCCAAATACATTTTTGAATCCACAAAGTGTTTCCTATGGTCAGTAGGTTCAAATCACACCATTTGCCAAATATTTTATTCCCAAATTCATTTTTAAACAATTTTCACATCCTTAACAAGCATACAAATGTTTCTGCAAAAACAAACATTTTACCAGAGGCTTTTACTAAACAAAAGGAATGGTTGGCTAGGGCTTGTTCCACTGATTCCATTGATATAAAGTTTGTAATTTTTGGACGTGTGGATCAAAAGTTATACCAATTACAAATTTGCATTCTAATCAGATCAAAAATCTGTTTTAAATCGAATCTAGTCCACGTGTCTGTTTCTGATTCGTCAATACCCTTTCGGTTGGATCGACTGCTCTGGCACATTGGATCAAGTCAGATCATGTGGCACATGTTGCGTACCTCTTTGCTTTAAGTGGTTCTATCCTATCCACCAGATCGAGATCGGACGGCTGCTGTGAGCTCGACCCTAAACGAGCGGCGCTGCGGCGATGGCTGGCGGCGGAGCGGCCAGACGGTGGCGGCGCCGGCAATACAGGAAGCAAGGGTGGCTGGGGAGGTACTCACAGCGTTCATAGAGGCCTGGGGAAGCTCAAGGTGATGCCATCTTGTCGAGGGGCGCACTGGAGCGGGCTTGATTGCTCGCCGGAGTGGAGCTGCGCCTCGGCCATGCTCAGTCGTCGTCGAGGACGGTGCTATGGATCACTAGGAGGCAAACGAAATGCATGGTCAGACGCGCAAAGGTACGGCGAAGGTGTGGTGAACGAGAGGGGAAGGGGCAGACAGAAACTACCTGGGGCACTCGCCGGAGTTCAACCAGACGGTGGCGACGCTCAGTGGTTGTTGGAGTCGAGGTTCTGGGGCACCCGCGGTTGAATGGGAGGTACAGGGAGATGCTCCTGGGAGTGGGGAAGGTGCGATCTTGGTCGGGGAGGCAAGGGGTGGCAGGACACGGCCGGAATCGTCGCCGGAGTGTCGTCGGACAGTGGGCGGTGTCTGGCGAAATTCGACAGCCCGGGGGCGCACTTGGGGGAGGAGACAGAGGGCAAATGGAGGAGAGTCGCTGGAATTTAAATGTGCATGGTCACTGTGAGTAATGGTGGCCGCGTTAAGACGAATTCAAGCCGCGACATCAAAGCCAGAAACGTCGATGTGGGGAGGAAGAACGGGTCGCTGCGGGTGAGGACGATGAACAGGGTGGTGGGGCATACTTGTCAGCGATAGAGAAGGAAAGGGAGTTGGGTCCACCAGTCAGCTGCTTAGCGGGTCGTCTGGTGAGTGAGAGAAGGATGCTTCAGGGGAGAGAGAGAAATGGGCTGCTGGGCCTAGTGGGCTGCTGGGTTGGGTCGACCAGACTCATTTTTTTTTTCCAGTTCTGAATCTTTTTCTTTTTCCAACACAATTTCTGTTTTGAAATTTCAAAAAACAAATCATTCAACAATTCAAACACCTCCAAACTTGTAATGAGTTTTTGGTTCTGTTTGATAACATAAACCAAAGTCCCAAAATAAAATAAAATAATTTTATTCTTTTTAGGATCTATTTAATATTTAAATAAAATAGACCTTTAATTATTAATTCAAAATAGGTTTTGATTTATTTGATAAAATCTCCATTTGAAATCTAATTATTTTCAAAACCAAATCAGTAGGTTTTTTTATATTTGAAAATAGAAGATACTTGGAAAACTTGTTTAAAATAAAATAACATTTTTATTTTAGGTTCCATTAATAATTAAATAAAATGGACCTTAGTTATTAAATCAAATAGGATTTGTTTTATTAGAATCTTTATTTTGAAATCTAAAATAAAACCAAAAATACTTCAGTAGGTTTTATTTGAGAATATAAAATACTTGGAAAATCTTATTTAAAATAATTTAAATAAGTTTTAGTGTTTATTTAAAAATGGGAAAAGCCTTTACTTAAATAAAATTGGATATTAAATCCTTATTATTTTATTTAAACAAACCTTTATTCTTTAATCAAAACAAAAACTTTTTGTTTCAAAAACTTGGCCAAGGTTTAATTTGGCTCTATAAAATAATCTTTATTTATAAATCCACCTTTTCTTTTGAAAACCAAATCTTTTATTAAAAGATAAAAAATAGTAATTTTAAATATTTTTAAGTTTATTGCTTATTTAACTTTTCAAATCCCTTTAGGATTTTATTTGATCCAAATAGGTTTTGAAAGTTTCCAAATGGATTCAAAAAGTTTCTTCTCACCCTGAAAATTAACAAAGTTTTATTTTATTCATTTATTTTTCACATTACAAGATTTGGAAAATCTTGGGATGTGACAGCCTACCACCCTTAAAATAAATCTCGTTCCGAGATTTGGTGAGGCTAGGGGTTACAAGTTGTCTCAAAAGCATCTAGGGTACTACCACCCTTAAAAATTTCAAACAAAATTACATATTGGCCTTCTTGGGGTCCTGGGAAAACTTCTCTGGGCAAACATCTGCATAGTGTCCTTTGTTTTCACACTTGAAACATGTGACAAGGCTGAGATCTTTTATAGGTTGGTTTATCTTGGGCTTCCTATTTCCTGGATAGAAGTTTACATAGTGGCCTAGTTCCTTGCATTTGAAACACATCACTTGGCTGATATCTTTCTTTTCCTTTGGTATCATTGCCTCTTGTTTGTTTCTTTGATTCTTCTTCTTTTCTAGGCATTCATTGGCATACTGTCCCATCTCTTTGCAATTGTAACATTGCACTTGAGTAATGTCCTTCTTGTTAGGGTTGGGGCATTTCTTCTTCTTCTTCTTTTTGGGTCTCTCCAAAGCTAGGAGTTCTTCTAGTTCATGTTCTTCATAGGTGGAAAATCTTTCTCTCTTCTTGGGGCAGTTAGTAGAGATATGACTTTCTTCTTTACCATTAGGGCATTGATCTTCATACTCCTTGGATGCATGATCCTTGTCTCCACAAGTATTGCTAGCTTGGGTTCCTTCTAGAATAGCATCTTTGTCATCCTTGTTGTCATTAGCTCTTTGGAAAAAGTTTTCTCTCATGTTGATCATTTGAGTAACCAATCCTTGCAACAATTGGGATTGAAGTTTCAAAATCCTTTGTATGGCTGGGTCTAGTCAATTGTTGTTGGCTAAAAGCTGAGTTGTCTCTTGACTCAACTGGTTTTGGGTTGCTATAAGTTCTCTCATGTGCATCTCTTGGTTGTTGTTGTTGTCATCATCCTTGATGTTGGAGTTTCTTGGAGAAGTCATCTGCTTGGGTTGGGTAGGGATTAGAATAGGCAAAATATTTCTAAGGGAATAATTCTAATCACACACATCACAATTCACGCAAGCAATGTGCAAGCAATCACAAACAAACACTCCACTCAAACAACAAGTTTCAAGCACATACTTAGGCAACAAAATATTTTTGTTACACCACATAAGTTGGTGTGTTTTGACTTAACTAAAATATGGTGGTCCATCTATATGGTTCACTTGTAATCTTTCCATCCTTCTTGGTTGATTCTCCTTGCTTGAGATCATGGTTCCTTGGGATAAAAACTTTGTTCACAAAACTTCAAAGGTGATAAGGGTTCTTCTAACTTTTGCATTCCCTCAGTCTCTAAATCTTGAGCAAGATTTATTTGTTTCATTTGTAGTCCTTTGTGATATCCAAGTTGGAAGTCCTTGGTGAATATGCTGAAGATGTTGAAGTCATTAGAGTTGAAGAGGTTGAAGTCATTAGAGTTGAAGAAGTTGAAGTAGTCCTTTGCACATGGTGAAGTCTTTGGTCATGGGGTAGGTTTTTCCATCAAGTTGAAATAGAAGAGAGGTAGAGTTGAAACCAAAATGGTTGAGGAAAGAGTTTACAAGTGTTTTTGTAAATAAGTTTTTGGAACAAGTACAACTCCTATTTTTCTAAGGGTTTTTGGTCCAATCCTAGGTTTACAAATCCTATAGGCAACACAATGCTCTGATACCATCTGTAAGGGTTCCCAACCTTTAATAAGGTAGATTCCCCTGTGTTTACAATGCTAGTCCCTGGATCAATAGCTAGCATCCACAGTTAAGATGTAATATCAAGAAACAAAGGTCATAATACAACTTTATAACCAGGAATAACATAATTTTATTACATCTTACATAGCTCATTTGGCTATTACATTACATTGCAGCAGAATATCTATAAGCATGGGGTCCTTCATCTTCAAAGTGCCACAAGCAGAAATGTTGGTTGTAGACTTGTAATCCTAATCACTTAAACTTCACTAAATCAATCAAACCTGCAACATACAAGTTACAACCACAAGGGTCAATACATTTGAATTGTATTGGCAAGTGATACTATGGTAGCATAGTGGAGTCTAACATCTATATGCATTTGACTAAGTGGAGTTGAGGCTTTCATTGCTCAAAATAGATTTTCCTTATCATTTTGATAACACTAAGTTTTAACTTGACAAAATCATTTTTCTCAATTAAAGATTGAAGATCCTTTAACCCTTGTTCAAACCACAAGTTTTTAACTTAGAAATTTGAATGATGAGATTCTTGATTGCTTCCATGTCTTGATGCTCAAATTGTCCTTTACCAGGGACATGGCTAAGTACTTAGATTTTACACTCTGCAGAGGTGGTGTACTTTCCCCACAAGACTTGGTTTCCCAAGACAAGATCTTTCAGAAGCCTTCCCTTAGACCAAAATGGACGCGTTCCAACCTATCAAACACTACCACCCTCTGTCCATATGGATAAGTTCTTGCAACCTATATGATCATGGCAGAGCCCATATTGCCAAGTGGTTGCACTTGAAGCTTCTCAACATTTGACATCTCAAATATCTTTGTTCCTGGGTGGCCATCCACAAGTGAGATACACAAGGTAAACCATAGACATGGGCCTTGTGAACCACTCAACCAAAATCCACCAAGCAATTACCATTCCACCCAGGTGATTCATTAACTTAGTTGTTTTATTAAACAAAACACAAGTCCTCAGACTTAGAAATTTTTCCATAGTGTGAATATATATTCCACCCATGTTTTCTATTAGCTAGGCTAAGCTTGATAGTAGTAGGAATCTTAACTTAGCAGAAATTTCTACTAAGGTTTCATCTACTAGGTATTCCTATAGCAAGGTTGATACTTAGCAAAAATTCCATGCAAGTTTTACTTAGAGAAAATCATTAATGCATAGTGAAAGTAATGGGACAAAAAGTATGAAGCATCACTTGCCTTTTTGGTAGAGTATGGGTTCACTCCTTGTCCTTGAAACAATCACACTCATCAAATCACTACAATTCAATCAAGTAAGGTACAAACTCAATCTACCAATCAAGCAAAACAACACATAAAATAACAAAGTCAAAGTAATGCATGCAAGCATGCCAAGCTTTGTTTTGTTTGGAAAAAGTGGTTCCTAATGGGTCATAAACATTGGAAATCACCTAATGGTCATTTTGTAAAGTGGCAAAGTTATTTGCAAAGGATTTCACTTTATAAACCATTTTCAAAACAAAGTATCATTTTATGTGGTGTAAAATATTTTTACTAAGGCATTAATCTATAGGGTTCACCAAATATGTTTTCAAACCACAAAACTTGGTGTTTGGGGTCAGAGAGTTAAAACAAAACATTTCCCAAAAGTTTTCTTCCAAAACCATTTTTAATAAATAAACTATATTTTTATTTGGCTAGAAATGGTTTTAAATCAAAGAATCATTCTTTTGTTTCTCCAAATGCATTTTTGAATCCACAAAGTGTTTCCTATGGTCAGTAGGTTCAAATCACACCATTTGCCAAAGATTTTATCCCCAAATTCATTTTTAAACAATTTTCACATCCTTAACAAGCATACAAATGTTTCTGCAAAAACAAACATTTTACCAGAGGCTTTTACTAAACAAAAGTCATGGTTGGCTAGGGCTTGTTCCACTGATTCCATTGATATAAAGTTTGTAATTTTTGGACTTGTGGATCAAAAGTTATACCAATTACAAATTTTCATTCTAATCAGATCAAAAATCTGTTTTAAATCGAATCCAGTCCACGTGTCTGTTTCTGATTCGTCAATACCCTTTCGGTTGGATCGACTGCTCTAGCGCGTTGGATCAAGTCAGATCGTGTGGCACAGGTTGCGTACCTCTTTGCTTTAAGTGGTTCTATCCTATCCACCAGATCGAGATCGAACGGCTGCTGTGAGCTCGACCCTAAACGAGCGGCGCTGCGGCGGTGGCTGGCGGCGGAGCGGCCAGACGGTGGCGGCGCCGACAATACAGGAAGCAAGGGTTGCTGGGGAGGTACTCACAGCGTTCGCAGAGGCCTGGGGAAGCTCAAGGTGATGCCGTCTTGTCGAGGGGCGCACTGGAGCGGGCTTGATTGCTCGCCGGAGTGGAGCTGCGCCTCGGCCACGCTCAGTCGTCGTTGAGGACGGTGCTATGGATCACTAGGAGGCAAACGAAATGCATGGTTAGACGCGCAAAGGTATGGCGGAGGTGTGTGCGTGAACGAGAGGGGAAGGGGCGGACAGAAACTACCTGGGGCACTCGCCGGAGTTCAACCAGACGGTGGCGACGCTCAGTGGTTGTTGGAGTCGAGGTTCTGGGGCACCCGTGGTTGAATGGGAGGTACAGGGAGATGCTCCTGGGAGTGGGGAAGGTGTGAGCTTGGTCGGGGAGGCAAGGGGTGGCAGGACATGGCCGGAATCGTCGCCGGAGTGTCGTCGGACAGTGGGCGGTGTCTGGCGAAATTCGACAGCCTGGGGGCGCACTTGGGGGAGGAGACAGAGGGCAAATGGAGGAGAGTCGCTGGCATTTAAATGTGCATGGTCACTGCGAGTAATGGTGGTCGCGTTAAGATGAATTCAAGCCGCGACATCAAAGCCAGAAACAACGACATGGGGAGGAAGAACGGGTCGCTGCGGGTGAGGACGATGAACAGGGGGTGGGGCATACTTGTCAGCGATAGAGAAGGAAAGGGAGTTGGGTCCACCAGTCAGCTGCTTAGCGGGTCGTCTGGTGAGTGAGAGAAGGATGCTTCGGGGGAGAGAGAGAAATGGGCTGCTGGGCCTAGTGGGCTGCTGGGTTGGGTCGACCAGACTCATATTTTTTTTCCAGTTCTGAATCTTTTTCTTTTTCCAAAACAATTTCTGTTTTGAAATTTCAAAAAACAAATCATTCAACAATTCAAACAATTCAAACACCTCCAAACTTGTAATGAGTTTTTGGTTCTGTTTGATAACATAAACCAAAGTCCCAAAATAAAATAAAATAATTTTATTCTTTTTAGGATCTATTTAATATTTAAATAAAATAGACCTTTAATTATTAATTCAAAATAGGTTTTGATTTATTTGATAAAATCTCCATTTGAAATCTAATTATTTTCAAAACCAAATCAGTAGGTTTTTTTTATATTTGAAAATAGAAGATACTTGGAAAACTTGTTTAAAATAAAATAACATTTTTATTTTAGGTTCCATTAATAATTAAATAAAATGGACCTTAGTTATTAAATCAAATAGGATTTGTTTTATTAGAATCTTTATTTTGAAATCTAAAATAAAACCAAAAATACTTCAGTAGGTTTTATTTGAGAATATAAAATACTTGGAAAATCTTATTTAAAATAATTTAAATAAGTTTTAGTGTTTATTTAAAAATGGGAAAAGCCTTTACTTAAATAAAATTGGATATTAAATCCTTATTATTTTATTTAAACAAACCTTTATTCTTTAATCAAAACAAAAACTTTTTGTTTCAAAAACTTGGCCAAGGTTTAATTTGGCTCTATAAAATAATCTTTATTTATAAATCCACCTTTTCTTTTGAAAACCAAATCTTTTATTAAAAGATCAAAAATAGTAATTTTAAATATTTTTAAGTTTATTGCTTATTTAAATTTTCAAATCCCTTTAGGATTTGATTTGATCCAAATAGGTTTTGAAAGTTTCCAAATGGATTCAAAAAGTTTCTTCTCACCCTGAAAATCAACAAAGTTTTATTTTATTCATTTATTTTTCACATTACAAGATTTGGAAAATCTTGGGATGTGACAGCAACAGTCTTCGAGGGTAGTATAACCCAATTTATTGATTTGACACAAGGGGAGCCAAAGAATACTTATAAGCCTTAACAACTAAGTTGTCAATTCAGCTGCACCTGGAAATAGTCTTGCTCACAGTAGTTTATCAGTAGCAACAGTTTTGTAGTAGCAATATCAAAGTAACAACTGCGGTAAAACAAAGGCATAGTAACAATAGTAGCAAACAGTAGGATATGAGTGCGGTAGGCATAGGGATGGATGGACGGGTGGTGCATGGACGATACAATTCATGTAACTTCAAGATCTTGGGCATTTTCTGATAAATAAGATAAAATATCCATGTACTAAACAATCATAGGCATGTGTTCTCTAAATAGTCATACGTGCTCGCAATGAGATCTTGCACATCATCTTTTGTCCTGCCAGCCCGTTGCAGCAGGGCCTCAAGGGAATGTACTGGAAATTAAGATACTCCTTTTAATAGAGTACCGGAGCAAAGCATTAACACTCCGTGAACACGTGTGATCCTCATATCACAGCTGATACGTCCAAAACGTATCTACTTTCTCGAATACTTTGCTATTGTTTTTCCTCTATACTTGTGTGATTTGGATACAACTAACACGGACTAACGCTGTTTTCAGCAGAATTACCTTGGTGTCTTGTTTTTGTGCAGAAAATGAACTATCAGGAAAAATCCTGGAAAATATGCCAAAAAATATATTTCATCAGAAGATCCACGGAGCCAGAAGGGGAGACAGAGGGGAGGTCTGGGGGGCCTAGACCCACCCCAGGCGCAGGCCCACTGACCCCGCGCCTGGGGGAGGTTTGGACACCCCAGGCCTGGGGATACAACATAATCTAAAAACATAATATCTCCACCAAATAAAGAAAAGATGCCAATTACAAACATGTAAATAGCCCTTAAAACAATATCCTGGGTTTAATCAATCACAAACTATGAGGGGAACGAGATGGATCTTAGAGATGGTGATGGTGATGATGATGGTGCTGGTGGATATGTCAATGGAGAGGCCTCCCCCTATGCCTAGGAGGAGTGGTGATGACGATGGCGTCGATTTACCACTCATCGGAGGCTCCGGTGAGACAGGATCTGCCCTCTCCCAGAGTAAGATGGGATTTTGCCTCCATTGCCTCCTCTGTAAATCGTAGGCAAAATATCGTGTAGGTTTTCTAGCGATACGGAGGTGTCTATAAAAAGGAGGAGCCGAGACGATGCTCGAGGGCTGAAAGAGCCCGTGTGGCGCGCCTAGGGGGTGGGTGCGCCACCTGGCCTCTTTCGGGCCTCGTGGCTCCCCTCTCTTCATTCTATGGCCCAAGTTGGTTCTCTTGGTGAAAAACTTATTAGGTATTTTTCCTTCGATTTATTGATATCCAGAAGGTCCCGAAACAACAAAAACATGAAAAAAGAAGTTTTCTGCCTCCTAGAAATTAAATACCAATGAAAAGGACTTTGTAGGAAAGTCCCATAAATCATCTAAATATGCATAAATAATGATGGATCAAGGTAAATATGATTCTAAACTGTGCATAAAGGGTCCTAAAAATTATGATGCAAAATACAAGTATCAACTCCCCCAAGATTAAATCTTTGCTTGTCCTCGAGAAAATAATCGAATAGATCATGATCATGCATCAATGAGCTTATGGTCGACAACAAAATACGAGCATGGCATCATCAACTTATGCATATTCAGTTGTCCAAAATAAATATGAACTAACTACCATGCAAATATGGGCTATGCAGATAGACATTATCACTTACCCCTTACTTTTGAACAAAAACTAACAATTACATATTGGACAATTGAACAAGTCTCAAATTTATCATACACTGCACTATTAGCAATAGCTTTGCATGGCTTTTTAAAATCTTTTAATTTAACCTTTGGATACTTTGCACCAAAGATAAGTTTCTCATAAAGCAAATAGTGGAAAACAGAATTGTTTAAACAACAAGATAGACATGACTATTTTTACTTTTGTCAAGAACTTTCAGCACTTTTGCATGGCATAATTTAACGGTATTTCCCTCTTAGTAACTAGTATAAACCTTATTCACGGGTCTTTCAATCATGTCATATGCTCTAAACAACCTTTGTCTTTCACTTTCAATGGCTAGCCGAATTCTCGGGTGCCTACCTTTCAAACACCTTACCATAGAGCATATGTATTAAAATACCCATGACAAACATTTAGTTTACTTGTTGATTACTAAGTAGAACAAGAGTATCTCATGTACCCGTGTCATCCTCATCTTTCCAACTATATATTCAAAGACTCCTTATCTCACCACAAATTCACATTGTTCCTTTTTAATAAGTGTTGCTTCCCTTTGCATGGATCTTTCCTTATTTGCAAGTTTAGCTTGTTGAGTAATTCTATGCTTGTCCAACATGCTCAAGTTAATTCAGTTCAAGGAAAGATATAAGTGAAATTCCTACATATGGTGCGCACATCTGCATGAGTGTTACCCATAAATCCCCAAACAAGAGAATCATGGATAACACCATACTTTATATTTTATTCAGAACCACTCAACCAAGGGTACATGATAACACTCTAAGAGCTCTTCAAACTTTAGGAAAATTGATACCTAATAGATGCAAGGAAAAATCTCCTAATGATTATGAACTAGATGAAAATATGATAACTAAAAAGCATAAAGTATGGTGGAACTCCCCCAAGCTTGAGTTGTTCCAGTACGTATTTACTTCTTCTTCGGAATACATGGCGAAGGTGTTGGTGTAGAGAGAGATCTAACAAACCAGGGGGAGAACAAGGTTCGCTCGAAAAGACTCGATGCGAGATTAGATCGACAGAGAGGAGTATATATTGATGATTTTTAGGGTAAGACGAAGCGTTGAGGAAGAAACGGAGGCGAAACGGACTTCAGAAGATCGAGTGGCGTGCCTAGGGGGTGGGTGTGCCACCTGGTCTCTTTCCCTCCTCGGGACTCTGTTTCGTCCAATTCTTTCGCGACACTCATTAATTTTCCAAAATAATGACTTTCCTAAAATATAAAGATATTCCGAGATTGTTACGCACCTGTTTTTTACTTTTGATGATTTTTGGTATCTGGTAGGGGATAATTTTTTGCAATCATGGCCTTCAGACTTTGGAGATTCATTACTTCAACCCTTCAGGCAAATGTTTGGCCTGCAGTATAATGTTTAAGACGTTGTCCATTAATGACATGAGGTTTACCGTTGAAGTCTCCATGAAGACGAATGGCTCTGGAGCAGTACACCTCCTTCACAACTAATGGACCCGCCATCTTGAGGCTAACTTTCCTGCAGAAAACTTGGAATGAGAGTTGAAAAAAAATACTTGATCTCCTACTTTGAATTCCTTTCTTTTTTGTAGGGGTCCCAATCTTTAATAAGATAGATCCTCCTGTGTTTACAATGCTAATCCCTGGATCAATAGCTAGCATCCACAGTTAAGATGTAATATCAAGAAACAAAGGTCATAATATAACTTTATAACCAGGAATAACATAGATTTATCACATCGTACATAGCTCATATGGCTAATACATTACATTGCAGCGGAATAACTATAAGCATGGGGTCCATCATCTTCAAAGTGCCACAGGCAGATGTTGGTTGTAGACTTTGTAATCCTAAACAATCAATCTTCACTAAAATCAATCAACCTGCAACATACAAGTTACAGCCACAAAGGGTCAATACATTTGAATTGTATTGGCAAGTGATACTATGGTAGTATAGTAGAATCTATTATCTATATGCATTTGGCTAAGTGGAGTTGAGGCTTGCATTGCTCAAAATATATTTTTCTTATCATTTTGAAAATACTAGGTTTTTGCTTGACAAAATCATTTTTCTCAATCAAAGATTTCAAGATCCTTGTACCAAGCCATCTCTCCATCAATGATTGAAGAATTCAAACAACCCTTGTTCAAACCACAAGATTTTAATTTAGAAATTGGAATGATGAGATTCTTGATTGCTTCCATGTCTTGATGCTCAAATTGTCCTTTACCAGGGACATGCCTAAGTACTTAGGTTTTACACTCTGCAGAGGTGGTGCACTTTCCCCACAAGACTTGGTTTCCCAAGACAAGATCTTTTAGAAGCCTTCCCTTAGACCAAAATGGACGCGCTCCAACCTATCAAACACTACCACCCTCTGTCCATATGTCTAAGTTCTTGCAACCTATATGATCATGGCAGAGCCCATATTGCCAAGTGGTTGCACTTGAAGCTTCCCAACATTTGACATCTCAAATCTCTTTGTTCCTGGGTGGCATACCACAAGTGAGATACACAAGCCAAGTCCATGGCCTTGTGTAACCACTCAACATAAACCAATCCTTCCATTCCACCTAGGGGATTCATTGACTTAGTGGTTTTATTAAACAAAAACATAAGTCCTCAGACTTAGAGATTTTTCCATAGTGTGAATATATTTTCCACCCATGTTTTCTATTAGCTAGGCTAAGCTTGATAGTAGTAGGAATCTTAACTTAGGAAAATCCTACTAAGGATTCATCTACTAGGTTTTCTTATAGCAAGGTCTATACTTAGCAAAATTCCATGCAAGTTTTACTTAGAGAAAATCACTAATGCATAGTGAAAGTAATAGGACAAAAAGTATGAAGCATCACTTGCCTTTTTGGTCGGGAATGGTGGTTCACTCCTTGATCTTTCTAGTCTCACACTTCACTACAAATCAATCAAGCAAACACAAATTCAATTCACATTCCAAACCAAAGTCAAACAAACAATTCTTCACACACACAAAGTAATGGAATCTAAGTCATGCATGGGAGCATGCACAAGATAGTTTTATTTTGCAAAGGGGTCTCTATGGGGTTTCTAAACTTTGTAAGATCCAAATTGGTCATTTACCAATGTGGCAAGGTCATTAGCAAGAGGGTTTTGTCCAAAAACTATTTTAAATCCATTTATCATTTCATGTGGTGAAAAATGTTTTTATTAAGGCAAAACTCTTAAGTTGTTCACCAAATGAGTTGCTAATTTGCAAAACTTGGTGTTTTGAGTCAGTGGGTTTGATCAAACCATTTTCTTAAAGTTTTCCTTTCCATAAATATTTTTATAACAAATACCATTCTTTTTATTTGGCTAGAAAATGACTAAGTCAAGTAATCCAACCTAAATCTTTCCATAATCATTTTTAACACCAAGGGTTGGTTCCTAGGGTCAGTAGATTCAAATCAATCCAATTGTCAAAGATTTTAACCCTAAATTCAATTTAAAACAATTTTTACATTCTTAACAAGCATACAAATGTTTCTGCAATTTCAAACAAGCTAACAGCTACTATTTGCTAAACTAAGGGCATGGTTGGCTAGGGTTTGTTCTCCTGAATCCAATGACATAAAATTTGTAATTTTTGGACGTGTGGTTTGAAAGTTACAGAGGTATGAAAATTGAATCTAGAACAGATTCAAATCTGTTTTTTTTTAAATCAAAGCATGGCCACGCGTCACGTCGTGATTGGCCGATACCGGTTCGTCTGGATCGCGTGCTGCGGACCGCATGATCTAGTTTGATCGCACGGCACAGGGCGCGTACCCTTTCGCTGTTAAGTGAGACTATCGTGAGCGTCAGATCTTGATCGGACGGCTGTGGGGTGCTCGACCATAGACGGGCGGCGCTGCGGCGGCTGCTGGCGGAGGAGCGACCAGACGATGGCGGCGCCGGTGAAATAGGAAGCGAGGGAGGAGGAAAAGGTGCTCACCGGAATCGTTGACGTTTGCTGATGCTCAACGTGGTACTTGTCCGTCGAGGGGCGCTAGGGGGCAGCTGCGATTGATCGCCGGAGTAGATGGCGGCGTCGGGCGCGTCAGGTGGTCGTCGGGTGCTGTGCTGTGGTTCACCCCAAGGCATAGCGAAAACGCAGTTAGATGCGCAGGACCAAGGCAGGGTCGTGTGCGTGAACGAGAGATGAAGGGGTGGTTTGGTTCACCTGGAAGTCGTCGTCGGAGAAGAACTAGTTGCGGCGGCATTCAGAAGCTTGTCATTGCCGAAGCTCCGGTGCGCCCGCGGTCGAATGGGTGGTACAGGGGAATGCGTCTGGGAGTGGGAAAACTGCCAGGGTGCTCAGGGGGCTCGGGGTGGTGTGTGCTGGCCGGATTTTGAGAAGAAAGCTCGTCGGAACAGAGGATGCTCGGAGAGAAATCGAGGCAGCTTGGGGGCGTGTCGAGGAGGGGTGTCTGGGGGAAACGGTAGAGGAGGGGCGAGCGCTTTAAGGTGCGTGATCGCTGCGAGTTAAGGTGGCCGCGTTAAGGCGTATTGATGCCGCGAATTCAAGGCCTGCAACGGCCGGCGAGGGGGAGAAGGGGTCGTGCGGGTGGGGAAGAAGAGGGCCGGTGGTGGGGTCTGGTGTCAGTGAGAAAAGGAGAGAAAGGGGGAGGTCCACCAGTCATAGGCTATGCGGGTTGTTTATGCGGTGAAGGAAAACGCTTCAGGGAAAAGAGGAGGTGGGCTGCCAGTTGGGCTGTTGGGCCAGATGGTGGGCTGGTCCAATTTCATTTTTTTTCTGTCTGTTTGTTTTATTCTTTTCTATTTCTATTTTCTGATTTGAATTTCAAAACAATCAAACAAGGTTCAAACAATTCAAACAACACCCAAACTTTGTAACATTGAAATTAGTTCTGTTCAGTAACATGAACCAAAATTCAAAATAAAAATAATATTTTAAATCTTTTTAGGTTCTATTTATTAATTAAGTATAATGGTCCATGGTTTATTAATAAAATAGGGTTTGGTTTATTTAATAAAATCTTCATTTGAACTCCAAATATTTTCAAAACTAATCAGTAGATTTTATTTGGAAATAAAGAGTATTTGGAAAATTTGTTTAAAACAAAATAACCTTTTATTTTAGGGTCCATTAATAATTAAATAAAATGGGCCTTAGTAATTAAATCAAATAGAGTTTGATTTTATTAGTAAAATATTTATTTGAAACCTAAATATTTTCAAAACCAAATCAGTAGGTTTTATTTGGGAAATATGGAATACTTGGAAACTTGTTTAAAACAAAATAACATTTTATTTTAGAGTCCATTATTAATTAAATATAATTAGACCTTCATTATTAAATCAAGTAGGATTTGTTTTATTGAGACATTTATTTTGAAATCTAAAATAAAGTCAAAACACTTTAGTAGGTTTTATTAGAGAATATAAAATTCTTGGAAAACCTATTTAAAATAATTTAATAAGTTTTGATGTTTTAATTAAAATGGTAAAACCTTTTATTAAATAAAGTTGGATATTAAATCCTTATTATTTTATTTAAATAATCCTTTATTATTTTTAAATAAACCTTTATTATTTTGTTTAAAATAAAATGTTTTAATTTCCAAAGCTTGTCCAATGTTTAATTTGGCTTTATAAAATATTCTTTATTTATAAACTTCTATTTCATTTGAAAACAAATCTTTTCATTTAATTGTTTCAAAATAATATTTCCTAATGTTTTTATTTTTCCTTTTATTAAGTGTTTATCTTTTTAAATCCCTTTATGTTTATTTTAATTCAAATGGGTTTGAAGTTCCAATTGAATTCAAAAAGTTTCTTCTGGCTCTGAAAATCAAACAAAGTTTTATTTTATTCATTTATTTTCACATTACAAGATTTGGAAAATCTTGGGATGTGACAGGCTACCACCCTTAAAATAAATCTCGTCCCGAGATTTGGGAAGGCTGGGGTTACAAGCAAGTTCAAAACAACTAGGGTACTACCACCCTTAAAAATTTTCAAACAAAAATTACATATTGGCCTTCTTGGGATGATGAGAAATACTTTCTCTGAGCAAACATCTGCATGGTGTCCTTGGTTCCCATACTTGACTCAGGGGCCAAGGTTGAGATCCTTCATAGACTGATTCATCTTGTTCTTCATCTTTTCTGGACAATTGCTTGCATAGTGGCCTAGTTCCTTGCATTTGAAACACATCACTTGGCTGATATCTTTCTTTTCGTTTGGTATCATTTCTTTTTGTTTGTTTCTTTGGTTCTTATTCTTTTCTGGGCATTCATTAGCATAGTGTCCCATCTCTTTGCAATTGTAACATTGCTCTTGAGTAATATCCTTCTTGTTAGGGTTGGGGCATTTCTTCTTCTTCTTGGGTCTCTCCAAAGCTAGGAGTTCTTCTAGTTCATGTTATTCATAGGTGGGAGATCTTTCTCTCTTCTTGGGGCATTGATCTTCATGCTCCTTGGATGCATGATCCTTGTCTCTAAAAATATTGCTAGCTTGGGTTCCTTCTAGAATAACATCTTTGTCATCCTTGTTGTCATTAGCTCTTTGCGAAAAGTTTTCTCTCATGTTGATCATTTGAGTAATGAGTCCTTGCAACAATTGGGATTGAAGTTTCAAAATCCTTTGTATGGCAGGGTCTAGTCCATTGTTGTTGGCTAAAAGCTGAGTTGTCTCTTGGCTCAACTGGTTTTGGGTTGCTATAAGCTCTCTTATGTTGTTCTCTTGGTTGTTGTTGATGTCATCAACCTTGGAGTCTTTTGGAGTAGTCATCTGTTTGGGTTGAATGAGGATTAGAATGGGCAAGATATTTCCAAGGAAATATTTCTAATCACACACATCACAATTCACACAAGCAATGTGGATGCAATCACAAACCAAACATTCCACTCAAACAACAAAGTTCAAGCACATTCTTAGGTAACAAAATATTTTTGTTACACCACATAAGTTGGTGTGTTTGACTTATCTAAAATATGGTGGTCCATCTATATGGTTCACGTGTGGTCTTCCTTCTTTCTTGGTTTCTTCCTCTTACTTGGGATCATGGTTTCCTTGAGATGAAAACTTTGTTCACAACACTTCAAAGGTGATAAGGGTTCTTCTAATTTTTGCATTCCCTTAGTCTCTAAGTCTTGAGCAAGATTTCATTGTTTCACTTGTAGTCCTTAGTAGTTTCCAAGTTGGAAGTCCTTGGTGAACATGCTGAAGATGTTGAAGTCATTAGAGTTGAAGATGTTGAAGAAGTCCTTTGCACATGGTGTAGTCTTTGGCCATGGGGTAGGTTTTTCCATCAATTTGAAGTAGAAGAGGTGTAGAGTTGAAACCAAAATGGTTGAGGAAAGAGTTTACAAGTGTTTTTGTAAATAAGTTTTTGGAATAAGACAACTCCTATTTTTCTAAAGGTTTTTGTCCAATCCTAGGGTTACAAATCCTACAGGCAACACAATGCTCTGATACCATCTGTACGGGTCCCAATCTTTAATAAGATAGAGCCTCCTGTGTTTACAATGCTAGTCCCTAGATCAATAGCTAGCATCCACAGTTAAGATGTAATATCAAGAAACAAAGGTCATAATATAACTTTATAACCAGGAATAACATAGATTTATCACATCGTACATAGCTCATATGGCTAATACATTACATTGCAGCGGAATAGCTATAAGCATGGGGTCCATCATCTTCAAAGTGCCACAGGCAGATGTTGGTTGTAGACTTTGTAATCCTAAACAATCAATCTTCACTAAAATCAATCAACCTGCAACATACAAGTTACAGCCACAAAGGGTCAATACATTTGAATTGTATTGGCAAGTGATACTATGGTAGTATAGTAGAATCTATTATCTATATGCATTTGGCTAAGTGGAGTTGAGGCTTGCATTGCTCAAAATATATTTTTCTTATCATTTTTAAAATACTAGGTTTTTGCTTGACAAAATCATTTTTCTCAATCAAAGATTTCAAGATCCTTGTACCAAGCCATCTCTCCATCAATGATTGAAGAATTCAAACAACACTTGTTCAAACCACAAGATTTTAATTTAGAAATTGGAATGATGAGATTCTTGATTGCTTCCATGTCTTGATGCTCAAATTGTCCTTTACCAGGGACATGGCTAAGTACTTAGGTTTTACACTCTGCAGAGGTGGTGCACTTTCCCCACAAGACTTGGTTTCCCAAGACAAGATCTTTTAGAAGCCTTCCCTTAGACCAAAATGGACGCGCTCCAACCTATCAAACACTACCACCCTCTGTCCATATGTCTAAGTTCTTGCAACCTATATGATCATGGCAGAGCCCATATTGCCAAGTGGTTGCACTTGAAGCTTCTCAACATTTGACATCTCAAATCTCTTTGTTCCTGGGTGGCATACCACAAGTGAGATACACAATCCAAGTCCATGGCCTTGTGTAACCACTCAACATAAACCAATCCTTCCATTCCACCCAGGGGATTCATTGACTTAGTGGTTTTATTAAACAAAAACATAAGTCCTCAGACTTAGAGATTTTTCCATAGTGTGAATATATTTTCCACCCATGTTTTCTATTAGCTAGGCTAAGCTTGATAGTAGTAGGAATCTTAACTTAGGAAAATCCTACTAAGGATTCATCTACTAGGTTTTCTTATAGCAAGGTCTATACTTAGCAAAATTCCATGCAAGTTTTACTTAGAGAAAATCACTAATGCATAGTGAAAGTAATAGGACAAAAAGTATGAAGCATCACTTGCCTTTTTGGTAGGGAATGGTGGTTCACTCCTTGATCTTTCTAGTCTCACACTTCACTACAAATCAATCAAGCAAACACAAATTCAATTCACATTCCAAACCAAAGTCAAACAAACAATTCTTCACACACACAAAGTAATGGAATCTAAGTCATGCATGGGAGCATGCACAAGATAGTTTTATTTTGCAAAGGGGTCTCTATGGGGTTTCTAAACTTTGTAAGATCCAAATTGGTCATTTACCAATGTGGCAAGGTCATTAGCAAGAGGGTTTTGTCCAAAAACTATTTTAAATCCATTTATCATTTCATGTGGTGAAAAATGTTTTTATTAAGGCAAAACTCTTAAGTTGTTCACCAAATGAGTTGCTAATTTGCAAAACTTGGTGTTTTGAGTCAGTGGGTTTGATCAAACCATTTTCTTAAAGTTTTCCTTTCCATAAATATTTTTATAACAAATACCATTCTTTTTATTTGGCTAGAAAATGACTAAGTCAAGTAATCCAACCTAAATCTTTCCATAATCATTTTTAACACCAAGGGTGGGTTCCTAGGGTCAGTAGGTTCAAATCAATCCAATTGTCAAAGATTTTAACCCTAAATTCAATTTAAAACATTTTTTACATTCTTAACAAGCATACAAATGTTTCTGCAATTTCAAACAAGCTAACAGCTACTATTTTCTAAACTAAGGGCATGGTTGGCTAGGGTTTGTTCTCCTGAATCCAATGACATAAAATTTGTAATTTTTGGACGTGTGGTTTGAAAGTTACAGAGGTTTGAAAATTGAATCTAGAACAGATTCAAATCTGTTTTTTTTAAATCAAAGCATGGCCACGCGTCACGTCGTGATTGGCCGATACCGGTTCGTCTGGATCGCGTGCTGCGGACCGCAGGATCTAGTTTGATCGCACGACATAGGGCGCGTACCCTTTCGCTGTTAAGTGAGACTATCGTGAGCGTCAGATCTTGATCGGACGGCTGTGGGGTGCTCGACCATAGACGGGCGGCGCTGCGGCGGCTGCTGGCGGAGGAGCGACCAGACGATGGCGGCGCCGGTGAAATAGGAAGCGAGGGAGGAGGAAAAGGTGCTCACCGGAATCGTTGACGTTTGCTGATGCTCAACGTGGTACTTGTCCGTCGAGGGGCGCTAGGGGGCAGCTGCGATTGCTCGCCGGAGTAGATGGCGGCGTCGGGCGCGTCAGGTGGTCGTCGGGTGCTGTGCTGTGGTTCACCCCAAGGCATAGCGAAAACGCAGTTAGATGCGCAGGACCAAGGCAGGGTTGTGTGCGTGAACGAGAGATGAAGGGGTGGTTTGGTTCACCTGGAAGTCGTCGTCGGAGAAGAACTAGTTGCGGCGGCGTTCAGAAGCTTGTCATTGCCGAAGCTCCGGTGCGCCCGCGGTCGAATGGGTGGTACGGGGGAATGCGTCTGGGAGTGGGAAAACTGCCAGGGTGCTCAGGGGGCTCGGGGTGGTGTGTGCTGGCCGGATTTTGAGAAGAAAGCTCGTCGGAACAGAGGATGCTCGGAGAGAAATCGAGGCGGCTTGGGGGCGTGTCGAGGAGGGGTGTCTGGGGGAAACGGTAGAGGAGGGGCGAGCGCTTTAAGGTGCGTGATCGCTGCGAGTTAAGGTGGCCGCGTTAAGGCGTATTGATGCCGCGAATTCAAGGCCTGCAACGGCCGGCGAGGGGGAGAAGGGGTCGTGCAGGTGGGGAAGAAGAGGGCCGGTGGTGGGGTCTGGTGTCAGTGAGAAAAGGAGAGAAAGGGGGAGGTCCACCAGTCATAGGCTATGCGGGTTGTTTATGTGGTGAAGGAAAACGCTTCAGGGAAAAGAGGAGGTGGGCTGCGAGTTGGGCTGTTGGGCCAGATGGTGGGCTGGTCCAATTTTTCATTTTTTTTCTGTCTGTTTGTTTTATTCTTTTCTATTTCTATTTTCTGATTTGAATTTCAAAACAATCAAACAAGGTTCAAACAATTCAAACAACACCCAAACTTTGTAACATTGAAATTAGTTCTGTTCAGTAACATGAACCAAAATTCAAAATAAAAATAATATTTTAAATCTTTTTAGGTTCTATTTATTAATTAAGTATAATGGTCCATGGTTTATTAATAAAATAGGGTTTGGTTTATTTAATAAAATCTTCATTTGAACTCCAAATATTTTCAAAACCAATCAGTAGATTTTATTTGGAAATAAAGAGTATTTGGAAATTTGTTTAAAACAAAATAACCTTTTATTTTAGGGTCCATTAATAATTAAATAAAATGGGCCTTAGTTATTAAATCAAATAGAGTTTGATTTTATTAGTAAAATATTTATTTGAAACCTAAATATTTTCAAAACCAAATCAGTAGGTTTTATTTGGGAAATATGGAATACTTGGAAACTTGTTTAAAACAAAATAACATTTTATTTTAGAGTCCATTATTAATTAAATATAATTAGACTTTCATTATTAAATCAAGTAGGATTTGTTTTATTGAGACATTTATTTTGAAATCTAAAATAAAGTCAAAACACTTTAGTAGGTTTTATTAGAGAATATAAAATTCTTGGAAAACCTATTTAAAATAATTTAATAAGTTTTGATGTTTTAATTAAAATGGTAAAACCTTTTATTAAATAAAGTTGGATATTAAATCCTTATTATTTTATTTAAATAATCCTTTATTATTTTTAAATAAACCTTTATTATTTTGTTTAAAATAAAATGTTTTAATTTCCAAAGCTTGTCCAATGTTTAATTTGGCTTTATAAAATATTCTTTATTTATAAACTTCTATTTCATTTGAAAACAAATCTTTTCATTTAATTGTTTCAAAATAATATTTCCAAATGTTTTTATTTTTCCTTTTAGTAAGTGTTTATCTTTTTAAATCCCTTTATGTTTATTTTAATTCAAATGGGTTTGAAGTTCCAATTGAATTCAAAAAGTTTCTTCTGGCTCTGAAAATCAAACAAAGTTTTATTTTATTCATTTATTTTCACATTACAAGATTTGGAAAATCTTGGGATGTGACAGGCTACCACCCTTAAAATAAATCTCGTCCCGAGATTTGGGAAGGCTGGGGTTACAAGCAAGTTCAAAACAACTAGGGTACTACCACCCTTAAAAATTTTCAAACAAAAATTACATATTGGCCTTCTTGGGATCATGAGAAATACTTTCTCTGAGCAAACATCTGCATGGTGTCCTTGGTTCCCATACTTGACTCAGTGGCCAAGGTTGAGATCCTTCATAGACTGATTCATCTTGTTCTTCATCTTTTCTGGACAATTGCTTGCATAGTGGCCTAGTTCCTTGCATTTGAAACACATCACTTGGCTGATATCTTTCTTTTCCTTTGGTATCATTTCTTTTTGTTTGTTTCTTTGGTTCTTATTCTTTTCTGGGCATTCATTAGCATAGTGTCCCATCTCTTTGCAATTGTAACATTGCTCTTGAGTAATATCCTTCTTGTTAGGGTTGGGGCATTTCTTCTTCTTCTTCTTGGGTCTCTCCAAAGCTAGGAGTTCTTCTAGTTCATGTTATTCATAGGTGGGAGATCTTTCTCTCTTCTTGGGGCATTGATCTTCATGCTCCTTGGATGCATGATCCTTGTCTCTAAAAATATTGCTAGCTTGGGTTCCTTCTAGAATAACATCTTTGTCATCCTTGTTGTCATTAGCTCTTTGCGAAAAGTTTTCTCTCATGTTGATCATTTGAGTAATGAGTCCTTGCAACAATTGGGATTGAAGTTTCAAAATCCTTTGTATGGCAGGGTCTAGTCCATTGTTGTTGGCTAAAAGCTGAGTTGTCTCTTGCCTCAACTGGTTTTGGGTTGCTATAAGCTCTCTTATGTTGTTCTCTTGGTTGTTGTTGATGTCATCAACCTTGGAGTCTTTTGGAGTAGTCATCTGTTTGGGTTGAATGAGGATTAGAATGGGCAAGATATTTCCAAGGAAATATTTCTAATCACACACATCACAATTCACACAAGCAATGTGGATGCAATCACAAACCAAACATTCCACTCAAACAACAAAGTTCAAGCACATTCTTAGGTAACAAAATATTTTTGTTACACCACATAAGTTGGTGTGTTTGACTTATCTAAAATATGGTGGTCCATCTATATGGTTCACCTGTGGTCTTCCTTCTTTCTTGGTTTCTTCCTCTTACTTGGGATCATGGTTTCCTTGAGATGAAAACTTTGTTCACAACACTTCAAAGGTGATAAGGGTTCTTCTAATTTTTGCATTCCCTTAGTCTCTAAATCTTGAGCAAGATTTCATTGTTTCACTTGTAGTCCTTAGTAGTTTCCAAGTTGGAAGTCCTTGGTGAACATGCTGAAGATGTTGAAGTCATTAGAGTTGAAGATGTTGAAGAAGTCCTTTGCACATGGTGTAGTCTTTGGCCATGGGGTAGGTTTTTCCATCAATTTGAAGTAGAAGAGGTGTAGAGTTGAAACCAAAATGGTTGAGGAAAGAGTTTACAAGTGTTTTTGTAAATAAGTTTTTGGAATAAGACAACTCCTATTTTTCTAAAGGTTTTTGTCCAATCCTAGGGTTACAAATCCTACAGGCAACACAATGCTCTGATACCATCTGTAGGGGTCCCAATCTTTAATAAGATAGAGCCTCCTGTGTTTACAATGCTAGTCCCTGGATCAATAGCTAGCATCCACAGTTAAGATGTAATATCAAGAAACAAAGGTCATAATATAACTTTATAACCAGGAATAACATAGATTTATCACATCGTACATAGCTCATATGGCTAATACATTACATTGCAGCGGAATAGCTATAAGCATGGGGTCCATCATCTTCAAAGTGCCACAGGCAGATGTTGGTTGTAGACTTTGTAATCCTAAACAATCAATCTTCACTAAAATCAATCAACCTGCAACATACAAGTTACAGCCACAAAGGGTCAATACATTTGAATTGTATTGGCAAGTAATACTATGGTAGTATAGTAGAATCTATTATCTATATGCATTTGGCTAAGTGGAGTTGAGGCTTGCATTGCTCAAAATATATTTTTCTTATCATTTTGAAAATACTAGGTTTTTGCTTGACAAAATCATTTTTCTCAATCAAAGATTTCAAGATCCTTGTACCAAGCCATCTCTCCATCAATGATTGAAGAATTCAAACAACCCTTGTTCAAACCACAAGATTTTAATTTAGAAATTGGAATGATGAGATTCTTGATTGCTTCCATGTCTTGATGCTCAAATTGTCCTTTACCAGGGACATGGCTAAGTACTTAGGTTTTACACTCTGCAGAGGTGGTGCACTTTCCCCACAAGACTTGGTTTCCCAAGACAAGATCTTTTAGAAGCCTTCCCTTAGACCAAAATGGACGCGCTCCAACCTATCAAACACTACCACCCTCTGTCCATATGTCTAAGTTCTTGCAACCTATATGATCATGGCAGAGCCCATATTGCCAAGTGGTTGCACTTGAAGCTTCTCAACATTTGACATCTCAAATCTCTTTGTTCCTGGGTGGCATACCACAAGTGAGATACACAAGCCAAGTCCATGGCCTTGTGTAACCACTCAACATAAACCAATCCTTCCATTCCACCCAGGGGATTCATTGACTTAGTGGTTTTATTAAACAAAAACATAAGTCCTCAGACTTAGAGATTTTTCCATAGTGTGAATATATTTTCCACCCATGTTTTCTATTAGCTAGGCTAAGCTTGATAGTAGTAGGAATCTTAACTTAGGAAAATCCTACTAAGGATTCATCTACTAGGTTTTCTTATAGCAAGGTCTATACTTAGCAAAATTCCATGCAAGTTTTACTTAGAGAAAATCACTAATGCATAGTGAAAGTAATAGGACAAAAAGTATGAAGCATCACTTGCCTTTTTGTTAGGGAATGGTGGTTCACTCATTGATCTTTCTAGTCTCACACTTCACTACAAATCAATCAAGCAAACACAAATTCAATTCACATTCCAAACCAAAGTCAAACAAACAATTCTTCACACACACAAAGTAATGGAATCTAAGTCATGCATGGGAGCATGCACAAGATAGTTTTATTTTGCAAAGGGGTCTCTATGGGGTTTCTAAACTTTGTAAGATCCAAATTGGTCATGTACCAATGTGGCAAGGTCATTAGCAAGAGGGTTTTGTCCAAAAACTATTTTAAATACATTTATCATTTCATGTGGTGAAAAATGTTTTTATTAAGGCAAAACTCTTAAGTTGTTCACCAAATGAGTTGCTAATTTTAAAAACTTGGTGTTTTGAGTCAGTGGGTTTGATCAAACCATTTTCTTAAAGTTTTCCTTTCCATAAATATTTTTATAACAAATACCATTCTTTTTATTTGGCTAGAAAATGACTAAGTCAAGTAATCCAACCTAAATCTTTCCATAATCATTTTTAACACCAAGGGTTGGTTCCTAGGGTCAGTAGGTTCAAATCAATCCAATTGTCAAAGATTTTAACCCTAACTTCAATTTAAAACATTTTTTTCATTCTTAACAAGCATACAAATGTTTCTGCAATTTCAAACAATCTAACAGCTACTATTTGCTAAACTAAGGGCATGGTTGGCTAGGGTTTGTTCTCCTGAATCCAACGGCATAAAATTTGTAATTTTTGGACGTTTGGTTTGAAAGTTACAGAGGTTTGAAAATTGAATCTAGAACAGATTCAAATCTGTTTTTTTAAATCAAAGCATGGCTACGCGTCACGTCGTGATTGGCCGATACCGGTTCGTCTGGATCGCGTGCTGCGGACCGCAGGATCTAGTTTGATCGCACGGCACAAGGCGCGTACCCTTTCGCTGTTAAGTGAGACTATCGTGAGCATCAGATCTTGATCGGACGGCTGTGGGGTGCTCGACCATAGACGGGCGGCGCTGTGGCGGCTGCTGGCGGCGGAGCGACCAGACGATGGCGGCGCCGGTGAAATAGGAAGAGAGGGAGGAGGAAAAGGTGCTCACCGGAATCATTGATGTTTGCTGATGCTCAACGTGGTACTTGTCCGTCGAGGGGCGCTAGGGGGCAGCTGCCATTGCTCGCCGGAGTAGATGGCGGCGTCGGGCACGTCAGGTGGTCGTCGGGTGCTGTGCTGTGGTTCACCCCAAGGCATAGCGAAAACGCAGTTAGATGCGCAGGACCAAGGGAGGGTTGTGTGCGTGAACGAGAGATGAAGGGGTGGTTTGGTTCACCTGGAAGTCGTCGTCGGAGAAGAACTAGTTGCGGCGGCGTTCAGAAGCTTGTCATTGCCGAAGCTCCGGTGCGCCTGCGGTCGAATGGGTGGTACGGGGGAATGCGTCTGGGAGTGGGAAAACTGCCAGGGTGCTCTGGGGGCTCGGGGTGGTGTGTGCTGGCCGGATTTTGAGAAGAAAGCTCGTCGGAACAGAGGATGCTCGGAGAGAAATCGAGGCGGCCTGGGGGCGTGTCGAGGAGGCGTGTCTGGGGGAAACGGTAGAGGAGGGGAGAGCGCTTTAAGGTGCGTGATCGCTGCGAGTTAAGGTGGCCGCGTTAAGGTGTATTGATTCCGCGAATTCAAGGCCTGCAACTGCCGGTGAGGGGGAGAAGGGGTCGTGCGGGTGGGGAAGAAGAGGGCCGGTGGTGGGGTCTGGTGTCAGTGAGAAAAGGAGAGAAAGGGGGAGGTCCACCAGTCATAGGCTATGCGGGTTGTTTATGCGGTGAAGGAAAACGCTTCAGGGAAAAGAGGAGGTGGGCTGCGAGTTGGGCTGTTGGGCCAGATGGTGGGCTGGTCCAATTTCATTTTTTTTCTGTCTGTTTGTTTTATTCTTTTCTATTTCTATTTTCTGATTTGAATTTCAAAACAATCAAACAAGGTTCAAACAATTCAAACAACACCCAAACTTTGTACCATTGAAATTAGTTCTGTTCAGTAACATGAACCAAAATTCAAAATAAAAATAATATTTTAAATATTTTTAGGTTCTATTTATTAATTAAGTATAATGGTCCATGGTTTATTAACAAAAAGGGTTTGGTTTATTTAATAAAATCTTCATTTGAACTCCAAATATTTTCAAAACCAATCAGTAGATTTTATTTGGAAATAAAGAGTATTTGGAAAATTTGTTTAAAACAAAATAACCTTTTATTTTAGGGTCCATTAATAATTAAATAAAATGGGCCTTAGTTATTAAATCAAATAGAGTTTGATTTTATTACTGAAATATTTATTTGAAACATAATATTTTCAAAACCAAATCAGTAGGTTTTATTTGGGAAATATTGAATACTTGGAAACTTGTTTAAAACAAAATAACATTTTATTTCAGAGTCCATTATTAATTAAATATAATTAGACTTTCATTATTAAATCAAGTAGGATTTGTTTTATTGAGACATTTATTTTGAAATCTAAAATAAAGTCAAAACACTTTAGTAGGTTTTATTAGAGAATATAAAATACTTGGAAAACCTATTTAAAATAATTTAATAAGTTTTGATGTTTTAATTAAAATGGTAAAACCTTTTATTAAATAAAGTTGGATATTAAATCCTTATTATTTTATTTAAATAATCCTTTATTATTTTTAAATAAACCTTTATTATTTTGTTTAAAATAAAATGTTTTAATTTCCAAAGCTTGTCCAATGTTTAATTTGGCTTTATAAAATATTCTTTATTTATAAACTTCTATTTCATTTGAAAACAAATCTTTTCATTTAATTGTTTCAAAATAATATTTCCAAATGTTTTTATTTTTCCTTTTATTAAATGTTTATCTTTTTAAATCCCTTTAGGTTTATTTTAATTCAAATGGGTTTGAAGTTCCAATTGAATTCAAAAAGTTTCTTCTGGCTCTGAAAATCAAACAAAGTTTTATTTTATTCATTTATTTTCACATTACAAGATTTGGAAAATCTTGGGATGTGACATTTTTATTTTCTTATCATGCCAAATTTTTACTTTTTCTTTAAATAGTCTAGCACTTTCATATGCTTCATTTCTCCATTCATCTAATAAGCTTAAATAAGCAATTCTTTTCTCTCCAGCAGTTTTAAAATCAAAGTTGGGTTGTTTAACAGCCCATCTAGCTTTATGTTCTAATTCCACTACAAGATGAAATGCTTTTCCATAAAACATTTTATAAGGAGACATGCCCATAGGATTTTTAAAAGCAGTTCTATAAGCCCATAAAGCATCATTAATTTTAGTTGGCCAATCAGATCTAGCTTTATTAACTGTCTTCTCCAATATCAGTTTAATTTCCCTATTGCTTTAACTTGCCCACTAGTTTGAGGATGATATGGAGATGCAATTCTATGATTAATACCATATTTAGCTAGAGTTTTTATAAGTAGTCCATGAATAAAATGAGAACCGCCATTAGTAATTAAAAATCTAGGTACTCCAAACCTGGGAAAGATGATGTCCTTAAGCATCTTCATTGTTGTCGCATGATCTGCACTTTTTTTTGGAATTGCTTCAACCCATTTTGTAACATAATCCCCTTCAACCAAAGCACGAGTGTGTTTTTTATGGGGGGGATGGTCCCATAAAGTCAAATCCCCATACATCAAATGGTTCAAGAGGCGATGAATAGTTCATAGGCATTTCATTTCTCTTACCGATATTTCTAACGCGTTGGCATTTATCACAAGCTTTAACATAATTAGCACAATCCTTAAATAAACTAGGCCAATAAAAGCCAGATTGTAATACCTTTGCGGCGATGCGGTCTCCTGCATGATGTCCTCCATAAGGGTTGTCATGGCAGTCCCTTATAATAGTCTGTTGCTCAGACTCAGGGACACAACGTATAATACTACCATCTACACTTTTCTTATAAAGAAATGGGTCATCCAAAAAAATGTCTAAGATCATAAAAGAATTTTTTTTATTGGTGTGTGAAATGTGGTGGAATAACTTTTCCAACAATGAAATTAGCATAATCAGCAAACCATGGTGAAGCTACTCTAGCAGCAGACACATTAATATTTGCTAGTTGTTCATTTGCAACACTATCATTAATAGGAATAGGATCTACCGGAATGTTTTTCATTCTAGATAAATGATCAGCTACCGGATTGTCGTCACCTTTCCTATCTATAATATGTAGGTCAAATTCTTGTAGTAAAAGAACCCATCTTATAAGCCTAGGCTTAGCATCTTTTTTGTTCATAATATTTAATAGCAGAATGATCGGTGTGTACTATTACCTTAGAGTCTATAATGTAAGGTCTAAACTTGTCACATGCAAAAAGTATAGCCAAAAATTCTTTTTCAGTTGTAGTATAATTTCTTTGAGCGCCATCAAGAGTTTTACTAGCATAATATATCACATTAAGTTTCTTATCAATTCTTTGGCCTAAAACTGCTCCTACAACATAGTCACTAGCATCACACATGATTTCAAAAGGAAAATTCCAATTAGGAGGTTGAATTATAGGAGCACTAATCAAAGCATTCTTTAAAACATTAAAAGACTCTACACAATCATCATTAAAAGAAAATGGAACGTGTTTTTGCAAAAGATTTGTTAGAGGCTTGGATATTTTAGAAAAAACTTTGATAAATCTTCTATAGAAACCAGCATGACCAAGAAAGCTTCTTATACCTCTTATATCCCTAAGATATGATAGCTTCTCTATTGCTTCTATCTTGGCGCGGTCTAGTTCAATGCCTCTTCCTGAAACTCGGTGTCCAAGAACAACACCTTATTTCACCATGAAATGGCACTTCTCCCAATTTAGGACTAAGTGTTGGTCCTCACAGCGCTGCAAAACTTTGCTAAGATTGAACAAGTAGTTTTCAAAAGAGGTACCATACACAGAAAAATCATCCATGAATACTTCCATAATTTTCTCAATATAATCAGCAAATATAGATTTCATGCATATTTGAAAAGTAGAAGGAGCATTGCACAAACCGAATGGCATTATCCTATAAGCATAAGTACCAAAGGGACACGTGAAAGTAGTCTTCTCTTGATCATCCTTGTGCATCGGAATTTGTGAGAAACCTGAATAACCATCTAAATAACAAAAGTGAGAGTGTTTGGATAATCTTTCAAGCATTAGATCAATGAATGGTAAAGGATAGTGATCTTTATGATCCGCCTTATTAAGTTTCCTATGATCAATGCACATTCTATAACCAGTAACGGTATGTTGAGCAACAAGTTCATTTTCATCATTTGGAACCACGGTGATTCCACCCTTTTTAGGCACACAATGGACATGACTTATCCATTTACTATGGGATAGATAATACATGCCTCAGTGAGTTTGATTACCTCTTTTCTTACCACTTCTTTCATTATTGGATGAATACGGCGTTGATAGTCAATAACAGGCTTTGCACCTTCTTCCAAGTTATTCTTATGCATGCGTAAAGAGGGCCTTATACCTTTCAAATCATCAAGTGAATAGCCAATGGCTGGCCTGTCAGCTCTCAGTACTTCAAGTAATTGTGATTCTTCTTCATCTGAAAGGTTAGCACTAATAATAATAAGATATATTTTCTTATCATCAAGGAATGCATATTTCATATCTTCACGCAATGGTTTAAGTTCAAAACTAGGATCACATTTAGGTGGTGGTAGTTCTCCTAGATTATCAGGTGGAATATGTAATTGCAGTTGTTGTGGTTGTTGAGATAGTATTTGTTCTAGAGCTTCTTTCCCCTCATCATCAAATGGTTCCTCTTGATTTAGCACATATCATTCCATCGCTTCCGAGAAGCGATTTCCACTGAAGAAAGAGTCTCCACTATATCTTTAGAGAGTTTTTCCTTTTCTAAATGTTTATCGGTGAACTTTGAAAAATTAAACTCAAGTCTTTCACCAGAAAAATTAATGAATACTTTATATTTTAGCAAATTAATTTCAGCATCAACAGTATGTAAGAAAGGTCTACCAAATATGACAGGACAAAATGCATCTTGGAGCAACCAAGCACAATAAAATCCGCAGGATACTTAATCTTTCCAGTTAATACTCCAGCATCTCTAACAATACCAAGAGGAAAAATATACTCTTTATTAGCAAGTTGGATAGTTATACATGTCTCTTCCATGTTGATGGGATCAATATCAGGCTTGACTTCAAGATATAGAGAATATGGAACCACACTTATACTTGATCCAATATCACAAAGCCCATGATAAGATGAAGTCCCAATAGTACATGATATGATAGGTCTCCCAACTCTAGTGGTGTTACCTTTTATTAACTTGGTAGAATCTTCACATAAATACACTTCATAAGGTGTTTCTTCATTCAATTCTTTAATGTCCGAAATTTGATGTTGAACTTGAATTTTTTCATATGGTTCATGACATCTTCTACCACTCTTATTAGTAACAGTAGTGAGTAAATTTTCCTTCACTTTGCTAGGATAAGGAGGAGCTTCAAAGATTTCTTCTATCTTAAGAGATGAGACTTGATGAACCTGTTTTACAACTTTAGAAACATATGCATAATTTTTAAGAGGTTCAAAAAATACATTAAATCCTTTCATTGGAACATTAAGATGGTTAGCAAAAGATTTAGCAATTTCTACTAAAAGATGAGGGTCAACACCAAAACTGTTATTAAGTTCCAAACTTGGTTTATTATCTTTGTCAAGATCCCAAGCTTCGGTATTTTGAGAAATAGTTTCCAATAAATCCGCTTCCTCCTTTTGAGTTTTATTAGTGAAACTTACTCCATAAGAATTATCCAGGAAATCCCTATGATGCTGAGGCAATCTCACATAAAAGTTTATTAAGAAATGCTTTCAGGAATACCATGACGAGGATTTTTACGAATAAGACCCTTTAATCTCCCCCAATCTTGAGCAATACTTTCTCCATTATATATATGAGGCCAAAAGTTATAAATATGGCATCGATCATCATAAGCTTCTTTAGGAGTATAATATTTAAGATAGAAAGCCTCTCCCAGATTGTCCCAATCAAGACGATATTTATCATCCAGAGATCTATACCATTCGCAAGCTTTACCACATAAAGATGGACAAACTAGCTTCCTTCTCACTTCATTCTCATGAATACCTGCAAGTTTAAATAGGGAACATAGTCCTTCAATTTCATATAAATGCCCCATAGCAGTTTGGCTTCCATCACCTTCAAAAGTTACCTCCCTAGCTCTATCGACAATACCAATGGGAATTGGATATTCAACTTTTGGTTCAGTAGGCTTCTCAACCTTCTCTTTATCTTTGTCATGAAGGAACTCAAACAAAGTGAGTTCCAATCATTTATAGTTTGAGAAAGCCATGATAAAACAACAGTAAAAAGATAATAAGTAGATTCCAAGTTTCCCTACCAAACAACTTACCAATAGCACAACGCTCCCAGGAAATGGTGCCAGAAAAGTGTCTTGATAGCTCCCAAGTGCTGGAGATTAATTATAGTACTTTTCAATAAATAAAGGTTGTCGAACTCACGAGGAGCTGAGGGTATTGGTTAGAAAATTCGACAATAAATAACAGTAAATGCAATAGATTTGGTGTTTTGGGTTTGTAGTTTGCAAGAATATAAAGTGCTGACAGTAAATAGCAATAAGAAAATGCTTGATGACCCACAAGTATAGGGGATCGCAACAGTCTTTGCGTGTAGTATTACCCAATTCATTGATTCGACACAAGGGCAGCCAAAGAATATTTGCAAGCCTTAACAACTGAGTTGTCAGTTCAGCTGCACCTGGAAATAGTTCTTGCTCACAGAAGTTTATCGGTAGTAACAGTTTGTATTAGCAATAGCAAAGCAACAACAATAGTAATAGCAACAATGAAACAGTAGCAATAGTAACAGTAACGGTAACAGTAGGATTCGAGTGCGGTAGGCATAGGGATGGATGTACGGGCATTGCACGGACGAGTCTAAACATGTAACTTCAAAGAACTAGGGCATTGCAGATAAATAATAATAAGCATCCAAGTACTAAACAATCCTAGGCATGTGCTCCAAATATAGTCATACTGATTGCAATGAGAACTTGCACAACACCTTCTGTCCAGCCAGCCCGTGGCAGCGGGGCCTCTAGGGAACTACTGGCAATTAAGGTGCTCCTTTTAATAGAGCACCAGAGCAAAGCATTAACACTCCATGAACATATGTGATCCTCACACCACAACCATCCCCTCCGGTTGTCCCAATTATTGTCACTTTGGGGCCTTTGGATCCAGACAATGATATGTGTACACAACTTGCAGATAAGATCATAAACAATACTATCATAATGATTCAATAATAAGTTCAGATCTGAGATCATGGCACTCGGGCCCTAGTGACAAGCATTAAGCACAACAAGTTGCAACAAAGTCAAATAGCACTAATAGAGATACTAGGCACTATGCCCCTAACAGATCTTATTCAATTACATTATAGAACTCATCCAATACCTACCATCCCCAAGCCTATAGCGGGGGATTACTCACTCATGGATGAGGGAAACATCGGTGGTTGATGGAGATGCGTTGGTGATGATGATGGCGATGATCCTCTCCAAATTACCCGTCCCAGCAGGGTGCCAGAACGGAGTTTCTGGATCTAAATCTTGGTTTCTGGTGGCGGCGGCGGAGCGGAACTCTTTCTGGAAAACTATCGAACCCCCCTGAGTTATTAGGTCAGAAGGCAACTTATAGACGCGGAGGGAGGCCGAGAAGCTGCCTAGGGTGGCCAAACCTCCCCCAGGCGCGGGGTCAGTGGGCCCGCGCCTAGGGTGGGTCTAGGCCTCCCCTCTGTCTCCCCTTCTGGCTCCGTGGATCTTCTGGTGAAATATAATTTTTGGCATATTTTTCGAGATTTTTCCTGATAGTTCATTTTCTGCACAAAAACAAGACACCAAGGTAATTCTGCTGAAAACAGCAGCAGTCCGTGTTAGTTGTATCCAAATCACACAAGTATAGAGGAAAAACAATAGCAAAGTGTTCAAAACGTATCTACTTTCTCGAACACTTTGCTATTGTTTTTCCTCTATACTTGTGTGATTTGGATACAACTAACACGGACTGACACTGTTTTCAGCATAATTACCTTGATGTCTTGTTTTTGTGCAGAAAATGAACTATCAGGAAAAATCCCGGAAAATATGCCAAAAATTATATTTCACCAGAAGATCCACGAAGCCAGAAGGGAGACAGAGGGGAGGTCTGGGGGGCCTAGACCCACCCCAGGCGTAGGCCCACTGACCGCGCGCCTAGGGGAGGTTTGGACACCCCAGGCAGCTTCTCAGCCTCCCTTCGCGCCTATAAGTTGCCTTCTGGCCTGAAAATAGAGGGGGGTTCGATAGTTTTCTAGAAAGAGTTCCGCTCCGCCGCCACCAGAAACCAAGATCCGGATCCAGAAACTCCGTTCTGGCACCCTGCCAGGACAGAGAATTTGGAGAGGATCATCACCATCGTCATCACCAACGCATCTCCATCAACCATCGATGTTTCTCTCATCCATGAGTGAGTAATCCCCTGCTGTAGGCTTGGGGATGGTAGGGATTGGATGAGTTCTATCATGTAATCGAATAAGATCTGTTAGGGGCATAGTGCCTAGTATCTCTATTAGTGATATTTGACTTTGTTGCAACTTGTTGTGCTTAATGCTTGTCACTAGGGCCCGAGTGCCATGATCTCAGATCTGAACTTATTATTGAATCATTACGATAGTATTGTTTATGATCTTATCTGCAAGTTGTGTACACATATCATTGTCCGGATCCAAAGGCCCCAAAGTGACAATAATTGGGAAAACCGGAGGGAATGGCTGTGGTGTGAGGATCACATGTGTTCACGGAGTGTTAATGCTTTGCTCCGGTGCTCTATTAAAAGGAGCACCTTAATTGCCAGTAGTTCCCTAGAGGCCCCGCTACCACGAGCTGGCTGGAAAGAAGATGTTGTGCAAGTTCTCATTGCGAGCATGTATGAATATATTTGGAGCACATGCCTAGGATTGTTTAGTACTTGGATGCTTGTTATTATTTATCTGCAATGCCCTAGTTATTTGAAGTTACATGTTTAGACTCGTCCATGCAACGCCCGTCCATCCATCCCTATGCCTACCGCACTCGAATCCTACTGTTACCGTTATTGTTACTACTGCTGTTGTTTCACTGTTGCTGTTGTTGTTGATATTGATTTGCTGTTGCTACTACGAACTGTTGCTACTGATAAACTTCTGTGAGCAAGAACTATTTCCAGGTGCAACTGAACTGACAACTCAGTTGTTAAGGCTTGCAAGTATACTTTGTCTTCCCTTGTGTCGAATCAATAAATTGGGTAATACTACCCGTGAAGACTGTTGCAATCCCCTACACTTGTGGGTCATCAAGACTATTTTCTGGCGCCGTTGCCGGGGAGCATAGATTTATTTGTAAGTTCACTTGGATCTATTATTGTTCACTGCTACTCCTTTCATCATGGGGAAGTCTCGTGATGGAAAGTTCCCTATTTTACCATCCACTACAAGAAGAGGTACAGTCATAAACGCCTTCATTGCTCTTGATTCACCGTCTGTTATAAGTAAGCTTGTCACACCACCACCACATGCTCATGCTACACACACTGCTACTACTGCTGAATCTGAAACTGCTTTTGATACTCATGATGTTACTTCTACTATGCTTGATGTGAGTGGTTCATTAGGTACTTTTCTATATGCTACTATGGCTAGTCTAGGAAATACCAAAACTCCTAGTGAAGACACTATTACACCTGTTGGCTCACCTGCTAGTGAAAGTTTTGATATTAATGATGGTTACATAGAGCTCACTGATGAATTTGAAGAGTGCCGAAACACACATGGTGCTAGTGCTATTAAGAGTCTCCTTGCTAGACGTACTATTATGCCCAAGAAATCTTATGATCCTAAGTTTGCCACCTATCCCATAGATATTAAAGATAAAGATTGTGATTTCTATCTTGATTTAAATTATTTAGATATTGTTGAGAAATAACCTTTTTGTGGTACTGAAAATGAGAGTGATGTGGCTCATATGAATGAGCTTTCTACTATGAGTGCTTTGTTCTCTAATGATTTTAAAATGTGCAAGTACTTTGTTGCTAAGATCTTCCCTTTTTCACTAAAGGGAGAAGCTAGGGCTTGGTTTAATAGATTACCTCCCGGTTCCATTGATAGCCCTGATTGCTTGATTGCCTCTTTCTTCCATAAATAGTGTCCTCCTAGTGCTAGACATGCTGCTTTGCAGAGACTTTTTGATTTTAAACAGGAATAAGAAGAGAAATTGCCTGAGTCATGGAAAAATTCTGTTCCTTGATTCATGCATATCCTGGATGTCCATTACCTCAGAATGAGCTTCTTGATATTTGTTATAATGGACTAACTGATGATTCTAGGACCTACCTAGATAGCTTTGCTGATTGTGATTTTAGGAAAAGGACTCCTACAGATGCTGAAAAATTAATGAACAAGATAAGCAAGAATTATGATGATTGGACTTCAACTGAGCTGAATACACCTGAGCCTATTACTACTGAACCAGTTGTTCCTGAACCAGTTCCACCAACAACAACAAAGAAGAGGGGAGTTATTGCATTAAATGATAAAGTGATGAAGGAAGCTAAAAAGTGTCTAAAGGAGAAAGGTATTAGAGTTGAAGATGTGAAGAATCTACCTCCTATAGAAGAATTATTTAAACCAATTACCCACTCATCTACTATTGAGGTACACTCCAATTTAATGAAGGTGATATTCCTTATGGTAAGACTCCTGATCAATGCTTAGAGGAACTTGACACATTTATTGTTAAACAAGGTCATTTTAATAAACAAGTTCAGAATCATTTATTGGAAAACTCTAGAGCTATCCATGAGTTGAAAGATATTGTGGAAAGAACTTCTAATGATATTAAAATGCTTTGTAAACACTTTCAAATGGTTCAAACTCAACTTGGTCAACTTGCTAAGGTACAAAAGGATATGCTAGTTAATGCTTCAGGAAATAAACATGCTTATGGAATTAGAACTAGGAGTGGTGCAGCTACTCAAGATCCTTTATATCCTGAAGGACACCCTAAAATAATAGAGTAGGATTCCCAACAAGGTGAGGATAGGTGTAGTCGTCGTAAGAGGAAGAAAAAGAAACATAAGAAAGTTGAGGAACCACTTGAACCTGATGTAGATCCTAATAGTCTGTCTGTCTCTGATGCTGAAAATGAGAGTGGTAATAATAATGAGTCTCCTGATAAGGAGGAAGTTGAGGAACAACCTGAGAAACACACTAAGAACAATATATAGACAAAGGAAGATTTTATTGCTAATAAACATGGTAAAGAGAGAGAACCTTGGGTGCAGAAACCTATGCCTTTTCTAGGTAAGAACACAATTCAAAGGAGGAAGAACACTACAACAAGTTTTGTGAGTGGATGAAGCCTTTATTTCTGCAAATTCCTTTGACTGATGCAATTAAATTGCCTCCTTATTCAAAGTATCTGAAGGATATTGTCTCTAATAAAAGGAAGATTCCTAATAAGGAGATTTCTACTCTACTTGCTAATTACTCCTTCAATCGTAAGGTTCCAAAGAAACTTGGTGATCCAGGTATACCAACTATGCCTTGCTCCATTAAGAATAATTATGTTAGAATTGCTTTATGTGATTTGGGAGCTGGAGTTAGTGTTATGCCTTTTTCTCTCTATAAGAGACTCCAGCTAGAAAAGTTGATACCAACTGATATTTCTTTGAAAATGGCTGATAAGTCAACTACTATTCCTATTGGTATATGTGAGGATGTTCCTGTTCAAGTTGCTCATAATTGCATGGTCTTAACTGATTTTCTTATGCTTGAAATGCCTGAAGATGATAATTTGTCCATTATTCTTGGGAGACCTTTTCTTAATACTGCAGGTGCTGTCATCAATTGCAATCAAGGGAAAGTAACATTCAATATTAATGACAAAGAGCACACTATCTATTTCCCCAAGAAGGTTGTTAGAAGATATTGCCTGAATTCTATTGAAAATATTGAAGGCATCAAGGTTGGAGAAATATATTGTCCCATTCCATAAGAAAATATTGAAACTATTATGATTGGGACCATTGGTATCAAGTATGAGGTAACATAATCACCTTGTGGAATGCAAAGTTTTGTTTCATATAAGATTATTTTGGTAACAAGACTTGATCAACCTTGTTAACAAAAGGATTTTAATGAACAAAATAATGTTTCCACTGTGGTTATACTTGCTTTCCATTTTCCCTTTCTCCTTCCTAGTCTTTGCTTTAGCTTTAGTTTTGCTAGTTGTTGCTTGTTTGAGTTTCTTAAAGCTCCTGTAGTTTGGCTTTTGGTTTGCTTCTTATGGAAAAAAACTATTTCTGCGAGAAAATCAATTTTCATACCCTGAAAATTGGCCAAAAATAAAGTTTCCCGAAAAATCCCAGAAAATTCAAAATAAATTTTTCCTCGAAAAAGGTGCAGAGTGGCACCTGAGATGACCCAGGGGGGCACCCCTAGGCCCCACACCTATGGTAGGCGCGGGCCCACCACTAGTGGCGCCTAGGGGGGTTTGGCCCACCTGGGCCCCTCTAGGCTGCCTCCTCAAAGCCACCTTTCTCTCTCCCGAAAAACACCGGAAAACTTGCTCAAGCTCGAGTTCTTGCTGTTCTTGCTCGCGATTTTCGATCTCCTTGTTCACCCCATCTCAAGTGCTAATTTTTGGAGGGTTTGCTCCTTGGTATGTGCCTCCTCCACTTGTAAAATTAGATTTGTGATTGGTAGATTGTATCTTGAGTATTTTTCTACTGTAGGTGATAGGTTGTTTGAGCTTGCATGCTTGTTCTATGTTTAGAAACTTTGTTTTGATGCATGTGTATTCCTCTAGCAAGTTCCTATAGTAGTTTCTCATCATTTATCAACTTAGAAATCACCGAGTTTGATGGTTGTCTAAAAATTTCAGCAAGAAAGATGAGTGCTTATTCACTGAATCAACATGACTTGATGGTGCATGAGCCAATGAAGGTTCATCGTGAGGAGGCAGTTTTTCCTTCCATATATCCATGCCATGAATTTATGAGAGCTACGGGGATCCTCCAAGATTTCCAAACCTTGGTTACAAGTGCAGGATTGGAACACTTTGTTGAAGGTGAACCAATCCAATATGTTAATCTAACCATGGCTTTTGTGCAGGACTTCCGGTTCACTTGGTCTACTTCTAATCCCATGGTCCATTACAAAATATATAATATGCCTGTCAACCTGCCTTTTGCTGATTTCTGTGCAACAATTAGAGTACCTCAGTGGGGATCTTGTGAGAAGATCAAGGAGAGTCCCAAGTCACTTGTTGATTTGTATGCTGAGATTTGCCAAGGTTTCGACTTCTCAAAGGAAAGTGGTAAAATTCGGAACATCCAGCTCCCAGCTATTAGATACTTTTCCTATTTCATTACCAAGTGTGTTCTTGCTAGAAAGACTGCTAGAAAGTTGTCTTCTTTTGATCTAGCTTTTATTGCAGCTGCTCTGAATAGGAATAGTTCTTATAGTTTGGGTGCTTTGATAGCTCACCGTCTCACCACCAACCGTGAGAAGGGTGGAATTTGTCGAGGCCTCATTGCGTCTAGGTTGCTATATTTCCATGGTTTAGAGCCTCATTATTCAGATTTTAAGTTTTCCATAGAGAGGCTTGATATTGAATCCATGATTTAGCATGGTTTTGTTTCTTTGGGGGAAAATGTGAGAAGTTTTACATATGAACTATCTTTTGTCCAGCAAGGTCGGAGAAAAGGTAGGAGTGAGAAAATAGTTTATTTGCCTGCACCTGCTTTGTTTAACTTTGATAACAGGCAAGGATGGTCACTTACGGAGGAGAAGGTTGACACATATGTTGGGGAACACTCCCAGCAAGAAGAGAATGTTGAAGAGGATGCAGAAGAAAATTCGGTTCAGCCGTCCAACTTGGGAGAGTCTTCATACCAGCAGCCCTCACTTGATTGGGGCGCGTCTTCTTCTTCATCACAGGTGCCTGACTATGATCATTCCTATGATGACCCACTAGCATGGGGTTACTATCCGCATTATTGAGCCCCGCTTAGGCTAAAAGACTAAGCTTGGGGGGAGGTATACCGACATCACACTCATATATATATCATGTTTGGTCGGTTCTTTGTATATCCATTTGTTTTGCTTTCTTTTTGGTTCTTGTTGCTTCTTTATCAAAAACCCAAAAATACCAAAAACATTTTCGTTGTTTCTCTTGGTTTGTTTGTTTGTTTCATTTCTTTGGTTTGCCTTAAAAGAAAAATCCAAAAAGATTTTGGTCGTTTGGTTTGCTTTGTTTTTGTTTGGTTTTTCTTTGTTTGCTTGTTTCTAAAAAAATCAAAAACACCAAAAATATTTGTTCTTCTTCTTTGGTTTTGTGAGTTCTTCGCAGGGTTCAGCCCTCCTCAGTGGTATTGGGTTTCATGTTAATTATTCAAGTCACACAAGTGAAGGGCAATAATGAAGATTAAGACAACTTGAGGTGTGGTAAGTGGCTGGTAATGAACTATATTTCTTTCATTTTTGTACATATACTCATCATTGTGAGCATGCTTAGCCTGTTTGTGTAAGGTGTATGTCATTATGGATGCTCAGTAGTTCTTGCTTGTCTATGATTAGCTCCAGCTTGCTAATAGTTTGTAGCATGTCATATGAATGTTTGCTTGCATTGTTTTATTCATACTTCGGTCTGATATTGTGGTATCCTCCTCTAACTGTTCATGTGAATCGACTTGGCACATGCTCACGCATGCATATGACTAATCAATAGTCAGTAAGCCTCGATGATTTATTTTGCCTTAGAGTTCTTTTATCACTTTCATGCCATAATTAGTCCTGTTTTGTTGCAAGCATGATTATGACAGTTATTGCTCTCTCGTTTGTCGCGCCGCGCCCTCTCTATTGCTAGAATTCACTTGCACTGAGTATGTGCTCTACCTATGCTTCCAATTCCCCAAAACCAATATTGCCAGTTGTGTTCACCATATCTACCTATTAGCATCATTTGCTACTTCAGCGCATATTCAATATGCCGTGTTTTCTTCCAAAAATAAAATGTTTGTCTGTTTTGAGAAAGTTAGTTAGTAAAGCTCTCACGAACTTGATGTCACACTTTTTTCCTTGCGCTTAATAATTCTGAACCATTGTGACTAGTCCATGAAAGTTATATGCTTGCTTATTATATACTGGGAGTTAGCAGAACCGTGCTGTCACGGGAAATGCTTTCAACACTTTTTGGATAATTCTATCCAGTTGATACTTTTCTCTTTTGTTTACGGATGTCGACGATGTGAAATAAAAGGGGAAGTTGTTGTTGGGCCACGCAGAGATAAAACAAAACTTTTTCCTCTAACATGGTGATCCCAAGATCTAGCCGAGGTAGAAGGCCACGAGGTTTACCACTAGACGCATAGTTGCGGATTACTCATGAAGCGCGTCAGTTGATGCAGTGCAGTCCTCACGATCCGATCGTCCTGGTGGTGATCGTACAACACCTCTGCTGGTATCCACACGTACAAGGAGGAGCACCGACGGCGAACTGCTAGGTTCAATACGACGCAGGACTGCTGTGGAGCTATGGTTTCCAACACATGGAATGACCTAACCGAACAACGATTAACCTTTCTGGGTTACGGTGCTCCACTATAAATAGGGAGTGAATGTGGGCCCTGCTCGCGCGGCCCATTCACTAAAGCCCATACAATATTAGTCCCTATGAGTCCGACTCACTGACTTAGTCAAAATCAGGCCCGGGTCCAACCCAACCAGATTTCTAGCTCAGATCCAATCCGAACTTGCTCCCACTCTTAAGTGTGTGACCCGGCAGGCTCATGGCTACTTGGACACGATTGGAGTCCGACTCACAATCGATCAGTCGGCAGTGGATCCTAGCAGAATGTGCCAACTCCCAAGTACCAAAGAGTCATGACGACTTGCCTTTCCAATGTGATTTGCGTCTGAGTCCCTTTTGCCTCATGATATACCTTGTCAGACTATAGGCAAATATATGTCATCCCTTAAATAGTCCGACTCTCTTCTCGATCCTAGATAAGTGATTCACCCGACTAACTCTTAGTCGATCGCCTCGGTTAACACTTAACCGAGTCATGCATGGCCATGCTTTCCGAATCATATCATCCGAGAGGGCCCAGAGAATATCTCTCCGAGTGGAGGGGCAAAATCCCATCTTGGTTATTCACATCACGCATCTTGATTCTCAGTCGACCTGAACTCTGCCTTTATAACTTCCCAGTTACGGATCAGCGTTTGACAGAACCTAAGTCGGCGATCCTCAACTAAGACTATGCAATAACCTCAGGTCTAAGGATTACATTGATTGAGATATACAAATGACAACTTGTTCGTTGTACCTCAATATGGGTCAATCCGATTCGCTAAACTCTCTAGCCGAATCTGTGTAAGTTGGAATAACATCTCCATTCCCATGACAAGTGGAACCGAGTCATCAAGCCAACTTTCACATTGGTCTATGTTACATGTCCAGCACAACCTCGATGACCAAGGATATTTAGTACAAACAACATGAATGTATAGTTCCACAACCGAATCACATATTCAATGATACACATCAGATGTTTATACAAGGACAACTTAATATCTTTATGAATACAATGGGAAATATCATCATACATGATTGCCTCTAGGGCATATTCTCAACAGTCTCCCACTTGCACTAGAGTCAATCTTCCGACATCACATGTCTAAGCATCTAATGCCCATGGCTCTCAGTGTGCCTCATGCTTCGGCTGGGGGAACGGCTTTGTCAATGGATCCGCAATATTTGCATCCGTGTATACCTTGCATATAACTTGATATCACCCTGATCCATGAACTGGCGAATCATGTGGTACCGCATGAGTATGTGCTTGTTCTTCTGGTGTTGCCTAGGTTCCTTGGCTTGTGCGATAGCACCATTGTTGTCACAATACACATCTAACATATTGGATGAGCCCTGAACCACACCAAGATCTATGAGGAAATTCATGATCCAAACAGCTTCCTTTGCTGCCTCCGAGGTGGCAATATACTCAGCCTCTGTTGTAGATGCAGACGCAGTCTCTTGATTGGAACTCTTCTATCTCACAACACCTCTGTTTATAATAAACACGTATCCGGATTACGAACGAGAATCATCAGAGTCGGTAAGATAACTCGCATCCGTGTAACCCTTTACACTGAGTTCATCTTCACCACCATAAACCAAGAACATATCCTTAGTCCTTCTCAAGTACTTCAGGATATTTTTAGCCGCTGTCCAGTGGATTTCTCTAGGATCAGCCTGGTATCTGCTCACAACACTTAGAGCATAGGAAACATATGGCCTAGTACAAATCATGGCATATATGATGGATCCGACTGCAGAAGCATATGGAATTGCACTCATCCGACTTCGCTCATCAGTTGTCGAAGGACACTGAGTCTTGCTAAGTTTCACACCATGGGACATTGGTAAGAACCCCTTCTTAGACGATTCCATGTTGAACTTCTTCAACACTTTGTCCAAATAAGTACTCTGACTCAATCCAATGAGCCTCCTTGATCTATCTCTATAGATCCGAATTCTGAGGATGTATGTTGCCTCACCCAAGTCTTTCATTGAGAAACTCCTTTCCAATGATCCCTTGGTTTCTTGCAACATCTGGACATCATGTCCAATCAATAATATGTCATCCACATATAAGATTAGAAAGTTTACTTTGTTCCCACTAAACTTCTTGTACAAACAAGAATCATGATAACTCTTGATGAAGACAAATGATTTGACTACCTCATCAAAGCGAATATTCCAACTCCGAGATGCTTGCTTCAACCCATAAATGGATTTCTGAAGTTTGCACACCTTGTCAGCATTATCCGGATCGGCAAAACCCTCGGTCTGTATCATATACATGTCCTCGGTTAAATTTCCGTTAAGGAAAGCCGTTTTGACATCCATCTGCCATATCTCATAGTCGAAATAGGCTGCTATCGCTAACATGATCCGAGCTGATTTAAGCATCGCTACGGGTGAGAAAGTCTCGTCGTAATCAACTCCTTGAACTTGTCGGAACCCCTTCGTGACAAGGCGTGCTTTATAGACGGAAACATTTCCATCCATGTCAGTTTTCTTCTTAAAGACCCATTTGCACTCGACGGGTCTTGCACCGTCTGGCAGATCAACCAAGTTCCAAACTTGATTTTCATCCATGGACTTTAACTCGGATCTCATGGCTCCAAGCCATGACTCGGAATCAGATCCCACCATCGCTTCCGAATAATTTGCCGGCTCATCACTGTCTAACAGTAACACATCACGAACACTTCGTAATCTTGCCGATCTTCGTAGTACAGGTGCTGCTACCGGCTCAGCTGCCACGACTGGCTCAACCTCCAATGTTTTTGCTAACTCGCATCTAGCCGGTTCCTCTCGAATTTCTTCGAGCTGCACCGTGCTCCCACTTACTCCCCGACTAAGAAACTCTTTCTCAAGGAAGACACCGTTTCGAGCGACAAACAATTTGCCCTCTTCTCGGTTGTAGAAGTAGTAACCCAAGGTTTCCCTCGGATACCCCACGAAAATACACTTATCCGACTTAGCCGTAAGCTTGTCCAACTGGAGTCGCTTGACAAATGCTTCACAACCCCAAATCTTAAGAAAAGACAAACTCGGCTTTTTGCCTATCCACATCTCATGCGGTGTCTTCTCTACCGATTTTGATGGTACTCTATTTAGTGTGAATGTCGTTGTTTCTAGACAATAACCCCAAAATGATAAAGGCAAATCTATCGGACTCATCATTGACCGTACCATGTCCAACAAGGTCCGATTCCGCCTTTCTGAAACACCATTCCTTTGTGGCGTTCCTGGCGGAGTAAGTTGAGGAACTATTCCACAACTTTTCAGATGGTCATCAAACTCATGGCTCATGTACTCGCCTCCTCGATCCGACCAAAGAAACTTTATTTTCTTGACGAGTTGATTCTGTGCTTCATTCTGGAATTCTTTGAACTTTTCAAAGGCTTCCGACTTGTGTTTCATCAAGTAGATATATCCATACCTACTCAAATCATCAGTGAAGGTAATGAAGTACTCATAACCACCCCTGGCCGTCGTGCTCATTGGTCCACATACATCACCTTGTACTAGTCCCAACAAGTCGGACGCCCTTTCGCAACTCTTTGCAAAAGGTGTCTTGGTCATTTTGCCAAGTAGGAAAGATTCGCATGTCTCGAACGACTCCAAGTCGAACGAAGTTAGGAGTCCATCATCATGGAGCTTCTTCATGCGTTTCCAACTTATATGACCAAGCCGATAGTGCCAAAAGTAAGTCATATTCAGATCATTTGGTTTCAACCTTTTAACATTTATGTTATAAACCAACTCACCATCAAGATTCAAAATAAATAACCCATCCTAGATGGGTGCAAAGCCGTGAAACATATCATTCAAATACAAAGAACAACCATTATTCTTGATATTCGACTCATAGCCTTGCCTCATCAAACATGAAGCAGAAATAATGTTTCGACTGAGCACTGGAACATAATAACAATTATTCAGTTCCATAATGAATTCGGAAGGTAAATAAAGTTGCATCGTGCCGACTTCCAACGCAGCAACTCTTCCTTTGTTGCCGACTCGAATATCAACCTCGCCTCTTGCTACGCTCCTAGTTCTTACCAGTCCCTGCAACGAGTTGCAGATGTGAATAACTGACCCGGTGTCATATACCCAAGAACTATTAGGTGCATCAGCAAGATATATGTCTATAACATTGCAAACAAGTGTACCTGAGTTGGAAGTCATACCTCCACTCTTGGCTTTGTCGGCCAAGTACTTGCTGAGTTCCTCTTCGAGTGGCCATCCGCCTTGCAGTAGAAGCAAGTGGATCCGGCTGAAGGAGATGGCTTAGTACCTAAGGAAGCGCTTGGGACCGGGTCCTGAGCTTGCTTTCCTCCTGACTTAGAATTCTTCTTAGTCCAAGAACTCTTCTTGAACTTAGCCCTATTCTGCACCATCAACACTTGACTGGCACCCTTCTTGAGATCCGCCTCTGCCTGCTTGAGCATCCCATGCAATTCAGTGAGCTTCTTATCCATACCATGCACGTGGTAGTTCGAAATGAACTGCCCATATGCACTAGGAAGAGAGTTCAGAATTATATCTGTAGCGAACTCTTCGCTTATGGGGTAGCCAAGCCTCTATAGAGACTGCACGTAACCAACCATTTTGATCACATGTGGACTTAGTGGATCACCATCCTTAAGCTTGCAACTCAGCAAATCCTGAGAGACTTGATACCTCTCAGTCTTCGCCTGAGCCTGGAACATACTTTTGAGGCTTTTGATCATATCGTAGGCCTCAACATTCTCGAACTGCTTTTGCAAGTCCGGTTCCATGTGAGAAAGCATAAGACAACTAATATCCATGGACTCATCCTTAGCCCGATGGTAGGCATTGGTGGCAGCGACAGTCGCATTTTCATTCGGCTCATCTGGAAGTGGGTTGTCTAGGACATAGTCCTTCTTTTCCTGTTTGAGAACAATTCTCAGATTTCGATACCAGTTGGTAAAATTAGTGTCGTTCAGCTTATCTTTATCAAGAATGGTTCTCAAAGCAAAACCGGATATCTGAGAGTGACTGCTACTTGGTGCCATGATCTACAACAGAAAAATGCAAAACACTTAAGACATGAATTCATAAAAGAGCAAGCATATTAAACACTTTAATATTTTATGCTCCCACTAGAACCAACACCCCTCCGATGGTTACTTAGTGATTCAGGATCCTAAATAAGAAAGTCGGCTAGTGAGATTTAGCATCACCGCTAGCCGCCAAGTGATCTAGGTAGACAACTCCTTATCAATCGTATCTCATACGACTCCAGTTGGCGGGTGGCATCACATGCCCCGGATCTCGTCCGACTTTTCCCCGATCCCCACAACTGTTGTGATAGACCCGTCTAGCTTACTGAGTGTTTCCGCAGTAGGAGTCTGACTCGAACCCACATAGTCGGAAAGAATTGGCAGCACCTCAATTTTATGAGCCCACTACCAAAAATGCCCGACTTGTGATGGTGCAAACACTGGCGGGAAAACCGACTAGACCTTCTTTGAGGGATTGGATTTTACCGACTATCTAATAGAGGTAAAACAGAGACATAACAATAACAAAAAATAAAGCAATTATAATGTGAAATGGTATGGCTCCCTTCATGGCGATCTCCACCTCCACAAAGCCTGTAATCCGACATGTGCCAACTCTTGTCACTTGCCGTCTTACACCATGTCGCCGACTTATACATCGCCTTGCAAGCCATCCGGGTTCTACAAACAGCTACACCAGCTTAGTAAAGTAAATTACATGGAGAATCCGACACGCAGGTCGTTATACAATAAAAATGACAACACCTAGGCTCCAGCCGGCTGACAAAAACCGTGATTCGCAGATCACGTATGGATTACACACATACATCACATGCACATGAACCATACCATTCACAACTTCCTGCAAAAACAAGTTATGCATAGATACAATATCCTCCGGCGTTGTGAAACTCACAACAACATCTAATGCGCTACGACAGGGCGAAGCCGGCGGTCCCGGACATTGATCTGGACATGGATTCCGACCATTGTTCCGATTCGAACAAACTTTTTGATCTTCGATCACTGCATCTGGATTTACGTGTCACAGTCTACCCCGATGGCGGAAGCTGACCGGTAGGGGTATGTCGTTCCACGACCTCAGCAGTATGATCACGGAAATCAGATCTACCATTCCTCCAGTACAGTTGATCCAATCGACCTCGTACAAAACCGATCTATCTCATAGATCGACCACCAAAACATCATATAGATCTCATCTACAGCCTACTGCATATCACATATGCGAGATCTCGAGCCTAAAATCATAAGCTATCGCTCTGATACAACTGTTGGGCCACGCAGAGATAAAACAAAACTTTTTCCTCTAACGTGGTGATCCCAAGATCTAGCCGAGGTAGAAGGCCACGAGGTTTACCACTAGACGTGCAGTTGCGGATTACTGATGAAGCGCGTCAGTTGATGCAGTGCAGTCCTCACGATCCGATCATCCTTGTGCTGATCGTACAACACCTCTGCTAATATGCACACATACAAGGAGGAGCATCGGCGACGAACTGCTAGGTTCAATACGACGGCAGGACTGTTGTGGAGCTAGGGTTTCCAACACATGAAATGACCTAACCAAACAACGATTAACCTTTCTGGGTTATGGTGCTCCACTATATATAGGGAGTGAACGTGGGCTCTGCTCGCGCGGCCCATTCACTAAAGCCCATATAATATTAGTCCCTGTGAGTCCGACTCACTGACTCAGTCCAAATCAGGCTCGGGTCCAACCCAACCAGATTTCCAGTTTTATGGTGCTCCACTATATATAGGGAGTGAACGTGGGCTCTACTCGCGCGGCCCATTCATTAAAGCCCATATAATATTAGTCCCTGTGAGTCCGACTCACTGACTCAGTCCAAATCAGGCTTGGGTCCAATCCAACCAGATTTCCAGTTCATATCCAATCCGAACTTGCTCCCGCTCTTAAATGTGTGACCCAGCAGGCTCATGGCTACTTGGACACGACTGGAGTCCGACTCACAATCGATCAGTCGGCAGCGGCTCCTAGCAGAACGTGCCGACTCCCAAGTACCAAAGAGTCATGACGACTTTCCTTTCCAATGTGACTTGCGTCCGAGTCCCTTTTGCCTCACGATATACCTTGTCAGACTATAGGCGAATATATGTCATCCCTTAAATAGTCCGACTCTCTTCTCGATCCGAGATAAGTGATTCACCCAACTAACTCTTAGTTGATCGCCTCGGTTAACACTTAACCGAGTCGTGCATGGCCATGCTTTCCGAATCATATCATCCGAGAGGGCCCAGAGAATATCTCTCCGAGTGGAGGGGCAAAATCCCATCTTGGTTATTCACATCACGCAGCTTGATTCTCAGTCGACCCAAACTCTGCCTTTATAACTGCCCAGTTACGGATCAACGTTTGAGAAAATCTAAGTCGGCGATCCTCAACTCGGACTATGCAATAACCTCAGGTCTAAGGATTACATTGATTGAGATATACAAATGACAACTTGTTCGTTGTACCTCAATATGGGTCAATCCGATTCGCTAAACTCTTTAGCCGAATCTGTGTAAGTTGGAATAGCATCTCCATGCCCATGACAAGTGGAATCGAGTCATCAAGCCAACTTTCACATTGGTCTAAGTTATGTGTCCATCACAACCACGATGACCAAGGATATTTAGTACAAACAACATGAATTTATAATTCCACAACCGAATCACATATTCAATGATACACATCAGATGTTTATACAAGGACAACTTAATATCTTTATGAATACAATGGGAAATATCATCATACATGATTGCCTCTAGGGCATATTCCCAACAGTTGTTAGTTCATGGAGTTTATACATTGTGTTAGAGAAACGCCTAGGACGCTAGCCTAAGCCATGCCTAATCATGGTGGAAACTTTCAGCATCACTGCAATGAGCATATATGAAGCGTCCTCAATAAAAAGCTATGCATATGGTAATTAAAAAGATTGCTGAGATGCTCATTGTCTGCTTGCCTTGTCATTTTGGTTATGGGAAAGCTCCTATACCATGTGCAAGGGGTACCCCGTTGGCGGTTCTCGATGATATGCATATATTTACAATGACAAGAACTTTCAGGTGATCAAAGTTGAGTAGCATGCGGAGCGACCCTCATACTCAAGGGACTTGGGATTTCCAGTCTATGGTCTGTCAAGCATATGATTCAGAGTGGACCTCACTTTCACCTTAACCACATGAATATGCCTATGATAGGGGCAATGAGAGCTCAAAGCTAACGAGTACCTTCCTTTCAGCATTGGGAAGCCCTTCAAACCTTCACAAAACCATTTTCACAACTTTGTTGAGTCACCACTTATTCTATGAGTACCTTCTTGAGAGCATAGTTGTCATTCTTGTGTTTGTTCCAAAACTTGGTTAATTATGTCATGACTTTGATGCTTGTATCTCTGATATCTTTATCTCTGGTGTTGATGTGAACTTCAGAGGTGCCTTGGCATTTATATTGTGATCTTCAAACAAAGGCAAGCGAGATACCACTCTATCATACCTTATTATGAGCATTGCAATGTTGCTTATGTTTATGTTTCATGCTACTTATTATTATTGGGTTGGTTTCTCTTCATAGCTTGCAATAACTATTGAGTAGACTTAGTTGCATACTCTTTATTATGAATTGTCTAAGCATCTACTCATGTGCTGAAAATATATACATCATATGAAGCAAAGTGTTCGTGAAAGTTCTTTTATCGCACTCAGTTTTCAACTGAATTCCTTAAGGACAAGCAATAAGCTAATCTTGGGGGGAGTTGATACGTCCAAAACGTATCTACTTTCTCGAACACTTTTCTATTGTTTTTCCTCTATACTTGTGTAATTTGATACAACTAATACGGACTGACGCTGTTTTCAGCAGAATTACCTTGATGTCTTGTTTTTGTGCAGAAAATGAACTATTAGGAAAAATCCCGGAAAATATGCCAAAAATTATATTTCACCAGAAGATCCACGGAGCCAGAAGGGGAGATAGAGGGGAGGCCTGGGGGGCCTAGACCCACCCCAGGCGCGGGCCCACTGACCACGCGCCTAGGGGAGGTTTGGCCACCCCAGGCAGCTTCTCGGCCTCCCTCCACTCCTATAAGTTGCCTTCTGACCTAAAAATAGAGGGGGGTTCGATAGTTTTCCAGAAAGAGTTCCTCTCCGCCGCCGCCACCAGAAACCAAGATTCGGATCCAGAAACTCAGTTCTAGCACCCTGCCGGGACGGGGAATTTGGAGAGGATCATCACCATCGTCATCACCAACACATCTCCATCAACCACCGATGTTTCCCTCATCCATGAGTGAGTAATCCCCCGTTGTAGGATTGGGTATGGTAGGGATTGGATGAGTTCTATCATGTAATCGAATAAGATCTGTTAGGGCATATTACGTAGTATCTCTATTAGTGCTATTTGACTTTGTTGCAACCTTTTGTGCTTAATGCATGTCACTAGGGCTCGAGTGCCATGATCTCAGATCTGAACTTATTATTGAATCATTATGATAGTATTGTTTATGATCTTATCTTCAAGTTGTGTACACATATCATTGTCCGGATCCAAAGGCCCCAAAGTGACAATAATCGGGACAACCGGAGGGGATGGCTGTGGTGTGAGAATCACATGTGTTCACAGAGTGTTAATGCTTTTCTCCGGTGCTCTATTAAAAGGAGAACCTTAATTTCCAGTAGTTCCCTAGAGGCCCCGCTGCCACGGGTTGGCTGGACAGAAGATGTTGTGCAAGTTCTCATTGCGAGCACGTATGACTATATTTGGAGCACATGCCTAGGATTGTTTAGTACTTGGATGCTTGTCATTATTTATCTACAATGCCCTATTTCTTTGAAGTTACATGTTTAGACTCGTCCATGCAACGCCCGTCCATCCATCCCTATGCCTACCGCACTCGAATCCTACTGTTACCGTTACTATTACTACTGCTGTTGTTTCACTCTTGCTGTTGCTACTACTAACTGTTGCTACTGATAAACTTCTGTGAGCAAGAACTATTTCCAGGTGTAGCTGAACTGATAACTCAGTTGTTAAGGCTTGCAAGTATTCTTTGTCTCCCCTTGTGTCAAATCAATAAATTGGGTAATACTACCCGTAAAGACTGTTGCGATCCCCTACACTTGTGGGTCATTAACAGTCATCCCCTTCGGCTGTCCCACTTTTTGTCATTTCGGGGCCTTTGGTTCCGGACAATGATATGTGTACACAACTTGCAGATAAGATCACAAACAATACTATCATCATGAATCAATAACATGTTCAGATCTGAGATAATGGAACTCGGGCCCTAGTGACAAGAATTAAGCACAACAAGTTGCAAGAAAGTCAAATAGAACTAACAAGATACTAGGCACCATGCCCTAACAATCTTATTTGATTACATGATAGATCTCATCCAATCCCTACCATCCCCATAGCCTACAGCGGGGGATTACCCACTCATGGATGGGGAAACATGGATGGTTGATGGAGAGGAGTCGGTGATGATGATGGGATGATCTCCTCCAATTCCTCGTCCCGGCAGGGTGCCAGAACGGAGTTTCTGGTTCGGAATCACAGTTTCTGGTGGTGGTGGCACAGCGGAACTCTCTCTGTAAAAATGTCGAACCCCTATTGTTTTTAGGTTAGAAGGCTTTATGTAGGCGAAAAGGGAGGCTGAGGGAGTGCCCGAGGTAGCCACACCCCTCCCAGGCGCGTCCTGGGCTGGCTCGCACGGCCAGGGGGTGTGGGCCCCTCGTGGCCTCCTCCGTCTCCTCTTCTGTCACCGTGAATCTTCTGGTAAAATTGGAGTTTTGGCATATTTTCCGGGATTTTTCCTGAAAGTTGATTTTCTGCACAAAAACTAGACACAGAATCAATTTTGCTGAAAACAATGTCAGGCCGTTTTAGTTGTATCCAAATCACACAAGTTTAGAGGATAAAATAGCAAAAGTGTTTGGGAAAGTAGATACGTTTTGGACGTATCAGGGAATTTGTAGGAAAGTCCTGTAAATCATCTAAATATGCGTAAATAATGATGGATCAAGGTAAATATGGTTCTAAACAGTGCATAAAGGTCCTAAAAATGATGATGCAAAATGCAAGTATCAGCGGATTAGGCCAATGAGTTGATGCGAGTGTCAACAAGTCCTTCGGATAATGAATCTTCGGCTATGTTTCTAGGCGAGCATTCTCCCCCTTTCTACCTATTTTGCGTTTATAGTCTTTACTTACTCATGTTGATCTATTGCTATTTGTGATGTGATGCTCTATTTTCGTACCATTTCTATCCTTTACAGTCTATATTTCCTTGGACACCTCCTATTGCCTATTGTTTGGTAGACAGTTGGCCTTGCGTGTCGTAGCCGCTTGCTCAGGTGTTTCTTCGTGTCGTCGATGTTCCACCATTGCTAGGAAGTTGCCATATGCTTAATGGTGAAGATGATTATGGTTCTCATTAGAACTTGATAATTGAAATGTGGGCATAGTTATAACTAATGAAGAGGCAAAGGTGGACAATAGTTGTTATTTGTTTTTTACCAACTCACTTGTGTCCCATAGGACCCGAGTAAATTGTCATACCCGCGACCGCTAAACAACATGGTCGCCGCCAATGGGCAGCCAGTCGGCACGTGGACCCACATCATCAACCACCAGATTTGGCGCGCACGCCAGCCCAATGACCTGAGGCATACCCTAACCAACCGCCACGACGGTGAGCCAAGGGGATCGCTTAGTCGAGTCGGCCCCCAGTGCTTCGGACCGATGATCCAGGGCAAGAAATACCTGTAAAACTTCAAAGCGCCGAAGGAGATAAAAAAGTACGATCCGGCCATATGGCTGGACACATACCTCATGGCGATGGGAATCGCCGGCCACACCGACCTCCTCGCCGCTCGCTACCTCCCCTAATGATGGAGGAAGCGAGTCGGCAATGAATCAACACCCTCCCCGCGGACAGCATCGATTCATGGGAGGACATGCGCGAAGCCTTCGTCAGGCACTTCGAGGGTTCCTACACCCACGCAACCACCATCGAGGTCCTAGAGCAATGCGTCCAACGGTCCAAAGGTGGCAAGACCTGTGGTTCAACGCGACCGGCATCCACCTAGATACGATGATCTACTGCTTCAAGACCTCGTGCCGCTACGAGCCCCTGTTCGCCAAGCTCAAGCGGGTGTACAAGACACTCGACAACATCCCAGACCTCCTTGAGATCACCAAGCGGTACGCGGAGGACGATCCGAACCAAGAAACTGACGACGTGTCGGGTGGAAATCGCCGCCAAAGCGTCCATGACAATGGCAGGCAGCGCGAGCTGCGCTACAACAACACTCGCCTCACTGGAAAGCGCCGCGGTGACAGCCGAGTCGACTTCATCGCCAATGCTGGCTACGCGCCACGCGACCCCAAGAGCTTCCGCCGCGACGGAGGCCAACACCGCGATGGCGGAAACTACCGAGCGAGGCCGAAATTCGACCCTGCAGCTCTCCTAAACCAACCCTGTGTGTTCCACAACAGGGAGGGGAAGCCCGCCATGCACACGACCGCCAACTGCCACTCCTTGAAGGAGATCGAGGAGGCACGGCGCGCAAGGGAGGACCCCAACAACAACCCGCCAAACGGCAGGGCATTCGGCAACGATGTCGGATCGCTCCACACCTTCACCGGGCTCGGCACCAAGCGCGAGAAGAAGGTCCTTTCCCGCGCCATCGTGATCAATGTGGTGTCCCAGGTCGACGTCCCCCGCTTCCTCAACTGGTCCGAGCAGCGCATCACGTGGAGCCGTGAGGACCACTCACCATGGATCGAATATCCCAGGCGAGTTGCCCTGGTGGTCAAGCCCAAAGTGGGCGACTACTGGCTCCCCAAGACATTGATGGATGGCGGGAGCTCCATCAATGTAACATCCTAAAAATATTAAACTAGAATCATCAAACTCTATGCATCAAAATTAGGGTTAACAAAAACTTTTCTAAATAAAAATATGAAAGCATGCATGTGTGTATGCATCCCATTTTGAATTCTTTTGAATTGTCTTGTTTATGTGTTTCTTTGCTTGTAAAAGGATTCTTAGGTGAAATAAACATCATCTAGACAATCCCCACACTTTTCCCAAAGACAAATAAATCAAAACAAACAAAATAAGGGAATGGTCATTTTGACCAATTTAACTCCCATGCCTACTTTGGCTGTCTCTAACTTTCAGAACTTAACAGAAACTTGTTTGGATCTTTGCCACTCTTGATAGTACTCATAACAAAGTATCAAGGCCCACCTTGTGATCATCCAGAAACATTCAAATGCATAGTTTAAATGACAGTTTAAAATTGAATCTTTATCATATGGGAAGATCCCACTTCTTCAAAAACCACTCAAACAAGCTCAACTTTCAAAACCCAAGCATCTACAAACTCATCAGCACCTACCTAGCACACCCACAAAAAATCTTTTAAAAATTCAAAACTTGAATTCATGCGGCCATTTCATCAAACACCTTGCAGATACAAATCAAATAAAATCCAAAAACTATTTGGAACAGTGATTTGAGCCTAACTTGTTCCCTCTCTGGTTGGAACTAGGCTTTAGTAGATCATCTAGCTCATCTAACCCAAGCATCTACAGACTCATCTAACCATAATAGCTTTTGAGTTGATTCCAACTCTCAAAAATCACATTTGATCATACCTTTCAGAATATATAAAAACATTTGGGTTAACTTACATAAATAATGTTCAAGTAATAAAAGAATGCCACATAGGCATTTCTAGCCACTTTATTTAAGTAAAATAAAAGGTTAAACCTTATTAAATTGTGACACCACTTTAAATCAAATTCCCATATACTGAAATGTGTGGTGATGACATGTGTCAACATGATCCCATGTTTGGTTTGGAGAATATTAAATCTTAAGTAGTTTTCAATGAGTAGAAATTACTTTTCTAAAAATAAAAGAAATTAAACCAAGCTTTAATCTTGTAATGTTAGTGATGATGCTAGATCATCTATAGGACCCTTTTGTGTGATGATTGAAAGTAGTTAAGTATTGTTTGGTGATTGTGTACCTCGTATTTATTCATAGACGCTAGTACCGACCAAGGATACAAAGAGGAAGGGGGATAATACGAAGAAGAAGCCGAGGAGAACTTCAGCCACTGCTCTGAACAAGGCAAGCTTATACTGATACTTGTGCAAGCTAACACTTGCAAGATACTATACATATGCAAGCAAATACTTGCTTGTTACCATGCCAACTATATGCCTTAAGCATATATGATCATAACCACTTGATAAACCAATCCTAGTTTTACTTACAAGCTTTATACTTTATTTCTTTATCAAAGCTATTACTTAGAGCTTACTTAAGTGAATTGTAGAAAGATAATTGAAGGTTGCATAAAGAGCATAAAATTTGGCCTAAGCTAGATAATCTTTATGCCATCCTAAGGCATGAGATTGAACTTAGTTAAACTCCACTAGTTTACCACCCCTCATTAGAACTTACCCCCCACTTGTAGATGCTAGTGCTAAGCATAAAACTTGATCAACTTAGATGGGAATACTTGGTGGAAAAATGGTTATGAAAACCTTGGAATGATGGATCATTCTATTGAAATGTTTTGGACATGTGTTTCGGAACACCAGATGATTTATGGTGATGAAAATGTTGAGACATGAGCCTTAGCACTTTATAAAACTGATGGTTGTCTGGATGCGATACCATTCCAATTTTACCGTACAACCACAATACCCGAGAATTGGGTAGGGCTTGACTGGAAGCTTATATACCTTAGTATTGGTTCCCTCACGACCAAGGTCTGAGCTGAGGCTACCTTGTGAAGATTGTCCACCTGTGCAGTACCCAAGATGACAGTTGGTCATGGTTGGGAGGCCAAACTCACAGGAGAGGTGCTTATACTAGGGTGTGTAATTGAAAGGTTAGGATTGATTATCCGCATACTAACTATGGTGAATTTAGGATTTGTTCCTGACGGATGTATCGAATGTTGTGGTGAAAGTGTACAATCTCTACAGAGTGTCAAACTATTCGAATAGCCGTGCCCGTGGTTATGGACAGTTGGAGTGGCCATACTGTTCCCCCGTCAGATGTTTTCAAAATTACTTATGAAAGAAATTGAGACTTTGACTTGACCACCACAGAGTTGTGAGATGAAATACAAGTTCCCACTTAGGTGTTATAAAACTTCAACTATCATTCTTTTCTTCTGAACTTAGTAGAGGTAAATCTGGCTTTTTGCAAAACAACCATAGAGCTTAGTGTCCTACTACAAAAAACCCCTTCACTGGTTAGTATTAGTTTGCGAGTACTTAAAGAGTACTCATGGCTTTGTCCCTGGCTATTCCCGTGGCCAGACTATGAAGAGGAGTACCTGGAGGATGGACCCCAGGAAGGTTACGACAACTAGGATCATCTCCCATCTTCAGCATTGCCTGTGACCCCGAAGATGGAGCTTAGTCTACGCTACCGTTATTATTACGTATTTCCGCTACTTGAGTTGTATTAAGAACTGGATCATGACATCCTTATTTGTGTAAGACCTTATGTATGGTTTGTAATGGGTGATGTACTGTGGTATCCAATTCTGTTATGTCTCGCAAAAATGGTAATCCTGGGATTGCGATGTATGGCATAACAGGCATCTGGGATTAAAAATCCGGGTGTTGACAAGTTGGTATCAGAGCCAACCTGACCATAGGTGACCCTAGTTAGACTGGACGTTTGGAATCAAAAACTTAGTTTCAAAACCAAAGAAAGCAAATATTTACAAAAACTTATTCCCATTCTTATCACTTTGATTCTTTCATGAAAATTCATGTTCCTCAAAAACTCTTGCAAAATACATAAAATTTGACACACTTGATCACTCTACTAACTTACTCATCTTATATTCTTTTAGATGGACGTGAAGTACAGCAAGTTTTACCAGTTGGGAAATGGAGGAGACCTTATCTTTGAGAGGGATTTGGACCAGGTTTCGGAACTTCTGGAGCGTCCGCACCCCGAATTCTTCGGAGCTCAGCTCAATGATCAAGGAGGAGAAGATCTGCAGTGGCTAATTGTTGAAAGTCTCCGAGGAAATATTGAACCTCCCACTGCTAAGGGAATTCAATTTACCTTAAGAGAGAATAACTGGCTCGATGGACTTGCCAGGGCCATGCAGGAAGCTCTCGCCCGTCTGTGTGGGCAGAGTATCAACCAGATCAAGGGTACCTGCTTTGCTTTTTGTCCAAGGCATGATGCTATGGGACAGCCACTGGAAGCCCCATACCACCACGAGCTGAAGACTCAGTTGGACCACCTTAGCTTCATGATGTACGATCATCAGCAGGAGTTGGATAATTGCCATGACTACTCCAACCACAAGTCCACCATTATCAAGACGAAGTATCAGACCATCGCCATGTTAGAAAAGGATCGCAAGTCTCGCCGCCGTCAGCTCGACAAGAAGGAGCGCATAATTGCCCGTCTTCGCCACTGTATCTCGTCTTTGGAGGAGATCATCCATGAGAGAGACATGCAGTTGGAAGAAAGGGAGAATGCCGGAGAGGATCTTCGTGGAGACCCCTACTCCTATCTCAGCGATGATGATGATTTTCTGGAGGATCAGGCTATGGATTTCTTCACCGATGAGGAGGATTTCGCCTTCATCAATGACGACGATGATGATGAGGATGAGGATGAGGATGACGACTACACCGACTCCAAGGAGTAGTAGCACTTGAGCACTAGCGTAGTGAGTAGTATTCTGTCCCACTGTATCGTAGTTTCCAGAATGGTTCCTAAAACCATCTGTTTACCTTGTTGTGGTGTGTGTTTGTATCGTGTGCTATGAATAATGAATGAAAAGCAAGTTGTTAGAAAATCTGAGTCAAACTTTAAAAACTTTTCAAAGCCCTGAACCTTAGAAATTTCCCTCTTTTCTCATGATCTATCTCAATCTTCAGATGCCACGCGGAGGAAGTGGTTCATCCCCGGACCCGATGTTGCAGATCCTGCAAATGTTGGTTTCTGACCGCGAAGCTGAAAGAGCGGAACGTCAAGCCAACCTATCCACCCTTCAACAGATAGCTCAGCTAGCCCACAACAATCAAGGCCACGGAAACCAGGACAACCATGGATCTAAGCTCAAGAATTTCCAGAACACCAACCCACCTATTTTCACTAAGTCGGAAGAGCCCTTAGACGTCGATGATTGGCTGCAAACCATGGAAAATAACCTAGAAGTTGCCGGAGTGGAAGCTAACGAGAAAGTTCTGTTCGTCACCCACTATCTAGCCGGAGATGCCGGAGCATGATGGAACAGTGTTCGTGCAATGACCGGAGGACGGATGATGACCTGGGAGGAATTCAAAGTCAAGTTCAGCAGAACCCATGTGCCACCAGGTTTGATCAAGAGAATGAGAGACGAATTCAGAGAACTAAGGCAAGGAAGGATGACCGTAGTGGAATACCATGACAAATTTTTGTCATTATCTAGGTATGCCCCGGATGAGATCGACACCGAAGCCAAGAAGAAAGAAAGATTCCTGAATGGTCTGCACGATGAGATGCAGACGGTGTTAGTCAATATCCCCTTCGCTGATATTGAAGCCCTTGTCGACTCTGCCATCCATATGGAAGGAAAGATCAACCAAGCCAATGAGAACCGCAAGCGTCGCATCATGCATCAACCAGGAACCCATCAGACCCCAAAGTACCGCCCCAACCCATCTCCAGGATTTGCCCCGAGAACCAACAGACCCCCAATGAACCGTTCGACCTATCCCAACCGTGGAAACCCTAGGCCCGAAGGAAATCACAACAACCCCGGCAACTCTATCAATTTCAACCGTGCCCCACCCAAGTTCAACAAAAACAATGCTACCGCCAACCCCAACACTGCCCCGAGGACTGGAAGCAATGTTGTGCCTGTTACAACAAAGGACAAGTCGCAAGTGACTTGTTATGACTGTGGAAATAAGGGTCACTACTCCAACGAGGGCCCCAACAAGAAGAATGCCGCAGCCCCCAATGCAAATTCCCCAGCTCAGCAGCAGCATCGTGTTCAACCAGGAAGAAGGTTTGCCCCAGGGAATTCACTCAACCGCAACGGCTGTCTTTTTCTAATGCATGCTGAAGAAGCTCAGGAAGTGCCAGACGTCGTGCTGGGTATGTTTTCTGTCAATTCAGTACTTGCAAGAGTGTTGTTTGATTCTGGTTCATCGCATTCATTTGTCATCGAAGAATTTTCCTGCACTAGTAAGATTCAACCAACAAAACTGAAGCATGTTATGATCGTTCAAATTCCCGGTTCAACCACCAAGGCTAGGCAAATTTGCAAAGCCGTCCCTATCCGAATCCATGGCATAGATTTTTATGCTAACCTGATAGTAATCGTAACTAAAGGTTTGGAAGTAGTACTAGGAATGGATTGGATGTCCAAACATAAAGGATTGATTGATTGTGCCAAGAAATCCATCACCATGACCAGTACAGCCGGAATATCAGTCGAGCATTATTCCGAAACCTTACCTCGTCAGTTCAAGTGCAACTAGAGTATAGCCCAACCTACCATTGACCAAGTCCGGATAGTCTGTGAATACCCCGATGTATTTCCAGATGTTTTGCCCGGTATGCCCCCAGATCGGGATATCGAGTTTATCATCGAACTAATCCCCGGAACAGGACCCATAGCCTAGAGACCATATAGTATGAACACGTCTGAACTAGCAGAACGAAAGAAGCAACTGAATGCCATGCTGGAAATTGGATTGATTCAACCAAGTGCGTCACCATGGAGATCACCTGTTTTGTTTGTGGACAAGAAAGATGGAGGTAACCGTTTGTGTACGGATTATCGGAAGTTGAATGATGTCACCATCAAAAGCAAGTACCCCTTGCCCAAGATAGAAGATTTGTTTGATCAGTTGACCGGTGCCAAAGTGTTTTCTAAGATTGATCTTAGGATTGGCTATCATCAACTCAAAATTCGGGCAGAGGATATTCCCAAGACTGCCTTTACCACCAGATATGGATTATACGAGTATACCGTCATGTCTTTTGGATTAACCAATGCCCCCGCCTATTTCATGAATCTCATGAATAAGATTTTTATGGACTTCCTGGATAAGTTTGTCGTTGTTTTCATCGATGACATTCTGATTTATTCCAAATCGGAAGAAGAACATGAGCTACACCTAAGGACCATTCTTGGAACCCTTAGAGAGCATCAGCTGTATGCCAAGTTTAGCAAATATGAATTCTTGTTACAGGAGGTAGGATTCCTCGACCACATTGTATCAGCCGGAGGGATTGCCGTTGACCCTGCAAAGGTGAATGATGTCAAAGATTGGCAAGCCCCAACCACTCAAACCCAAGTTCGTGCATTTCTCGGATTAGCGGGATACTACCGCAAGATCGTAGAAGATTCTCGAGTATCGCCAGACCCATGACCCAATTGCTGAAGAAGGACAAGAAGTTTGAATAGACAGACAAATGTGAAGCGAGTTTTCAAGAACTCAAGAGGAGATTGATTTCAGCCCCAATCTTAATCATGCCGGATATCACGAAGCCCTTCGACATGTATTGTGACGCATCCAAGATCGGTCTCAGATGTGTGCTAATGCAAGAAGGCAAAGTTATGTCTTATCTATCTCGACAACTGAAACAACATGAGCAAAATTACCCAACTCATGACCTCGAACTCGCAGCCGTAGTTCTAGCCCTGAAGACATGGAGGCATTACCTGATGGGATATCGTTGTGACATTTATTCGGATCACAAGAGCCTGAAGTATATATTCACTCATAAGGAGTTGAATATGAGGCAGAGAAGATGGATTGAGTTAATCAAGGATTACGATCTGGACATTCACTATCACCCTGGTAAAGCCAACGTGGTAGCAGATTCCCTTAGCAGATTTTCGTGCCGCTTGAACTCCATGATTTTGAAGGAGCAACCAAGTTTGCACAGAGAGATGGAAGATTTTCGAATGGAATTAGTGAGTGAAGGATTTTTGGCTAGCATAGAACTTCAACCCACTTTGATCAGCCAGATCAAAGAGGCGCAGAAAGGAAATGCTAGTATTGACGGAATCAGGAGTCGTATCGGTACAAGCAAAGTACCCGGATTCACCGAAGACGAAGAAGGAGTTCTTTAGTACAAAGGACGCCGTTTTGTACCAGCAGATTCTGAGTTGAAAGAAGTTATTCTCAAGAAAGCTCATGATACTCTTTATTCTATCCACCCCGGAGGAACTAAGATGTATCAAGATTTGAAAGAGCAATTTTGGTGGCATAAGATGAAGAGAGAAATCGGAAGCTATATCGCCAAGTGTGATATATGTCAGCGAGTCAAGGCCGGACATCAAAGACCCACTGGATTGATGCAACCCTTGCAGATTCCGAAATGGAAATGGGATTCCGTTGGAATGGACTTTATCACCGGATTGCCTACTTCTAGTAGGGGAAATGACTCTATTTGGGTCATAGTGGACAGATTGTCCAAAGTCGCCCATTTCTTACCCGTCAAGACCACATATCAGAGTTCGAAGCTAGCGGAGTTATACATCGCTAGAATCATCAGTTTGCATGGAGTCCCCAAGAACATCGTACCGGATCGAGGAACTCAGTTTACCTCGAGATTCTGGAAGAAAGTTCAAGAAGGTTTAGGAACCCGCCTAGATTTCAGCACCGCGTATCACCCTCAGACCGATGGACAAACGGAGCGAGTAAATCAAATACTCGAAGATATGCTGAGAGCATGTGTGTTAGAATATGGATCTAAGTGGGAAGACTGTCTACCGTTTGCAGAATTTTCGTACAACAACAGTTGTCAAGCTAGCTTGCAACTGGCCCCATTTGAATTCATGTACGGAAGGAAGTGTAGCACCCTTTTGAACTGGTCGGAAGTAGGAGAGAGTCAGTTTTTCGGACCCGATATCCTACGAGAAGCAGAAGAGAAGGTTCACATGATTCGTGAGCACCTCAAGACAGCCCAGTCCAGACAGAAGAGTTACGCCGACAAGAGACGTCGAGACCTCGCCTTCAACATAGGAGATTTTGTATATCTGAAAGTGTCGCCATTGAAGGGAATGCAGCGTTTCCAACTAAAAGGAAAGTTAGCCCCCAGATATATCGGACCTTTCAAAATTCTAAACCGTCGAGGAGAAGAGTCATATCAATTGGAACTACCCGAAGAGATGTCAGCCGTGCACAATGTGTTCCATATCTCATTACTTCGCAAGTGCCTCGAAGTTCCGGAGAAGACGGAAGTGTTCAAGAATATCGATCACCGGACCATAGAAATCAACGATGACCTGACCTATCCTGAAGTACCCATCCGTATTTTGGAAGAAGCTTTTCGAACCACCAGAACCTGAAGCATCAAGTTTCTCAAAATTCAGTGGAGCAACCACACAGAATAGGAAACTACCTGGGAGCGCGAAGATCACATCAGGACGGAGTTTCCCGATCTCTTCAAATCCTAGGTAATCTTTTTTTCCTTTTTCAAATCTCGGGACGAGATTTTTGTTTAAGGGGGGAAGGTTTGTAACATCCTAAAAATATTAAACTAGAATCATCAAACTCTATGCATCAAAATTAGGGTTAACAAAAACTTTTCTAAATAAAAATATGAAAGCATGCATGTGTGTATGCATCCCATTTTGAATTCTTTTGAATTGTCTTGTTTATGTGTTTCTTTGCTTGTAAAAGGATTCTTAGGTGAAATAAACATCATCTATACAATCCCCACACTTTTTAAAAAGACAAATAAATCAAAACAAACAAAATAAGGGAATGGTCATTTTGACCAATTTAACTCCCATGCCTACTTTGGCTGTCTCTAACTTTCAGAACTTAACAGAAACTTGTTTGGATCTTTGCACCCCTTGATAGTACTCATAACAAAGTATCAAGGCCCACCTTGTGATCATCCATAAACATTCAAATGCATAGTTTAAATGACAGTTTAAAATTGAATCTTTATCATATGGGAAGATCCCACTTTTTCAAAAACCACTCAAACAAGCTCAACTTTCAAAACCCAAGCATCTACAGACTCACCAGCACCTACCTAGCACACCCACCAAAAATCTTTTCAAAATTCAAAACTTGAATTCATGCGGCCATTTCATCAAACACCTTGCAGATGCAAATCAAATAAAATCCAAACACTATTTGGAGCAGTGATTTGAGCCTAACTTGTTCCCTAGCTGGTTGCAACTAGGCTTTAGCAGATCATCTAGCTCATTTGTAAACATCTAGCACCACTGTAAGCTTGGCAATGTCATCAATGGTGAACAGCCGAAGCCACCCATGCCACCCCAGTTCAGACAGCAAGATAGGAGAGGAACCAGCTGTGCCAACCTTGTCTGGGAGATCACCCATGCATCACCGCCCCCTCTCGACCAGCCCTGCCTCGAATACATCGAACAGCGCACCCAGGAACGCCGCGCCCGTGCCTCTGTCAACCATGCCGAGCGTGCGCCAGAGCGCCACCCTCGACACACGCCCACAGACCGCGCGCCGCCCTCGCCGCGTCCATACGCGATCACCACCGTCCCAGGAGACCGCCAGACATCCCCGTTCGCCGCCCCATGCCTCACAGCTACCGCTCGCCGTCGAAGACGCCGCCTCTGCTGCGCAGAGCATCACATGTTCCAGACCATTTGCCACCGCCCCTACACGCACATTAAAGCCATAGAGCATCGCTAGGAGACCACCGATCGATCGCCACCGCCGGCCATGCCTCTAGCAGCCCGTAGCCATGTCGCCACCATCGCCTGCCCATTCCGTTCGGTCTCATCGTCGAGACTATAAATAGAGGCCTCCCCCGCTCAAACTCTTCACACCATCTCACTCCCCTCTCCTCACTGATCGTTCCACCCCATTCCCGGAGCAAGGCGAGCAGCGCATCGCCCGAATTTGGCCGGAGCAGGCCGCCTCTAGAGAAGAAGGGCACCGTCGATTTCGTCCACCCCAGGAGAAGCTGTCGGTACCAGGAGGTTCGCCAGCGTGGACTTCGTCATTAGCCCATCTCGCCGACCCTCGCCTGAGCCCCGGTGATCCCCCGACGACCCCCACCTGTTGCGTTAGGTTTCTGTCTCGCCGGTGCCGCCAGACGTGGACGATGAGTAGCAGCCGTTCGATTAGACATAGATCGTGCGGATGAGATTGCCCCATACCTCTTTGCGTTTAAAGAGCCACTGACTGGTGGAACCCCTTTGAGCCCCGCGCCGCGGAGTGACACCGGGCCGGCCCATTATCATTTCCCGCGCAGCCCAGTCGTTTTAATTTAACTTTTTTCCATTTTAATTCAAACACAGTTATGTACCTAGTTTCAAAAATCAACCCAGCTTGATTCAATGCACCAAAATGAATGAAACCAATTTTGTTAGAAAGATATTGAAAATTTTAATCCAAGACCGTTGGATTCAAACCATTTGAATCTATAGATCAACCGTGGTGAAAATAACAAGGCAGAACCTTTTCTGCATTCAAACATTTTTCAAATTTAAACCATAATAGCTTTTGAGTTGATTCCAACTCTCAAAAATCACATTTGATCATACCTTTCAGAATATATAAAAACATTTGGGTTTACTTACAGAAATAATGTTCAAGTAATAAAAGAATGCCACATAGGCATTTCTAGCCACTTTATTTAAGTAAAATAAAAGGTTAAACCTTATTAAATTGTGACACCACTTTAAATCAAATTCCCATATACTGAAATGTGTGGTGATGACATGTGTCAACATGATCCCATGTTTGGTTTGGAGAATATTAAATATTAAGTAGTTTTTCAATGAGTAGAAATTACTTTTCAAAAAATAAAAGAAATTAAACCAAGCTTTAATCTTGTAATGTTAGTGATGATGCTAGATCATCTATAGGACCCTTTTGTGTGATGATTGAAAGTAGTTAAGTATTGTTTGGTGATTGTGTACCTCGTATTTATTCATAGACGCTAGTACCGACCAAGGATACGAAGAGGAAGGGGGATACTACGAAGAAGAAGCCAAGGAGAACTTCAACTACTGCTCTGCACAAGGCAAGCTTATACTGATACTTGTGCAAGCTAACACTTGCAAGATACTATACCTATGCAAGCAAATACTTTCTTGTTACCATGCCAACTATATGCCTTAAGCATATATGATCATAACCACTTATTAAACCAATCCTAGTTTTACTTACAACTTTATACTTTATTTCTTTATCAAAGCTATTACTTAGAGCTTACTTAAGTGAATTGTAGAAAGATAATTGAGGGTTGCATAAAGAGCATAAAATTTTGCCTAAGCTAGATAATCTTTATGCCATCCTAAGGCATGAGATTGAACTTAGTTAAACTCCACTAGTTTACCACCCCTCATTAGAACTTACCCCCCACTTGTAGATGCTAGTGCTAAGCATAAAACTTGATCAACTTAGATGGGAATACTTGGTGGAAAAATGGTTATGAAAACCTTGGAATGATGGATCATTCTATTGAAATGTTTTGGACATGTGTTTCGGAACACCAGATGATTTATGGTGATGAAAATGTTGAGACATGAGCATTAGCACTTTATAAAACCGATGGTTGTCTGGATGCGATACCATTCCAATTTTACCGTACAACCACAATACCCGAGAATTGGGTAGGGCTTGACTGGAAGCTTATATACCTTAGTATTGGTTCCCTCACGACCAAGGTCTAAGCTGAGGCTACCTTGTGAAGATTGTCCACCTGTGCAGTACCCAAGATGACAGTTGGTCATGGTTGGGAGGTCAAACTCATAGGAGAGGTGCTTTGTCACATCCCAAGATTTTCCAAATCTTGTAATGTGAAAATAAATTAATAAAATAAAACCTTGTTTGATTTTCAGAGTCAGAAGAAACTTTTTGAATTCAATTGGAACTTCAAACCCATTTGGATTAAACCTAAAAAGGATTTAGAAAGATAAACAATTAACAAAGGAAATTAAAATATTTTGGAAATACTATTTTAGGTCTTTTAATAAAAGGATTTGGTATTCAAAAGGAAAGATGAAGTTATAAATAAGAATTTAACATCCAACCTTATTTAAAGATAAAGGGTTTTACCATTTTAATTAAAAACATCAAAACTTATTAAATTATATTAAATAGGTTTTCCAAGTATTTTATAATCTCAGATAAAACCTAACAAAAGTGTTTTAGTTTTAGTTTTCAAAATAAAGATATTAATAAAACAAATTCTATTTGATTAATAAACCTTGGCCATTTTATTTAACTAATATTGGATCTTAAAGTAAAATAATATTTTGTTTGAAACAAGTATCCAAGTATTATTTACTTCCAAATGATACCTACTGGTTTGATTTTGGAAGCATTTGGATTTCAAATGGAAATTTTATTTAAATAAATCAAACCCTATTTTATTAAATAACTAAAGATCCATTTTTAATTACTAAATGGATCCTAAATTAAATATAAAAATATTATTTTATTTTGGATTTGGATTATGTTGATAAACAGAACCAAAATTCAAATGAAAAGTTTGTTGTTTGTTTGATTTGATTTGAGTGTTGTTTGATTGCTTGATTAATTGGTTGAAACTGAAAACAGAAAAGAATTAGAAAAAGGAAAAAGAGTTTGGACAGAAAAAAAATAGAGCAGCCCAGCAGCCCACTAAGGCCCAGTCCAGCCAGGAACCGTTTTTCTTCACCAACAAAACAACCCGCAAAGAGACTGGCAAGTGGACCCCACCCTCCTTTCTTTTCCCACTTAACAGAGGACCCCACTGCCTCCTCCTTCTTCTTCCCCGCGCGACCCTGTCTCCCCCAGACGACGCTGTCGTTGCTGTCCATGAATGTCGAGATCAATTCGCCTTAACGCCGCGTTAATTCCTCGTCGCGACCACGCCCTTTTAATCGCCTCGCTCTCTCCTCCGTTTTCCCTCAAACCCCTTCCCCAAGCTCGCCCCTAGGCCGCCTCAATTCCTCCCCGAGCACCCTCTGCTCCGACGAGCTGTCGCAACAATTCCGGCAGCCCCTCGCCGCCCCTTGCCTCCTCGACCATGCTCTCGTGATCCACACCACCTGGCGATCATCCCCGTAGCACCAGCTTGCCCCCGAGCGACCCAGAGCGTCGACAACCACCTCGACCACCGTCACCACCGTCTGCCCCTTTCTCCGACAAGCCCCACAGGTAGATTCCGGTCACCCCTATCCTCCCCGAGAACACGATGATGACCTCCAAGCTCAGACGAACCTAACAGCACTTTCCGTTTGTCTTAGGGCGCCCCCAATTTTCGCCTTCGTCAAGCACAGAGCGCCGTCGGGTCTGCTTCTCCGGCGACGTTCCCTGGTAAGCCTCGACCGCCCCGAGCCCTCTTGTTCACGCTCACAGCTCCGTCATGATCTCCTGCGTCTAACCCTGCCTTCGGTCTGTCTTCTCTTGACCTGTAGCATCGTCTTTAAACGCGGACCGAGCCGTCCGTCGCCGTTCCCAACTCCGACGAGGAATTGCGACTGCCTCCGAGCGCCCCTTGTCAAGCCAGCAGTACCCTGAGCTTCGCCGTGACCCCCTGAGCCCGATGAGCATGCCCTTTTTCTCCCTCGCTTCCTGTATCGCCGGAACCATCATCGACCGACCGCTCCGCCGCCGGTAGCCACCGCAGCGCCGCTCGCAAATGGTCAAGCACGCTAGCACCGTAAGATCTGGATCTGACGGTTGCGTGATCCGCAGCGAAGCGTTACCGTCCAATAGAATCCTGCCGCGTGTCACCTGTCTGTTTAAAAACAGAAATTGAAAACAGATTTGTTTGTAATTTTCAAACCCTTATAACTTTTGATCCATACGTCCAAATTTGGCAAATTTTATATCAATGGATTCAGGAGAACAAGCCCTAGCCAACCATGGCCTTAGTTTGGAAAATAGTATCTGTTTGGTTGCTTGTTTTTGCAGATTCTTTTGTGAGCTAGTTTAGAGTATAAAAATTGTTTAAAATTGAATTTAAGGATAAAACCTTTGCAAAAGTATTTGTAGTGACCATACTGACCCTAGGAACCAACCCTTGGTGTTAAAAGTGATTTTGGTAGAATTTAGGTTGAATTATTTAACTTAGCCATTTTCTAGCCAAATAAACTCATTGATTTTATGATAGAAATGTTTTTGCAAGAAAAACCTTAGGAAAAATGTTTTGGACAAAAAATTACACCAAGCTTTGCCAAGAGCAACTCACTTGGTGAAAAACATAAAGTTTTGGGTGATAAAAACAATTTTCACCACATAAAATAATGAATGGATTTTTTAAAAATGGTCTTGAGATAAAACTCAAAATTACAAAGGACTTTGCCATCTTGGTAAATGACCAATTTGGAACGTACAAAGTTTAGAAACCTAGTAGAGACCATCCTTACCATAGAACCAACCATTGCATACTTATACATGACTTAGTTTCCATTACTTGTGTGTGTGGAAGATTGTTTGTTTGGAATGCTACTTGATACCATGCTTGTTGGATTGATTGTAGTGAAATTAGCAAAGTGTGAGACTAACAAGATCAAGAAGTAAACCCTCATTCCCTACCAAAAAGGCAAGTTACACTATCATACAAAAGACCTACTATTTTCATTATACTTAGTGGATTTTGCAAACATGCATGAAAATGTTTTATACCTATGCTATGCTAATTCTAATAGGATTCCCTATACACTCCTTAGTGAAAATATTGAAGTTGTACATGCTTAGCCATGCTATGTTTTGAAAAGAGATACATGTTGAGATTTTACAAAGGTTGAGAAAAGGACTTGTGTTTTTACATAATAAAACAAGGACTCAATGAACCACCTAGGTGGTGGACACTTTATGTTTTGGAGAAGGTGGCAACAAAAGGGAACCATGTCTATGGCAATCACTTTGTGTTGTGCTCCAAATGAAAACCACCTAGGAAACTTAGAGATTGAACATGTTTCTCCAATTGTGGCTTTCGTGTGCAACCACATGCTATTATGGCTCTGGCTTAGTCAACTACATTAGGAAGACCCATACATTGTCTTTAGTTACCGGACATGGGGATCTGGAATGCTTCATGGGGGCTGAAGACAAGCTAGCAATGAAGTATGGGAGGACCTTTTGGAAAGACTTCGTCACACTCTCAGTCTGCCAGTACTCCATCTTGGTGAGCACTAATCCAGTAGGCCACTGGTGGCCACAAGATGGGATTGTGTCATGTGGGTAAAGTGTACTCCTTCTGCAGAAGTTAATAAAATCTAAGTAATTAGCCGTGTCCCCGGTTATGGACAATACTGAGCAACTAAAGTTTGAACCATGGGAGATCTCGACATTCCAATTTCTAATATAAAAACTTGATGCACTTGGGGGTACCAAGGAATTCAAAGAGATTTGATAAAGCTTGTTGCACTTGGGGTTACCAAGGTGCTCAAGAGCATGATGTACTTGGGGTTACCAAGGAACTCATGAGATTTGGCAAAACTTGTTGTACATGGGGTTACCAAGTAGCTCAAGGGATTTTGACAAGGACTTGAACACTTGAGTTTCTACCAAGGAGTTCAAGGAACTTGGAAAAGAGATTTGACAAAGGACCAAAACCATTTTGAAAAGATAGGATAAATGTTGCTTTATGCAAATAAACCTTAAAACTCCACTTAGCCAAATATGCATGTAGTGTTAGGATCCACTTATATTCCACATAGTAGTGAAACTTGCCAATACAATTCAAATGTATTGACCCTTGTGGCTGTAACATGTAATGTTGCAGGTTTGATTGATTTTTGAGAAGCTTGATTGTTTAGGATTACAAAGTCTACAACCAACATCTGCCTGTGGCACTTTGAAGATGAAGTACCCCATGGTTATTGTTATTCCGCTGCAATGTAATGTAATAGCCAAATGAGCTATGTATGATGTAATAAAATTATGTTCTTCCTGATTATAAATTTATATTATGACCTTTGTTTCTTGGTATTACATCTAAAGCTGTGGATGCTAGCTATTGATCCAGGGACTAGCATTGCAATCACAGGGATCCTTTCCTTTATAAGGGAGGGGCCTAACAGATGGTATCAGAGCATTGTGTTGCCTGTAGGATTTGTAAACCCTAGGATTGGACAAAAACCCTTAGAAAAATAGGAGTTGTATTTTGTTCCAAAAACTTATTTACAAACAATCTTGTAAACTCTTTTCTCAACCATTTTGGTTTCAACTCTACATCTCTTCTATTTCAAACCTGATGGAAAAACCAACCCCATGGCCAAAGATTACACCATGTGTAAAGGACTTCTTCAACTTCCTCAACTCTAATGACTTCAACATCTTCAACTCTAATGACTTCAACATCTTCAACTCTAATGACTTCAACATCTTCAGCATGTTCACCAAGGACTTCCAACATGGAAACTACTAAGGACCACAAGTGAGACAAGGAAATCTTACTTAAAGATTTAGAGACTGAAGGAATGCAAAATAAGAAGAAACCATCAACAACTTTGAAGTATTGTGACCAGGAGTCTTTCTCAAGGAAACCATGATCTCATACAAGAAGAATCAACCAAGAAGGATGGAAAGATCACAAGTGAACCACATAGATGGACCACCATAATTTAGTTAAGTCAAACCACCAACTTATGTGGTGTAACAAAAATATTTTGTTGCCTAAGTAAGTGCTTGAACCTTGTTGTTTGAGTGCAAAGTTGTTTGTGAATGTTTGGTTTGTGATTGCATGCACATTGTCTGTGTAAATTGTGAAGTGTGTGATTAGAATTGATTCCTTAGAAATAACTTGCCTATTCTAACCTCCCTTCAACCCAAATAGATGACTACTCCAAAAGACTCCAAGGTTGATGACATCAACACCAACCAAGCTGACAGCATGAAGGAGCTCATAGCAACCCAACACCAGCTGAACCAACTGACATCACAGTTCATAGTCAACAATAGTGATAAAGATCCAGCACTACAAAAGTTTTTGGAAGAGCAGTCTCAATTGATGCTTAAGGTGACTAACCAGATGATCAGCATGGAGGAAAACTACCCCAAAGGAGTTTATGATAATAAGGCTGACAAGAATGTTATTCTGGATGGAGCCCCAGCTTGCACTATATGTGGAGACAAGGATCATACTTCCAAGGAGCATGAAGGACAATGCCCCAATTGTGAAGAAGATCATCCTGTTGGACAATGCCCCACCTCTCAAGCTACTTGTTACCTTTGTGAAGGAAGTGACCATACTCCTGGCCAATGTCCCATCTATGCCATGGTGGAACAAAGGAAACAAGATGGATCCAAGTCTACCAAAGGAAAAGGACCACTCCTACCTCCTAACAAGACAACCCAATTCAAAGGACTAAAGAAGTTTAAGAAACAAAAGCAAGACATGAGCCTTGCACAATGTCGTAGATGTAAGGAAATGGGACACTACTCCAGTGGATGCCCAGAGAACAAGAAGAATAAAGAGATTGATCAAGTGTGGTGTAACAACTGCAAAGAACCAGGCCATTATGTAGCCACTTGTCCACAAGAACAACGCAAAGAACTCAAGGACATTCATTGTTTCAACTTCAAGAATCCAGGACATTATGCAAGCAACTGTCCAGAAAGGATGAAGAACAAGTTGAACAAGCCTATGGAGAAACTCAATCTTGGTCCATGAGTCAAGCATAGGAACAAAGCAAAAGTTTAACTTAGAAATTTCCAGGACCCAAGAAGGCCAATATGTAATTTTTGTTTGAAAATTTTTAAGGGTGGTAGAACCCTAGTTGTTTTGAACTTGCTTATACCCCAGCCTTCCCAAATCTCGGGACGAGATTTATTTTAAGGGTGGTAGCCTGTCACATCCCAAGATTTTCCAAATCTTGTAATGTGAAAATAAATTAATAAAATAAAACCTTGTTTGATTTTCAGAGTCAGAAGAAACTTTTTGAATTCAATTGGAACTTCAAACCCATTTGGATTAAACCTAAAAATGATTTAGAAAGATAAACAATTAACAAAGGAAATTAAAATATTTTGGAAATACTATTTTAGGTCTTTTAATAAAAGGATTTGGTATTCAAAAGGAAAGATGAAGTTATAAATAAGAATTTAACATCCAACCTTATTTAAAGATAAAGGGTTTTACCATTTTAATTAAAAACATCAAAACTTATTAAATTATATTAAATAGGTTTTCCAAGTATTTTATAATCTCAGATAAAACCTAACAAAAGTGTTTTAGTTTTAGTTTTCAAAATAAAGATATTAATAAAACAAATTCTATTTGATTAATAAACCTTGGCCATTTTATTTAACTAATATTGGATCTTAAAGTAAAATAATATTTTGTTTGAAACAAGTATCCAAGTATTATTTACTTCCAGATGATACCTACTGGTTTGATTTTGGAAGCATTTGGATTTCAAATGGAAATTTTATTTAAATAAATCAAACCCTATTTTATTAAATAACTAAAGATCCATTTTTAATTACTAAATGGATCCTAAATTAAATATAAAAATATTATTTTATTTTGGATTTGGATTATGTTGATAAACAGAACCAAAATTCAAATGAAAAGTTTGTTGTTTGTTTGATTTGATTTGAGTGTTGTTTGATTGCTTGATTAATTGGTTGAAACTCAAAACAGAAAAGAATTAGAAAAAGGAAAAAGAGTTTGGACAGAAAAAAAAATAGAGCAGCCCAGCAGCCCACTAAGGCCCAGTCCAGCCAGGAACCGTTTTTCTTCACCAACAAAACAACCCGCAAAGAGACTGGCAAGTGGACCCCACCCTCCTTTCTTTTCCCACTGAACAGAGGACCCCACTGCCTCCTCCTTCTTCTTCCCCGCGCGACCCTGTCTCCCCCAGACGACGCTGTCGTTGCTGTCCATGAATGTCGAGATCAATTCGCCTTAACGCCGCGTTAATTCCTCGTCGCGACCACGCCCTTTTAATCGCCTCGCTCTCTCCTCCGTTTTCCCTCAAACCCCTTCCCCAAGCTCGCCCCTAGGCCGCCTCAATTCCTCCCCGAGCACCCTCTGCTCCGACGAGCTGTCGCAGCAATTCCGGCAGCCCCTCGCCGCCCCTTGCCTCCTCGACCATGCTCTCGTGATCCACACCACCTGGCGATCATACCCGTAGCACCATCTTGCCCCCGAGCAACCCAGAGCATCGACAACCACCTCGACCACCGTCACCACCGTCTGCCCCTTTCTCCGACAAGCCCCACAGGTAGATTCCGGTCACCCCTCTCCTCCCCGAGAACACGATGATGACCTCCAAGCTCAGACGAACCTAACAGCACTTTCCGTTTGTCTTAGGGCGCCCCCAATTTTCGCCTTCGTCAAGCACAGAGCGCCGCCGGGTCTGCTTCTCCGGCGACGTTCCCTGGTAAGCCTCGACCGCCCCGAGCCCTCTTGTTCACGCTCACAGCTCCGTCATGATCTCCTGCGTCTAACCCTGCCTTCGGTCTATCTTCTCTTGACCTGTAGCGTCGTCTTCAACCGCGGACCGAGCCGTCCGTCGCTGTTCCCAACTCCGACGAGGAATTGCGACTGCCTCCGAGCGCCCCTTGTCAAGCCAGCAGTACCCTGAGCTTCGCCGTGACCCCCTCAGCCCGGTGAGCATGCCCTTTTTCTCCCTCGCTTCCTGTATCGCCGGAACCATCATCGACCGACCGCTCCGCCGCCGGTAGCCACCGCAGCGCCGCTCGCAAATGGTCAAGCATGCTAGCACCGTAAGATCTGGATCTGACGGTTACGATAGATCACTTAACCGCGAAGAGGTACAAGTCCTGCGCCGCACGATCTCATTTAGATCCAACGGTTACAGAGCGTGATCCGCAGCGAAGCGGTACCGTCCAATAGAATCCTGCCGCGTGTCACCTGTCTGTTTAAAAACAGAAATTGAAAACAGATTTGTTTGTAATTTTCAAACCCTTATAACTTTTGATCCATACGTCCAAATTTGGCAAATTTTATATCAATGGATTCAGGAGAACAAGCCCTAGCCAACCATGGCCTTAGTTTGGAAAATAGTATCTATTTGGTTGCTTGTTTTTGCAGATTCTTTTGTGAGCTAGTTTAGAGTATAAATTTTTTTTAAAATTGAATTTAAGGATAAAACCTTTGCAAAAGGATTTGTAGTGACCATACTGACCCTAGGAACCAACCCTTGGTGTTAAAAGTGATTTTGGTAGAATTTAGGTTGAATTATTTAACTTAGCCATTTTCTAGCCAAATAAACTCATTGATTTTATGATAAAAATGTTTTTGCAAGAAAAACCTTAGGAAAAATGTTTTGGACAAAAACTTACACCAAGCTTTGCCAAGAGCAACTCACTTGGTGAAAAACATAAAGTTTTGGGTGATAAAAACAATTTTCACCACATAAAATGATGAATGGATTTTTTTAAAATGGTCTTGAGATAAAACTCAAAATTACAAAGGACTTTGCCATCTTGGTAAATGACCAATTTGGAACGTACAAAGTTTAGAAACCTAGTAGAGACCATCCTTACCATAGAACCAACCATTGCATACTTATACATGACTTAGTTTCCATTACTTGTGTGTGTGGAAGATTGTTTGTTTGGAATGCTACTTGATACCATGCTTGTTGGATTGATTGTAGTGAAATTAGCAAAGTGTGAGACTAACAAGATCAAGAAGTAAACCCTCCTTCTACCAAAAAGGCAAGTTACACTATCATACAAAAGACCTACTATTTTCATTATAGTTAGTGGATTTTGCAAACATGCATGAAAATGTTTTATACCTATGCTATGCTAATTCTAATAGGATTCCCTATACACTCCTTAGTGAAAATATTGAAGTTGTACATGCTTAGCCATGCTATGTTTTGAAAAGAGATACATGTTGAGATTTTACAAAGGTTGAGAAAAGGACTTGTGTTTTTACATAATAAAACAAGGACTCAATGAACCACCTAGGTGGTGGACACTTTATGTTTTGGAGAAGGTGGCAACAAAAGGGAACCATGTCTATGGCAATCACTTTGTGTTGTGCTCCAAATGAAAACCACCTAGGAAACTTAGAGATTGAACATGTTTCTCCAATTGTGGCTTTCGTGTGCAACCACATGCTATTATGGCTCTGGCTTAGTCAACTACATTAGGAAGACCCATACATTGTCTTTAGTTACCGGACATGGGGATCTGGAATGCTTCATGGGGGCTGAAGACAAGCTAGCAATGAAGTATGGGAGGACCTTTTGGAAAGACTTCGTCACACTCTCAGTCTGCCAGTACTCCATCTTGGTGAGCACTAATCCAGTAGGCCACTGGTGGCAACAAGATGGGATTGTGTCATGTGGGTAAAGTGTACTCCTTCTGCAGAAGTTAATAAAATCTAAGTAATTAGCCGTGTCCCCGGTTATGGACAATACTGAGCAACTAAAGTTTGAACCATGGGAGATCTCGACATTCCAATTTCTAATATAAAAACTTGATGCACTTGGGGGTACCAAGGAATTCAAAGAGATTTGATAAAGCTTGTTGCACTTGGGGTTACCAAGGTGCTCAAGAGCATGATGTACTTGGGGTTACCAAGGAACTCATGAGATTTGACTAAACTTGTTGTACTTGGGGTTACCAAGTAGCTCAAGGGATTTTGACAAGGACTTGAACACTTGAGTTTCTACCAAGGAGTTCAAGGAACTTGGAAAAGAGATTTGACAAAGGACCAAAACCATTTTGAAAAGATAGGATAAATGTTGCTTTATGCAAATAAACCTTAAAACTCCACTTAGCCAAATATGCATGTAGTGTTAGGATCCACTTATATTCCACATAGTAGTGAAACTTGCCAATACAATTCAAATGTATTGACCCTTGTGGCTGTAACATGTAATGTTGCAGGTTTGATTGATTTTTGAGAAGCTTGATTGTTTAGGATTACAAAGTCTACAACCAACATCTACCTGTGGCACTTTGAAGATGAAGGACCCCATGGTTATTGTTATTCCGCTACAATGTAATGTAATAGCCAAATGAGCAATGTATGATGTAATAAAATTATGTTCTTCCTGATTATAAATTTATATTATGACCTTTGTTTCTTGGTATTACATCTAAAGTTGTGGATGCTAGCTATTGATCCAGGGACTAGCATTGCAATCACAGGGATCCTTTCCTTTATAAGGGAGGGGCCTAACATGCTTATACTAGGGTGTGTAATTGAAAGGTTAGGATTGATTATCCGCATACTGAGTATGGTGAATTCATGATTTGTTCCTGACGGATGTATCGAATGTTGTGGTGAAAGTGTACAATCTCTACAGAGTGTCAAACTATTCGAATAGCCGCGCCCGTGGTTATGGACAGTTGGAGTGGCCATACTGTTCCCCCGTCAGATGTTTTCAAAATTACTTCTGAAAGAAATTGAGACTTTGACTTGACCACCATAGAGTTGTGAGATGAAATACAAGTTCCCACTTAGGTGTTATAAAACTTCAACTAGCATTATTTGCTTCTGAACTTAGTAGAGGTAAATCTGGCTTTTTGCAAAACAAACATAGAGCTTAGTGTCCTACTACAAAAACCCCCTTCACTGGTTAGTATTAGTTTGCGAGTACTTAAAGAGTACTCATGGCTTTGTCCCTGGCTATTCCCGTGGCCAGACTATGAAGAGGAGCACCTGGAGGATGGACCCCAGGAAGGTTACGACAACTAGGATCATCTCCCATCGTCAGCATTGCCTGTGACCCCGAAGATGGAGCTTAGTCTACGCTACCGTTATTATTACGTATTTCCGCTACTTGAGTTGTATTAAGAACTGGATCATGAGATCCTTATTTGTGTAAGACCTTATGTATGGTTTGTAATGGGTGATGTACTGTGGTATCCAATTCTGTTATGTCTCGCAAAAATGGTAATCCTGGGATTGCGATGTATGGCATAATAGGAATCTGGGATTAAAAATCCGGGTGTTGACAAGTTGGTATCAGAGCCAACCTGACCATAGGTGACCCTAGTTAGACTGGACGTTTGGAATCAAAAACTTAGTTTCAAAACCAAAGAAAGCAAATATTTACAAAAACTTATTCCCATTCTTATCACTTTGATTCTTTCATGAAAATTCATGTTCCTCAAAAACTCTTGCAAAATACATAAAATTTGACACACTTGATCACTCTACTAACTTACTCATCTTATATTCTTTTAGATGGACGTGAAGTACAGTAAGTTTTACCAGTTGGGAAATGGAGGAGACCTTATCTTTGAGAGGGATTTGGACCAGCTTTCGGAACTTCTGGAGCGTCCGCACCCCGAATTCTTCGGAGCTCAGCTCAATGATCAAGGAGGAGAAGATCTGCAGTGGCTAATTGTTGCAAGTCTCCGAGGAAAGATTGAACCTCCCACTGCTGAGGGAATTCAGTTTACCTTAAGAGAGAACAACTGGCTCGATGGACTTGCCAGGGCCATGCAGGAAGCTCTCGCCCGTCTGTGTGGGCAGAGTATCAACCAGATCAAGGGTACCTGCTTTGAGTTTTGTCCAAGGCGTGATGCTATGGGACAGCCACTGGAAGCCCCATACCACCACGAGCTGAAGACTCAGTTGGACCACCTTAGCTTCATGATGTACGATCGTCAGCAGGAGTTGGATAATTGCCGTGACTACTCCAACCACAAGTCCACCATTATCAAGACGAAGGATCAGACCATCGCCATGTTAGCAAAGGATCGCAAGTCTCGCCGCCGTTAGCTCGACAAGAAGGAGCGCATAATTGCCCGTCTTCGCCACTGTATCTCGTCTTTGGAGGAGACCATCCATGAGAGAGACATGCAGTTGGAAGAAAGGGAGAATGCCAGAGAGGATCTTCGTGGAGACCCCTACTCCTATCTCAGCGATGATGATGATTTTCTGGAGGATCAGGCTATGGATTTCTTCACCGATGAGGAGGATTTCGCCTTCATCAATGACGACGATGATGATGAGGATGAGGATGACGACTACACCGACTGCGAGGAGTAGTAGCACTTGAGCACTAGCGTAGTGATTAGTATTCTGTCCCACTGTATCGTAGTTTCCAGAATGGTTCCTAAAACCATCTGTTTACCTTGTTGTGGTGTGTGTTTGTATCGTGTGCTATGAATAATGAATGAAAATCAAGTTGTTAGAAAATCTGAGTCAAACTTTAAAAACTTTTCAAAGCCCTGAACCTTAGAAATTTCCCTCTTTTCTCATGATCTATCTCAATCTTCAGATGCCACGCGGAGGAAGTGGTTCATCCCCGGACCCGATGTTGCAGATCCTGCAAATGTTGGTTTCTGACCGTGAAGCTGAAAGAGCGGAACGTCAAGCCAACCTAGCCACCCTTCAACAGATAGCCCAGCTAGCCCACAACAATCAAGGCCACGGAAACCAGGACAACCATGGATCTAAGCTCAAGAATTTCCAGAACACCAACCCACCTGTTTTCACTAAGTCGGAAGAGCCCTTAGACGCCGATGATTGGCTGCAAACCATGGAAAATAACCTAGAAGTTGCCGGAGTGGAAGCTAACGAAAAAGTTCTGTTCGCCACCCACTATCTAGCCGGAGATGCCGGAGCATGATGGAACAGTGTTCCTGCAATGACCGGAGGACAGATGATGACCTGGGAGGAATTCATAGTCAAGTTCGGCAGAACCCATGTGCCACCAGGTTTGATCAAGAGAATGAGAGACGAATTCAGAGAACTAAGGCAAGGAAGGATGACCGTAGTGGAATACCATGAATTTTTCTTGTCATTAGCTAGGTATGCCCCGGATGAGATCGACACCGAAGCCAAGAAGAAAGAAAGATTCCTGAATGGTCTGCACGATGAGATGCAGACTGTGTTAGTCAATATTCCCTTCGCTGATATTGAAGCCCTTGTCGACTCTGCCATCCAGATGGAAGGAAAGATCAACCAAGCCAATGAGAACCGCAAGCGTCGCATCATGCATCAACCAGGAACCCATCAGACACCAAAGTACCGCCCCAACCCATCTCCAGGATTTGCCACGAGAACCAACAGACCCCCAATGAACCGTTCGACCTATCCCAACTGTGGAAACCCTAGGCCCGAAGGAAATCATAACAACCCCGGCAACTCTAGCAATTTCAACCGTGCCCCACCCAAGTTCAACAAAAACAATGCTACCGCCAACCCCAACACTGCCACGAGGACTGGAAGCAATGTTGTGCCTGTTACAACAAAGGACAAGTCGCAAGTGACTTGTTATGACTGTGGAAATAAGGGTCACTACTCCAACGAGGGCCCCAACAAGAAGAATGCCGCAGCCCCCAATGCAAATTCCCCAGCTCAGCAGCAGCATCGTGTTCAACCAGGAAGAAGGTTTGCCCCAGGGAATTCACTCAACCGCAACGGCTGTCTTTTTCTAATGCATGCTGAAGAAGCTCAGGAAGTGCCAGACGTCGTGCTGGGTATGTTTTCTGTCAATTCAGTACTTGCAAGAGTGTTGTTTGATTCTGGTTCATCGCATTCATTTGTCATCGAAGAATTTTCCTGCACTAGTAAGATTCAACCAACAAAACTGAAGCATGTTATGATCGTTCAAATTCCCGGTTCAACCACCAAGGCTAGGCAAATTTGCAAAGCCGTCCCTATCCGAATCCATGGCATAGATTTTTATGCTAACCTGATAGTAATCGTAACTAAAGGTTTGGAAGTAGTACTAGGAATGGATTGGATGTCCAAACATAAAGGATTGATTGATTGTGCCAAGAAATCCATCACCATGACCAGTACAGCCGGAATATCAGTCGAGCATTATTCCGAAACCTTACCTCGTCAGTTCAAGTGCAACTAGAGTATAGCCCAACCTACCATTGACCAAGTCCGGATAGTCTGTGAATACCCCGATGTATTTCCAGATGTTTTGCCCGGTATGCCCCCAGATCGGGATATCGAGTTTATCATCGAACTAATCCCCGGAACAGGACCCATAGCCTAGAGACCATATAGTATGAACACGTCTGAACTAGCAGAACGAAAGAAGCAACTGAATGCCATGCTGGAAATTGGATTGATTCAACCAAGTGCGTCACCATGGAGATCACCTGTTTTGTTTGTGGACAAGAAAGATGGAGGTAACCGTTTGTGTACGGATTATCGGAAGTTGAATGATGTCACCATCAAAAGCAAGTACCCCTTGCCCAAGATAGAAGATTTGTTTGATCAGTTGACCGGTGCCAAAGTGTTTTCTAAGATTGATCTTCGGACTGGCTATCATCAACTCAAAATTTGGGCAGAGGATATTCCCAAGACCGCCTTTACCACTAGATATGGATTATACGAGTATACCATCATGTCTTTTGGATTAACCAATGCCCCCGCTTATTTCATGAATCTCATGAATAAGATTTTTATGGACTTTCCTGGATAAGTTTGTCGTTGTTTTCATCGATGACATTCTGATTTATTCCAAATCGGAAGAAGAACATGAGCTACACCTAAGGACCATTCTTGGAACCCTTAGAGAGCATCAGCTGTATGCCAAGTTTAGCAAATATGAATTCTTGTTACAGGAGGTAGGATTCCTCGGCCACATTGTATCAGCCGGAGGGATTGCCTTTGACCCTGCAAAGGTGAATGATGTCAAAGATTGGAAAACCCCAACCACTCAAACCCAAGTTCGTGCATTTCTCGGATTAGCGGGATACTACCGCAAGATCGTAGAAGATTCTCGAGTATCGCCACACCCATGACCCAATTGCTGAAGAAGGACAAGAAGTTTGAATGGACAGACAAATGTGAAGCGAGTTTTCAAGAACTCAAGAGGAGATTGATTTCAGCCCCAATCTTAATCATGCCGGATATCACGAAGCCCTTCGACATGTATTGTGACGCATCCAAGATCGGTCTCGGATGTGTGCTAATGCAAGAAGGAAAAGTTATGTCTTATCTATCTCGACAACTGAAACAACATGAGCAAAATTACCCAACTCATGACCTCGAACTCGCAGCCGTAGTTCTATCCCTGAAGACATGGAGGCATTACCTGATGGGAAATAGTTGTGACATTTATTCGGATCACAAGAGCCTGAAGTATATATTCACTCAGAAGGAGTTGAATATGAGGCAGAGAAGATGGATTGAGTTAATCAAGGATTACGATCTGGACATTCACTATCACCCTGGTAAAGCCAACGTGATAGCAGATGCCCTTAGCAGATTGTCGTGCCGCTTGAACTCCATGATTTTGAAGGAGCAACCAAGTTTGCACAGAGAGATGGAAGATTTTCTAATGGAATTAGTGAGTGAAGGATTTTTGGCTAGCATAGAACTTCAACCCACTTTGATCAGACAGATCAAAGAGGCGCAGAAAGGAAATGCTAGTATTGACGGAATCAGGCGTCGTATCGGTATAAGCAAAGTACCCGGATTCACCGAAGACGAAGAAGGAGTTCTGTGGTACAAAGGACGCCTTTGTGTACCAGCAGATTCTGAGTTGAAAGAAGTTATTTTGAAGGAGGCTCATGATACTCTTTATTCTATCCATCCCGGAGGAACTAAGATGTATCAAGATTTGAAAGAGCAATTTTGGTGGCATAAGATGAAGAGAGAAATAGGAAGCTATATCGCCACGTGTGATATTTGTCAGCGAGTCAAGGCCGGACATCAAAGACCCGCTGGATTGTTGCAACCTTTGCAGATTCCGGAATGGAAATGGGATCCTATAGGAATGGACTTTATCACTGGACTACCTACTTCTAGTAGGGGAAATGACTCTATCTGGGTCATAGTGGACAGATTGTCCAAAGTCGCCCATTTCTTACTCGTCAAGACCACATATCAGAGTTCGAAGCTAGCGGAGTTATACATCGCTAGAATCATCAGTTTGCATGGAGTCCCCAAGAACATCGTATCGGATCGAGGAACTCAGTTTACCTCGAGATTCTGGAAGAAAGTTCAAGAAGGTTTAGGAACCCGCCTAGATTTCAGCACCGCGTATCACCCTCAGACCGATGGACAAACGGAGCGAGTAAATCAAATACTCGAAGATATGCTGAGAGAATGTGTGTTAGAATATGGATCTAAGTGGGAAGACTGTCTACCGTTTGCAGAATTTTCATACAACAACAGTTATCAAGCTAGTTTGCAAATGGCCCCATTTGAATTCATGTACGGAAGGAAGTGTCGCACCCTTTTGAACTGGTCGGAAGTAGGAGAGAGTCAGATTTTCGGACCCGATATCCTACGAGAAGCAGAAGAGAAGGTTCACATGATTCGTGAGCACCTCAGGACAGCCCAGTCCAGACAGAAGAGTTACGCCGACAAGAGACGTCGAGACCTCGCCTTCAACATAGGAGATTTTGTATATCTGAAAGTGTCGCCATTGAAGGGAATGCAGCGTTTCCAACTAAAAGGAAAGTTAGCCCCCAGATATATCGGACCTTTCAAAATTCTAAACCATCGAGGAGAAGTGTGGTATCAATTGGAACTACCCGAAGAGATGTCAGCCGTGCACAATGTGTTCCATATCTCATTACTTCGCAAGTGCCTCGAAGTTCCGGAGAAGACGGAAGTGTTCAAGAATATCGATCACCGAACCATAGAGATCAACGATGACCTGGTCTATCCCGAAGTACCCATCCGTATTTTGGAAGAAGCTTTTCGAACCACTAGAACCCGAAGCATCAAGTTTCTCAAAATTCAGTGGAGCAACCACACAGAAGAGGAAGCTACCTGGGAGCGCGAAGATCACATCAGGACGGAGTTTCCCGATCTCTTCAAATCTTAGGTAATCTTTTCGTCCTTTTTCAAATATCGGGACGAGATTTTTGTTTAAGGGGGGAAGGTTTGTAACATCCTAAAAATATTAAACTAGAATCATCAAACTCTATGCATCAAAATTAGGGTTAACAAAAACTTTTTTAAATAAAAATATGAAAGCATGCATGTGTGTATGCATCCCATTTTGAATTCTTTTGAATTGTCTTGTTTATGTGTTTCTTTGCTTGTAAAAGGATTCTTAGGTGAAATAAACATCATCTATACAATCCCCACACTTTTTAAAAAGACAAATAAATCAAAACAAACAAAATAAGGGAATGGTCATTTTGACCAATTTAACTCCCATGCCTACTTTGGATGTCTCTAACTTTCAGAACTTAACAGAAACTTGTTTGGATCTTTACACCCCTTGATAGTACTCATAACAAAGTATCAAGGCCCACCTTGTGATCATCCATAAACATTCAAATGCATAGTTTAAATGATAGTTTAAAATTGAATCTTTATCATATGGGAAGATCCCACTTTTTCAAAAACCACTCAAACAAGCTCAACTTTCAAAACCCAAGCATCTACAGACTCACCAGCACCTACCTAGCACACCCACCAAAAATCTTTTCAAAATTCAAAACTTGAATTCATGCGGCCATTTCATTAAACACCTTGCAGATGCAAATCAAATAAAATCCAAACACTATTTGGAGCAGTGATTTGAGCCTAACTTGTTCCCTCTCTGGTTGCAACTAGGCTTTAGTAGATCATCTAGCTCATTTGTAAACATATAGCACCACTGTAAGCTTGGCAATGTCATCAATGGTGAACAACCGAAGCCACCCATGCCACCCCAGTGTAGACAGCAAGATAGGAGAGGAACCAGTTGTGCCAACCTTGTCTGGGAGATCACCCATGCATCACCGCCCCCTCTCGACCAGCCCTTCCTCGAAGACATCGACCAGCGCACCCAGGAACTCCGCGCCCGTGCCTCTATCAACCATGCCGAGCGTGCGCCAGAGCGCCACCCTCGACACACGCCCACAGACCGCGCGCCGCCCTCGCCGCGTGCATACGCGATCACTACCGTCCTAGGAGACCGCCAGACATCCCCGTTCGCCGCCCCATGCCTCACAGCCACCGCCCGCCGTCGAAGACGCCGCCTCTGCCGCGCAGAGCATCACATGTTCCAGACCGTTTTCCACCGCCCCTACACGCGCATTAAAGCCATAGAGCATCGCTAGGAGACCACCGATCGATCGCCACCGCCGGCCATGCCTCTAGCAGCCCGTAGCCATGTCGCCACCATCGCCTGCCCATTCCGTTCGGTCTCGTCGTCGAGACTATAAATAGAGGCCTCCCCCGCTCAAACTCTTCACACCATCTCACTCCCTCTCCTCACTGATCGTTCCACCCTGTTCCCGGAGCAAGGCGAGCAGCGCATCGCCCGAATTTGGCCGGAGCAGGCCGCCTCTGGAGAAGAAAGGCACCGTTGATTTCGTCCACCCTAGGAGAAGTTGTCGGTACCAGGAGGTTCGCCAGCGTCGACTTAGTCATTCGCCCATCTCGCCGACCCTCGCCTGAGCCCCGGTGAGCCCCGACGACCCCCATCTGCTGCGTTAGGTTTCTGTCTCGCCGGCGCCGCCCGACGTGGATGATGAGTAGCAGCCGTTCGATTAGACTTAGATCGTGCGGATGAGATTGCCCCATACCGCTTTGCGTTTAAAGAGCCACTGACTGGTGGAACCCCCTATCAATTGAGCCCCGCGCCGCAGAGTGACACCGGGCCGGCCCATTATCGTTTCCCGCGCAGCCCAGTCGTTTGAATTTAACTTTTTCCATTTTAATTCAAACACAGTTATGTCCCTAGTTTCAAAAATCAACCCAGCTTGATTCAGTGCACCAAAATGAATGAAACCAATTTTGTTAGAAAGATATTGAAATTTTTAATCCAAGCCCGTTGGATTCAAACCATTTGAATCTATAGATCAACCGTGGTAAATATAACAAGGCAGAACCTTTTCTGCATTCAAACATTTTTCAAATCTAAACCATAATAGCTTTTGAGTTGATTCCAACTCTCAAAAATCACATTTGATCATACCTTTCAGAATATATAAAAACATTTGGGTTTACTTACAGAAATAATGTTTCAAGTAATAAAAGAATGCCACATAGGAATTTCTAGCCACTTTATTTAAGTAAAATAAAAGGTTAAACCTTATTAAATTGTGACACCACTTTAAATCAAATTCCCATATACTGAAATGTGTGGTGATGACATGTGTCAACATGATCCCATGTTTGGTTTGGAGAATATTAAATATTAAGTAGTTTTTCAATGAGTAGAAATTACTTTTCTAAAAATAAAAGAAATTAAACCAAGCTTTAATCTTGTAATGTTAGTGATGATGCTAGATCATCTATAGGACCCTTTTTTGTGATGATTGAAAGCAGTTAAATATTGTTTGGTGATTGTGTACCTCGTATTTATTCATAGACGCTAGTACCGACCAAGGATACGAAGAGGAAGGGGGATACTACGAAGAAGAAGCCAAGGAGAACTTCAACCACTGCTCTGCACAAGGCAAGCTTATACTGATACTTATGCAAGCTAACACTTGCAAGATACTATACCTATACAAGCAAATACTTGCTTGTTACGATGCCAACTATATGCCTTAAGCATATATGATCATAACCACTTGTTAAACCAATCCTAGTTTTACTTACAAGCTTTATACTTTATTTCTTTATCAAAGCTATTACTTAGAGCTTACTTAAGTGAATTGTAGAAAGATAATTGAGGGTTGCATAAAGAGCATAAAATTTGGCCTAAGCTAGATAATCTTTATGTCATCCTAAGGCATGAGATTGAACTTAGTTAAACTCCACTAGTTTACCACCCCTCATTAGTACTCACCCCCACATGTAGATGCTAGTGCTAAGCATAAAACTTGATCAACTTAGATGGGAATACTTGTGTAGAGGGAGTGTCCCAACCTTTAAACACTATAAGGTGGAGTCCCCTGTGTTTACAATGCTAGTCCCTTGATCAATAGCCAGCATCCACAGTTAAGATGTAATATAAAGAAACAAAGGTCATAATATAACTTTATAACCAGGAATAACATAATTTTATTACATCATACATAGCTCATTTGGCTATTACATTACATTGCAGCGGAATAACTATAAGCATGGGGTCCTTCATCTTCAAAGTGCCATAGGCAGATGTTGGTTGTAGACTTTGTAATCCTAATCAATCAACCTTCACTAAATTCAATCAAACCTGCAACATTACAAGTTACAGCCACAAGGGTCAATACATTTGAATTGTATTGGCAAGTTTCACTACTATGTGGAATATAAGTGGATCATATCATTACATGCATATTTGGCTAAGTAGAGTTTTAGGGCTCATTTGCAGAAAGCAATACTTTATCCTATCTTTTCAAATGGTTTTGTTTCCTTTGTCAAATTTCTTTATCAAAATCCCTTGAACTCCTTGGTATCCCCAAGTATTCAAGTCTTTGTCAAAAATCCCTTGAGCTACTTGGTAACCCCAAGTGCATCAAGTTTAATCAAAAATCTCATGAGTTCCTTGGTAACCCCAAGTGTTCATGTTTTCATCAAAATCTCTTGAGTTCCTTGGTACCCCCAAGTGCATCAAGTTTTTTAAAAGTTTTCTTTTAGAAATTAGAATGTCGAGATTTCCCATAGCTTCAAACTTTAGTTGCTCAGTATTGTCCATAACCGGGGACACGGCTAAGTACTTAGATTTCATTATCTTCTGCAGAAGTAGTACACTTTACCCACATGTCACAATCCCATCCTTTTGCCACCAGTGGCCACTGGATTAGTGCTCACCAAGATGGAGTACCGGCAGATTGAGAATGTGACGAAGTCTTTCCAGAGGGTCCTCCCATACACCATTGCTAGCTTGTCTTCAAGTACCCATGTAGGATTCCAGGTCCTCATGTCCAGTAGCCTGAATACAATGCATGGGTATTCCCAATGTAGTTGACTAAGCCAGAGCCATAAATAGCATGTGGTTGCACACGAAAGCCACAACTGGAGAAACATGTTCAATCTCTAAGTTTCCTGGGTGGTTTCCTTTGGAGCACAACACAAAGAGATTGCCATAGACATGGTCCCTTTTGTTGCCACCTTCTCCAATACTCAAAGTATCCTTGGCCACCCAGGTGGTTCATTGAGTCCTTGTTTTATTATATAAAAACACAAGTCCTTTTCTCAACTTCATAAAATCTCAACATGTATCTCTTTTCAAAATAAGGCATGGCTAAGCATGTAACAACTACATTGTTTTCACTAAGGAATGTATAGGGAATCCTATTTAGGATTTAGCATAGCATAAGTATAGAAATTCTTTTCATGCATGTTTCAAAATCCACTAAGTATAATGAAAATAGTAGGACTTTAGATGATAGTGTCACTTGCCTTTTTGGTAGGGAATGTTGGTTCACTCCTTGATCTTGCTAGTCTCACACTTTTCTTAACTTCACTACAATCAATCAAGCAAACACAATATCAACTAGCATTCCAAACCAATAATCAATCAAACAATTCACTCACATAAAACAATGGGATCTAAGCCATGCATGTAAGCATGCAAGAGGTGGTTCTATTTGCAAAGATGGTCTCCACTAGGCTCCTAAACTTTGTAAGGTCCAAGGTGGTCATTTTTCAAAGTGGCAAAGTCATTTGCAAAAGGGTTTTGTCCATAAACCATTTTAAATCCAATCATCATTTTATGTGGTGGAAAATATTTTTATCAAAGCAACAACTTTAAGTTGTTCACTAAATAAGTTGTTGTTTCTCAAAACTTGGTGTTTAGGGTCAGTAGGTTTGATCCAAAACATTTTCCAAAAGTTTTTACTCCAAAAACATTTTCATAAAAAAACCATTATTTTTATTTGGTTAGAAATGGGCTAAACCAAGTTTTTTATTCCTAAACTTCACCAAATCCATTTTCAAAACCATGGTTTGGTTCCTAGGGTCAGTAAGTTCACCACAAACTAATTTGCCAAGATTTTAACTCTATAAACATTTTTGAATCATTTTTCTAATCTATACAAGCATACAATTGTTTCTGCAAAAACAAGCAATTTAATAGATACTATTTGCTAAAAAAACTCCATAGTTGGCTAGGGCTGGCTCCACTGATTCCAACGATATAAATATTGTAAATTTTGGACGTGTGGATCAAAAGTTATAGGGTTTTCAAATCTGCATCTAAATCAGATTCAAATTCTATTTCCAATTCATCTGGTGACACGCGGCGCAACGCTATTCGCTGGTACCGGTTCGGGCGGATCACGTGCTGCGGGCCGTTAGATCAAGTTGAATCGCACGACACTGGCTGCGTACCCTTTCGAAGTTAAGTGATCTAATCGTGTCTCTTCGATCTAAATCGGACGGCTCCTATCTACTAGCCAAGAATCGGCGGCGCTCGACGGCTGCGCGCGGCAGCGACGGTCAGATGGTGGCGGCGCTGGCGAAACAGGAAGCAAGGGAAGGTGGGGAGATGCTTACAATGATCGCAGAGGCCTGGGGAAGCTCAACGTGGAGTCGTCTAGGCAAGGGGCGCACAGGAACAGGAGGAATTCCTCACCGGAGTTGGGTCTGGCGACGGGTGGTTCTGTTCGAGGTCGAAGACGACGCTGTCGATCACGAGAAGCCAAACAGAGGGCAGGATTAGGTGCGCAAGTCCAAGGCGAAGATGTTTGCATGATCGATAAGAAGAGGGGCGGTCGGATTTCACCTGGGGAACTCGCCGGAGCAGAAGACAGACGCGGCGGCGCTCAGAGCTTGTCGAAGACGGCGTTCTGGGGCACCCGCAGTTGAACGAGAGGCACGGACAGATGCGCCAGGAGGTGGGGAATGTACGTGCGTGGTCGATGAGGCAAGGGGCGGCGCCGAGTCGACGGAATCGTCACCGAACCTCGTCGGAGCAGAGAGTGGTGTTGAGCGAAATTTGGGTAGCCTGGTGGCGTGTTGGTTATGGCGACAGAGAGGAAAGGAGGAGAAGACGCAAGCGTTTAATACTGCGTGGTCGCAGGGGGAGTAATGGTCGTGGTTATTGCGAATTTGATCGCTGGCGTTAAGGCAGGAAACGGCGAGGAGGAATTAGCGCGGGGTGAGTACGATGAACAGGAGAGTGGGGTCGACTGACAGTGAGGGAGAGAAAGAGGAGATTGGGGCCACCAGTCAGTGTTTCCGCGGGTCGTTTCGAGTGTGAGGGAAAACGCTTCGGGGAGGGAAGAGGAGCTGGGCTGGCACTGGGCCTTGTTGGGCTGCTGGGTTGGGTCGACCAAATCCTTATTTTTTTCTTCCTGAAACCTTTTTCTTTTTTCTATTTCTAAATTCTGTTTTAAAATTCAAACAACCAAACAATACTCAAATCAATTCAAACAATCACCACACTACACAACTTTGAATTTGGTTATGTTCAGTAACATAAACCGAAATTCCAAAACCAAAATAATAATTTTAATGTAGGGTCCATTATTAATTAAATAAATAGACCAACGTTATTAATTCAAAGAGGATTTGTTTTATTTAAATCCTCCTTTTGAAATCTAATTATTTTCAAAACCAAATTAGTAGGTTTTATTGAAAATATAAAATACTTGGAAATCTTATTTGAAATAAATAAATAAGTTTTAGGGTTTATTTAAAATGGGAAAAACCTTTACTTAAATAAAATTGGATATTAAATCCTTAATATATAATTTAAATAAACCTTTACCATTTTTAATCAAAGCAAAACATTTTATTTCAAAAGCTTGGCCAAGTTTTTAATTTGGCTTACAAAATAATCCTTGTTTATAAAAACTTCTATTTCATTTGAAAACAAATCTTTTTATTAAAAGATTCAAAATAGTAATTTTAAATATTTTTATTTTTCTTTATTAAATGCTTGTCTTTTTAAATCCCTTTAGGATTTATTTGATCCAAATTGGTTTGAAGGTTTCCAATTGGATTCAAAAAGTTTCTTCTCACTCTGAAAATCAAACAAAGTTTTATTTTATTCATTTATTTTTCATATTACAAGATTTGGAAAATCTTGGGATGTGACAACTTGGTGGAAAAATGGTTATGAAAACCTTGGAATGATGGATCATTCTATTGAAATGTTTTTTACATGTGTTTCCGAACACCAGATGATTTATGGTGATGAAAATGTTGAGGCATGAGCCTTAGCCCTTTATAAAACTGATGGTTGTCTGGATGCGATACCATTCCAATTTTACCGTACAACCACAATACCCGAGAATTGGGTATGGCTTAACTGGAAGCTTATATACCTTAGTATTGGTTCCCTCACGGCCAAGGTCTGAGCTAAGGCTACCTTGTGAATATTGTCCACCTGTGCAGTACCCAAGATGACAGTTGGTCATGGTTGGGAGGCCAAACTCACAGGAGAGGTGCTTATACTAGGGTGTGTAATTGAAAGGTTAGGATTGATTATCCGCATACTGAGTATGGTGAACTCAGGATGTTCCTGACGGATGTATCGAATGTTGTGGTGAAAGTGTACAATCTCTGCAGAGTGTCAAACTATTTGAATAGCCGCGTCCGCGGTTATGGACAGTTGGAGTGGCCATATTGTTCCCCCATCAGATGTTTTCAAAATGACTGATGAAAGAAATTGAGACTTTGACTTGACTACAACAGAGTTTTGAGATGAAATACAAGTTCCCACTTAGGTGTTATAAAACTTCAACTAGCATTATTTTCTTCTGAACTTAGTAGAGGTAAATCTGGCTTTTTGCAAAACAACCATAGAGCTTAGTGTCCTACTACAAAAACCCCCTTCACTGGTTAGTATTAGTTTGCGAGTACTTAAAGAGTACTCATGGCTTTGTCCCTGGCTATTCCCGTGGCCAGACTATGAAGAGGAGTACCTGGAGGATGGACCCCAGGAAGGTTACGACAACTAGGATCATCTACCATCGTCAGCATTGCATGTGACCCCAAAGATGGAGCTTCGCCTATGCTACCATTATTATTACGTATTTCCGCTGCTTGAGTTGTATTAAGAACTGGATCATGAGATCCTTATTTGTGTAAGACCTTATGTATGGTTTGTAATGGATGATGTACTGTGGTATCCAATTCTGTTATGTCTCGCAAAAATGGTAATCCTGGGATTGCGATGTATGGCATAACAGGCATCTGGGATTAAAAATCCGGGTGTTGACAATCAACATACTCTACCTAGACACGTTCAGGCAGTTGTGGCTCCCGCAGTCAATGATTGAGACGACCCTCACCACCTTCCACGACATCGTCCCTGATCGAAAGGCGTACCCGATTGGCAAGGTGACACTGCCAGTCACCTTCGGCACACCAGCCAACTTCCGCACCGAGCGGATCATCTTCGAGCTGGTCAACTTCAACAGCCCCTACCACTGCGTCCTGGGGCGACAAGCATTTGCCAAGTTCATGGTGGCACCGCATTACGCGTATAACGCGATGAAACTTCCAGGGCCATGCGGCATCATCACCGTCCACAGCGACCCCGACATGGCCGTGGAATGCGAGGAATAGGGCGCCGAACTCGCGGACGCCGTCATCTCCGCGAAGGCCAACCATGCAGAGGATATTGCCAGATACGCGAGCGGGGTCGACAAAGATACGCGAGCGGGGTCGACAAAGATGACCCCACCATACTAAAGAAGCCCAACACGGAGAACGGCGGCTCGACCGCGTTCGATGCCACCACGCACACCCGCACCGTCGAGCTGGTCCCAGGCGACTCCAACCAGACAGTCATGATCGGGACAGGCATGAGCCCCGCATAGCAAAGAACGCTCATCGAGTTCCTACGTGATAATTGTGACATCTTCGCATGGAAGCCATCCGACATGCCAGGTGTCCCGAGGGAACTCGCTGAGTACAAACTCAACGCCGACCCCAAAGCACGACCTGTCAAGTAGTCGCTGCGACCCTTTAATGAAGAACGCTGCCGAGCAATCGCCGTGGAGGTGTAGCGTCTACTCGTTGCAGGATTCATCCGTCCCATAAAATACTCCAACTGGCTTGAAAACCCAGTCCTGGTCGAAAAAATAACAAGACCTAGAGAATGTGTATCGACTACACAAACCTCAACAGCGCCTGCCCAAAGGAGCAGTTCGTCCTCCCGCGCATTGATCAGATCATCGACTCGACCGCGGGCTCGGAGTTGTTGTGCTTCCTCAACGCATACTCTGGTTACAACCAGATCAAAATGGCAATCGAGGACGAGGAGAAGACGGTGTTCATCACGCCATTCGGTGCCTTCTGCTACACCGCCATGATGTTCGTCCTCAAGAACGCCGGAGACACCTATCAGCGGTGCATCCAGGAGTGCCTTGCGAGCCAAATTTGCTGCAACATCCACGTCTACATTGATGACGTGGTGGTCAAGTTCAATCGCCAGAGCGATCTACTCGCCGACCTGGCCAAAACCTTCGCAAATCTGTGGAGGTACATGTAACATCCCAATTTTTAGTTAATCTTTATTTAGGGTTTGTTTGCGCATCATGAGCATCATGCTTTAAATTGCGCATTGAAGGAAATAATACAAAACCCTAAACCTTACTCTTTCCCTTTATTTGAAAGCAAATCAAATGTTTTGAATATTTTGAAAACTATCAAAATTTATGGAGCCCAAATGGACTAAAAGGGACCCACACTATTTAAGGTATTTTATAAACTCTCGTATTTTTGAAATGCTCAAAACAGTTTTGGAAATGAAAATACAAAACAGAAATGAAAAAGAGAAATTGAAAAAGTTTTGTTTAAAGAAATACTAGAGCCAGCAGCCAGCCAGGCCGCAGCCCAGACCGGCCCACCTCCCCTCTTCTCTTCCTGCCGCTCGCAGCAGTCGCACACGGCCCAAGTGTGGCCCACGCAGAGCCCATACCCCTTCGATCTTCCTGCCGTCGTCTTCCTCCAGACAGGCAGGCAACTACCTATCGTCGCCGGCGCCGTCGATCCGTGCCGCCTGCATCCCGTCGTCCACCGCCTCCTGGAGATGGATAATATCACCGCCGCGACTCCCTGGCCGTCCCCATCCACTCCTCTTCTCTTCCCCGACCTCCCTCTCTCCTCTCTCGCGCGAAGCCGAACCCTAGCTAGTGCAGGCGCCGCTCGTTGACGTCACCTCCGGCCACCTCGAGCATGGCTGAATAGCTCTTGAGATCCGCCATGCTCTGAGGATCCTCCCCGCCGAAGGAATCGGGGAGGGAAGCCCCCAATCGTCACCATCCTTACCATCTTCCCCGAATCTCGCCGAGCTCCGTCACCGACATGGATGCCGTTGCCGACCTCCTCCGGCCTTGCCGACCCCTCCGTTAGCCTCACGATGAGCACCAGGTGCTCAAGCACCACTCCGCATCTCCCCTACTTCCCTGGTTCACCCTCGCTTCGAGGTCCGCCGCCGTGTGCCGTCAGTCACCGCCGCAGCACCTTCTCCGGTGACCTAAACTCAGCGGCGCCACCGTAGTTAGGTTCCCCGCGACGCGTTGTGTCTAACACCCGCATCCGCGCTTCCCAATACATGCTCCTCCATCGTCCCTGGCCGCCTGCCGACGTGTCTCCGGGGAGCCTGCGTGGCGCTTGCGTGGCCACGACGTGGCGCCCTCGTCAGCGCTGGTCCAGCTTGTCCAGCGTGGCATGTTGACCCGACCCAGGGCCCAGCAGTCAGTGACTGGGGCTAGACCCGGCCCCAGTAAGAAACACCCCACCTCCTTTGATGATGTCATAATGACGCAGTAAAGGTTTTAAATTGGTTAATTAATTTCATAAATGATTTTAAACTTGTAAATTCAATAACTAATTATTTATAAGTCAGAAAATACAAATAATATATCAAAATGTTCAGGAAAATGTAACCTAGCTATCTAAGCTATAATCATGCATTGTTCAACAACTTTCAAGACAATTTTAATTAGAAGAACAAATCAACCCCTCTCATATACATCCAGAGTTTCCCCGAGTTAGGGTTTTCACCCCTCGGAACCCCGATTAAATGGTTGAGCCTGCTTTAGGGTTACATTTGGATACAAATTAACTTTTCATATCATCATCCTTGCTTGAGCATTGCATCGATTCCATGTGTTGATTGTTTCCCTCTTTTTCCGGTGTTTGGTTCTTCCTCGGTAGAATACGAGATCGAGATCGAAGGCAGAGATCAACACCGTCGAAGATCGAAGATCGATGAACAATACTTGACCAACTCTAACCAAGTCAAGTTCAAGGCTTCCGAAGATCTGTTTATCTACTATCAAATGGCAAAGGCAAGCATAGCCCCACCATGATATAATCCTATGATTTAGAAAGCATTTCAATTCTGCCATGATGTATACGATTCTACTGTGGTCTTTTATCGATAGATAGAGTATCCTATCTATTGCATACTCCCTTTGAGCTTATATTACCTGATCCACAGCTCCTAGCATAACTAGGTTTGGCTTGTGTGCACTGCTAGAGCTTATATATGTATCTTGCTTAGCCATGCATAGCTATTGAGTCCGGTCCATCTAGATGATGTATAAGATGTAGAGAATCTAGTATGACAGGAGAACGTGATGAGATGATATGATATTGATGATATGAGTTAAACATGCTAAGGCTTGTATGGGAGGCCACGGTGGGATGTGGTTTTTCTAGTCCCATGCTCGCCACCACTAGGAACTGAGTTCTTGCCTTTGGAACCGAGATGAGCGTATAGCCACACGGGGCTTGGAAACCCCTCGCCTGAGTAACTTGCCTAGTAGATTCCATGAGTCACATAATTCGGGCATTCCATTCGACATATGCATAGAAACTCTTTTGAAAGATTTGCCGGGTGAAAGGTGCATCATAATAGGTAGGTAAACGTGGACCGGGTTTCTTGGGGTCGATGGAGCCCCAGTTAACCAACGTCGCCTCACATCTTTAAGTACCGGCTTCGGGATTTGACCCGTTACGGCGGAACCATACTTATTGTGTGACTCATGGTCTCGGCGAAAGCAAGGTAAAGGTCGTGGCCAACCACCCTCTGCCAGCCTTCCAAGGAAGAGGGTAATAGCTTGGCATTAAGAGTCGGTTGGTACGTGTGTGTAAAGTTGTACACCCCTGCAGGGTTAAACCTTTTCGAAAAGCCGTGTTCACGGTTATGAACGCTTGGTGACCAGATTCTAAGATCATAGAGAACTTAAACCTAATCGTAAAACTTGGCAGATCAACGTGTGCTTAAGGATGCTTCCTCATGGGTACGAGGGGGTGATCCTAGTTGGTAGATGATGATGATTTGGTGGATATCAAAAGATGATGATCAATATTTTCGAAGATATCGCTCTCTTATCCCTTTTAAAATACTCTGATTAGACGAGCTTCTTCTCTCCCTCCTGTTTTCTAAACAAAGATGGCTTTATGCAAAACAACTCCACCAACCATAAGTCTTGCGGAGTACACCCTGTACTCACCCTTGCTTTGTTGATACTTTTTGCAGAGTAAGTGTTCACCTAAAGACGAGTTCTGTACTACATCGACATTGATGAGTAGCTTGGGGTTCCCGGCCGGCAGCCTGGAATCTATGGGCTGGGACGTCATCGTTATGCTTCAGGCCTCTTAGGCCATTTGTTAAGTTTGCTATACTTAATAGCATAATTTGTCTTCAGTTGCTTGATGTTTGTGGTCAGTGACCTCTGCTTGTAATAATTTGCTTCTTTGCTCAGTTATGAGCTTGCTGTAATAAATTTTGTGTCGTAGGGTCACTTTTGTGTTACCGATTCTTCACTAGATGTTCTCAAGCTCAAGGCTAAGCTTATGTCCGACGGAGGTCTGGGATTTGTTTAGCCCTGATCCCGGGTGTCACAGTTCTTGGTATCAGAGCAGTACCGACCGTAGGAAAACCTTGCTATTGGTCGATGTTGAGTCTAGTGTTTGTGAAAACTATTTTAAAAGCTGAAAAGTACTTGCGAAAACTCTAGTATGCTTCTTTTCTTCTTATCCAGTTTCTCTCTAACTCTGGGTCATCTTATCTGGTGTTGATTTTGGAAAACTTTTGATATATCTTCTAGTCTTTCAAAACTTAGGTGCCTTTTGGGCATGCCGTTTCTCAGCCAGTTGACCTAGTGTTGAGTTCTCTAGAGTTTGTGTGTCGTGAATTCCTTGTTTCCTTTTTGCCCTGCTTCATTTGAGAGATTCCTTTCTATCATGATCTCTCTAAATTTTGGACCCACAATATTGTATTGTTGTCCCACAGTGTTCTGTTCTAGGCTTCGAGGTTTCCTTTCGCCTTGTGTGCCTCCTTTTCATTTGTTGGGTACTTCAGAAGTCGTTTCTTCTCTTGGACGCTACCTCGTGGTTACTAACTTGTAGTGTACGCTATGTCACTCAAGCAGTAGCTATTCCTTTCTTTGGGTTTTAACCCCTGGACTTGAACCTAAGATCCCCAATTGTGCTGGATTCTGGTGTTGTGAATCTTGTACGTGAAGCTGATCTTTAAACCAAGATCCATCCCTTTGACCCATGTTGTTAATGTTCACACATTACTTCAGGATGGCTGGTATTACCATTCTAGCCTTCAAGCTTGTGGTCTTTGTCGCGATTGAATTGTGACAATGAAGGACTTCCCCTACTACATGCTATGGCCGATGTTCTTTAATGGAACCAAATAGATCACGACAAGAGTACTCCCTGAGAGTCTCGCATCTATATTCGTGACTCTGCCACACATTACCCTTCTTATGCATTGGTTTTTGGAAGATTGTTAATCTATGCATCCACATCTCGGGATCCTATCCTGAGCATGTTCTTCTCCCCTTGTTGTTTTACGACCTTTGTCTACCAGTTGGTAGCCAAGTAGAAAATGTGCATCGGTGTCTTCCGAAGCAAGATACTCTTGTGGTCCATCAAGACAAACCATTTTGGAATGTCTAGGAGAAACAAACTCCAGTACCTCGTCATTCTAGGATCAGGTCAAAGTGTTGTACTCCGCAGATCAAGAGGCATTTGATTGTCTTCCATCTGTTCTACCTTAAAGTATCACACACTTTTATACTAAGAGGTCGTGCTGAGTTTCATGACCCCTTAATGCAGTGATGCACTTACACATATTTACCCACCCTTCCTCGAGCTTTCGCGCTCGTGAGTGATGCGTGTGCGTAATAACGTGGCTATCTGAGGTTCTTAGAAATTATTATTGGTTTGAACTCGAAGGACATTTTCGTCATTCTTAGCATGATTGGTCAATCCTATCACTAAGCGAAGTTTGATTGTGATACCATGTCCATTATTCTGGTGCACTCTCTTCAGTCAAAGAGTTAGGCTTGTGCTGAAGCTCTAAGACTATGTCTTCTTGCCTTACAAAACAAGTTTCCTCTCGAACTAAGTGACATATCGGTGGTTCGTGATATTCTAGATGTCTACTAGAAGTATTGCCATGTTGCCACATGACCGTGTTGTCAAGTTCTTGAGCAAGTCAGTTTTCTGAACTTCTCTTTCCTCCAAGGATCCATATTGGATACCCCTGAACTAGTTGGTTGAGCCTAAAACAACAACTTGGAGAGTTGTAAGACAAAAGTTGTATCTGACTTTGTTCCTTCTTAAAGGGATGTTTAGTTTTATTCATGTTGAATAAAGATAGCATTTCCTTCGTGGACATGTTATCTTCCCCTATCTTTGATTTGATTTGGGTTATCGTCAAATCAAACTCAGTTCCAAGGACTATCTTGATAATGTCTCTTCTTGTGATGTTTCACTGGGATGCATCTTCATGTCCTTTGGTCTGACCAGAATTTTTGTCTTGTTCACGCAACATATGAGTCCATCTTCTTGGAGTGTCTCGATAAGTTTGTTATTGAGCCCATCAATGACATCCTTATCTTCTCCATGATCAGATTGACTACATATGGAACATTGGGCATTAATGTAACATCCCTAAAATACTAAGCTTGGATCATCAAACTCTAATCATCAAAATTAGGGTTAACAAAAACTTTTCTAAATAAAATTATGAATGCATGCATATGTGTATGCATTGTTTTTGAATTCTTTTAAAACCACCTTGTTTGTTTGTTTCATTGCTTGTAAAATGTTTCTTAGGTGAAATAAACATCATCTAAAACATTTCCCAAACTTTTCCTAAAGACAAGTAAATCAAAACACATATATAAAATGAATGGTCATTTTTACCAATTTAACTCCCATGCCTACTTTGGCTGTCTCAAACTTTCAGAACCTAACAGAAACTTTTCTGGATCTTTGCACCCCTTGAATGTACTCATAACAAAGTATCAAGGCCCACTTTGTGATCATCCAGAAACTTTCAAATGCATAGTTTAAATGACAATTCAAAATTGAATCTTTATCATATGGGAAGATCCCACTTTTTCAAAAACCACTCAAACAAGCTCAACTTTCAAAACCCAAGCATCTGCAGACTCACCAGCACCAATCTAGCAAACCCACCAAAAATCTTTTCAAAATTCAAAACTTGATTTCATGCGGCCATTTCATCAAACAGGTTATAGACACAAATCAAACAAACATCAAACACTATTGTGAGCAGTGATTCTTGCCTAACTTGTTCCCTAGTTAGCTCACAACCAGCTCAGTAGATCATCTAGGAAGATTATCCAAGCACTAGCACCACTGTGAGCTTGCCATTGCCATCAATGGTGAACAGTCGAGCACCCCCTTGCCACCCCATAGTCGACAGCAAGCTAGGAGCAGCAGCAAGCCTATCCAGCATGTCTGGGAAGCAGCCCACCGTCCACCGCCAATCATTGTCCCAGCCGCAAGCGTTGCCAAGCCCTGTACCACGCGCACAAGCCGCGCCCAGACCGCCAGAGACCATGTCGAGCGTGCGCCAGAGCACCACCCTCGACCAGCGCCCACAGACCGCGCGCCGCCCTCACCGCGTGCACATACGATCACCATCGACCCAGGAGACCGCCAAACATCCCCGTTTGCCACCCCGTGCCGCACAGCCACCGCCCGCCATCGAAGACGCCGCCTCTGCCGTGCAGAGCATCGCCCGTTCCAGACCAAGCCGCACCGCCCCACGCCTCGAAACCATGTCGTTGAGCATCGCCAGGAGGCACAACACCGTCCCCTACCCTTGCCCATGCCATTAGCCACCTGTAACATCGCCCCCGACGAGCTCACCGTGCGCCCCGACGGTCCCCTCGCTCGACTATAAATAGAGGCCACCCCCGCACGATTTCTTCACACCATCTCACTCCCCTCTCCTCACTGATCGTGCCACACCGTTCTCAGAGCAAGGCGAGCACCACCCCGCCGGAATTTCACCAGAGCCTGCCGCCTTTGGAGAAGAAGGGAGCCATCGATTTCATCCACCCTAGGAGCTGCCGCGACCACCCCTGAGTTCGCCGTCGTCGACTTCGTCGTTCGCCTGCCTCGCCGACCCTCGCCCGTACCCCGGTGAGCCCCCAGAACCCCTCACTATCCGCGCTAGGTTTCGTTCTCGCCGACGTTGTCTCGCGTCGACGATGACTCTCAGCCGTTGGATTAGAACTAGATCGAACGATCCACGTTGCCCCATACCGCTTCGCCCAGCCCCGTGTCACTGACAAGTGCGGGCACCCACTTAAGCAGCCCGCGGGAGCACTGCGCTTAGCAGGCCGGCCCATTTACTTTTCCCGCGCCAGCCCAGTTATTCAAATTAAACTTTTTCCATTTCAATTCAAAAACACTTCTGTATCCAACTTCAAAAATCAACCCAGATCGATTCAGTGCACCAAATTGAATAAAACCAATTTTGTTAGAAAGGCCTGTGAATGCTGAATCCAAGCCCATTGGATTCAAGTCATTTGGATCTATAGATTACCCATAGTAAAAATAACAAGGCAGAAGCTTTTCTGTATTCAAACATTTTTCAAATTTAAACCATAATAGCTTTTGAGTTGATTCCAACTCTCAAAAATCGCATTTAACCATACCTTTCAGAATATATAAAAATATATAGGTTTACTTGCACAAATAATATTCAAGTAATAAAAGAATGCCCCATAGGCATTACTAGCCACTTTAATTAATTAAAATAAAAGGGTAAAACCTTATTAAATTGTGACACAACTTTAAATCACATTCCCATGGACTACAATATGTGGTGATGACATGTGTCAACATGATCCCATGTTTGGTTTGGAGAATATTAAATCTTAAGTAGTTTTTCAATGAGTAGAAATTACTTTTCTAAAATAACAGGAATTAAATCAAGCCTTAACCTTGTAATGATAGAGATGATGCTAGATCATCTATAGGACCCTTGTGTGTGATGATTGCAAGTAGTTAAGTATTGTTTGGTGATTGTGTACCTCGTATTTATTCATAGACGCTAGTACCGACCAAGGATATGAGGAGGAGGGAGGATTCTACGAAGAAGAAGCCGAGGAGAACTTCAACCACTGCTCTGCACAAGGCAAGCTTATATTGACACTGATGCAAGCCTAATACTACTAGTGAATGTGCAAGCTAACACTTGCAAGATACCCTACTGATGCAACAAATGAAGGGAATATGCCCTGAGAGGCAATAATAAAGTGTTTATTATGTGTATTCCAAGTATATGATAGATGTTTATTTTGCATGCTATAATTGTATTAATACGGAAACGTCAATACATGTGTGTTTAATAAACAAACAGAAAGTTCCTAGTTATGCCTCTCTCATAAACTATCTCGTTGATTAACAAGATGATCAAGGTTTCCTGATCATGGACATTGGATGTTGTTAATAATGGGATCACAACATTAGTGTAATGGTGTGATGAACATTCATCCGAAGTATAGCATTACGATCAAAGTCATTGAGTTTATATTGTTATAACAACTTACAAAGTGATCCTAATCCTTAGACCATGAGATCATGTCAATCACTAACACCGGAAGAGTTTCTTGATAACATCAAACGTCACACCGTAACAGGGTGATTATAAAGATGGATTCAGAACTAATAAAGTGTTATGTTGAGGCTCATGGATCGAGAGTGGAATTTGTTCATCCCAATGACGGATAGATATACTCTGGGCCCTCTCGGTGATATCACATTGATTAGCTTGCAAGCAAGTGATTTGATCACTAGAATGTTATATCACAGGAACGAGAAAAGAGTGCATGTCGGTAACGAGATCAAACTAGGTATGGAGATACCGATGATCGAATCTCGGACATGTAATATATCGTGAAACCAAGGGATTAAGATACTAGCGTAAAAGGTTCCGACGAGCACAAGAAAGTCATCGTTGAATGTGTGGGAGTCAGTATGGGTCTCCAGATCCCGCTTCTGATTATTGATCCGAGAGGGGTCTCGATCATGTCTGCATTATTCATGAACCGTAGGGTGACACACTTAAGAGACACCGACATCCAATTGGAGCAAATGTTTCATGCCGAAAGAATGAACAACCGCAGGAATTTATTTCACTAGATACCGAAACAGGTTTTCGGGTGAAATTGCATAAAGTGGTTATGCATGTGAAATAGAATTCTAGCAAGGGGTTATTTTTGAATGTTTGTCATTAAAGTAATTGACAAAATTCTGAATAAAATAAAAGAGTTTTATTTAATGAGAGTTTGCATTAAATTTGGTGGAAATTTAATGGGAATTTGAGTGGACTTTTGAGTGGAGGGAATTTAAAGGAGATTTGTGAGTGGAGTGTCCACCCACATGAAGAGGGGAGGGCAAGGGGGCAGCCCCCATGCGTCGGCCACCCCCTTGGGGTCCCCCCCTCCTCCTATAAAAGGAGCCCCCCTCCTCACTTGTCTCTCACACCTCCTCGTGAAGGATCTCTCTCCCCCTCTAGAATTTATCCCCCATGGTCTCGGACTAGCGAGATACATGTTCCCGGTGGCTATTCGGCAAGAAAGAGTTGTGCTTCCGCTGCATCGCTGGAGCGAGGAGGCGGAGGTTGCTCGGTGCCTCGAACGTGTGTGTGAGCACGAATGCGCTGCTGATTTGCGGCGCTAGGACTTCCTCTCGATCTTGAGATCGGCAAGAGATCGTCTACATCAACCACGAGTTGAACTCATTAAGATTTGTCGGTCTTCAAGGGTATGTTCTCTACGGATATACATCCGCCCGTTGTTTGTATCTAGTAGATAGATCTTGGTATATAGTTCACATCGTAGGAAAATTTTTGTTTTCTATGCTGCGAACCCTACAGTGGTATCAGAGCCGGATCTATGTGTAGATACTTTACACGGGTAGTACACATATGAGTATGTGGACGATGATGATCATGTTGTTGCTCCTTTGTTGTAATTTTGGATATTGGTGGCATAATGGGATGAAGCGGCCCGGACAAACTTTACATGTCCTCGCACATGAGACCCGTTCCACGCTTGACATGCAACTAGTTTGCATAAGTGGCTAGCGGGTGTCTATCTCTCCTACTATAGTCAATATCTATTTTGCAAGCGAGTTGTCAACAATTTGATTATCCTCGTTCTGGTTCATGTTCGTAGGTAAGAACGGTTCTATCTCCAAAGCCCTAAGCCACGTAAAACTTGCAATGGATAAATTAGAGGCGTCTAGTTTAGATTGTTGCTGGGCTAGTGTTATGATATGGTAGTGTTGTAAGTAGAAGTATGAGATGATACTCTTACAGCACACATAGCGTGTAAAATCCATAGACCTTGGATTTACACATATAGGTATGATAGTGATCATACCACGATGCACATGATAGAGATCATCTGCGGGAACCATATAATTTCACTAATAAACATATGATGTTTGATAGCATCTTATATTGCTTGTTTAGCGCTTTGTTAGCATAATAAGATGATCCCTCATTTAAATATCAAGATAAGAATGTGTTCTTCCTTTAGTATGCACCGATTATGTTTTCGTCGCTCCAAGACATCACGTGATGATCGGGTGTTCTTGGATCCACGACCATATTTCGGGTGTAAAACAGTTACACACGCGAATACTAAGGTTCTAACTTGGCGAGCCTAGCATGTACAGACATGGCCTCGGAACACGGACCGAAAGGTTAAGCATGAGTCATATAGTTGATATGATGCCCATTTGATGCTCGCCTTTGAAGCTATACCGACTCACGTGATGATCGGACTTGGTGTAGTGGATTTGGTTCATGTAATCACCAAAAAGGCACGAGGGATGTCGTTTTTGAGTGGGAGTTCATTTGTAATATAGATTAGTTGAACTCAATCTAGCATACACTTAGTCTAAACTTTACAAATTGGCACCACCTGCTTTTAATTTCAATGTGTTCATGAAGAAAGAGAAACTAGCAACGAACGGTAGCAACTTTACCGAATGGGCCATGAATTTGAGGATTTTCCTCTCTGCTGCACAAAAGCAATATGTGCTAGAAGCGCCATTAGGACCCCCACCTTTTGATGATGCCCCTGAAGAGGAGAAGAATGTCTATCAGACTCGTCAGGAGGACCACAACTTAGTTCATTGCGGCATATTGTATGGGCTAGAGCCGGAACTTCGAAAGCGTTTTGAAAACGGCAATGCATTTGATACAATGGGTGAGTTGAAAATGATTTTCGACACACATGCTGCTGTAGAGAGCTACAATGCTTCAGAAAAGTTCTTTAGCTGCATGATGGAAGAGCACAGCTCCGTTAGTGAGCATGTACTCAAGATGTCGGGTTACGCCGATAAGCTTGTGTCCTTGGGAATATCGATTCCCATTGACTTAGGCATCCATCGTGTTCTGTAGTCTCTGCCACCTAGCTATAAGAGCTTCGTGATGAACTATAATATGCAAGGCATGAAGAAGTCTCTCCCCGAGCTTCTATCAATGCTTAAAACTGCAGAAGTGGAGATCAAAAAGGAACATCAAGTGTTGATGATCAATATGAACACTGGTTTCAAGAAAGACAAGAAGGTAAAACGGAAGGGAAGTAAGGGCGTCAAGCATGTTGCCGCGCCTGAAAAGAAACCCCGAGTTGGACCTAAGTCTGATTCCGAGTGCTACTATTGTAAGGGGACTGGCCACTGGAAGCGCAACTGCCCCAAGTATCTGGCAGACAAGAAGGCCAGCAAGGCAAACAAAGGTATATGATATACATGTTATTGATGTGTACTTGACTAGTGCTCGGAGTAGCACCTGGGTATTTGATACCGGTTCAGTTGCTAATATTTGTAACTCGAATCAGGGGCTGCGGAACAAGCGACCGCTAGCAAGGGGTGAGGTCAAGATGCGTGTCGGCAATGGATCAAGCGTTGATGTGATCGCCGTCGGAACGCTGCCTCTCCACTTACCGTCGGGATTAGTTATAAACTTGAATAAATGTTATCTGGTGCCTGCACTGAGCATGAACATTGTATCTGGATCGTGTTTGATGCGAAGTGGTTATTCATTTAAATCCGAGAACAATGGTTGTTCCATTTATATGAATGAAATCTTTTATAGCCATGCACCGATGATGAATGGTTTATTTCTATTAGATCTCGATGATAATGTTACACATATTCATAATGTTGATGCTAAAAGGATTAAACTTAATGATGATATATCCGCATATATGTGGCACTGCCGTCTAGGTCATATTGGCGTTAAACGTATGAAGAAGCTCCATTCGGATGGACTTTTGGAATCACTTGATTATGAATCATTTGATACATGTGAGCCATGCCTTATGGGCAAGATGACTAGAACACCGTTTTCCGGTTCAATGGAACGGGCGACAGATTTATTGGAAATCATACATTCTGATGTATGTGGTCCAATGAGTGTGTCGGCGCGAGGTGGATATCGTTATTTTGTTACTTTCACGGATGATTTGAGTAGATACGGTTATATCTACTTGATGAAACACAAGTCTGAAACCTTTGAAAAGTTCAAGGAATTTCAGAATGAAGTGGAAAATCATCGTAATAGAAAGATCAAATTTCTACGGTCCGACCGTGGAGGTGAGTATCTAAGTTACGAGTTTAGCACTCACATGAAAGAGTGCGGAATTGTTTCACAACTCACACCTGCCGGAACACCACAGCGAAATGGTGTGTCGGAACGTCGTAATCGTACTTTATTACATATGGTTCGATCTATGATGTCTCTGACGGACTTGCCGTTGTCATTTTGGGGTTATGCACTAGAAACTGCTGCATTCACTTTAAATCGGGCACCATCTAAATCCGTTGAAAAGACACCGTATGAATTGTGGTTTGGAAACAAACCTAAGCTGTCATTTCTTAAAGTTTGGGGATGCGATGTTTATGTGAAGAAACTTCAACCGGATAAACTCGAACCCAAAGCGGAAAAATGCGTCTTCATAGGATACCCTAAAGAAACTATTGGGTATTCCTTCTATCACAGATCCGAGGGCAAGGTTTTTGTTTCCAAGAATGGATCCTTTCTAGAGAAAGAGTTTCTCGCGAAAGGTGTGAGTAGTCGGAAGGTAGAACTCGAAGAGGTTGTGGAACCTTCTCTTCAAAGTATGGCGAGTAGCGCAGCGCCGGAAGTTGTTCCGGAGTTGGCTCCACCTGTTGAAGAGGGAACTAATGATAATGATCATGAAACTCCGAAAGAGAGTACTACCGAACCTCGCAGGTCAAACAGGACGCGTGCAGCTCCCGAGCTGTACGGAAATCCTGTCATGAATTTCATGGTTGATGAAAATGATGACCCTGCGACGTATGAAGAAGCGATGATGAGCCCGGATTCCAACAAATGGTTAGAAGCCATGAAATCCGAGATGGAATCCATGTATGAAAATCAAGTTTGGAACTTGGTGGAAATACCTCACGACCGAAAGGCCGTGGAGAACAAATGGATTTTCAAAAGGAAAACTGATGCTGATGGTAATGTGACCGTCTATAAAGCTCGACTTGTCGCAAAGGGGTTTCGACAAATTCAAGGAGTTGACTACGATGAGACTTTCTCTCCCGTAGCGATGCTAAAGTCAGTTAGGATTATGTTAGCAATTGCTGCATATTTCGATTATGAGATATGGCAGATGGATGTCAAAACCGCGTTTCTCAATGGTAATATTGAAGAAGAGTTGTATATGATACAACCAAAGGGTTTTGTCGATCCTAAGGATGCTAAAAAGGTGTGCAAGGTTCAGCGATCCATCTATGGATTGAAGCAAGCATCACGAAGTTGGAATCTCCGCTTTGATGAGGTGATCAAAGAGTTTGGATTTGTCCAAACTTATGGAGAAGCTTGTATTTACAAGAAAGTGAGTGGGAGCAATGTGGCATTTCTGATATTATATGTGGATGACATATTATTGATCGGAAATGATATAGATATTTTAAACAGTGTTAAAAGTTATCTAAACAGCAAATTTTCAATGAAGGACCTAGGTGAAGCGTCATACATATTAGGCATAAAGATCTATAGAGATAGATCTAGGCGCCTAATAGGGCTATCGCAAAGTACATACCTTGATAAGATTTTAAAGAAGTTTAAAATGGACGGAAGTAAGAAGGGGTTCTTACCTATGTTGCAAGGCAAGACATTGAGTAAGACTCAAAGTCCGGCTTCGGCGGAAGAAAGAGAGATAATGGACAAAGTCCCCTATGCTTCAGCCATAGGCTCTATAATGTACACCATGCTATGTACAAGAACGGATATGGCACATGCTATTAGTTTGACTAGTAGGTACCAATCGGATCCAGGTTCGGAACACTGGATAGCGGTCAAGAATATCCTTAAGTACTTACGAAGAACTAAGGATATGTTTCTTGTATACGGAGGTGAAGAAGAGCTCATCGCTAAGTGTTATGTCGACACTAGCTTTGACACCGATCCGGATGACTCTAAGTCTCAATCCGGATACGTATTTCTCATGAATGGCGGAGCGGTTAGTTGGAGGAGCTCCAAACAACCTGTGGTAGCGGGATCAAAAACAGAGGCCGAATATGTTGCTGCTTCAGAAGCGGCTCAGGAAGCAGTTTGGATGAAGGAGTTCATATCCGAACTAGGAGTAGTGGCAAACGCGTTGGACCCAATGGTGATCTATTGTGACAACAATGGTGCCATTGCCAATGCCAAAGATCCAAGGTCTCACAAGCATTCCAAGCATATTAAGCGCCGGTTTCACTCCATCCGCGAGCATGTCAAGTACATACGGATCTCAATGTAGCAGATCCGTTGACTAAAACTCTCCCTAGAGCAAAACATGATCAACACCAGAACTCAATGGGTGTTAGATTTATCACTATGTAACTAGATTATTGTCTCTAGTGCAAGTGGGAGACTGAAGGGAATATGCCCTGAGAGGCAATAATAAAGTGTTTATTATGTGTATTCCAAGTATATGATAGATGTTTATTTTGCATGCTATAATTGTATTAATACGGAAACGTTAATACATGTGTGTTTAATAAACAAACAGAAAGTTCCTAGTTATGCCTCTCTCATAAACTAGCTCGTTGATTAACAAGATGATCAAGGTTTCCTGATCATGGACATTGGATGTTGTTAATAACGGGATCACAATATTAGTGTAATGGTTTGATGAACATTCATCCGAAGTATAGCATTACGATCAAAGTCATTGAGTTTATATTGTTATAACAACTTACAAAGTGATCCTAATCCTTAGACCATGAGATCATGTCAATCACTAACACCGGAAGAGTTTCTTGATAACATCAAACGTCACACCGTAACAGGGTGATTATAAAGATGGATTCAGAACTAATAAAGTGTTATGTTGAGGATCATGGATCGAGAGTGGAATTTGTTCATCCCGATGACGGATAGATATACTCTGGGCCCTCTCGGTGATATCACATTGATTAGCTTGCAAGCAAGTGATTTGATCACTAGAATGTTATATCACAGGAACGAGAAAAGAGTGCATGTCGGTAACGAGATCAAACTAGGTATGGAGATACCGATGATTGAATCTCGGACATGTAATATATCGTAAAAAAAAAGGGATTAAGATACTAGCGTAAAAGGTTCCGACGATCACAAGAAAGTCATCGTTGAATGTGTGGGAGTCAGTATGGGTCTCCAGATCCCGCTTCTGATTATTGATCCGAGAGGGGTCTCGATCATGTCCGCATTATTCACGAACCGTAGGGTGACACACTTAAGAGACACCGACATCCAATTGGAGCAAATGTTTCATGCCGAAAGAATGAACAAGCGCAGGAATTTATTTCACTAGATACCGAAACAGGTTTTTGGGTGAAATTGCATAAAGTGGTTATGCATGTGAAATAGAATTCTAGCAAGGGGTTATTTGTGAATGTTTGTCATTAAAGTAATTGACAAAATTCTGAATAAAATAAAAGAGTTTTATTTAATGAGAGTTCGCATTAAATTTGGTGGAAATTTAATGGGAATTTGAGTGGACTTTTGAGTGGAGGGAATTTAAAGGAGATTTGTGAGTGGAGTGTCCACCCACATGAAGAGGGGAGGGCAAGGGGGCAGCCCCCATGCGCCGGCCACCCCCTTGGGGTTCCCCCCTCCTCCTATAAAAGGAGCCCCCCTCCTCACTTGTCTCTCACACCTCCTTGTGAAGGATCTCTCTCCCCCTCTAGAATTTATCCCCCATGGTCTCGGACTAGCGAGATACATGTTCCCGGTGGCTATTCGGCAAGAAAGAGTTGTGCTTCTGCTGCATCGCTAGAGCGAGGAGGCGGAGGTTGCTCGGTGCCTTGAACGTGTGTGCGAGCACGGATGCGCTGCTGATTTGCGGCGCTAGGACTTCCTCTCGATCTTGAGATCGGCAAGAGATCGTCTACATCAACCACGAGTTGAACTCGTTAAGCTTTGTTGGTCTTCAAGGTTATGTTCTCTACGGATATACATCCGCCCGTTGTTTGTATCTAGTAGATAGATCTTGGTATATAGTTCACATCGTAGGAAAATTTTTGTTTTCTATGCTGCGAACCCTACAACAAACCCCTACTTGTTACCATGCCTACTATATGCCTTAAGCATATGAGATCATACCCACTTGATAAACCAGTCCTAGTTTTATTTGCAAGCTTCTACTTTATTTCTTTATCAAAACTTCAACCTAGAGTTGACTTAAGTGACTTGGAGATACTAGAAAGATTCTGAAGGTTGCATAAAGAGAATAAAATTTGGCCTAAGCTAGATAATCTTGATGTCATCCCAAGGCATGAGATTGAACTTAGTTAGAACCCCACTAGTTTACCACCCCTCATTAGTACTCACCCCCATCTGTAGATGCTAGTGCTAAGCATAAAACTTGATCAACTTTAGATGGGAATACTTGGTGGAAAAATGGTTATGAAAACCTTGGAATGATGGATCATTCTATTGAAATGTTTTGGGACATGTGTTTCTAAACACCTGATGATCTTGGTGATGAAAATGTTGAGGCATGAGCCTTAGCCCTTTATAAAACTGATGGTTGTCTGGATGCGATACCATTCCAATTTTATCGTGCAACCACAATACCCGAATATTGGGTAGGGCTTGACTGGAAACTTATATACCTTAGTATTAGTTCCCTCACGGCCAAGGTATGAGATGAGGCTACCTTGTGAAGATTGTCCACATGTGCAGTACCCAAGATGACAGTTGGTCATGGTTGGGAGGCCAAACTCACAGGAGAGGTGCTTATACTAGGGCGTGTAATTGAAAGGTTAGGATTGATTATCCGCATACTGAGTATGGTGAATTCAGGATTTGTTCCTGACGGATGTATCGAATGTTGTGGTGAAAGTGTACAATCTCTGAAGAGTGTCAAACTATTTGAATAGCCGCGTCCGCGGTTATGGACAGCTGGAGTGGCCATACTGTTCCCCCGTTAGACTTTTCAAAATGACCGGTGAAATGAATTGAGACTTTGACTTGACGACAACAGAGTTGTAATATGAAATACAAGTTCCCACTTAGGAGTTATAAAATTGTGACTAGCTTTGGAACCTAGTAGAGATAAATCTGGCTTTTGCAAAACAACCCTAGAGCCTAGTGTCCTATTATCCAAAAACCCCTTTTACTTGTTAGTATTAGTTTGCGAGTACTTAAAGAGTACTCATGGCTTTGTCCCTAGCTATTCCCATGGCCAGACTATGAAGAGGAGTACCTGGAAGATGGACCCCAGGAAGGTTACGACAACTAGGATCATCTCCCATCGTCAGCATTGCCTGTGACCCCGAAGATGGAGCTTTGCCTACGCTACCGTTATTATTACGTATTCCGCTGCTTGAAGTTGTACTAAGAACTGGATCATGAGATCCCTATTTGTGTAAGAACTTATGTATCGTTTGTAATGGATGATGTACTATGATATCCAATTCTGTTATGTCTCGCAAAAATGGTAATCCTGGGATTGCGATGTATGGCATAACAGGCATCCAGGATTGAAAAATAGGAGACCCTAGTTAGACTGGACGTTTGAACCAAAAACTTAGTTTCAAAACCAAAGAAAATAAATATTTACAAAAACTTATTCTCATTCTTATCTCTTTAATTCTTTCCTAAAAATTCATGTTCCTCAAAAACTCTTGCAAAATACATAAAATTTTGACACACTTGATCACCCTGCTAATCTACTCATCCTCTATTTTTATAGATGGACGTGAAGTACAGCAAGTTTTACCCACTTGGGAATGGAGGAGACCTTATCTTTGAGAAAGATCTGGATTAGCTTTCGGAACTTCTGGAGCGTCCGCACCCCGAGTTCTTCAGAGCTCAGCTCAATGATCAAGGAGGAGAAGACCTGCAGTGGCTAATTGTTGCAAGTGTCCGAGGAAAAATTGAACCCCCCACTGCGGAGGGAATTCAGTTTACCGTGAGGGAAAACAACTGGCTCGATGGACTTGCCAGAGCAATGCACGAAGCTCTTTCCCATCTGTGTGGGCAGAGCATCAATCAGATCAAGGGTACTCGCTTTGAGTTTTTTCCAAGGCGTGATGCAAATAGACAACCCCTGGAAGCCCCATACCACCCCGAGCTGAAGACTCAATTGGACCACCTTAGCTTCATGATGTATGATCGTCAGCAGGAGTTGGACAACTGCCGTGACTACTGCAACCACAAGTCTGCCATCATCAAGACAAAGGACCAGACCATCGCCATGCTAGCAAGGGATCGCAAGTCCCGCCGCCGTCAGCTCGACAAGAAGGAGCGCATTATTGCCCGTCTTCGCCACCGCATCTCATCTCTGGAGGAGACCATCCACGAGAGAGACATGCAGTTGGAGGAAAGGGAGAATGCCGGAGAGGATCTTCGTGGAGACCCGTATTCCTATCTCAGCGATGACGATGATTTTCTGGAGGATTAGGCCATGGACTTCTTCACCGATGAGGATGATTTCGCCTTCATCGATGATGATGAAGATGATGAAGCCACAGACTCCGAGGAGTAGTAGCACTTGAGCACTAGCATAGTGAGTAGTATTCGGTCCCACTGTATCGTAGTTCTCAGAATGGTTCTTAAAACCATCTGTTTTTCTTTGTTGTGATGTGTGTTGTACTAGGTGCTATGAATGAATGAATGAATGAATGAAAAAGCAAGTTGCTAGAAAAATCTGAGTCAAACCTTTAAAACTTTTCAAAGTCCCCGAAACCTTAGAAATTTCCCTCTTTTCTCATGATCTACCTAAATCTTCAGATGCCACGTGGAGGAAGTGGTTCAGCCCCGGACCCGATGTTGCAGATCCTGCAACTATTGACTTCTGACCGCGAAGCTGAAAGAGCGGAACGTCAAGCCAACCTAGCCACTCTGCAACAGATAGCCCAGCTAGCCCACAACAACCAAGGCCACGGAAATCAGGACAACCATGGATCTAAGCTCAAGAATTTTCAGAATACCAACCCACCTGTTTTCACCAAGTCAGAAGAACCCCTAGACGCCGATGATTGGCTGCAAACCATGGAAAATAACCTAGAAGTCGACGGAGTGGAAGCCAACGAGAAAGTCCTGTTCGCCACCCATTATCTAGCCGGAGATTCCAGGGCATGGTGGAACAGTGTTCGCGCAATGACCGGAGGCCAGATGATGACCTGGGAGGAATTCAAGGTCAAGTTCAGCAGAACCCATGTACCACCAGGTTTGATCAAGAGAATGAGAGACGAGTTTAGAGAGCTAAAGCAAGGAAGGATGACTGTAGTGGAATACCGTGACAATTTTTTGTCATTAGCTAGGTATGCCCCGGACGAGATAGACACTGAAGCCAAGAAGAAAGAAAGATTCCTGAATGGTCTGCATGACAAGATGCAGACGGTGTTAGTCAATATCCCCTTTGCGGATATTGAAGCCCTTGTCGACTCTGCCATCCAGATGGAAGGAAAGATCAACCAAGCCAATGAGAACCGCAAGCGTCGTATGATGCATCAACCAGGAACCCATCAGACCCCAAAGTACCGCCCCAACCCATCTCCAGGATTTGCCCCAAGAACCAACAGACCCCCGATGAACCGTCTGACCTATCCCAACCGTGGAAACCCTAGACCCGGAGGAAATCAGAACAACCCCAGCAACTCTAGCAATTTCACCCGTGCCCCACCCAAGTTCAACACCAACAATGCTACCGCCAACACCAACACTACCCCGAGGACTGGAAGCAATGTTGTGCCTGTAGCAGCCAAGGACAAGTCGCAAGTGACTTGTTATGACTGTGGAAATAAAGGCCACTATTCTAACGAGTGCCCCAACAAGAAGAATGCTACAGCCCCCAATGCCAATGTCCTAGCTTAGCAGCAGCGTCGTGTTCAGCCCGGAAGAAGATTTGCCCCAGGGAATTCACTCAACCGCAATGGCCGTCTTTTTATCATGCATGCTGAAGAAGCTTAGGAAGCGCCAGACGTCGTGCTGGGTATGTTTTCTGTTAATTCAGTACTTGCAAGAGTGTTGTTTGATTCTGGTGCATCGCATTCATTTGTCACCGAAGAATTTGCCTGCACTAGTAAAATTCAACCAACCAAATTGAAGCATGTGATGATTGTGCAAATTCCCGGATCAACCACCAAGGCTAGGAAAATTTGCAAAGCCATCCCTATCCGAATCCCTGGCATAGATTTTTATGCTAATCTGATAGTACTCGGAACTAAAGGTTTGGAAGTAGTACTAGGAATGGATTGGATGTCCAAACATAAAGGATTGATTGACTGTGCCAAGAAATCCATCACTATGACCAGTACAGCCGGAATATTAGTCGAGCATATATCTAAAACCTTACCTCGTCAATTTAAATGCCACAAGAGTACAGCCCAACCTGCCATTGACCAACTCCGGATAGTTTGTGAATACCCCGATGTATTTCCAACTGTTTTGCCCGGTATGCCCCCAGATCGAGATATCGAGTTCATCATCGAACTAATCCCCGGAACCGGACCCATAGCCTAGAGACCCTATAGTATGAACCCATCAGAGCTCGCAGAACTGAAGAAGCAACTGGATTCCATGTTGGAAATTGGATTGATTCAACCAAGTGCGTCCCCATGGAGATCACCTGTCTTGTTTGTGGACAAGAAGGATGGAGGTAACCGTTTGTGTACGGATTATCGGAAGTTGGATGATGTCACCATCAAGAACAAGTACCCCTTGCCCAAGATAGAAGATTTGTTTGATCAGTTGACCGGTGCCAAAGTGTTTTCTAAGATTGACCTTAGAACTGGCTATCATCAACTCAAAATTCGTGCAGAGGATATTCCAAAGACTACGTTTACCACTAGATATGGATTGTATGAGTATACAGTCATGTCTTTCGGATTAACCAATGCCCCCGCTTATTTCATGAACCTCATGAATAAGATTTTTATGGACTTCCTGGATAATTTTGTCGTTGTTTTCATCGATGACATTCTGATTTATTCCAAATCAGAAGAAGAACATGTGCTACACCTAAGGACCATTCTTGGAACCCTTAGAGAGCATCAGTTGTATGCCAAGTTTAGCAAATGTGAATTCTGGTTACAGGAGGTAGGATTCCTCGGTCACATTGTATCAGCCGGAGGAATTGCCGTTGACCCTGCCAAAGTGAAAGATGTAGAAGATTGGCAAGCCCCAGCCACTCAAACCCAAGTTCGTTCTTTTCTCGGATTGGCGGAATATTACCGCAAATTCGTAGAAGGATTCTCGAGTATCGCCAGACCCATGACCCAATTGCTGAAGAAGGACAAGAAGTTTGAATGGACCGACAAGTGTGAAGCGAGTTTTCAAGAACTCAAAAGGAGATTGATTTCAGCCCCAATCTTGATCATGCCGGATATCACGAAGCCCTTCGATGTGTATTGTGACGCATCCAAGATTGGTCTCGGATGTGTGCTAATGCAAGAATGCAAAGTTATATCTTATCTATCTCGACAACTGAAGCAACATGAGCAAAACTACCCAACCCATGACCTCGAACTCGCAGCAGTAGTTCTAGCCCTGAAGACATGGAGACATTACCTGATGGGAAATCGTTATGAGATTTATTCGGATCACAAGATCCTAAAGTATATATTCACTCAGAAGGAGCTGAATATGAGGCAGCGAAGATGGATTGAGCTAATCAAGGATTATGACCTGGACATTCACTATCACCCTGGTAAAGCCAACGTAGTAGCCGATGCCCTTAGCAGATTGCCGTGCCGCTTGAACTCCATGATTTTGAAGGAGCAACCAAGTTTGCACAAGGAGATGGAGGATTTTCGAATGGAATTAGTAAGTGAAGAATTTTTGGCTAGCATAGAACTCCAGCCCACTTTGATCAGTCAGATTAAGGAGGCGCAGAAGGAAAATGCTAGTATCGACGGAATCAAACGTCGTATCGGTACAGGCAAAGTACCCGGATTCAACGAGGACGAAGAAGGAGTGTTGTGGTACAAAGGACGCCTTTGTGTACCAGCAGATTCTGAATTGAAAGAAGTTATTTTGAAGGAGGCTCATGATACTCTTTATTCTATCCATCCCGGAGGAACTAAGATGTATCAAGATTTGAAAGAGCAATTTTGGTGGCATAAGATGAAGAGAGAAATAGGAAGCTATATCGCCACGTGTGATATTTGTCAGCGAGTCAAGGCCGGACATCAAAGACCCGCTGGATTGTTGCAACCTTTGCAGATTCCGGAATGGAAATGGGATCCTATAGGAATGGACTTTATCACTGGACTACCTACTTCTAGTAGGGGAAATGACTCTATCTGGGTCATAGTGGACAGATTGTCCAAAGTCGCCCATTTCTTGCCCGTCAAAACCACCTATCAGAGTTCGAAGCTAGCAGAGTTGTACATCGCTAGAATCGTTAGTTTGCATGGAGTCCCTATGAACATAGTATCGGATCGAGGAACTCAGTTTACCTCGAGATTCTGGAAGAAAGTTCAAGAAGGTTTAGGAAACCGTCTAGATTTCAGTACCGCGTATCACCCTCATACCGATGGACAAACAGAGCGAGCAAATCAAATAGTCGAAGATATGCTGAGAGCATGCGTGTTAGAATATGGATCCAAGTGGTAAGACTGTCTGCCGTTCGCAGAATTTTCTTACAACAATAGTTATCAAACCAGTTTGCAAATGGCCCCATTTGAGTTCATGTACGGAAGGAAGTGCCGTACCCCTTTGAACTGGTCGGAAGTAGGAGAGAGTCAGATTTTCGGACCCGACATCCTACGAGAAGCAGAAGAGAAGGTTCACAAGATTCGTGAGCACCTCAAGACCGCCCAATCCCGACAGAAGAGTTACGCCGACAAGAGACGTAGAGACCTCACCTTCAACACAAGAGATTTTGTTTATCTGAAAGTGTCGCCATTGAAGGGAATGCAGCGTTTCCAACTCAAAGGAAAGTTAGCTCCCAGATATATTGGACCTTTCAAGATTCTGAACCGTCGAGGAGAAGTATTGTATCAATTGGAGCTACCTGAAGAGATGTCAGCCGTGCACAATGTGTTCCATATCTCGTTACTTCGCAAGTGTCTCGAAGTCCCCGAGAAGACCGAAGTATTCAAGAATATCGATCAACTGACCATAGAGATCAACGATGACCTGACCTATCCTGAAGTACCCATCCGCATTTTGGAAGAAGCTTTTCGAACTACCCGAACCCGAAGCATCAAGTTTCTCAAGATTCAGTGGAGCAACCACACAGAAGAGGAAGCTACCTGGGAGCATGAAGATCACATCAGGACGGAGTTTCCCGATCTCTTCAAATCCTAGGTAATATTTTCGTCCTTTTTCAAATCTCGGGGTGAGATTTTGTCTAAGGGGGGAAGGTTTGTAACATCCCAAAAATACTAAGCTTGGATCATCAAGCTCTAATCATCAAAATTAGGGCTAACAAAAACTTTTCTAAATAAAATTATGAATGCATGCATATGTGTATGCATTGATTCTGAATTCTTTTAAAACCACCTTGTTTGTTTGTTTGTTTCATTGCTTGTAAAATGTTTCTTAGGTGAAATAAACATCATCTAAAACATTTCCCAAACTTTTACTGAAGACAAGTAAATCAAAACACATATATAAAATGAATGGTCATTTTGACCAATTTAACTCCCATGCCTACTTTGGCTGTCTCAAACTTTCAGAACCTAGCAGAAACTTTTCTGGATCTTTGCACCCCTTGAATGTAATCATAAAAAAGTATCAAGGCCCACTTTGTGATCATCCAGAAACTTTCAAATGCATAGTTTAAATGACAATTCAAAATTGAATCTTTATCATATGGGAAGATCCCACTTTTTCAAAAACCACTCAAACAAGCTCAACTTTCAAAACCCAAGCATCTGCAGACTCACCAGCACCAATCTAGCAAACCCACCAAAAATCTTTTCAAAATTCAAAACTTGATTTCATGCGGCCATTTCATCAAACAGGTTGCAGACACAAATCAAATAAACATCAAACACTATTGTGAGCAGTGATTCTTGCCTAACTTGTTCCCTAGTTAGCTCACAACCAGCTCAGTAGATCATCTAGGAAGATTAGCCAAGCACTAGCACAACTGTGAGCTTGCCATTGCCATCAATGGTGAACAGCCGAGCACCCCCTTGCCACCCCATAGTCGACAGCAAGCTAGGAGCAGCAGCAAGCTTAGCCAGCATGTGTGGGAGGCAGCCCACCGTCCACCGCCACTCACTGTCCTAGACGCAAGCGTTGCCAAGCCCTGGACCACGCGCACAAGCCGCGCCCAGAACGCCAGAGACCATGCCGAGCGTGCGCCAGAGAACCACCCTCGACCAGCGCCCACAGACCGCGCGCCGCCCTCACCGCGTGCACACACGATCACCATAGAACCAGGAGACCGCCAGACATCCCCGTTTTCCGCCCCGTGCCGCACAACCACCGCCCGTCGTCGAAGACGCCGCCTCTGCCACGCAGAGCATCGCCCGTTCCAGACCAAGCCGCACCGCCCCACGCCTCGAAACCATGTCGTTGAGCATCGCCAGGAGACAGAGCACCATCCCCTACCCTTGCCCATGCCATTAGCCGCCTGTAACATCGCCCCCGACGAGCTCACTGTGCGCCCCGACGGTCCCCTCGCTCGACTATAAATAGAGGCCACCCCCGCACGATTTCTTCACACCATCTCACTCCCCTCTCCTCACTGATCGTGCCACACCGTTCTCAGAGCAAGGCGAGCACCACCCCGCCAGAATTTCACCGGAGCCCGCCGCCTCTGGAGAAGAAGGGAGCCATCGATTTCGTCCACCCCAGGAGCTGCCGCGACCACCCCTGAGTTCGTCGTCGACTTTGTTGTTCGCCCGCCTCGTCGACCCTCGCCCGTACCCCGGTGAGCTCCCAGCAACCCTCACTGGACGCGCTAGGTTTCGTTCTCGTCGACGTTGTCTCCCGTCGACGATGACTCTCAGCCGTTCGATTAGAACTAGATCGAACGATCCACGTTGCCCCATACCGCTTCGCCCAGCCCCGTGTCACTGACAAGTGGGGACACCCACTTCAGCAGCCCGCGGGAGCACTGCACTTAGCAGGCCGGCCCGTTTACTTTTCCCGCGCAGCCCAGTTATTCAAATTAAACTTTTTCCATTTCAATTCAAACACACTTCTGTATCCAACTTCAAAATCAACCCCGATCGATTCAGTGCACCAAATTGAATGAAACCAATTTTGTTAGAAAGGTCTCTGAATGATGAATCCAAGCCCGTTGGATTCAAGTCATTTGGATCTATAGATTACCCATAGTAAAAATAACAAGGCAGAAGCTTTTCTGTATTCAAACATTTTTCAAATTTAAACCATAATAGCTTTTGAGTTGATTCCAACTCTCAAAGATCACATTTAACCATACCTTTCAGAATATATAAAAATATATAGGTTTACTTGCAGAAATAATGTTCAATTAATAAAAGAATGCTACATAAGCATTTCTAGCCACTTTAATTAATTAAAATAAAAGGGTAAAACCTTATTAAATTGTGACACCACTTTAAATCACATTCCCATGGACTACAATATGTGGTGATGACATGTGTCAACATGATCCCATGTTTGGTTTGGAGAATATTAAATCTTAAGTAGTTTTTCAATGAGTAGAAATTACTTTTCTAAAATAACAGGAATTAAATCAAGCCTTAACCTTGTAATGATAGAGATGATGCTAGATCATCTATAGGACCCTTGTGTGTGATGATTGCAAGTAGTTAAGTATTGTTTGGTGATTGTGTACCTCGTATTTATTCATAGACGCTAGTACCGACCAAGGATACGAGGAGGAAGGAGGATTCTACGAAGAAGCCGAGGAGAACTTCAACCACTGCTCTACACAAGGCAATCTTATATTGACACTGATGCAAGCCTAATACTACTAGTGAATGTGCAAGCTAACACTTGCAAGATACCCTACTGATGCAACAAACCCCTACTTGTTACCATGCCTACTATATGCCTTAAGCATATGAAATCATACCCACTTGATAAACCAGTCCTAGTTTTATTTGCAAGCTTCTACTTTATTTCTTTATCAAAACTTTAACCTAGAGTTGACTTAAGTGACTTGGAGATACTAGAAAGATTCTGAAGGTTGCATAAAGAGCATAAAATTTGGCCTAAGCTAGATAATCTTGATGTCATCCCAAGGCATGAGATTGAACTTAGTTAGAACCCCACTAGTTTACCACCCCTCATTAGTACTCACCCCCATTTGTAGATGCGAGTGCTAAGCATAAAACTTGATCAACTTTAGATGGGAATAATTGGTGGAAAAATGGTTATGAAAACCTTGGAATGATGGATCATTCTATTGAAATGTTTTGGGACATGTGTTTCTAAACACCTGATGATCTTGGTGATGAAAATGTTGAGGCATGAGCCTTAGCCCTTTATAAAACTGATGGTTGTCTGGATGTGATACCATTCCAATTTTATCGTACAACCACAATACCCGAATATTGGGTAGGGCTTGACTGGAAACTTATATACCTTAGTATTAGTTCCCTCACGGCCAAGGTCTGAGTTGAGGCTACCTTGTGAAGATTGTCCACCTGTGCAGTACCCAAGATGACAGTTGGTCATGGTTGGGAGGCCAAACTCACAGGAGAGGTGCTTATACTAGGGCGTGTAATTGAAAGGTTAGGATTGATTATCCGCATACTGAGTATGGTGAATTCAGAATTTGTTCCTGACGGATGTATCGAATGTTGTGGTGAAAGTGTACAATCTCTGCAGAGTGTCAAACTATTCGAATAGCCGCGTCCGCGGTTATGGACAGTTGGAGTGGCCATACTGTTCCCCCATCAGACTTTTCAAAATGACCGGTGAAATGAATTAAGACTTTGACCTGACCACAACAGAGTTGTGATATGAAATACAAGTTCCCACTTAGGAGTTATAAAATTGTGACTAGATTTGGAACCTAGTAGAGATAAATCTGGCTTTTGCAAAACAACCCTAGAGCCTAGTGTCCTATTATCCAAAAAACCCTTTTACTTGTTAGTATTAGTTTGCGAGTACTTAAAGAGTACTCATGGCTTTGTCCCTGGCTATTCCCATGGCCAGACTATGAAGAGGAGTACCTGGAAGATGGACCCCAGGAAGGTTACGACAACTAGGATCATCTCCCATCGTCAGCATTGCCTGTGACCCCGAAGATGGAGCTTCGCCTACGCTACCGTTATTATTATGTATTCCGCTGCTTGAAGTTGTATTAAGAACTGGATCATGATATCCCTATTTGTGTAAGAACTTATGTATCGTTTGTAATGGATGATGTACTATGGTATCCAATTCTGTTATGTCTCGCAAAAATGGTAATCCTGGGATTGCGATGTATGGCATAACAGGCATCTAGGATTAAAAAATCCGGGTGTTGACAATTAATGTTGGAAAAAAAATCGAGAACCATCTTCGAGTCATCTCGAATTATGTGTTCTGGATGTTAGAAGTGATCTTCTCTGATTCATGTGCAGTTGCTGAAAGATGTTGTTGTGGATTCGAGAAGAGTTATCTCCATTACTTAAGGACACATGTGTTTTATTGTCAGTACCTTATGTGTGTGCAGTTGTCTTCCGACAAGTTGCTAATACATGGGTATAGCAATTTAGTTCATCTTTCGGAGCTTTACACTATAGTCCATATATTGAGAATCTAGTAACTTTACCTTTGTGGTATATGTTGCAAACTTTCTATTCGGACATGCTGAGTCTGAAGTATCATTCCACCTAACCAAAGTTGAATCTCAAGCAGCAATGATGGTTGGTGTTCCTCAAGGTTTTTACATAGGTCTCATTGCAAGTCTGGCAAAAATGATGTAATGGTTGACACACTTAGCCGGAAAGACATTTTGTCATATTCTCTTGATTCAGCAATGACAACCACTCTTCATGAGGCTTCTTCTACAATTAATTATAGGAGTTGTGCTTATGGTTTCCTTGTATCCGAAGTCCGACCTTTACTTGGTGTCTGATTTCTCGAACATCAAGGAGAACATTTAAAGTAGTGTTTCTACATGTCTCTCGGTCAATCCTCCAGACCCTTTATGTTGGCAAGCGTCTTGTTGTGCCAAGTAATTGAAGTTTGAGAATGAAGTTTCTTTCTTCTCGTGTCATCAGGAATCTTCCTAACTATTCATCCTAGTGGTGTAAATTAATATCATAATCTTGGCAAATATTTTGATAAATCTAGATGAATAAAGAGTTTCCTTTGTTCTCTCAACCATGTTTTAAGAGTGACTATGATTTTGGTAATCAGAAGTTCCTCTTGCTACATGTTCCTTGCGACTCTTGTGAGTCCTCCCCACCAAAACACCTTTCCGTCTTGGCCTTCTATTCAATGAAAAAAAGTGACCCTTTTGTGTCAAAAGTAGTTCAACAGCTTGGTTTTGTTGATCCATATCTCTGAACCTGAAATCTCTATTTAAGTCGTTTAGTAGAGGTTCCCTATCGAAGTCTGTGGTCATATTATTTTTGTTGGAAGCTTTCTTTTTCAGAAGCTTCAAAACCTCCTATAAGCTCCATGGTCTCAATCCTCATGAAGACCAGTTGTCTAACAACTTGAAACCATCTCCTTTTGTTTCCTCTGTTACCTTGACGTGTTTCATGTTTGTCATCTCAGAGTTGTTTCTGAACGCTCCATCCATGATTTGACCATGAGATACTCTATGTGTTGTTCAGTGTGTTTCCTCTTACTTTTAGAGTGGCCCTGTTTCTTTCTCTCTTCCTACCTTTGGAATCTCGGGTCGAGATTCTCGTAAGGGGGATAGAGCTGTAACACCCAAATTTTTAGTTAATCTTTATTTAGGGTTTGTTTGCGCATCATGAGCATCATGCTTTAAATTGTGCATTAAAGGAAATAGTACAAAACCCTAAACCCTACTCTTTCCCTTTATTTGAAAGAAACTCAAATGTTTCGAATATTTTGAAAACTATAAAAAATTTTGGAGCCCAAATGGACTAAAAGGGCCCCACACTATTTCAGGTACTTTATAAACTCTAGTATTTTTTAAATGCTCAAAATAGTTTTGGAAATGAAAATACAAAACAGAAATGAAAAAGAGAAATTCAAAAATGTTTGTTTAACGAAAAACTAGAGCCAGCAGCCAGGCAGGCTGCAACCCAGACCGGCCCACCTCCCCTCTTATCTTTCTGACGCTCGCAGCAGCCGTAGCTGGCCCAAGCGTGGCCCATGCAGAGCCCATACCCCTTCGATCTTCATGCCGTTGTCTTCCTCCAGACAGGCAGGCAACTGCCTGTCGTCGCCGGCGCCATGGATCCGCGCCTGCATACCGCCATCCGCCGCCTCCTGGATATGGATAAGATCACCGCTGCAACTCCCTGGCCATCCCCATCCACTTCCCCTCTCTTCCCCGACCTCCCTCTCTCCTCTCTTGCGTGAAGCCGGACCCTAGCCAGTGCAGACGCCGCTCATTGCCGTCGCCTCCGGCCACCCCGAGCACGGCCGAATAGCTCTTGAGATCCTCCATGCTCTGAGGATCCTCCCCGCCTAAGGAATCGGGGAGGGAAGCCCCCAATCGTCACCATCCTCACCATCTTCCTCGCCTCTGGCCGAGCTCCGTCGCCGCCATGGATGCCGTTGCCGACCTCCTACGGCCTCGCCGACCCCTCCGTTAGCCTCACGGTGAGCACCCGGTGCTCAAGCACCACTCCGAGTCTCCCCTACTTCCCTGGTTCACCCTCGCTTCGAGGTCCGCCGCTGTGTGCCGTCAGTCACCGCCGCAGCACCTTCTCCGGTGACCTAAACTCAGCGGCGCCACCGTAGTTAGATTCCCCGCGACGCGTTGTGTCTAACACCCACATCCGCACTTCCCAATACATGCTCCTCCACCGTCCCTGGCCGACGTGTCTCCGGCGAACCTGCGTGGCGCTTGCGTGTCCACGACGTGGCGCCGTCGTCAGCGCTGGTCCAGCTTGTCCAGTGTGGCATGTTGACCCGACCCAGGGCCCAGCAGTCAGTGACTGGGGCTAGACCCAGCCCTAGGAAGAAACACCCCACCTCCTCTGTTGATGTCATAATGACGCAGTAAAGGTTTTAAATTGGTTAATTAATTTCAAAAATGATTTTAAACTTGTAAATTCAATAACTAATTATTTATAAGTCAGAAAAATACAAATAATATATCAAAATGTTCAGAAAAATGTAACCTAGATATCTAAGCTATAATCATGCATTGTTCAACAACTTTCAAGACAAGTTTAATTAGAAGAACAAATTAACCCCTCTCATATACATCCGGAGTTTCCCCGAGTTAGGGTTTTCACCCCTCGGAACCCCGATTAAATGGTCGAGCCTGCTATAGGGTTACATTTGGATACAAATTAACTTGTCATATCATCATCCTTGCTTGAGCATTGCATCGATGTCATGTGTTGATTGTTTCCCTCTTTTTCTGGTGTTTGGTTCTTCCTCAGTAGAATACGAGATCGAGATTGAAGTCAGAGATCAACACTGTCGAAGATCGAAGATCGACGAACAATACTTGACCAACTCTAACCAAGTCAAGTTCAAGGCTTCCGAAGATCTGTTTATCTACTATCAACTGGCAAAGGCAAGCATAGCCCCACCATGATATAATCCTACGATTTTGAAAGCATTTCAATTCTACCATGATGTATACGATTCTACTCTGGTCTTTTATCGATAGATAGAGTATCATATATATTGCATACTCCCTTTGAGCTTATATTACCCGATCCACTGCTCCTAGCATAACTAGGTTTGGCTTGTGTGCACTGCTAGAGCTTATATTTGTGTCTTGCTTAGCCATGCATAGCTGTTGAGTCTGGTCCATCCAGATGATGTATCAGATGCAGAGAATCTAGTATGACAGGAGAACATGATGAGATGATATGAGATCGGTGATATGAGTTAAACATGCTAAGGCTTGTATGGGAGGCCACGGTGGGATGTGGTTTTTCTAGTCCCATGCTCGCCACCACTAGGAACTGAGTTCTTTCCTTTGGAACCGAGATGAGCGTACAGCCACACGGGGCTTGGGAACCCCTCGCCTGATTAACTTGCCTAGTAGATCCCATGAGTCACATAGTTCGGGCGTTCCATTCGACATATGCATAGAAAATCTTTTGAAAGATTTGTCGGGTGAAAGGTGCATCATAACAGGTAGGTAAGCGTGGACCGGGTTGCTTGGGGTCGATGGAGCCCTTGTTAACCAACCTCGCCTCACATATTTAAGTACGGGCTTCGGGATTTGACCCATTATGGAGAAACCATACTTATTGCATGACTCATGGTCTCGCGAAAGCAAGGTAAAGGTCGTGTCCAACCACCCTCTACCAGCCTTCCAAGGAAGAGGGCTAATAGCTTGGCATTAAGAGTCGGTTGGTACGTGTGGGTAAAGTTGTACACCCCTGCAGGGTTAAATCTTTTCAAAAATCCGTGTTCACGGTTATGAACGCTTGGTGACCAGATTCTAAGATCATAGAGAACTTAAACCTAATCGTAAAACTTGGTAGATCAACGTGTGCTTAAGGATGCTTGCTCATGGGTACGAGGGGGTGATCCTAGTTGGTAGATGGTGATGATTTGGTGGATAACAAAAGATGATGATCAATATTTTCGAAGATGTTGCTCTCTTATCCCCTTTTAAAATACTCTGATTAGACGAGCTTCTTCTCTCCCTCCTGTTTTCTAAACAAAGATGGCTTTATGAAAAACAGCCACCAGCCATAAGTCTTGCGGCCCATGTACTCACCCTTGCTTTGTTGATACTTTTCTCAGAGTAAGTGTTCACCTGAAGACGAGTTCTGTACTACATCGACATCGACGAGTAGCTCGGGGTTCCCGGCTGGCAGCCTGGAATCTATGGGCTGGGACGTCATCGTTATGCTTCAGGCCTCTTAGGCCATTTGTTAAGTTTGCTATACTTAATAGCATAATTTGCCTTCCATTGCTTGATGTTTGTGGTCAGTGACCTCTACTTGTAATAATTTGGTTCTTTGCTCAGTTATGAGCTTGTTGTAATAAATTTTGTGTCGTAGGGTCACCGTTGTGTTATCGATTCTTCACTAGATGTTCTTGAGCTCAAGATTAAGCTTATGTCAGACGGAGGTCTGGGATTTGTTTAGCCCTGATCCCAGGGGTGTCACAGTACAAGATCAAACTCAACCTAGGGAAGTGCACCTTCGGTGTACCCACTGGACAGCTACTGAGGTACATAGTCTCCAAGCGAGGAATCGAGGTGAACCCCACCAAGATCGACACGGTCGCCCGGCTTGGCAAACCCGAGTGCCTCCGTGACGTCCAGAAGTTGGCCGGACGAGTCGCGGCTCTCAGCCGCTTCATCCCCCGACTAGGCAAGAAGGCGATGCCTCTCTACCGTCTAATGCGCAAGAACCCCACATTATAGTGGGACAAGGAGGCAGATGATGCGCACCACTCACTCAAAGAAGTGCTACTCGTAGCCCCGCTACTCGCCGCCCCCGTCGACAAGGAGCCAATGCTCGTCTATGTCGCGGCATCCGAGCGAGTCGTCAGCGCTATCATGGTCATTGAATGGCCAGAAGAGGGTAAGGAGCGCCCCGTGCAGCGCCCAGTCTACTACATTAGCGAGGTCCTCACTGATTCACGACAGCGCTACCCGCAATACCAGAAACTGGTGTACGCGGTCTTCCGAGCCCAACGACGGCTACCGCACTACTTCCAGGAGCACCCGATCACGGTCGTCTCCTCCGCGTAGTTGTATTACATCATCCGCAACCGCGAGGCGACTAGGCGAGTCGCCAAGTGGGCGTCGAGATCGGCGTCCACAACATCAAATACGAGCCGCGCAAGGCGATCAAGTCACAGGCCCTGGCGGACTTCCTCGCCGACTGGGAAGAGGAGTAGCAGCCAGAGAAGCTTCCATACCTCCACTACTGGTCTCTTCACTTCGACGGGTCCAAGAACACGGACAGCGCAGGGGCAGGAATCATACACACCTTCCCCAAAGGCGACAAGCTCCGCTATGTGTTGTACCTCAACTTCGCCCCTTGCACCAACAACATGGCTGAGTACGAGGCCCTCCTTCACGGCATGCGAGCCGCCAAGGAGATGAACATCAATCGCCTACGGTGCTACGTCATCTCCGACCTTGTCACCACGCAAGTCTCCGGTATCTGCGACACTGTATCCCCCACCATGGCGGCATACCGCCAAGCAGTGGACCAGCTGGGGGCCACTTCGTTGGCTACTATGTCGAGTGGGTCGACCGTCGCAAGAACAAAGAGGCTGATGCCCTCTCTCGCATCGGATCGGCTTGCCAAACTCCACCCTCTGGCGTCTTCCTCGACACCATCCACAAGCCCTCCGTCTCTCCCCCGAAGAAGATCGACCTCAGGATCCCGCTGCATCCAGAGCCCGCCCTGGTCGCAGAACCCAGCGGCTGGACTGTGCCATACATCACCTACCTCGAGGGAGGGACCCTGCCAACAGACGAGACAGAGGCACACATGATCGTGCGCTGCTGCAAATCCTTCGTCATCATCAACGGTGAGCTCCACAAGCGCAACATAACACATGTGTTCCAACGTTGCGTGCATCCTGGGGAAGGATGCAAGATCTTCCAAGACATCCATGTCGGCGACTGCGGCCACCATGCTGGCGCCCGGTCCCTGGTCGCCAAAGCCATGCGACACGGATTCTACTGGCTCACCGCGCATGCCGACGTGGTTGACATCGTCCAACGCTGCGTTGGGTGCCAAAAGTACGCCAACCCGACGCACGTACCCAGCTCGACGCTCAAGACCATCCCCATCACCTGTACATTCTCCATATGGGGCATGGACATGGTGGGCCCCTTCAAGAAGGCCCCCTTCAGCTACACCCACCTCCTAGTCGAAGTCGACAAATTCACCAAGTGGGTGGAGGCCAAGCCAGTCCGCAAGTGCGACAGAAAGACCGCCGCCAAATTCCTTCGCGAGCTCATCTACCGATACGGATTCCCGCACAGCATCATCACGGACAACGGCACCAACTTCGCCAAGGGTTCCATGGCCGAGTACTGCGAGGACCACAACATACGGCTCGACCTTGCTTCAGTCACCCACCCAGAGTCCAACGGCCAGGCGGAACATGCCAACTAGAGCATCCTCCAC